>OU893343.1:17916285-19125659 GCA_918026875.4 Diatraea saccharalis
ACTTGCACAAATTATACTGTTTGTTAAAATTACGTCCATGGCTTATGTTCCAAGGTAAAACTGAAACTTAAAAACAATTACGGTAATAACAGTCTAGCGATAGTACACGAAATTGATAATATTTATGTTTCAGATAATATTATACTGTTAAAAATGTAGATTGTTGATATTTAAATAAGTCTATAGGAAAATCATATTGCCAAATTCCGTTAGTTGTTTCCATCTATTTTGATAATAGTTATCATCGATCAGTCGTGAAGGCTAGCATGGATTTATAATTAGATCTTGTAATGGAAAATGTGTGACATTGACCAAATCACCATTTCATTGGTGTTGTGCATCGAATCTTATTATAACATTTGCCGAACCTTGGCTTTTTGTATAACCTTGTGTCATTATACATCTGAAGCTTAGCGAAGCCCTTCTAAACTCGTGATTATATGTTATGTCGAGTCGTAGTAATCATCTACACAATACGGTATCCAACCGGATCCACCTAATAGAAGTAACATTGACCATTACACAACAACGAATAGTAACAACCGTCAGGATTTCTGTAGACGTATTTCATTATTAACATCACTCTGTGATGTCGCTTCGATATTATTCTGCAACTGTTATAATTCTAATACAACTGAGGAGGTAGATAATTTAATGCTAGAATCTTTTAGTATTTTATCGTTTGATCATCTCCGTAGTTTGACAAGTTCTCTGAATAAATTTTCAATGTCTCCAAGCACCAGTTTAATCAAATTGCTATCTTTGGTATTTGATTCCTTACTCAAATATAAATAATTTCTTTCGATTGTCACATCTATAACACAAGTTTTTAATTGACTGCATGATGTAGTCTAGTTTTCTGTCCGTTGATATCGTTCCCATATCTATGAGTGTGTGACTGGGATGGCTATTTCTTTGTGCGAGTGATATTTTTGAATATGTATAAATAATTGTATTTCGCATTTTTATTTAATATTCATAATATATTCATGTTCATTGATAAACTAATGATCTAAAAATAACTAAAGCAAAATCCGTTCTAATGTAGATTTTCTTTAGTTTAAAGGTAAAAACTATTTCTGGAAGTTTGCAAGACTTAGCGTTGATAAGCTTATAAGATTACCAGCTTTTGAATAAAGAACTTCATGTTAAGGTTCGTTTTTATTCTATTTTTGTATTTATTTCTGTTTTTGCTTTTCGTTATATTTATTTGCATTATGAACTAATTGGAGGATTTTAATTACCCGTTTATAGTATTTAAGCCTGCAAATTATGGTTTACGTCTTGTTTTAGAATCAAACAGCTCATAGTTTATAATTCTTTTACCTGAATCTAAGGTCCAAGGTGAATCCAAGCTTCATCTAATGGATCATGGTAATATTAATAATGGTTAATACATAATGTGATTCTCGAGTTTAAAATTAGCAAAGTTAAAGATAGATCTATGAATTCAAATGACTTTATCTCTAAAGTTTTATGGATTTTCAGGCCTTCAACGTCGTGTTTCATCTTAGCGCGAGGTTATAATATCAAACTATATTTGGCAAAGTCTAAGTAACCTTAATTAAAAATAAACTTTTTTAAAGTACCTATCAATCATGAATCATTTTTTTTACTCACCACTCGTTCAGGACGTGTTTTGGCTGATAATAAGAACAAGCAAGAAACTCGCGAGCTCTAATGGGTCGCTTGTCATTTTTACCATTTAATGAATATAAATTAATTATGTGTAATAAATATTAGAACGACTTTATTGTGGAAACGCACAACAAGACGTCTGTATGTATTATTAACTTTTTGATGTCTTCATAATGTGGTCATGATTTTATGTTTAAATGCAATTTTTATTGTCAATTATCACCTCAAATATGTTACCGACCTGTCATCTGCACAAAAGTAAACATATAAATCCACTCTTCAAATATTCATTCAAATGACAAAGCATCTTCACTAAATGGCGTAATTACGGATGTTGTTGCCAAGTTGCAAATTCGTAATGACTGATAAACGACCGTGCACCACGATCTTGCACCATGATCGGCTGATTGTGATTACAATGTCATTGTGGACACTATTTGGCTATGTAATTACCTAATAAACGTAGAAACAATTATTTAACATAATATTGCTATGTTGAAATGAGATCGAATATACTGTGCTTTTTCACGAAAAGTATATCTTAAATATTTATCAAAACTAATAATATAAAATTGTAATTACTGTTTGTTTTAGTGTTACTATTGTTTATTTAGCTATGAATGAATAAAAATTGGCCATAGAAATGTACAGAAGATATATTTTAACGCATAAAATAAATCTTGGAGGGGGTAAAAGGTGAATGGAAATGGGTACCATTTGTCAAGATGAAAGAAAATTCATATTTAATATTTTCGGTAGGAAACAATACGTAGACTGAAATCTTGGGCGCAAAAATACATTTTTGGATAAAATTTTACTTTTTTCAAACTATAAACGATTTTTGCGGTCGCGTGGCGAGAATACCATTTTTGGGGTCGCAATCTCTAACGTTTATGATTCTATGGAAGATTCAAAAGTATTATATATTTCTATCAATTCAATGAAAATTTACATTGGCTTATTTCTAACTTCTATAACACGTACGCTGTGTTACATTGATATTGTATCAATATCCATTATGAAGCGTTAAGTGTTCAGTAACGAGTAAGATAAGGAGGAACCGATTTTAAAAGTTCTTGTACCTAAGGGAAATTACATCGTACACAGGGTTAATACGCAAGCGAAGTTGCTGAAAAACAGCTAGTTGTATGATATGTTTAATTACTAATAGTAATAGAATAGAAGTAGCTCGGTGGCGTAGTGGAAAAGCGCTGCGGCCCGCGATCGTTGTCGTTAAGCAACTTTCGCAAGGGTCAGTCACGGGATGGGAGACCAAAAAATTATTATCTCGAGCTACTCCGTCCTTCGGAAGGCACGTTAAGCCATTGGTCCCGGCTGCATTTGCAGTCGTTAATACCCTCCAATCCGCGTTGGGCCAGCGGGGAGGGTCATGGCCCATCCTCCTTAACCATCCATAAGGAAGGCCTGAGCCCCTGCAGTGTGGGGACCTAAAATGGCTGACGATGATGATGAATAGAAAAGGGTGAACTTGTCACCGCTACCGAATGAACAATGCTGAGCCATTTCAATTTAACCCTTAAAAGTGAATAGTTTTAACCGAAATTGCGTTCAATTTAAATAGAAATCATTTTATTTGCAAGTAGCACAAAAGTCGTTACATAATATAGATGGAATATTTGTTATAATCCCCAAATTATTAAAGTAAATAAATAGAATCAATAAAAAAATAAAATAACTATTAAACAATCTCAAAGAATATAGGGAACAAACATTTCTAATTAAGGCAAGTTGAATAACATTTCTATTAATAAAAAATCTATTTTTGAATCACAAATCAATCACTTTAACACTATTAAAACCTGGAGCGATCAATTGTTATTTAGTCTAAAATTAAGGAAATTCGGGATAAAAACAAATACAACAATATTATTATATGAAATACACTCTTATTGTTGACATTAAAATTTAATTAGATGTGATCAGAATATTTTGTATTATCTCTAACAATATAAAATTTTGATGTTTCGCACTTAGATGGTACTCTCTCGCGGCCAACAACCTATGGCTATTGATTCTTTTTAGGACGTAGGTGCTCACTTAGACGAGATTTTATGAAAATCAATCCCCAAGGGGGTTAATTAAGGGATGAAAATTTTTATGAAATTTTCTTATTTCTGGACTTAAAACTAGAACACGCAGGCTGGCGAAAGGCTAGTTATTACATATTTGGTTATGCTCTGAGTGAGTTCAAAAAAGCCGCAATATTTGTCTGTTCATATAAAATTAATTAATAATCTATATAATAAATATAAAAAGTAAGATTTTTAGATGAAATAAGGTAAGAAAAAAATATGTTAAAGTTTACTAAATCGCATTTGCTATAAGCTGTAATGATCGATGTAAATATTGTTAATAAATAAATAAAAAAAACATAAAATGATAATATAATGAGCTAATAATGATAGTAAACTATAATGTCTCTATACCCTTTAATTCTTGAGTGAGTATTATACTAGAATACGTATACTCAGTCACCTTGAACGTCATGTATGTTATCTCCAATGACGCCATCATTACGTGTTTGTTGCCGCTCAATACAGCCCTCATGTCTCCTTAATTGAATATACGTGTTGATTTAATAACTCTACATTTATTTATCACGGCTGCCGTCCCTAATTAATTTCGAATGTCTCGTTTGATTGAGATTAATAACATAAAAAAAGTTTATTTTTTTATACAAAATAATTTTTAATATTGATGAATTATTTCGTTTGTTTTTTTTTTAATGTCTATTACTAAAAAGTTTATTTCAATTTAGACATCACAAAATAATATTTGTTTTAAATATTAATTTAATAACTGTGAAAATTTAATGAATCAAATGTTTGAGATTTTTTTTAAATTCGAACACAAACGTGTGTATGCAAATATTGTCGATATGTTATAGTTTTTGTTTTATCGAGGTCGAGCTATTAATATTTTTTGCGAATTAATGAGCTTTTTCACTAACCTTTATAAATGCTGCATTTATTATTTTTTTATTCTAATTCTTATTATTATTCTGATTTTAAATGACATTCCGAATAGTTATCTGTTAAAATCTAGTTCGAATATATTTTAATTAATTCACAGTTGGTAAATATTATTAAAAATAGAACATTTGTATTCCAATGCTGCAATTATTATTCTGTTTTTTTAATATCATTACCTCAATGTTTATTTGTAGTAAGATCTAGTTTATGTAATATGTAAAAATAAAATTGCAATTATAAATCGATATTAAAAATATAGTTAGATATTTTTCTTTTGATACCGGTAAATTCGAATAAAATATTCTTTTCACTTAAAAATCGAGGAGCTAAAAAATCAGTTTTAATATCTTTAGTAAGTTAAGCTTTTTAAACTACTAATTAAGATAAGCTTTTAAATTGCCTTTCATTAATTATATGAAATTGTAACGATTTCTAAATGAAAATTGTTGTCATTTAGAAATAGCTTAATATTAAGAAACTTGGACAATAGCTTAATAAGAAGTCACTTAACTATCATATTACTTGTCATTACAATCATATTACACCGTTTTTTTTCTTTATTTTCCAATAGTATTCAGATTTTCCACTGCTCGTAATATAAAAAGCTATTATGACGAAAGGGTATTAAAAATACAAATTGTCTATTTTTCGGTTGATATTGTACAATAGCGGTCAATAATAGAGTCATAAAAAATTATTCTGCGTGTTACACGGTCTTATTGTGGCTTACGCGGAATACTTCATATGCTAATTACGAATGTAAAACATCGAAAATTTCGATTATCGATAATATGGATGTAAAAAATCTTATTCGAATTAATATAAAAATATTGTTATGTAGTTTTTCGACGTAAATCGACAGTATATTGATTTATTTAAATAGATGACTTATATTGCGTATTGAGAAAAAAAATATTTATATCGATAAAACGTTTTCTTAACACATCCTTGAGTAGCGTGAATATTAAATGGTGATGCAAAAACATCGCCAGACTAAAACCGCGCACTTAAAACCGCAGACTTCAATGTATTCGACAGTGAAAAAAAAAATAAAAAAAAAAACAAAAACATGCCGATTCTTTGAGCTTGCGTCCTTTCAGAAATATTACGGCCCCGAACGTCGACTTCAAAATGAGCTCGGATTTATACTCGTCTAATCCGAATAACATTAAAGCGGGCAAGTTTGAAAGGGTTAAGAATAGGACACAACGTGATAAAATATTATCAGTTATTTAGAATAAAAAAAAAAACTATTAATTCTCAGCGCTACCAGCATTCTCAACTCTTTTAGGGTAAACCAAATTTTTGCTGATTAAAAAATATTATAAAATACCTACCTCTTAATATTCCAATACGCAAAACCACACCATTTGTTTTCGTTTCACTTATATATTGAAATATATGTCTTTAACGGGAAAATCTATTAAGAGTCTATGGTTTTTTAAATTTAATGTTTCAAGCAAACATTCATTCTACGGACAACATTCTACGGAACTCGCTCTTGTCTGATTTTTCAGTACTCTAACCAGAGGCTGAATAAAACATAATAAACCTCGGGTTCATTGGACAACCTCCAGGGAGCCATTAATAATGAAAAGTCGCCTGAAAAAACATTCCTGTCTCTTTTCACGGGCCATATAGATAATATTCAAATACCCATTTGCGGACAACCACTTAGGCTGAAGAGGCTAAGGGATCCTTTATTTTCAGCTCATAATTAGACAGCAATTTAATCGGTGAGTAATAATAATAATTTAAAACAAAAAAGTACTATGCACTTTTTCAGCTTTCTAGCCAACTCTGAGCCAAGTTTCGTGATAATAAGTTGGCGGTTTTAGTCTTGTTGATGTGACAGACGGACAGATTCACTTTGTAATGTTAATGTGAATCAGAAATAGCCGAACTCAATGCAGACTTCCCGTCGTGCTGCGATTCAGGGCGATAATGATATTTCGAGATTACGAGACCATTGAGTGGATGGTATTAGAGAGAAATTTATCATAGGACCTTTAAGAGTAAATACTCTTACGATATTATAATTTGCCACCATAACGTTCGCAGTTCAAGAGTACAGAAAAATTATATACAGATAGATATAAGCTAACCTAGCAGAAGATTAGATCTTGTAGAAAAAAGATCTACTTACAATAAATGTTATGAAGATGTAAACTATCAAACGATTGTCAATTTATAACAATACATTGCAAGGTAATGCAATGGCATTTGTTACACATCTAGGAGAACTAACAAACTTTGAACAAATCAAGGGAAGTATACAAAGAAGTGGAGTTTATTGTGCAGAAGGGAGTCATGCGATTACTTCAAGATTTACACCCAGTTGCAATAAAGTCCATTAAAATTACCATTAGTTTAAAGCGGCATTACCGATTCAAATTTTCAAAAGAGCATTCATCAGAGCTTTTATATCTTAATATACTTTGTGTAACTGGGAATTTGATTCTCCAAGATGATGACGATTAAATCAAAAATAATTTGCCCATAGTTATTTTCTTGGTTTTTGATGTAATAATTTCTAATACAATATTACTTTTCCAACACAATGCAGTCGCAGCTTAAGCGGAAAAATATCAAATCCAAAATTTATTTCAGCCTCAGTCAATTCAGATATCTTATTGTAATTTATTGCATACGTAATAAGTTTGAAAGAAAAGGGCACACGGCCAGGGCGTTCGCAATTTGCAAGCATTATACTGGCCGGCTCGTTCCCAGATTTATGAGGTGGGTTTTTGTTTGCTCACATTTTTTTTCCACTAATGAGCGAACCGGCGAACACGATGACTCGGGTAGGTATACTACGAAACAAATGATGCGCGCGGACGCATCTGAAGGATTCACGATGAACGTAACTCATCAAAAGCGTTAATGTGGAAGGGAATTCAATACGAAAGACATGCTTCGGTGTTGAAAAAAACCAGGTCGAATACGAAACAGATTCGAAAAATATTGAATTATAAAAACTACATGATTTCTGTAATCTATAAATATAAACTTATTTTCTGTATTACTTTCGTAATTTTGACTCTGTGCTTTGGCAGATAAGAGCGTATGATGTTTCTGCCCGTTTTGTTAAATAACCACAACAAAATTTATCTTAAAATTGGAAAAAATGTCTTAAGACGAGCTTTCATTCGATAGGTCGCACAAAATAGCAAATAGGTGGGAGGTAAAAAATAACTGACGATTTCAGTAAATAGCACAGTAGAATTTTACATGTGATTCATTTATGTGGTCAATAAGCTTATTTAAATTAAAAAGGAAAATATATTCTTAATGAAAATTGCTAAAAAAATCCACCAGCCCCTACCTGGGGCTTAAATAGGTCTCGAACCCACAACCCACTGAGCTACCGCATAGCATAGTGAATGCAAATTTGATCAAATATAATAATTGAAAATATTTTTTTTTGTCATTAATAACAGTTTTGTTGCACAAACTAGACTTTTAGCTGTAATCCTGTCAAACAGCGTTATAAGTTCTATATCTGTGAGAGAACAAGCGCCACAAGGTAAGGTATTTACCTACATATGTCGCTTCTGCCACTTTCATTGCTCTTTGCATACATAATCGCCCGTTTTTATGGCTTCTGACATCATCTTCAAAAAATGTCTTATCAATTGCACTATTGACTATTTCTAATTATCGTTATCGGTATCGTCGCTAGATAAGCCTACATACTGCACCTGTAAATCTTCAATCGATATGTTACAAGGTTACATATTAGCATATGAACACTGCATTTAGAACTATAAATAATACGAAACTAGGTTGAAATTTCTAGTATAGATATCGGCATATTATAATAGTATCTTGCTGATATTTGTATTTAATATAAAATGTTACTTCAATATTTTAAAAGTTAAATGTTCAGAATTCATTGTCAGAGTTCTATTATTTTTACCGAACTACGGCGAAGCGAATAGGAAGGTTATGATTTCGGCCGGTATCTATGTATGTAAGAATGTTCATCTGTTCCCTTATACCTTCGAAACTACTCATCGTAACCGCACAAATGAGGTATCACTAGAAGCGTCTTAGCTGTCCGCGTGCTATAGGCTATGTGACGTTACATTAAAATGGCAACAGCACCCTCTAGAGAGCATAAAGTAAGAAACTAAAAAATATATATAACGGCGTGTAGTCAGAAGGGCCTATTACGAAGCCCAAATAGATCGTGTCGTGGCTGACATGCTATTCGATCTCAACGCGTTGTGGCAATGAAGAAAAGCCATGATGCGTTCTGAGCATTCATTGTTTTAACCATATCACGACGGACAGGTTGTAACGAACTTCGTCGTTAACACTCCGCTCAGCATCTATGTTATCATCTGGAAGTAAGCAAGGGTTTATAATGTGCCACTGCAAAAGATACTGTATTGATAAAAAGTGCAAGTGTCGCTCCAAGAATATAAAATGCAACTCCAAATGCCACAGTAATAGTTCCTGTAAAAATAAATAGCAATCAAATACTTATTTTAAGTACATTATTGTTGTTTATTGGTGGACAATAAACATTTATGTTTGTGTTAAATATTTTTATTACTTGAAAGAATTTAAATTGTCATAAAAAATTAAAATCCCTAATTATTTTAAGTGAATTGTAAGAAATTTCCAAATAATTAACATTTCGTGTTCAGTAATTTATTACTTAATATTAATACGTTGATTTTTTTAATATAAAGTAATCTCAATAAACAACAAATATTGTTTTATTTTAATTTATATAATATATTTCATAATAACAAACACGTTATGCAGTGATTTTATAAAATAAAAAATTTCCTAAGGACATCTACCAAAACGTTTCCAGCCTAGGCCTAGTAGGATCCATATCGGAAAGTAGTGTGCGTCGTAATCAAATAATATTCCATACGCGTGATGGCTTTTCTTCATTGCCACAACGCGTTGAGATCGAATAGCATGTCAGCCACGACACGAATTTCGCTATTTGGTCTTTCTGTGATTGCCACAACGCGTCGTGCGCGTTTTCATTAGAGCCATAACACGAATTTCGCCATGTGGATGTTTTACTGTGACCACAACGCGTTGTGAGCTATTTTTCCGCTCACTGAGCGTTTTCGATCTTTGAGCGTAACATATATAATAAAATCATTCCGTGTATGGTAACAAATAAAAGGGCTTAATTATCACATTTCAAATATATATTTACATATATACATACCTAAATTGGTAGCTTTTGCTAAAATCACCCGAAAATTAATTAAATAAAAAAATAAGTTAAAGAACTAAAACCCGACTACAACTAAAGCACGCTCTAAAATGTTTGAAACAAGAAATTATTTACGTACTACTAAGCTGTCGTTTGGTTATCTCTATTATAATATAGCTAATGCTATAAAATAATTTCTTGTTTTAACTTATTAGATCATAATTTAGCTTTACTTTATACTTAACTGCTAACTGACGCTCCTGTACATTATCTACTTTTAAATTAAAAAATGGTCTAAAAATATTGAAAAACCAAAGGTCCTCCTCGAGTCGTCCCTCAATTAACCGAAATTAGTCTTTAATACCATGCCATAGATTGTACTAGAAATCAGTTTTTAGTCATCATAACGCTAAACGCCGACCGCTGGCTAGTAATGGCCCACATTCCCACGGATTTTTAATTATGTAGTCCGCTTTGGAGTCTCATGTCGCCGCCAATTGTAGAATCGATATAATCTATTCGATATATTGACTACACTTGACGCGTGTCATTGACCTTACAAAAGCTTTAATAGATTACGTATAAATAGAGTTAAAATAAAAAACTGAGCATTCAAATATATTTCAAACGTTTCCGAGTGGCGAGTTAGTATATAAATAAATAAATATTAAACAACATCACATATTTTGCTCAGATTTCAAGGTGAGTAGCTAAAGCCCCCGTACTATGGAGTATCTGAGACAACGAAGGTACCATAACACCCTGACCAGAGACAATAGATAATCGAACCCGGGACCTCAGAGATGGCGACACTTTGAAACCGGCGTGCGAACCACTCGGCAACGGAGGTCGACAAATATATAATATTTATTAAAATATATGTCATTTGAGATTCTTACAACAAGTTTGCAAACTCTATGGTGTAATGAAAGGCCATAAAATCATATACATACAGTTTGCATTTTTATTCTTATTTACCCCTCTATTGTGGCACTTGTGTAAAATTTTATTATTAATTTTACATTGCCATCTTTTAATTCTGATTTGATTGAACCGGATGGAGGAGCAGTATAATCCTATGAAGCGTGAACTATCAGTGAGCTATAAATCGTTTTCATATATAGAATTAATTGGCATTTATAATGTCATATTAATTTATTAGGGATAATAGGTACAACATTAATTATATTATGTTCATGTATTTGATATGTTACATTATAAACGTAATTATGGTGTTTCATTTATTTTATATTGGTGCCTTAGATGCCTTTACTTATATTACACTCTTTATCACGTTTTCGTCATAAAAAGAACAACGCAAAATTACTAAAAATACTTTAACCATATTGAAGGGAACTTTTATCGGAGTATGATCGGAACGTTGTCCCAAATTAGATTATGTGGTTATTTGAATAAAACGGTCGCTGGCTCAAAGGAATCCAAAAGAGTTTTATTGTCGGGTTATCCGAATATAATGATAATAGTTTTCTACATTTTTTATTCACTGTTTGAAATTCAAACTTCTTTGTAATACAAGATAAGTTAAAATAGCAATATAGCATTGTAAATGCAAACTTGGCTTCATCTTTGATTATGGATCGGATACATATAGAGTAGCTCGTTGACGTAGTGTATAAGCCCCGCGACCCGCGATCTTTGTTTGTTAAGCAATTTTCGCCAAGGTCAGTTACGGGATGGGTGATAAAAACATTATGTTGAGCTACTCCGTGCTTCAGAAGGTACGTTAAGCTGTTGGTCCCAGCTGCAGTTTCCAGTCATTAATACGTCATTAGTCAGTCATTCATTATTACATCATCAGTCATTATCGTCAGTCATTATTACATCAATAAGTCATTAATATTTGCATTGGGACATGGCCCATCCTCCTTTACCATTCTGAGCCCAGGAGCTGCGCCGCTGCAGGCAATGAGGACGTAAAAGGGCTGACGATGATGACATATAGAATACTTTTCATTTTCGATTCGGGAGGAGAAAATTGTCTTTTTTTTTTGGGTTTCGGTTATTAGACTCTATTCCCATACCACAATTCATATCCTCGTGACCGACGAACAAAAAACAACACACAAACGTGCTAGTTACATAACTTTCTTTTATCCGACACAACACACCTTGCACACGCGTCATAATGCGTGAACCACAAAGCGTATAGCTCTCAACTTTTTGTTAAGAACACAATGAAATAATGAACCAGACCTATAAATTATTCTATACAAAAACAACCTATCCCAAAACATCGGTCATAGTTCACCACATAAATCGATCAAATCGATCGACAATTAACACGACAATAGGGATTTGTCCGGTCATTGGGCACGGGCCGTGTCACTAGTGATGAGACGTCACTTACACGAATGTCCGAAACGAATCGATTTCATTGGAAAAAAATATACGGTATGGATTTTAACGACGAGGATGATTAGAATCTCGACGAGGGTTTGGGAAATAGAAAGTCGATTACATTTCATAATATTTTAACTTAATATATTAGGGTGCATATTTTATAATTAATATTATATTTAACTTTCCATAAACCCAAGATTCTTAACATAAATAAAAACATTAGGAGTGATATTTTTTATAACATTAAGTTTATCCCTTGGTTTGAATCAACTTTAAATTTTTGAATTAAATACGGTCGGTTCAATATAAAAAGTGATTGTAGTACCTTTGTAATTTCACGACTATATGTTTATCTACAAATTTTTATAGGATCATATTTTGATGGGAAATACGTTTGAATTATTTGAAATTATCATAAATTATTTGGAAGTAATTGATAAATCGCTATAATAATTTTAATGTTACCTATTCAATTCAATTCCATTCATAGGGAAGGCCTATGCTCCAGCAGTGGGGGGGGGACATTAATACGCTGATGATGATGATGAATTTTATGTACCCGAAACAAAAAGAGAGATAACAAAAACCTAAATCTTACTCCTTATAATATTAGTGTAGGTTATACAGATTTTACTGACTTAACAATTTATATTGTATTGTACGAGTATAAATATAATTGTTAAATTATGTTTTATCAGAAGTGCCTGGTGATACTGTTAATGTCCCAACACTATTTTTTGGTACTAAATTTCTAATATCGATTTTTTTTAAGCCGTATATGCTAGATGGATAGTTATAATTTATAACTGCTAGTTACGACCGTAGCACACTGAAACACGATTACAAAGCTACTTTTACGTCTTATATAGTAAATCTGTGTGCAAGTTTAATTGATTTCATACAAATATAACTGAACTATCTGGTTTGAATCTACTGTTTAAGGAACAGTGATTTTCTGTTCTTCTTTCAAGCAGAGACTGTCACGAACGGGCAGCAACGAAATCAGACGACCTGATTTCGTTTCGCCTTTGTTTCTGTTGCTATGTCACATGGAAATTCGTACTTGACAGCTATTCTCCGTTTTTTAGTGTTTCATTTTGGTTTCGATTCGCTATCGTGAAGGTGTGCTAGATGTATTAGAATCACCGATATGGGTGCTTTCCAACTTACATATAGTCTCTGTTTTTTTGTCGTGTTATCCTTGTTGTCCCTTTCTAATCGATGGTGCTTCTTAGTAGGCTATTTATAGCAGGCTGCTATTTTAGGAGCCGGGTGGAACATTATAAAAAATAAAAATGTCATTAGTCTCATATTACTTGCATAATTTATTATTTAACTTCAAAACCGATATGTAAACTAAGTACCCTTATTGATTCTAAAAGTCGTAGATAGAAACCAGTTATATAGGTTAAAAATATAATATCCTCATATTATTATCCGAACTCACAACCAATAAAAATTTTATCTGTATTTTACACAATGAATAAGCCATCCAAGATCACCAAACAGACTATTACTGGTAAATTTAAATTCTATTCAAAATTATATCTTCTTCGATTTCAATTCTTATCATTAGTGTATTAAAGTTTGTATTCGATAGTTCTACACGAATTCTATGCTTGATACAAAAATTACAAACTTCCTCTGTTATAGCATCTATTGCGTCAATATTTTTTTACTCAAAGTTTTCTCAACAGTTTCATTAATAATTCTAGACTTTGACATTTGCTTAACATGTGGACCACCAGCGGACTCGAATATACATATAAATAAAATACGTTTATTGTAATATTACTTTACTATAAAATTGTCCGTTTACATGGTGATTTTAGTAGTATTTCGAATATATATGAATAAAGTGAATAACTCACTGCTATCTAGAATGTGTCAGCTTAATTCAATAGGTCAGAAAAAACCGAGTAACACAGAAGTTTCGAATTTCTTAGTAGTAGTACCAATTTGCCAATTCTAGAATAAGACGAAAAGAGCGAAGCTCGATAAGTAAGCAACTTAATTTTTTTCTTTTCATCTACCAGACATGATATAATATTACAGAAATTTGATATCATTTTTCAGAATTATGTTTATGTTACTGGGCATGGGCATATCTTTTTTCATACATGAAATCAAATTTTGGGTCTTCATTTGTCACTCAAAACCATGTCTATTAGGTGATAAGGGTGATAGGCATATTGTTAACTTCGTTTTGTTTTCTTTTAACCATGATATTGGAATTATATTTAAGACATTTTTTTAACCTTTAAGAAAATTAGATTAAGAAGAAAATAAATAAAAATGTCAACAGAAAATACATATATTATTTAATCATAAAAGGAACTGCCAACGGTGTTGCAAGCCAATATTTTCCAATTAAATTAGCAATTAATTTAAAAAGCTAATAATGGAGTCTTCAAAGTTGTCATAACGTTGCGGCACTACGGTCCAAGATGTCAATCTCCACGAATAGAATGGTCCAAAATCTGACGCGTGTCGGATTGTCATTGGATAGAATGTGTCTAATTAGAAGCGTTGAAACCACGTTTAATTTCACGGCCTTCCTTCGGGGTTTTCTTTCGTTTCTCGCTCTAGTGAGCGCGACTTCACTTTGATCTATGCGAGTGTCTTCGGCACGGCCTATAACAAATGAAGCCTTGCATGTATCGGCGTGACGTGTGTGAGACTCACTTGGGTCGTTTTTCCACTGAAATTGACGAACCGGAATAAATAATTGTGGCCGGGGGACACAATGACTTTGTGTGGGAAGATGATACAGTATAAATAGCTCTTCAACGTGACAATGTAACGAATCGTGATGAGGACGAAACCAAACTCGATCGATACACGGATTTGAATAATGACTTAACGTCAAAAATAACCTTCGCTACCAAATTTGACATAAAACAATATTTTGTAACACCAATTACTGTAATTCGAAGAATTTAAATTCATCTCATAGCAGCTGCTGAATTTTGCGATGTTTAATAGCATAAGACATACTTTGATTGCATACTAATTAACTGATTCGTGTTCCAAGGTTTATATATTATTCTTTTCATCACGACAAAATTGGAAGCATAGTATATTTATCTGTAATATTTGTTTAATTGGTATTCACAGTATTACGTATATGTCATATTTGCGTAAATGTCTTCATTTATATTTTTTCCACTATTAATATTATACACTACATTGTTTTTATGTAACTTTAGTCCTTGGTCTTCGCAAGGTATACTGACTAGTTTTTCTTTGTCCGCAGGTTTGTGAAGTGTGCTAATTTGTACCGATGTTCGGTTCACGTTCGCGGCGATAAAAGTGCCAGTGTGGGTTGTGTGGATGTGGAACTCTAGTTGATCGCGCTGGCGTGGTACGGGGCGGGTGGGGGTGCGATGCAGGCAGGAGGTGGCTGGTTTGTGCCATGGACGATGGGCGTGCAAAAATTCGCCGTGGCACTGCCGATGGGTGGAGTGGTACCGTTGGTACCGCCGCTGTTAGCGGCACTGCCGCCGGCGCCGCCGCCGCTTAGGCTCATCGCCCCTCCGCCGCTGCCCCATCAGGCGCAACCGGGACGTAAGGTATGTCGGCATTCCCTGAAAATATAGAAAAAATATAAAGCAACATTATACCTTTTTAATTACAATATCCGTGACCCTATCCGATAAAATAAGATGTAATTTAATCTGGTACTCTTCTTTATACAGAATATCAAAATGATAATAGACAAAGAACACATAACCATATTTTTAATTAAATTGCCTTAATTTTCGAATATTATTTGAGTAAATTTCAGTTAAATTGAGACAAGTGATTGATTGACTCGTCGTTGGGACAATCCTTTAATATGTGATGCGATTTACCTATTCATAGTATGTTGATGCATACGTAATTTCGTTTGGACAGCTTTTTTATTTGCAAGTATATGAAGTGCAAAAATATAAAACTAGCACTGTAAATGACAAAACTAAATCACGAAATAAGTGCCAAGAATATAGATACTAACTCTGTCTAAATAATTACCTAGATATTTTGAGATTCTGCTAGCCCAAGTTTTCGATTACAGCATCAGAAATTAGGTATACTTCTGATATATAGTGAAATAAAATGGAATGGCTGACAAGGGTCCGACTATCTATTACCGAAGACAATTTGCTTCTAAAAGCCGATCTCTCCAGAGCTACCATTATTCTTAGCGTAAAAGAATGTACTACTTCACGCTTAAGTGTTAATGAGAAAACCCTTGAGGAATAGGATTAATATATACAGATTACAGATGATTATGAGGTTTTATTGGTTATCAATGTTTTTTTTTAAATTGATAACTCTTCAGTCATAATGCTATCATGTACACTCTTACAATATTATTAATAAACAAGGTTTTGCTTCGAAAGAAATTTACGCTAGTTTGCATTTAGTATTAGGCAAGATTCATACCAAACCAAACATACTATCTTCCAGAAGTAAATCCCGTATAAACCTCGTAAAGTTAAAACTTTGGTTGGTCTATGTTTAATAATATGAATTTTGACTTAGTGTAATCTTAATGTAAATTTACTCTGACGCTAAACCTTATTAATTAATAACACTGCTACGGTAAATATAAATAATACTTTAAAGATTATAATTGAAGAGCGAAATGTACTTGTTTTTATTACCACCTTAAAGACACGTTGTTTAAGTTTTGTTCCATAAATGTAAAGTGTAGTGTTGTTGATATAGCAATACTTTCATTATCGATACTTGGTCTTGAAAATAGTCACAATATCGATATGACTATTTGAACTATCGAATTTCTGAATTATTACAAATAAAATGAGGATACCCGTCGTTCAATAATGATGATAATACTGGTGATAATTAACTACGTACAATAATTAATTAACGTAAATCGTTTAAATGTCACACATATTAAGAAGGTACAATAATACTATTTAATTGAAATAAATGTGATTTACTTTTATATGAACTGACGGATAATTTTATCGATAGTAACGGCATTGTTAATTGAAAAATATCGAATAATCAATAACCATCGATATTTTACTATTATCGTAACACTGGAGTGCAGCAATAATCATCAATGCTACTAGTCAAAAACAGCTGTTTTGGTCTGAACGGGTAACTGTCCTTGACATTTTGCGACAGGTGGCGCAAATGAACTGACTGCATGAGACAGTATACTATTATTTTTATTTATATGCTCGTACATCACTTCATTTACACTTGACATGACAATGCTATAACATCATTTTGACAGTTGAAAAGAATGGAAACGTTTAGTATTTTACTTGTATCCTAATTAATTGTAACGTCATCTTCATCATTGAGTTATCGGTGGATGATTGAAAATCTTAATAACGTCATCTTGGGAGTCAAATGATAGGGTTTAATTAGCTAATCTTAATACTGCAATCTTACAATCCTTATAATTATGACGGAAAGAGCTTAAACATTTCCACGAAATAAAATAGTTTCCTTACCAATATTCATTAATTCCCTTATTCGCTTAGCATTAAACGATCACCTGACCATGAATTATTGTAACATCAAATTCAGCTTATGACTTTCAGCTTTTATTCATCTTAGCAAGTGTGGACATTTATTTTATTTAGAATTATCGAAGGAGGTTACTATTTATTTTTATTTTAATCATTTGGTCTCTTTGAATTGATGACCAAGAATTTCACTTCCTCTAACAGTAGGTATCAGAAATGATACACAAATTCAGTCAAGAAAAGATAAAATCTCTCAAAGCTGTGAATATGCTTTTGGAGGCTACATCAGAATAAACGATATTATACGAGGGTCAAACTGAAAGTTCTTAGAACTGGCCACTTATAAACAATATAATAAAAAAATAATTCTAAAATTTGAAAATATAACTCTTTGCCAATATTACTGAGTATATATTTCATTCATTTGTCATTTGTTTTACGATTTGGCGGCAAATTGAAAATTGTCTGTGTCACGTCATCATGAATTTAACACGAGAAAATTTTCGTGCAATGATTTTTTATGACTTTCGATGTCATTTAAGTCAACAAGAAAGTTATGATAGACTACGATTGGCCTTTCACGATGAAGCCCCATCTCGTGCGACTGTTTACAACTGGTTTAATGAGTTTAAACGTGGTCGCATATTTATGAAGAACAAAATGGTTTTTCCTGTCCAACATATAAAAAAAACGAGTTCAACAACCATCCAATAAGAATTATTCAATCCTGAATACATTATAACATCCATGACTACGCATTCGTCACACAAAAATTTGTCTTTTGAGGGAATCCTGATATTTCCCAAATAACAAGCCTTTTTTTCTTCTACAAAGATTAACCGAATAAATTATATGGAAAAAGTAAGCTTATAAAAAGGGAAAAGAGCATCTTTTCTTTTGCCTAACCATTGTAATATATTTGAATTATTTATAAACTTTATCACTGTAGACGAACTCGGTAAATTGTCGTATCTCTAAAGCTTTGGGTTCAATTTCCAATCAGTTTAATACAGAAAATAGATATTTCTATATTGTCAGATTTCCATAGCACAAAGACTATAGTCACTCTATTTAGGTCCTGAGCAATATATGTGCGATATTGCCTAATATCTCTTAAATTAAAAAGACTAGTTGAACAAAATACTGTTGAATAAGATAAACGAAGTTTTAAAAATGAAAGGAAGCTAAGTCTAAACGAAGTCATGTGTAACTGACTAGTATTCTAGTTATAAGACAGGTTTCAACTCTGTTGAAGATTCCACTAAGCTCGTTCGTTGTCGCAGTTAGGGTTGCCAATGGGTAGAGTAGTTTACAATATATAAAATAAGGATTATCCATTACACTCTCATTACTAAACAATTAGATCAATTGTCAGGAAATCGGGTATAAAGATTAAAGTTGTTTTTCAAACTATAAATAATGAACTCAGAATTTCTATTGTAACGGACTTACTATATAAGCGCTACTTTTCTAATAATATCAAAAGGATAAATTGTATTTCTATAACGTTATAAGAACTTAGTTTTTGTAATAGAAATTTTTCAGTCACGTCTTCCTAATGGTTATTCAACCGCAAACAGAGGTTGATTTCTTAAAACTACAATTCTCCATATAGTCGGTGTAAATTTGACTGAAAATATGTCAAGCGTATCGCAGATGTATGAAACTAATCATACGTGTAGTGTGAAAGGTGTAAAGTCATATCAAACATTCAAACGTTGTAAGTTCGACAATACGTGACGTATCTACGAGGGTCAAACTGAAAGTTCTTAGAACTGGCCACTTATAAACAATATAATAAAAAAATAATTCTAAAATTTGAAAATATAACTCTTTGCCAATATTACTGAGTATATATTTCATTCATTTGTTTTACGATTTGGCGGCAAATTGAAAATTGTCTGTGTCACGTCATCATGAATTTAACACGAGAAAATTTTCGTGCAATGATTTTTTATGACTTTCGATGTCATTTAAGTCAACAAGAAAGTTATGATAGACTACGATTGGCCTTTCACGATGAAGCCCCATCTCGTGCGACTGTTTACAACTGGTTTAATGAGTTTAAACGTGGTCGCACTAATCTCACTGATGATTTACGTGAGGGACGGCCTTCTACGGCGACGACTGAAGATAACATCTGTGTTGTGCGGCGTATGATAGAGACTGACAAAAGAGTGACCTATCAACAGATTCGGACAAGCTTAGGCATCGGTATGAGTCAAGTGCACAAAATCCTCCACGAACATTTAGCGGTCAGGAAGCTTTGCGCCCGGTGGATACCTCATAATTTGACTGAGGCTCAAAAACTCCATCGTGTGGATTGGTGTCGTAAAATGATTGAAAGATTTAACGGAGGTGACTCAAATGCTGTGTTCGACATACTAACAGGTGACGAAAGCTGGATTTACTGTTATGATCCTAAAACCAAAAGACAATCTGCTCAGTGGGTGTTTCCTTTCGAGGAGTTGCCAACTAAAGTGAAGAGAGATCGAAGTGCGGGAAAAAAAATGGTGGCCTCGTTCTTTGGAAGGATAGGTCATTTTGCAACAATTGTGTAAGAGGATCAAAAAATAGTTTCTGCAGAATGGTACACTACCAATTGTTTGCCACTTGTCTTGGAAAAAGTTCGAGAGAAACGACCTCGCAGTAGGATCCTCCTTCACCACGACAACGCCTCGTCGCACACCGCCAAGCGAACGATCGACTATTTGGCGACATCAAACGTTGAATTACTGGGTCACCCGCCGTATAGCCCCGACCTCGCGCCTTGTGATTTTTATTTATTTCCAAAAATTAAAGAAAAACTTAAAGGAAAGCGGTTTATGAATGCTGAAGAAGCGGTGGCTGCGTATCGCGATGCCATTGAAGAGACCCCTAAGGACGAGTGGGCAAAGTGCTTTTCCCAGTGGTTCCATCGCATGCAGCGGTGTATTGACGTGAATGGACAATATTTTGAAAAGATATAATAAAACTAATAACTGGCTAATGTAATCAGTTTTTGATTTTCTAAGAACTTTCAGTTTGACCCTCGTAACTCTAGAGAGTCACGATAAATCTTTAAGGCCAGTGACTAAATATCCATAAGGTACTGCATAGTCACTTAACCTGGAATAATAGAAACTACATATATGTATTCCTGGAATTGTAAATCATAAATGCTCAACAGGACAAGGATAACTAAATAAAATAAAAAAACAATCAAACCTTGGTAGTCTAATATTGTTAGAAAGAATAAAGAAACACAATTTTCCTAGCTAAATAATCTGAACATATTAGAAAGGAGGGGAAATATTAAGAAGTCGATTATGATCATGATGGAACAAATGTATTGTTACTTGAAACCTAATGAAACTCGTTTCATGTAATTACTAGTATTGTGGAGTAAGTTTATTTTATTAATGTTCCGTCTACGACAGCTGTGTTTCTGCACGTAGCACATTTGACGTACAGGCATGAAGTTCGCACAAATAAAGCCGACAGTCTGATTAAACACAAAACTGTATTGCTAATAAAAACTACTGAAAGAAACATACACTTGCCGCATCTTATTTTTGTTGAGCTTTAAGTAGAAGTGAGGTAAATAGCAATCTTGTGTTCAATGTATAAAATATTATGCGCCGTGATTTTTGATTGACCGCATGGAAGTTCTCATTTGTTCAGGGTACATCAGTGGCATTTTTAATAAGCACAGCTGTCATATAAAAATATTGTTTAATGAGTCTACAAGTGATATGGTTTTCTTTATCTGCTAATAAGGCGCACGTATCGTGTGTGCGAGCAGATTTAACATTGTGCGCGATGTTAGCAGCTACTGTAGATTTTTAGTTAAATACAAGCGTATACCAGATGAAACCGCAAATTTTGAGCGGCAGTTTTGTTTCAATGTGGTCTTTATGTAGTTTTTATTGTTGAAAGAAATTTCAGAGTTTTTGTGTTTATCCATTAAAAACAAATAAAGTCTTTCTTCCTTTTTATAATATTAGTATATACAATGAATATTTAGAATCTTGAGTAAAAGAAGAGAAGATTTTATGTCCAAGTCCTCCATACTAATAAGAAAAGTTTTTGGACTTGGACATACTCTAGTTTACGTTTATGTGTAGTAATTTTTTCTAACATCTTGAATAATTATTACAACAAAACTTTGATTAATTATATACCAAAACCTGTCTCGCGAATTATTCCCTCCATTGGCGAAATGTAAATGAAGACCCTTTGGCTTTTTTGTTTATCGCACAAAAGACAAGACGAGACGAGACAGATCATGGTTATCTGTGAGACTGTTGCATCAACAGAACTTTGTTTTTTGACATGTAAGGTTACTATCACCTCTCTGTGAAGGTTTGCAGTGCTACGCGCATTATTTTGTTGTGTTCGTTCAATTTATGTCTGTTTACGTCAGGTTTTAATACGCTTAAGCTTTCATTACCTTATATACTAAGACTTAAGCTTACATTACAGTTAAAGCTCGTTTAAACTACTGTGAATATTTATTTTACAAGTATCATTTTTTTCCTATATCATTCATTCCTTTAATAATAAACTATCCAGAAGGGCTTACTTGAAAAATAGAATACGATAATCGGACTATGCTCTTCTCGTTTTGTAATATTATTTACTCAGTAATAAGTTCGAATGTTAAGTAAAGCTAACGGCAAATGTACTCCGATAATCTCTCTGGTTCTGTCGGCAATTTCAACTTATTTTTTTTAATTTTTATCCTTAGGGAATCCCTTTTGATGAGATCAAAAGTATCCCATAAAGCTTGAGAACTCATACCAATAGGCTTATACCAAAATTCATTTAGATTCCGTCCGCTCGTTTTCGCGGAACGAGATAATAAATATCAGTTACCATTGACATGGAAAGCCATCGAATTTGAATCGAGTATAAACATCAAATTTTGAATTAGAAATCTTAGGTCCTTTCAAAGAGGTAGATGGCACTGTACAATCAATATTATTTTTTTGTCATAATGCGCTCAATAAATATTAGGTTTTCACTTGATTAATTTCTTGAAAAGAGCACTAAAGACACAAATAAGTATCAGAATGATTGCTAAAAACGGGATTGCTACCATGTACCTTATATTTCACGAATTTCCTATATTTCAGCGATTTTGCAAGCGCCATGAGTATGGTACGGGTTCTGATGTAAATGACCATACTCGTATAAGTTTAAGAACATACAAATAACATTGTAGTACTCGTACATACGTACTATATTTAACTGCCACACATAGGTATATACATCACTATGTATTATCTTCTTCGTCGATGTAGTAGTGTAAGTTTTAAAGTGAACATTATATCTGTCTAACTAGGTTCAAATTAATTATTGCTTTAATTCAATTGTTTCATTCCTATTACTTACGGTCAGTTGCACAAACGCCCATTAAGGTTTAATGACGCCTTTTAGCTCTAATGAATGTCAAATTTGTATGGGTAATGCCATTTTAAGCTAATGAAAGTTTTAATGGACGTTTGTGCAACTGGCTCTTAGTGTTTTAAAGTTAATAAGAAATTATACGATGGCCACTACTCCACCTCGGTGACGTATTAAATACATCTTGTCTTTATATAGAGATAAGGGCGATATCAATATTTTCCCATTTCCTTTATAAGTCGTTGTAAAGCCGATAGTGGTTAAACTAGAACTTGAACTAGTTAAGCCTATGCCAGAATCGGATTTAGGTCTGTCACTGGAGACGGTGTAAAATTTATCGTTTAGTATTAAATATTTGAGTTATAACAAAATGAAAATTAACCGATTTTTTAGTGGAATTAAGGTATATTCCTATAAATATTATAAATGTGATAGATTCTTTGCTTGGATGTGTGTCCGTAAATAACGCCGAAACGACTGAACGGATTTTGATGAAATTTGGTATATAGATAGTGTATTAGCTGACTACGATAACAGGATACTTTTTATCCCACTAAAAAGTTCCTTAGGAACCACGCATGCGAAGCCGCTGGCGGAAAGCTAGTAAACTATAAAATAGGGTGCATATTCTATCAGTTTAGATATAATACTAGATTTTTATATTTAACAGTAATACTTACTAATTTATAAATACGAAGGTCACCCTGCCTGTTCATAAGCTTTTACTGTTAATGAAATTAATATAGTATAATAAGTAGTTTGAAGCCTTCGTGGACAGGTAGACTTATTTTTTTGAATCAATATTTATTCTAAATAAAATGTTAAAGGAGCTTATAATCCTTTTTTAAATATAGTAAGTATTATTTATTTTTTGTTAAGATAATAAAAAAACTTTTATCTTTTTCTATATATATAAAAATATATACAGAAATACATATTTTTCTGCACTGCAAAAGCTATCCAGGTCGTTTCAAATGGTAAAAGAATATCATAGCCCCTTAATGAGGACCTGGCTGTTATCGAGATTACTAATAGCGTTTATATTCAGTCACTTGCGCATTTTAATAGTAATAAATTGGTGGTAATAAAATATTATCTGTCTATCGTAATCACTGGATTAGAAGCCGGCATTTTCAGGGTCTTTGTAGCAATGACTTTATTAAGTTTGAACATAAAATAGATGGAATTAGTCTTCGGAATTAAGTAGTTCACGAACTTCTAAAATAAATGAAAGTAATAAACTAAACCCTCCTTGAGGAGCTGGATGGAGCGTTTGGTCTGCGATGTGGGGGTTAAGCAACATTCCCAAGGGTCGGTCATAGGATGGGTGACCAAAAAGTTATGTCGATATGATTTAATCGCTGACTTGGTGCTGTGTAAATGCAAAATACAGTACTTATAATATTCATAATAAATGAAATGATTATAATCGACGATAAATTGTTTAGATCAAATTACTAAAAATACTTTCATTGAGAATAGAGGAGCTCGATGGCGCAGTAGTTGACGCGTTCGGTATGGGATACGTTTGTTAAGCAACTTTCGCAATGGCCTGTGATGAGATGGGTGACCGAAATTTATTATTAACTCCTCCGTGCTTCGGAAGGCACGTTAAGCCGCTGGTTTCACCTTTATCTGCAGCCGTTAATGCCCACCAAACGGCACTAGGCTCGCGTGATACGTCATGTCCCATTCTCCCTATTCAGCCTGATTCAATTCCGTAAATAGTTAAGGCCTGAGTCCCAACAGTGGATTAATTGGCTGGCGATGACTAAAAATACTATAAATTATTATTTGGACATCAAAACTTCACTTTAACGATTCCATTGAGCACAATCAAATTAAAGGATAAAGTTATTGAACTTCAAGAACTCTGTTTTATACGCATACCTAACTTAAGTACACTTTTAAATAGCCATACTGGTTTTAAAAATGTTCCATGAGCGATAAAAACGTAAAAATAAGCAATCGCACTCGGGCAAATGGCCAATTAATGATCTGAATTAATATACGGTCGATTAGTGCAAATCAAACGGCTCTGTGTGGAACCATTCAAATTAAACGGAAAGACTTCGCGACACGGTCTCAGTTTAAGGGTTGGCACACCGACGCAATGGCATACGAATGCGAAACTACGCGATTGCGGTTGTCACCTTTTTGACAAAACAAAAATCAGAAGTAATTGAATTGTGATCATAACTAATTAAACTTCTATTTTTTTCCGTAGCTTATACATATATTGACATATACCTGACATGCAAAATTCAGAAAAACCTCTAACCACAATACATATAACTTAATATTCCAAATTGAAATAAACAAATACTTTTTATTTATTATCTTCTGTTGTGATAGCCATGCTGTAGTTTGTATTTTTCTTTTTAATGTGAGGTTCAAGTTAACATTTAAATATTCAAATGTTTATGCCGTCATTGTGAAATATTTATAAAAACGATCTTCATGCGATAGAAGTTCTAAGCATAAGTTATTTTCTCCAAGTTTATGGTTTATTTCGTTCACTTACATTCTACACTTTCTCTTTATTGTCGATATCAGTGTTATACCTCAAAGCAACAACAATTCTTCCTCTTCAGAATCTGATATCGATGACTCTGACGACACTGTTATATTATCTATTAAAATTACTTAATGATACGTCCACACCCACAAGGCGCGAAAGTTACACTGACATGTCTTTCCAAAAAAGGCAACCCTGATTACGAAACATGTGCGTCTGTGTAAAGCCGTTTTTCGCAGTTGAATGCGAAACCGTACTGATAACGACCATTTCATCGAGCTAGTAATAGAGCTAGACAAAGCACATGCGAAAAGTTTTAGGGGCGAAGTCATCATCTACTTCATTTGAAATTTGAAAACTAGAAAAAGTACATAACAATGCCTATGTAGAAAACAAAACCGTCAATATTATTTCACTCACTAGTTTATTCATACTTTTCTCATCAGACCGCCTACGCTAAAAGCTTTCAATCTTTTTTAGAGAAAATCGTCACTAAAAATACATGACGTTAGAAAGTAAAAAGGTTGTTTTATTTTCAGACCTCACATTATTCTGAAATGATTTTAATCACTGCCGACCAAATGAAAGCAGGTATTTTCTCTATTTATATTAAAATCTGATCAAACGATTTCGTTTGAAATGAAAAATTTATTATTTACACGGATAATTTTTACCCCAAATATGAAAACAGAACCGACAATTCACTGGTCATTAATTTATCCTCCGTTCATCAAGTATAATTTTAGAAAGCAATAGTTAGATCAACTTTTCCCAAAATATGGGTCCACGAAATTTTTTATCCTAGGAGTCAATAATTAAGCACGTTTAAGATTTTAAAATTCATACAAAATTAACCATAGACTATAGATAACACTACTTGAACTGTCAGTTGCAATTTATTATAATAACAAATAACTATTCTCACAGATTTTTTTAATCTTTTATAATTATCATTTTTATTGATTGATAAAATCTATATTTTAATACTTATTATTCTGTTCCCGACGATTAATGTATAAACACAAATATTATAAAAAATTGTCCAGCCGTTCTAGAGTTATAAATGGTGTAACTAATACAACTTTATTATATTAATACTTAAACAGTACACACTAAGTAAACTTATTATAAATATGATATTCATTTTAAGCGCTATGTTAAAAAATATAAGCATTCTAAACTTCTTATAAGCATTAACAGTATTAAACTTATTTTGCGTAATTTTCGATAAACAATGTGCTAGCTATGCGCTCTTCACTAAAATACTTCTAGTATACAAGAATATAATTACATTACCCATTACGCTGATTTTTTATCAATTTAATTAAATTCTATTGTAATTCGAACACCACGTCAATAAGAAGAATAGTTTACAGAAATACAACCCTTCTTGCAAACGTATAAGCCACACAGTGGCTTGAAACCATTAATCGTTTTAATCCCGCGTGCCTTATCGCCGTTGCTTTACAATAAGTAATTGATTCCCTCTAGGACATCGAATAGTCTTAAGGATTAACCGCTCTGTCTTACAGCTGCTGCTGGATTGCTTAATGGCTCAACGGCTGTGTTGTGAGACAGTGTGAGTGTACAGAGTAGTGTCTCGATAAAGATAGTTTTACTATCTATCGATAGTTAACCTTGAGAAACGGTCTCATTGGCGATAGGTTTACGATAATATTATAAGACTGCACTTTCGATTGAATTAATAAACCGACCTATTCCATAAAATCAAGCTCAATCACATCCTTATACTGACTTCATGCTCTAATGAATGTTCGAAATTCAAAATTATATCGTGATATTTCATACAAATAATCTCAATTTTAATGGACGTTTTGGATAAAAGTCTTTTTAAGCTTTTACTACCTAATATTTTTAACTATTGTAATTTTTTTTTTTAATATATCAGTTTAAAAATTATCCGTCGACATTATTGATTCAATTGTGAAATTGCTTTTTGTTCGTTAGATAGTTCGAAATATATTCGGAATATAATTATTTTTCATGTAAACAAGCACAACAAATTTTATAATTCGTAATTAATACACATACACCTTATTTAAAAGGATATGTTACCGAACTATATTGTAGATCTGAAACTTTGATATTTAGCTCGGTATCTATTCTTATTTAAATTGTTTAATATGTTTGAACAATATTTAAATGTGATACTATAGATTAACTATTGCGATGGTAACGATATAATGTAGAATGATTGGTTATCGATACTTAAAAGGCAACACTATTAAATAATCAACTAGGGTTGATGTTAGGCACATGTTATTTAGTAAAAAGTGACGCACAATTTTTCTAGGTAATTTAAAATACCAATTGTAAAACCAATATAAATGTCAATAACACATAAACATAAATAACACACGCAACAGATAAAATACAAGTAACAACAAAGATTATACTCGAAGCGCTTTCCTGCTTTTCATAAAATAGAAATGTCAATTTTTATGTTATGTATTCTATAGAATCAATGATCTAGAGTTAATCTCTGTAAAAAAGTGATTCCTATTTTTTTATCAATTCCACTTTTTTATTTCATGTTTGTAATTAAAATGCACTACGAGTGCAAGAGTCACTTTTTGCAGAAACTAATTCTTAATTGCTAATATATAGTGAAAATAAGGTTGAAATTTCTCTAAATAAACATGTTAGCCGTAAAAGCAGAAAGACAGTCTTTTTCTTTACACGGACAAGTAAGTAATTGTTGTTGTAGCTAGCACTGGCGGTGTGGATTATTAATATATCTTCAAACTGCTTCAAACCAAAAATAAAGTAATATAAATGTGTACTCATTATTTATTAACGTTCTTTCAGTTTTATAGATAACGTTATGAATAGATAAGTTTATGTCCGATTTTTCATCTGCTTTGCATAGAAAGCTTTTAGTGGAATAAAAATCACGCTCTTTGTTTTCTACTAGCGTCAGTTTTGCACTGCTCGCACGGATGTTATTTACATGAACGAATCTGATTTTTGTGCACCTTACCTTATATCGTCATACTCTACATTACACTATTCATACACAACCTTCTCTCGGTTAGTTAGTGAGTAGCTCGGTGGCGTAGTGGATAAGCGCCGCGGCCCGCAATCGTTGTCGTTAAGCAACTTTCGCAAGGGTCGGTCACGGGATGGGTGACCAAAAATTATTATCTCGAGCTACTCCGTGCTTCGGAAGGCATGTTAAGCCGTTGGTCTAGCTGCATTTTCAGTCGTTAATACCCTCTTATCCGCATTGGGCCAGCGTTGAGGGTCATGTAAAAGGGCTGGTAATGAGGACACAACCTTAATAAATTACTTATACACCAAAATCATCTATAGAAATATCTCCGTCGATCGATGAATCTGTATACGTATAAATACGTTCTGTAGATTTGAGTTTGTCGCGTTCAAATAAACATTCATATACATTTTTGTATATTATATATGAATAGACATCTATTCACACAATTTCTTAATGATCTTAATTATCCTTAAAAGTTCGACGCTTTTATCGAGCTACATAAAGAAATAGACGTTGTAATTTGTTGAGACGCGACTTAATTTTAAAATGCCATTTTGATACGTACGATAAATGATTTTTTGGAACATTTTTCGCAAAAATATTTCATACTAAAAGTAAATCTTTTACACTTTAAAAATAATCAAGTATTAAAAACTGTTTACAGCGTTGCGAATTTACATACTTTTCTTACGATCTTTTGTTTAAATTTTTCTTTGTTTGTGTTGTATTAAAAATGAAATCAATATAAGTGTTGAGTCTGTTACACGAATTAAACTAAATTTAGTTTCAATCCTATCAAATTGCGCTTTCAATCCTGCAATTTTTAGTTTAGTATGTTTCGATAGATATGATTGACTTCACTACTCCTTGAGTCAAATTCTATACATATTTTTTACTCAGTTTCTTACTACATAAAAAATCTTGCAATAAATTTCTTTCGCGGTCTTCAAATATGTTTCTGATCCTAAATATTTAACAACAAAGCTCAACCGACTCGTTAAGGGAATTGAGTTGGAAGATAAGACCGTCTAGACATCCCTCACAAGATCTATTGATCGGTAACGTTCTCCTTGTGTTGTCTCACAAAATTTTAGGCAGACGATAATAAATAACTTACACCAAAAATTATATATTTATGCAGGTTCCAAAGTGTAGGTTGCCTAACGATCTCAATTTAGTAAAGTTAAAAAGTAGCAAAGTTATTGGCAATAAACACAGTGGTGTATTAACGACCGATGTTTATGCGTGAGTGTAAGATTTCACAAGTGAAGCTGTTAAGCGTGATACACACCATGCGAAAGATTTAACGAACGCGTGTTTAGCTATTAAAATATCTCGCAATTAGCCGCAAAAAGGCTCACTAAGTTCTGATGACTTTATGAGCGGTGGAGGTTTCTATCGTTTTTTTTTTACTATTATTTTAAGAGTAACTATGTTATGTTTCTTCATAGTATTTTCTACTAGGGTAAATTAAAGGTTAGAAAAGTTTTATTTACCGCGATCGATTCTAAATTTGCATTTGCACAACTAGTGCCGTATACTATAGCTTTTTGCTGTGCAAATTTTGTATGATTTGAGAATTTTTCTTCAGGTTATTTTTTATTTATTCTGTAATCACACCAACGAGCAATTATCGTAACATTACAGTATCTTATAAATTATCGTATCGATTATTTATACCAATAAAAAGCTCAACAAAGAAAAATCTAATTTCTTTGTCTTTTAAAATTAAAAAAAAATGCAACTGCTGCATGAGAATAGCCGTTAATTGCAAAGATATAACGAAACATTTTCGCTTTTAAGCATACCTACAAAGATTTCTGCCACATGTCTAACGTGAAGACCCCTTAGCATCTGCCGCGTGTAAAACCTCAATTTAGACCAACAAATGAACATGTAAGTCTTTGAATTGCCTGCTCTAATAACAGAGGCTGCTACCATAAATCAGTCTGCTGTAGTCTATCTGACATCCTGAGCCTTTGATTAGGATACTTTTAAATTGCTTTTTTTACCATCTTATCTTTGTGATGTTACTTTGCAATTGTTTTGTACAGTTAACTTGTAAGGCTGCCTATTTTAATGAAAGAGATAATCTTTTAGATTTTACCTTTTGTTTGCGTGGGACGACTTTCTACCTTAGTCGCTCTCTTTCGCTTCTTTTTCTCTACGGCAGTGCCTTATGATGTCAAGTGGGTATACTGCAATTACTGTCCAATTGAAATTTCCAACATATTATCCCAGTATTTTTTGGAGTATTTGTTTTGTTTCCGCATGTTTTGTTTATTTAAGGGCGGAACCCTTACCATCTTTCATATAGTTTCAAACACTCGGCACATTGTAACAAATGCTTCTTCTATACAACGAAAGTTTAAATTATACACATTTCCATCTGTACTGCTTACAACCAGTTTTCGCCACCGGATGCAAAATGTAATTAATATTCAGTCACTTGTTTAAACCATTATCAATAGTGTTATCTTGGTGTAAATAAATAACGTAGTTGCTACTTTATTTTAATTTATAGCAACACGCCAGTATAACAAATATAGCTGGTAAAACTTCACGATCTGATAAATTGAAAAACGCACGTTGTATTATGATGTAATGTGATCCATTGATGCGCATATAATGTTTCATAATGTTAATTCTTACCGCTAATTTGTCTACACAATCAATGAATAATGCATTCTTATGAATTGTAAAATATTCGTTGACGGAATCGAAATGTCCCTTTAAAGATCCAATATTATCATTATACATTATTTTTATAAGACTTCAAGAATATATTGAAGATGCGTAATAGATTATAACAATAATACTATTGTCCACCGTATGCCGTCAAAGCATTCTTGTTTCGGTCCTGCAACACGACGAGACGACGACAGAGGCAACGAAAGTTTGGAGAAACTGAAGGTCTTCTCTATATCTTCAAAATTGAAATCTGGTATATTTCTAATATACAGATAATATTACGGGTATAATTTTAAGAAAATTATAATAAAGTATCGGAAACTTCCGAAATTCCGCCGTGGACAAAAGATTAGGCCACCTGATTGTGTTTTGACGCTGAAGGAAAAAGATTGCTTTGACGTTCGCCAACTAGATAGACCGATCAAATGCATCGGTCGTCATTCTCCTAATTTTACATAGTTGTAAGAAACACTCTGTACAGGAACCTGTGAAGAAAGATCATTCGCTTTAAATAAAACACTGATATTACCAAGAAATCTCAGGCGTGAGTTGTGATGGACCTATTATAGAGGATAATACAAAAACACAGTGTAATAAGACAATAAAAAATGCAAGTTAATATTACCTGATTAATGGTTAGTGAGCATATATAACTTAAAGAGAAAATCACCTACCCGGCATCCTTTCCTGCTAGTAATATTTTACTGCTAACGGTAGACATAAATTATTTTTCCTATAAAATATTAATTTATTTAATACGAGGGTCAAACTGAAAGTTCTTAGAAAATCAAAAACTGATTACATTAGCCAGTTATTAGTTTTATTATATCTTTTCAAAATATTGTCCATTCACGTCAATACACCGCTGCATGCGATGGAACCACTGGGAAAAGCACTTTGCCCCCTCTTGCCCTTAGGGGTCTCTTCAATGGCATCGCGATACGCAGCCACCGCTTCTTCAGCATTCATAAACCGCTTTCCTTTAAGTTTTTCTTTAATTTTTGGAAATAAATAAAAATCACAAGGCGCGAGGTCGGGGCTATACGGCGGGTGACCCAGTAATTCAACGTTTGATGTCGCCAAATAGTCGATCGTTCGCTTGGCGGTGTGCGACGAGGCGTTGTCGTGGTGAAGGAGGATCCTACTGCGAGGTCGTTTCTCTCGAACTTTTTCCAAGACAAGTGGCAAACAATTGGTAGTGTACCATTCTGCAGAAACTGTTTTTTGATCCTCTAACACAATTGTTGCAAAATGACCTATCCTTCCAAAGAACGAGGCCACCATTTTTTTTCCCGCACTTCGATCTCTCTTCACTTTAGTTGGCAACTCCTCGAAAGGAAACACCCACTGAGCAGATTGTCTTTTGGTTTTAGGATCATAACAGTAAATCCAGCTTTCGTCACCTGTTAGTATGTCGAACACAGCATTTGAGTCACCTCCGTTAAATCTTTCAATCATTTTACGACACCAATCCACACGATGGAGTTTTTGAGCCTCAGTCAAATTATGAGGTATCCACCGGGCGCAAAGCTTCCTGACCGCTAAATGTTCGTGGAGGATTTTGTGCACTTGACTCATACCGATGCCTAAGCTTGTCCGAATCTGTTGATAGGTCACTCTTTTGTCAGTCTCTATCATACGCCGCACAACACAGATGTTATCTTCAGTCGTCGCCGTAGAAGGCCGTCCCTCACGTAAATCATCAGTGAGATTAGTGCGACCACGTTTAAACTCATTAAACCAGTTGTAAACAGTCGCACGAGATGGGGCTTCATCGTGAAAGGCCAATCGTAGTCTATCATAACTTTCTTGTTGACTTAAATGACATCGAAAGTCATAAAAAATCATTGCACGAAAATTTTCTCGTGTTAAATTCATGATGACGTGACACAGACAATTTTCAATTTGCCGCCAAATCGTAAAACAAATGACAAATGAATGAAATATATACTCAGTAATATTGGCAAAGAGTTATATTTTCAAATTTTAGAATTATTTTTTTATTATATTGTTTATAAGTGGCCAGTTCTAAGAACTTTCAGTTTGACCCTCGTATCACTTTAACGATCAATTATAATATATTTTTAGATTTGAATCTTAGGTTTTATTAAATTTAAAGTTCCGACTTATAAACTTGTAATCTGATCCGGAAAACAGTGCTGTTAGGTTTGTTGATGCAGCATTAGAAGTACACGTACAGTCAAATAAAACCTATTTCTAATGTAATAAAGGTTTTATTTGACTGAATAACCCAATGCTGTTAATGCTGGGTTGTTTAATAGCAAAGCTGATTATTACCTATGTATCGTTCTAGATGTACACTTCGTTGTGCATCATATAACAGTAAAATCTCCTGTGAAAAAGGTTTTGGTGTTTAAAGTTCTTGTTTGCAATATCTGTAAGCGTCAGTGTCGACTAATTTGATTTGAAAGTGGTGTCTGTTTAATATTCATTGTTAAGGCTCGAACAATCAGTTAGATTTTACGAATTGTCATCACTTAGAAATTCAGCATTCATTCATTCAGCATCATCACCGCTTTAAAATCGTACTAGGCTCGAATCAGTTCGATTTAATAATACGAATATTCGTTACGCGTTAGTTGGCATTAATTAGAGATTTAACGTTATTCGAATAGAATCGTAAAGGTAAAGGAATCGAAAAAGTCGTCCTTTAGGTTTTTAAGGTTCAAAACCTTTATATAGTCTCTGTACTCTCGTTCTCGACGAGCAATTTAAAAAGGACTACAAACGCCAACATCAGCTTAAAGTTCATGTCAAAGAAGTCAACGTGTGTAGTCGTTGGTGTAATGAGGCATCTTGAACTTGGAGTACAAATTCAAGATTTACAATAATTTCACCGAGTTGTATCTATCTAATAAACTAAAAAGATATATTCACCTACTAGACTAGCACCTTATTATAGAGGAAGTACTTTATACTGCTGTCGTTGTGTATAATCACATTAAAATTTTAATGAATCGACATAAAAGTCTTTCGTAATATAGAATATTATTTTTAGTTAACAAGTTTTATTAGTGTACGTATTTAGCATAGGAATTATCCTTATTCGCTTTTTTTACATTGCAATGTTTTTATGTTCCTTTTTTATCACATAAAAGAACGGGTTAGGTAAACATGTTTATTCAAGTATTTCTCCAACGTATTTACATTTATTGTTTTTGTATCATTTATTTTTTGTATTCACTAAGAAGTTAAATCATACTCTTATTACAATATATGTAAAAGCTCTTTCCATTTGGACGGATTTAAATACCTAAATATACCACAAGGATTATTTTTTGTTAAAAAAGAAAATAAAGATTCTATTACGGTATAATATCATAAAACCAAGGCAACATACATACATCAGGATTTACCAAACAGTTTTTTTTTTTTATTGTGGATCACACTTCAATTATAAGTAGTATTACAACATGACCGCTAGTCTTAACAAACGGGTCAACACTAGGACCAGTACTTTCTCGATATCGATAGATAAGTAATGTTAGGACCATAGTTGACGCCAATATATTCATTATCTCCAGCCAATTAACGTCCCTACTACTGGAGTTCGGGTTTTCCCTATGGATAGAATTGAATGAAATCGAATAAGGACGATTGGCATCGACGACTAAATATGCAGCCGGGATCAACGGCTTAATGTGTTTTCCCGAAGCACTACCCAGGACCTAACAGGACTGACTAATTCTTCAAGCACTTGTTACTTTTTCACTACTACAAAGCGTATTTTTATCAATCTTCAGGCAATCCACCCGAATAGCCGAAAGAAATATGTTTACAAATATTTTAAACTTTCGATAAAGATGAAATTTGTTATAATTGTTACATTACATCAATTTTGCATTGACAATGCTATTCTAGAAAATATTCTTAACTTTCTAAGCATTTGTCATTAAGAATATTTTTGCTATATATAGTATAGCATTTTGATTGCAAAATTGATGAAATATAATAATATCTTAAATATTTTAGCTTGAAATATTGAATCCATTATTTATTTTTAGTAAGTTTCATAAATAATTTCACGTATTCAAATTTGTAATGTTGATGTCAAAAGAATTCCATAACGAGTGATTACGAAAAAACATTTCATTATGAGAGATGTAACATAAATATTTCTTCATCAAAATTGCTATTCGCCGAAAACATAAGTACTTAGCTATTTTAATGAAAGCACGAAATGCCTGGAGTAATAATTTCTGCCCGTTCTCAAGCAATAATCGTTGGGGCGTAATTTAAAAAAATCTATTAACCTTAATTTCCCTTGACGACTGGATTGTTGCAGACTAAATTTATCAGCTTCCGTAATATGGGTTAGATTAAACGCGTAATCAACAGGATATGGTGTTAGTAAGCTGTGATTAGAGTTAAACGGCCGTTGTTTGTTAGGCTTGTACGAAGGTTTATCTCCCAAGGTTCGATTCACGGTTTAGCTTAAATTACGAGAAAAATATTTTTGTGTCTCGAGGGTATATTCTACCTGCATCGTTTCTTAATTTCGTAACAAAAGAAATATAAGCTTATCTAGTGAGATATAGTGATACCGTGTGATGATGTGTGATGCATCGCCATGCGGTGTTATGCGTTACCGTGCAATGCCGTATGATGCCATGCGCTGCTGTGCCATTTCATGCGTTGCTGTGATTAGATGTGATGTGTAAGCTAGCTAGTGGTTCTACATATGAAACGTGTATATAACAAATGTGTTGGTATTTATATACGTATGTAACATTAAAGAACAAACATAGCATTCGCACCAGTCCCAATGAAATTAAAGAATAACAATTGAAATTGAAAACAACACAGTCTTTATATATTCTGCATCGAACTTGTATGTTATGCATAAACTTTGTCGGTAACTTTGGATAATATTCAATATTACCTATCATCGAAGCAGGTGCGTTGGAAATGTTCACATAAATAGCGCAGAAATACATTACGTTTAGTAATAAACTGATATATATCTATTATATTCAAAGAGCTGTCATCCATCCGGTGGTCTGGATTATAATACAGGGATGTCTAATCAAGCTTTCGAATGGAGTTTTCTTAGAATAACACTTTACATATCACAAAATATCAATTTTATTGCATTCAGGTGATATACAGAATGTGCTATTGAATGTTGCCTTTGTATGTCGTTATCCCATCTTCGAGGAGTACTCTCGTGCGGGATATTGATAGAATTATTGACCGAGGAAAATATTCCCTTACGGTGACCGAAAAAATCTCGGTATCGCCATTAAACATGACATTTTTAAGATCTTCAGCGGATTATTTATTTTCAATTAGTTGAGCCAACATACGATGTCCTGTCTTAGTTATGAGTATTGAATTCGTGCAGTTTTTTTAGATCCTATTTGACGATATTTGCAGCATTCTAACAATTTTATATCAAATGTCATAAGGTTATATATATATATATAATCCAAAACACTAAGATTACAAATAATTTTATAAGGTAGTTAAATATTCTTAATTTTCTGACAATAACAAACGCAACAAAAAAAGAGTTAGCGAAATTCGTGACCAAGGGAAATAGGGATCCATTTATATATATAGAGTTATACTAACACCCGTACGATTTTGCTATAGTGTTTTTTAACCACGGTATTTAAAAGTAAATATAGTTTAAACAGGGCTTTAGATTAAGTTATAGTTGTTATAATTGTCTCATCTTACCCATTATACTAAAAAGAATAAATCCAACTGGGAGGTTACAACTGCAGTTAGGATTGTTGTTTGAAAATAAAATGGAAAGAATATAAAACGGTTTCAGATCGCACGCTAATGGTCGGACGATCCATAATACTTAATGCAGCCTCGATAATGAGAGACGCATCGAGCTTCCAAGTAGCACCGAGATCATTATAGAATTAATCGACCCACATAAGACCGCCGTGTAATATACACTTGAGATTATCTTGTCAAATTACAACGATGCCTCTACAAAATGTACGTAGCGTACCTATTGTCATAATTTCCTTCATTAATTTGATTGAAGAAGTAGCAGTAGATATGAGTAATATTCAGGTATATTTTAAGGGTCATCATTGTCGTTGATATAAAAATAATTAGGAAGATTTTATACACTTCGGGATACTAATTTCAACAGAATAGTACCAATTCTGCTTACCAAAAAGGGGAAATATGAGGCAAAATAGAAAATAGTTACTTAATATAATAAAAACCTAAGCACTTGATTAAGTGGTAACATAAACTATGAAAAAAAAATAAAAGGAAAAAGCAGAATATGGCAGTAGAATATATAATAATTATCGAGAGAGGCTGAAAAAAATATCCTGAACATCGTAAACAAAACCTACAAGGAGGAGATGCAGTTCGCTTCTAAAGCTACTCGTTGGTGTAATCGACAAAGCAAAGATCAATATGAAGGAAAACCTTGTCCATCATCCGAATCCGATTATTCGTTCGTTCAAAATCAACCACAAGAATTACGCTTGAAGACGAGCCCACTCGAAATTTACACTTGATCGTAAGCCTGAGTTAAAAATAAACGTTTATCTTCTAGTACGCATTTATGGGTAAGCAACATAATTTTATAGCCATCAGAATCAGCGACCAAGTTGAAAATGTGAAATACTAAAGAACAAAATAACACAAATGCGAATAAAACTTACTGAATATATAGAAACATATATTTCGATGTACACGAAGTAACTTACTTAATTCTGCCCTAACCTAACCTAACAAGGTTATTATTGGGCCCATTGGGTTTTACATGCGTCACTTACATTGCGGCGTGATATAGGTTATTTTTTTGTCTTTGAATAAAGAAGGTTAACATTGTGTTATGTTATAAACTGTTGTTTTCAGAGTCATATTGAAGAAAAAACGTCTGATATCTAGTGATATGTTTGTCTTGTTATTTATTAAACTATTTACTACATTTGTTCGGTATCGAGAGAGGCTTCTGCTGCACTGGATCAACCAGATAAAGGCCTTGACCAAGAGGTCTGAACTAGAAATCCCACCATGGATTTGTTTAAGACAACAAGAGAGCTGTAACCTCCACTCGTCAAAACTATTTCAACACTCTTTAAAATAGCAATGCTAAACTAAAAATACAAAAGCAAGAAAAGGCGATCAAAGTCGTCCTGTTTTATTCAGTTTCTCTACTGTAATCTTATGAATATTAAATGTTGCTTGCACACAGATATTTCTCCGATACCTGTCTCGGACGTTGGGTGTTGCTTATTAATTGCTTCATTGATTTCCCAAGTTTTTATGTAAAATTGATGTACAACAACCAGATCAGAAACTCGAACGCTATTTCTATCCTCTCGATAAGTATTTAAGATTATTTCTCTTTATGCATCTGCTGAGAATTCTATTTTTACCATCTCCTAGAAAATGTTAAAGTAACCCGTTCGCCACATTAATTATTTATGTTGAGTATATTTTTCATCTGTCGCCAGAACTGCTTGGTTACTATTGAACTCTAACATTTCATACGTTTTATCGTATTTAATTATGTCATTAGTAATTTATTTTTATCGTAAAATGACAGTAAAAATATTTTTATCATAAAAATTATAAGTGCATTATAACCTTTTTTGTTGCAACATATTCCTGTTTTGAACAATTATTTTATTGTTTTATCACGGATTCACAGAAAATCCTTTGAAACGGAATTTCATAATATATGTGTATAATTTAATTTATGGTTAAACTGTAAATACCGTAGTTGGGAATGTAGTCCACTAGAACTTAGGAAAGTTTTGTAGAACAGAAACTTCGTAAAGCAAACTATTGATTTACAGTACCAAAATTTACTACAGTTGCAAGCGACCGTGCCTTTTGAAATATATTCAATTTCAAGTTTCTGCTTGGTAGATATCAATTGTTTTCCTGTTCTCGCTTGCCCGACCTCTACGATAAGTGCATAAAATACTTATATTTAGTTTACAGACGAATTTATACATTTTCCATTTCAAATCGGTATCAAACGATTGTGAGACTGTTGATTCCCCACGCCTGATAACTTTTAATTTATCAGGTTGCAGCGGTTCATTCCAAGCTACTTCTTTTTTCCGTTTCATATTACCTAACATTAGTAGACATATCCCTTACGTTGTGAACGAGTTGTTCTTCCCACGGTTTTTGCATCTTTATCCTTTCAATACCTGTTATTTTACTTTTGCTTTTAAATTAGCACATTGGACATTGAAATGCTTTAGCGGATTGTGGAAGGATTGTTACTATCAGGATTCCACAAGAGTCCTTCGGAGTGAATATTAACTCTACTGACTTTTATGTTAAATCCATTTTAGTACGGACTATTTTTAATTCTGTGATCCTTATGCAAATATAAATGGTGAATATTAATTGGCGTTATTGCATTTTGAATGCAAACTTTTTCAGTTTTTAAAAGATATCATTTATTTGATTTCAAACTATTCTTTTTATTAGTTAGTAAAAAGTTAATGACCATCAATAATTCCAAAATCGCCTAACTTGTTGAATATCACTAAATGATCAACTACTAATAGATATTACACTTCAGCATATTCATTGTCTTCTCAATTTTATTGCCTAAGAGTAAGGTTCAAAGTGGCTTAAAGAATTGACAACTACAGCACAATTATGTAGTCCGATCGATACAAATCACGGGAAGCATTCACGGTGTTATGCTTGGGAACCAATTTCCTGTTCCTTTCATATTGAAATGTAAGTGGTGCCCTCTACTGTCAGGAATTAAATGGGTGGTATACAACGGATTGCATTATATTACCTTCAATTTTCGAACGGAGACATGTAAAATTGAATTCTTTTTATTAGACTTACGCTTTAGTCAGCAATATTGGAGGTTTTTAAGTTTAAATGAAGAATTAATTTTTGTATTTCCTTAATAACTGTGGCAGATTACTTTTAACATTACTAATACATGTTTATGGAAGTTATTACTTCGTAAATAATCCTATTTTATTCTTATAACATCAAAGCAATGACAGATGTTAATAATATTGTATTTTGAAGCTTTAGCCAAAGTACTACATAATTAGTTACTAGGTGCGTCACATCCATTGTTCCAATCCCAAGCTAAAGGAATTGCATTATGCAAATTGGAAACAGCCACATTACAACGAAAATCATTCTGTTTATAACAAACAACTGTTTTATATCAATCAGAACATAATAAATTAGAAGTTTTTTAGTTTTATACTACATTTCGTTTATTAACTTATTCAATATACAATATAATTCACTCCGATTTAGTACTACTTCAACTGCCAAAGTTTAATTATTTTCAATTTATTATGAATAAAAAACATTTTTATGCATTTTTCCTCTTCTATTATATCTAAGGAATCTTCAACTAAGATTCTCCACTTGTAACGAACCTGCTTATTTACATTACATTTAAGTATGATGCGAATCTTAGCCTTAATTTGTAAGTCGTTGATACCAAAATGCCTTGTATAAATAATTGCAGTATTCATGGAATTATTTACTATGACATTGTAAAGGATTATAGTTAATTTGTATATCATGAGTATGCTCATGTGGTATAAGATTGTGATTGTTAGGGAATAAATATGTGGAAGTAGTGATAGTTATATAAATATTGAAGGAGTATTCATAATATTAGATGACATTATTAGAATAATTTTGTATATGAATGGTGATACAACTCATAAACAAGAGGTTAGAGGGCAAGTGTGGGAGATAATCGAGCACATAATGTCCTTGTGGGATAGAAACTGATTTGGGAGAAATTACAGGTAATGAAAATCACGACAATTAATCGAGTTTTCCTTAAATTATTAAGTCATATTATTAGGTGGTAATATTGTCTCAAATCACTTTTGGTTGCGTAGCTCTTGTAAATTTAACAGCACTGCAGCTAAACAAAACTTGAAAGCTACATGCATGCTACAACAAATGCATTGTGGGTAGAGTTCAAAATCAATTGACGTAATTGGAAATATTTTAGTAGGATTATGTGCAGTCTTGTATACTTATGACCCTGGCGAAGGCTGAAAACCATTGTTTTGCTCTCCTTGAAATATTTGTACCGGTGAACTTTACCCCTTTTGCTTATTGAAAGTTATGCCAAATGTAATAAGTCGATGTAAATTAACATGCTTTTACTAATATTCATAAGGTTCAGAACAAAGTAAGAAGTCTCTAAGAATTCTCCAATTTAAAAGTTTTATCGTTAATATTTTATAGTTGCTCAATAGTCGACTCTTGTGGCTTAGGAATTTATATCGTGAACGAGACTAATAATACACTTAACACATTATTAATGTTCACGCTAAGGCCGTTATTATGCTAAGGCCTAATTAGCGCTCATATTGCAAGTAAATCTATACCCATAGTATGTCGATGAGTATTTAAAATCAATACTCATTATCTCTTAATTCAAAACCAATTCAACTCGTAACTCCATGAGATATGTTTGTCTTAATTTGGTTTGTTTATGTTGATGGTACTTGAGTCATATAAATGAACTCATCAAAACGTACACATTTCCCCTTAAGTACTCACATATGTTTATCCTGTTTTCATAATAAGTCCAGTATTATTATGATATCCCTCATAATACCTCTGATGGAATATCCACCTCTAATTTAAATGTAGGAAGAGGTAAAACTGAATTCATTACGTCCCAAAAAGGTATCCTCCTTAGTTAGAACGCTCTCGAACTTTGACAATATTTAACCAGTCCTTGGGCCTAAAATGTTTCCAGTTTAGAAACTTCTAAACTAGATGACGTCCTGAATAATTGAGTCCCAAATCTTATCCCTATATTAGGGACGAAAACGACAAATACAAAGGGAATCCTTTATACAAACGATAAGTAATTAACTGTGTCCTGCTAAGATGTCATGGTAATAAGCTTTGTATTGACATTGCCAAAGAATCAGTAACATAACCTAATCCAAATTTTGTCTTAATAAAACAAAGTCAATATTTGATTCTGAAAATAATATTATTAAATTAACAGAAATATATTAGATGATCTACAGACAATGAGTGATGTGTTGGGTTGTTTCTATTATGTTAATAAGTGAAAAAAGATGCCACAAGAGATCAATTTTACTGTAAATAGGACAATAGTCATGACGACTACAGTGCAAAGCAGTAAACCTGATCTTATATTATTATTAATGGTTATTCCCAATAAAACTTTCAGTATGAGATAAGCCTTATGTTATTTATCTCATTTACCAGTAATTCACAAAAATATCTATGCAACTAAGGATAGGTTATTGGCACAAATAACTTGTTCCCATTCTGCTGCATATCCAAGATTACTGAATAGAAAAACCTTACTTATTTCTTACTAATACTCAATTTATAACCGTAACGAGTAATGAGCCATGTTTGAGAACTACTTCGTGGAAGTATACCTAAATCTAGTGGTTGATCAATCAATTACAGAGAATGTATTAGCATCAGATGTTTTGGAATAGATCTCGTGTTAACATCAGATGTTTTGAATTTATCCAAACCTGTCGTTTATATCTAATGCCATAAGATAAGATTTATGTCCGCTATTTAAGTATTCGCTCTTTCGAAGTGTAGTTCTGAGCTTTTCAAAGCTATTAAGGTATTTCAAGGATATGTGTTACAATAACTTACACATGCCAAAAACAACATTCTAAATAGAGAATATCAAAGAAAATTGCAAAAGGAAAGAATAAATGGGTAAAGGAACTACCATCTCCCTTTTCTATTTATAAACATTTATCTCGCTTTGAGGGTAGTTTAACCCGTAGATTTGGTAGAAAGTTGTTGCCCGGGGGAAACGCGAATTATACGTGAGAAACGTAGGGGAATCGGCCTCGTTAGCTACAAGCAGCGGAGCATAACGGCCCTGAATAGGCTGAGCTCGCCCTAGTTTTGGTCGAAGCAAGACGCTGGAGATCTCTACACATGTGCCATTAAGGAAAGTTGCTAGCACTTACTATGCATGGACTTACTACTCTCATAGCACTTGATTTACAGGCAACTTTTATTGCCGATTATGCCTTAATAAAATTTAATACAGTTGTAAAATATTAGCACAGGTAGTGTTACAAAACTTATTGAATGATTTGTAACCCGTTAACTTTTGTTTACAGATAATAGTTTATTTGTAAGGTAGACTACCGTTAGTACTTCAGATCATTTGAATTCCTTGTTCAGTATCTGTAGCGTGATTGAAATCAGGTTTATAATATTAAGAAAGGATATTACCTAATATTGATTTAAATAAAACTAATTGTTTATGAAATTGTGCTTCTTACCATCTAAACATAGAATACATTTGTTCCGTGCTGAAATACTCATCAATATAAAATGAAGTAGGAGTTAAGGTGTCCAGAATTTGCGGTAGACGTAATAGATTATTACCGTCGAGACCTTGATGGACTCTGTCCTCACCTCACTATAGTTATATAGTAAGGCCAAAATTTTCTCTAAAGAGTTCTTTACGCGTATTGCGTAATCGTGACGAAACCACAGCCCAAGGCAGCCGCAAAACGATCCCTCTGTAAATTCTGCGGGTCAGACCCCGCTCAAATAACGAATGAAGCCAAAATTCGTTCAAATAGCAATTTTGAGCTAAATTTAGTTTTAAGAATATACAGGGAGAATATCGCTCCAAGTTTCGCCTCTTTGATCGTTCAATCCATCGCGTCGATTGGAAATTTCGTTAGTAACGTCAAGCTAATTTGCTTGGATCACTTTGTTTATGCATAAATTAACCGTAAAGGGATTTCAAAGAAGAAAGTATTTTTTATATATTTTTTGTTATAACAACTTTCACATTTATTATTCATTGATTGCTATAAAATATGGTTTATGAAATATTGATTAAGCACTTACTATGTTGCAAGTTTTTATTTTCATATATCATGCCGCGATCGATCATTGAATATGAATATGAGCATGTCTTCTGCCAGTTTTGAAAAGTTGCAGGTTGTAAATTTTACCGGTCTTAAAAATAAGTGCGAAACACAATATCGGAAGGTAGTAAAATATCACAATTCGCCGAATGTCTGGAAAGGTCGACGTGTCGCCCTCCCGTCTTTTTTTTCGTTTTCTAGCTCAAAGGAACAAAGGACATGGGGCCACATACATAATTTCTTCGAAAACGTCGCCATCTTTTTTGTGTACCTCACAAAATGTTCAAGCCCAAAGTGCCCAAATTTTGCAACTTTTTAATGAGCTTTTGATATTTCGGTAACGCTTTTGTTAATCGACAGGTATTTCTTTTTAATTATTAAGCTTTGTAACTTTACCATTTTCGATGCTTACGTGAAATATATCTTGAGCAGGATCTATATATTATAGTTAGAAATATTTATGATTCACGTATACATACAGAACAAGCCGGAATTACACATTGCTTTATCTTCTGAATCTTCATCGTGTAAATATGAGATGACATATTTAAAAATTTCATCTCATACTACCTATTCTTTATGATATTCTCATTTTGTCTCAAACATAGAGTGGAATACAATGCTCTTTTCATAAGATACAGTTCATCATCAACCGTAAGACGCCCCCTGCTGAGCATAGGCCTCCCCCCTAGGTTTCCACGGCGATCGGTCCTGCGCTGTATGTATCCGGCGGCTTCCCGCAACTTTTATAAGATCGTTGGTCCACCTGGTAGGAGACCTGCCCACTGAGCGTCGTCCGGTACGTGGTCGCCATTCGAGAACTTTTCCGCCCCAACGGCCATCAGTTCTTCTCGCTATATGTCCTGCCCACTGCCACTTCAGTTGAGCAAATCTTATGATACCAAGCATTGCTCTCTCCATTGCCCGCTGGGTGACCTTGAGCCTTCTTATGAGAACATACAGTTAACTTGATGCAAAGCTCTATTTATTGGTTGCAAAATATGGGATGAAAGAATGACGAAATAATTTATATGCATAGCAAAAATGGTAGGATGTAGAAGCTGGAGATGATCAAGATATTACACATTTCAGATCACGTCCTTTCCAATAGGACGTCATGGAATAGGAGGTGATGTCAGAAGGCTAACTGGGTAGCATGTATGAAGAAAGCTATGAATATCAAGGAAGCGCCAGACGTGTGTAAGGACCGTGCCGTCTGGCTCTCGGTTTCGGTATAAAAAATACATAGATGTTCATTTATTTAGGTATTATATTAAGATTGAGATCTCCTTGAAAGAGATATGTTAAAAATGATGTCCTAGTTTATATTTCGTAAAATTTAGATGGTTGTTACTTAATCATAAACAAAACAGTTGATTACAATAAAATTTAATTTAAACTGTTTCTAACAGCAATACAATGTATCAGTACCGACACCGATTATTTAATTAGTTTGTTCGTTCTGCAAGCAAGTTGATTTTTCTCATCAGTCGGTTCGTATCGGAACTCGAATCGACTCTTGATTACACCCAGTGCTCGTTGAAGGTGTAATGAAATTAGCTAACGTCGATTCTTTGTAAAGCTTGTGATCTACTAACAAAGACTACGATAATGTGTAAATTTCAATAACTTAAATTATCATTGCAAAGAAAAATGCGATTTCTGTTTCTTTATTTGTTTTGTTTTCCTGTTTTCAAGAAACATTTTATTATATCTCTAGCTGCTTTTCATACATGAGTGAATACTTAGTCCTGTTTATACACATGTATAGTATCACTTTGTGTGAAAAGAAATAAATTATATTATTATTATCTATATATTACACAGCTTTAACTGATGTTTATAAATCTGTATTATTATTATAATCATCGAAGTCAATATGGTTTTGTAGGTTATGGTAATAAAAATATCGATAGCACTTGTTTTTGCTAGTAAGTTTTAGCAACAACGTAAGCTATAACGTTTGCTACTGGCATTGCTTGTTATATGCACAAGCCTGATTCTCGTCAACATTTCTCGGCACTCCTTTGTAATCGAGAGTGGCTCGAGTGCCTTATTTCGATGCCGGCCCTCCCGTCACAGTTTAGCATTGTTGACTTTTTCGGCCTCCCGCCGACGTCTGCGGCCGAATTTATGTTACATTTTTGTGCTGTTGCCGTTTTAATTTTTTATTGTTTTGTGTTCAAAACGTTCGATCTTCAAGTGTGCAGATAATAAAACTGGTTCTCGTGATTTCAATTCAGTTTTGGTATTTTCAGACCAGACTGCCAATACTTTTCAAACTGAGACGTTAAATGTGTAACAATAATTTCTTGTTCTATTGAATGAAAAACATCATCATTAAGGAGCATCGTCGCGTAAACTGTTTTAATAACAGAACATATCTAATTATAAATAATATAATTCCAATCTGTGCTTTTTTAATAATTGATAGTGTTATACGAATCTATTTTTACCCCGCAACTTATGTACTTTTATGTACTTTTTTTTCCTAACTTATCTCTTTGACTTCAGAAACCAAAGAGTTTTTGGTTTTTTAGAACTATTGCCTGTATTTCGATTCCATACAATTGTAATGTACCTTTAAAAGTCACGATACAGTTAAATTATGCATTGTCGAATAGCTAATAATCAAATGTCAAAAATGACTAGTACATGCATGCCTCTAAAACGATATATTATAAATCAAATAATTATGGATTGTTTAAAACATATCAATCATCCTGTGATAATAAATATTAGCAATAGAATGATTAATAAATCCTACGTCACACCGACAAGATGAAGGGATATTAGATCCTAATGACGTAATCTGATACATAAAATCACGTTTGTTTTTCAGACAGCTATACAGAAACGATTAATCTTCACTTGGTACGGTCCAGAATCACGTCTTTCACGTTCTTAGCACTAATTAGTTGATAAGTGCATGTGTTTATTGAAAATGGTTATCACCATCTTAAATTTTGAATCATAATTAGGTTTTAAAAAGATTGTGATTATAGTCATCATCTATAGTCGTCGTAACGCAGGGGAAATGCACCTTAAGCCTTAGACCAGGACTCTCCGACTCCGCACTTGTCCTAAATATTACAGTCTTAAGCGGAGTCGGCCTACCTATTAAGCCTACCTATTAAATTAAGCGGAGGGGGGGTGAGGGGCAAGGGGAGGGGGGAGGTCCCTGGAACCAGCAAGGAGTTCGCCGAATCAAATCTCAGGATACCTGAGTCTGGTTCATTTTGAAACATTTTTTCGTTAAAAATATTTCCCAGGATAGCAATGTGAACGCAGATTTGCTCAAATATAATAATTTGGTTATGTGATTATCACTTAGTTTTGTGTCATAATACTGATAATACACAATTATGATGATATATTTGTAGGGTAAAATTTTGATGGCAGCTTACATCGGCGTCCATTGTTCGATATCCGCAGCTGACCACAAGGTTTCGAGTAATGATTTTCTGTTTAATATCACATTGTTCCTTAAATGGAGTTTTGTAACGCGTAAAACGGTTCAGGGTTTGGCTTAATGTGAAGAGAATTACCGCGTATGTATGTAAAATACCTAAAAGCGACGACAAATTACAAAGATCATTGTAAATTACGTTTATTAATGAACTAACATTGATTTCCGCTTGTAGTTTTACTTGCAATTAATAAAACTATTAATAAGCTGAACATGTATAAGAAACATTTTGTAAGAAGTACCTACTTTTCTCTTTTAAAAATTATACCAATAGATCAAAAATTTTGGAAAATATAATCAGTCATATTTATTTATTAATATTTATCCTTATGTGCTATCTGAGTGAAATGGAACGGTTATGACGTGGCCCCTCAGTTTCTAAAAATGTCATCTCGAAATTTGCAAAATGTCATTTTCACGAAAGGTAATTTCGTCAGAAAGTCATTATCGTATATATTTCGTAAATTGGGCAAATAAATAAACAAAATAATTAATCTTATTTTTTTAAAGAAACAATTAGTATCCTATTTGTTTTTTTATATAAATAATTGGTATTTTATTTTGTTAAAATTATAATAACTAATTTTGTTTATTATTTATATCTTCGGGTGAACAATTACAAACATGTTTTTTGTCTATCGTATTGCATTGATGTGTGTGTACATTTATGTCTTTTATTTACGCTACTGAGGTTGTTCAATATACAGAGAGTATAATAACAATAAGTGACATTTTGCAAAAGTGACATTGTGTGAAGTTGACTTTGTGCTAAAATGACTGTTTGAAAAAATAACCTTTTGCGAAAATGATTTACTGGAGACGTGATAAATTTTTTGAAATAACATTTTGAGAAAGTGACACACTACGTCAAAACTGGGCACAATCCTGTGACACAGAACACTCAAGCTGCTAAAGTGAAATTATCGAAAATACCAGTTTATATTACTCGTGAATACCGGTTAATATTAACCGGTGTTGTGGAACCGGTATAGGACATTGATTTTCCGTAACAGTAACTACAAAAAGTATCTTCCTAATCATCTCCGCCGTCTCTTATGATTTGAAACAACGGCTATTATTTGACCTTGCTTTGAACTGGACTCTGGACCCGGTCTTATATTTCCCGATTTTTTATTATATATTTAAATACATTTTTGTTCTCTGTCAAAGGTTTACGGTTTAAAATTTACATCCATTTTAAAGTTATTTACGGGCAGTTGTTCATAAAATATTTTTCTGTGAACTTACGTGTACTAAGTATTTCTTTGTATAGTTTATTACAAAACAAAGTCCCCATGTCAAATCTGTTTCAGTGGGTGATAAAGGACCGAACTTTATTATTTATCATACTAACACTCAGTATCATATTCAGAGAAACGTAATTACAAGAACAAACAAAGTTACATTGTTTTCATTCGTTTTTGAATAATTGAATATTTTTACCATTTCAATACTTATGTGGGGTTGAAAGTCAACAAAATAAAGGAAAAGTTTCTTCGATCGCCGTAATGATATTGTTTCTACAAATCTTACAAGTTGAACGGATATTTCTAATCCTGTAAGATTCTAATGTTATAATTTTACCGAAACATGTTGAACGGCAATATTTTAACACGTTTAATTCGTAAAAAATGCAACTTAACACTAACGCCATCTATTGCAATCAGGAATAATGAAACTAACACACGAAATCTTCACAACTGCAGAAAATTACATAATTCTGTTTTGTCAATCTTGTTATAGTTCTACTTATTTTAGTGCAATTATCGTGAGTCAATGGCACGTCATTAATAAGCCTTTTTAACACCATTCGTATTATCAGGTTACCCAATAACAAGCATATCTCTCACTATTGATTTGTTACGAACATATCTTGCTAATTATATTGGACTTCAGCTATATAGTAGCTTAGTTACATTGGTAAAATGCAATTACTTAATTGAGACGCAATTATTACGTTATGATTAGTAAAATCAGATGTAGTAAGTACAAGGTTTGTGTAAAGGATAATTTTCAAATCATCATCAGCTATTTTACGTCCCCCTGCATGAGCTCAGGCCTCCCTAATGGATGGAAAGATATAAAAAAGATTCGCTCACTTTTCTGACCTTTTAAATAGCAGAGCTACTAAGACGATAACGCCATCACTATCCCTAATATAATTTCAATGTTATTTACAACATTTTTTCGTCATCGTTGTGATTTAATATGACAAAAAGGGAACAAAACATTTAGAAAGTCTTCCAGTGCTATATTGGTAACATATGACGTCAATTGGATAATGTCTATCCTTGTGTACTTAATTTTCATTACACAATAATAGACATTATCCAATTGACATCATATGTTACCTACGTATACGTCGCATAAGAAAAGCGACCACAGAAAGCATCCCCTCTTCAGTCCACATTACTTAATAACCAATAGCGGTTTATCAAATTTTGTTGCTCGTATTAAACTAAATTTAGTTTTGATCCTGTCAAATTACGTTTCCAAATAAGTTAATTATTATGATAAAAATAATAAACTTCTTATATTATAACTTACAAATAATAGTATAATTATAGTTCTAATATTAAGTGTGACAACAGAAAAACGTTAATGTACACTCAAATTAAAATCTGTTATACTTTAGTTTAGCCAACAAAATTAGCAAAATTATCTCAATTTCACATTAAATCAAAAATATTGTACCCTTTTCATTGTTATTATCTAAAGTTTCTCGAATTTCAATTAAAGTGTCCATAAATTTCTGCTCAATGTATCCCTGTTGCTTCCACGAGGTTTTTAGCCATTCTAAGTGTTCCAAATATTAATCCCGATGTAGGTTTTACGCTGTCTCTTAATATATGTGCTCGTAATCCAGTGTATTCGTTACTTGACGCACGGGCTGTAAGAGGATTATGTGCGTCAGAGGGAAGCGTGCGAGCTTTACAAACTTGAAGCTGTTTGACGCCCGCACGCACAAATATATTTGCAGTATGCATAAATTAAACACGTACCAACTACATATACTCAGTATTCAGTAAAGTTATTTGATTTAAATGTACAAGTTTGTACCGTGCAATCAGTTTGAATAGACGCATTAAGTTGTTTTTATGAAAGGCATTTATTTAACTTACCGTGATAGTTGGTTTGGTCGAAACTAAATTAGACCCACTTTCCGCCTTTCGGTTAAAATTTTGACTTACAAGACATGCACTGTCATAATAATATGAAATAGAGCTGGTCCGATAATGCAGCCAAAAGATAGATATGGAACCTATGTAATTGAAATCTACCAATTCCGTCGAGATTTATTTTTCTTGACCTTGCTGCGAAGCTTGCGAAGTTTAAGTTTCTCTTATTCATCCAATGTGTACATACATGTTGGAAGAGTAAGAGAAACTTCAAATTCTAGAAAACTGAATAAAGTATAACACATAATAAACATGTATTTACGTATGTTCAACTTACCGAAACACAAGTAGATAATTCTGTTTTCCCAAAACAATTTTGTAATAGACATTTAAAATATTCTCAGCATCAAAACGATTTTAACAAAATTTGGCTACAGTTTCGAAGTTTAATATGACTTCGTAAATTAAATATTTAGTAGAATAGAACATTGAGAATATCATCTTGAAATTTAAATGTTTTTTTCTTAAATACCTCGTCTAAAGTCTATATTTTCTAACTACATAAACTCGTTTTTATTATACGAACAAAATTGTTTGGGACATCAAGCAGCTGTTCGCTAAGCTATAACTTTTAAGTATTCCAGTAAAATAGAGGACAAAGAAGCAATCAACCCAACTGAAGGTCGTAGGCGTAATAACATGACAGGTTATATTGACCCAGCATGTTAGGCGAAATGGAAAAGGCTGACATATTGTAACGTTACTTTTCCCAACAAAAACCCTTAATACAGAGATTGATTCGCAAAAAGGTTCTTATACGTTGATACTTTACATGTCTATTTAAATTTTGAGGAGTACCTATATATTAGTATGACGGTAACAGAAACTTTCATAGAGGAGTAGCTTACATTTCCAGCGTCGAATACAAGATAAATAATTTGATTTACATTATAATTTATTGAATTTTTGCATAATTGGTTGATTTATGACAATGATACTATGGACGTGGAAACAAAGCATGCCGACTGCCAGCATACTATATGAAAATTACACCAATATTTCATAAATATCTTTGCTGTTAGTTAAATGTTGTGAAATTCCTTGTGTCTTTTTGTCTCAAAGGCTTAAATAAGTCCTGAATAGGTGTTAAAAAACATTGAATGATTCAAAAGCGTCATTTAATAGCAATTTGAACAAAGAAAAATTGTAACTTTAACCCTAACTTTTTATATACCTCATACTTCTCTGCAGTACTGACAGTTCTAAACTAATATATGAATAATTTTTATAAAAGTACTGTTATAAAGTAGGTTATTGTACGTTAGAGTAATAGATGGATATGAAATACCCCCGAGGGAAATATTTCAGTAGCCATTGATGGATAACGGATATTTCCTAACTCAAACCTGACAAAGTATGTTTGTGTATAAAGAATCATGTCTAAAAAATTACTAACGCGTTTATTGATGTGATATATCTCAAGGTGTAACTTATTGTTTACTAATTCCATATCAGGAAACTCAGTCTAAAATAAAGTCAGGATAAAAATACCCCAATAGGATTCGGACCTAATGACGGTTTGCTACGTTTTGTTTCATCTACTATGTAAAACTACGAATATTATTTCTTGGTAAGGTTAAAAATGCACATTCACAATTACATTTTTATTTCCATATTTATGAGACCCACTATAAAAAGCTTTGATTTTAATGCATGTTTTTTAAAGTAGCTTCACAATTATCTCTAGATTTTTACAGCTATTATAACCTCAAAACAGTATATACAAATAACGAATCTCCCTGGCCTCCAAATAAAAAGTTGCTTAGATGTTATTCTATTTGAAGCAAAAAGTAATTTAAATTATCACTAATGGTGGGTAGACGCGACCTTTGAATAAACATGTGACAAATCAATCAATGTATACAAAGTGGGCACGATTCTTTCATAACTCGTTCCTGAAATACAATACATCATATAATTATGATGATACTTTATTAATTCTACTTTACTGAAGCTTGACGTGTGCCTTCAATGGACGGTGGTTGAACGGAGTGAAGCGGCTTATTCTCGAAAAAGCTGCGACAAGCAGTGCGGAGTTTGGTGGTCTAGGACTGAGGTAAGTCGTATGCATACTGACAATGAGTCTCTTGTCTGGGTTCTTCGGCATCCAACATATAAATTACTCCAACTTATAATGTGGCCAATATTCATAGAAGAAATGCATTGGAAGGAGGATGTGATAATGGCGCCGAAATATCAGAGATGGATGCTAGAATAGCTAGTGAAACTAAACTGTTCTGCATCACAGGGAGTAGGGACGGACGGGCACTGATAGTCAACCTACACTAGAAGTAGAACAGGCACTTTTAGTTTCTTTCTTTCTAATTATGAGTTAAGCTACTGCATCTCCCTCATATAGAGAATCAATGCCAGTTAGCACTTTGTATGCGTCCTCTTTTTTGGTCTTCTGTTACAATTTACCCATCCTTAAATTTATCGTCTTCAATTTCATTACCTTATAATTATGTGCCAATTATAGTACATCCATATGAATTAAAAATGATAGCAACTTAAGTAACTATCGACGTATCGATGAGTCGCTTAAGAGTAAAAGCTCAACTCGCTCAGCTTCAAAAATAAAATATCCCAACTTAACTAAGCACTTGAAATTGACGAGAAAACGAGATGAAATCGCTATGCAGTTGAATGAACATGTATAATGGCGGAACGGAATTAAAAGTCAAAAATATTGTACTATGTTTATGGAATTACTTAAAAACAATTGAGATTATTATGAAAATAAATGAAATTTCGTTGATTTTAGAAAATAAATTCTCTGTTCCTAATAAATATGCCAGATATTAACTTCAGCTAATCTATTATTTATTTATTTATTTTTTTTTGCTTTTTTTTTAACTTAGTACTTAGTTATGCAGGGTGAAGCGGGTATGCGTAACGCATTTCTCAGCGTCAAAAAAAAAAGTACTTAGTTATACTATGTATATTTTGAGTATAATTTCAAAGTAAAGTACGATGACCCATGACATAGTTTAATTGGATCGCAGTCACTTTGGTTTCCATGTAATTCCATCCTCTATTAAAGCTAAGCGTTTGTTGCCAACGGACAATCGTAAACCAAATTCCAACTACCCACAAATAGACAGAGACTGGTAATCGTTTAATCACCTGGCGCAGATGCGGTAATAAAGCTTGATGTAAGGGTAATCTATCGATCAAGAATGCTACTGGCATCCTTCCAAGCCTATAGGTCAGATTCTTAGCTAGTGAGTATTGTGGTCCTTTGTCAATCCAATCGGAATAGATGGCACAGATATCTCCCTAATGGCTATTCTTGGGGAATCTTTGAGATAATACGTGGATGGATTTAGAGACGGAAAAAAGTCGACAGTGAAAGTTAAATCTGGTATTGTTATAAACTACCTATATAAGAGGACGATTTCATCATCAAACTATCTGATTTAGAGCATTAAGGACACTGCTCTTGAATTGTAAAATTATGCGTACGAACTTTGGATATATCAAAAAAATAACTTTTAGAGTCAGTAATATTTCAATTAATATTTTCTGTCATATTTATACTTCTTCTTCGGAAGACACTCTTTTTACACATAGAGGATCAATGTCCTTGATATTCTATTCGACGTTGAACGAAATAAGAGCGTTATTTGTATAAAAATTTCTATACGTTTTTATTTCGTTAAAAAGTATCCAATGTCAACTTAGAGACCTTCTTTAAGTAATCTACATAAACCTGTTGCTAGACATTCAATCTCGTTATTTTGAAATAAATGTCAAATAACACACTTTGATTTAATAAAGTGTACGTCTTAAATCCGAAATTTTATTTGCCTTCATATTGGAGTCACTTAGTCTTCTTCTTTATCTGAAACCATTTATCTTAAGAGTAAGTCCTAGACACTCGCAACCTCGGCGGCGATGTCGACAAATCTACGAACCTGGTTGGCTCTCGTCCAAGAAAGTCTCAGGTTAACTTTTTACTCCGGATTTAATTACTTACATTAATAACTCAACCTCTTTCAACTGTGTGGAAGGTCTACGTCTGTAAATGATTTGCAATTAAAAATATAATTACAAAAAAAATGAATATTAGTGTAATTTGTATATTTCTTTCGATTTCAGATCCATTGCAGACTGTATAATCTCAATGAATCATGTTCTGTTGAAATTATATTATCAATATAAAAATGTTTGAATCCAATAATAACTGTGTAATGAACGTGTCAAATATATTTTGTAAGCCGGTGTAAGCCAACATCTCAGTCTAGAGAAACAAAAAGAAATTTCACGCGACAAAAACAGTTAAAAATTGTTTGAAATTAAGTTTAAGAAACAGGTGCAATTTTCTAATTTGCTAATGTTCATGTTACTATTCTTGTGCCATCATCTATTCAAATATAACTCTAAGATTATAGGATCTAGCAAGTTTCCCGCACACAAAAACACATGCAGAAATTGCAACAAATCTCGCAAGTAGCGGTGCATCGTCAGGAGTTGTAAGACCTTACAGTACCAACTGTACTGCGAGGCCTGATTCTATTAAATATGTACAAATCGCTAGTCTTCTTCTTGATGGAGGGAAAGTTTGTTGTTAATTGCTGAGTTAACAATTTTGGCCAGGGTCAGTCATAGGTTGGGTGTTTTAAAGGTATAATCTCGACTTATTCTTTGCTTTGAAATACTTGTTTGGTAGTATCAGTAATTACCTGTCCTTTTACGTCTCTCCTGCTCCTCAGGCCTTCCTTATGGATGGCTAAAGAGGATTGACTATGATCTTCCACGTTGGCCCCATATGCATTGGAGGTTATTAAAGACTGCAAATGCAACCGGTATCGTCGGCTTAATGCGTCTCTCCTGCTCCTCAGGTCTTCCTTTCGGATGGTTAAAGAGGATTGGCCATGATCTTCCACGTTGGCTCCATATGGATTGAAGGGTATTAACGACTGCAAATGCAACCGGTATCAACGTCTCAACGTGTCTTCTGAAGGACGGATTATCTATATATATAAAAATGAATCGCAAAATGTGTTGGTAAGCGCATAACTCAACAACGCCTCGACCAATTTGGCCAAATCTTTTTTTAAAATGTTCGTTGAAGTTCAAGGATGGTTTTTACGGCGAGAAAAATTAGAATTATTGCTGTAAAAACCCTAAAAATAGCCCTTTTCTTTTTCCCATACAAATGATTTGTAACTAAACCGTAGTCAATTTGAGCTTTATTGCTATGGTATAAAGTTCATATTAAGAGAATTTTTTTAAATACGTAGGCAAAAAAACTGCCACATACAAATCTTTTTGACAGGACGAAGTCTGTCGGCTCAGCTAGTATAATAATAAAGATAACGATCGCGGGCCGCAACACTCACTCACTACGCTACCGTGCTACTCTAGTAAGTAGTTTTAATACGCACCAATCCTCACTGGACGCGCCGCGTGTTGAGTTATGGTCGGTTATGATTCCATTTGTAGGGAAGGCATGTGCCTTACCAATAATGACATTGATAGGATGAATATAATGGTTTCTATCGTGACTGTCAACAACTACTCACATGAAAGATGCTCGACGATGATGATGCCTCCTCTTGTGTGACTAACAACAAATGCTTACCTAAAAGATGGTCGTCCATCATGACAAGCCCTCAATATATAAATTTATAGATAAATTCTGGCAACTGCTGCCTTTTTGCTATTTACGTTTTCCCTCCATCTTGATTATACGATTCTACCATTTATCATGTTATAGTGATCCATTAGTTTTAACAATGATAGATTCGTTCCGTTAGATCGTAACTAATCGTCAACAATTTCTCACCAAAACTTCAAGGCTGAGACCTGCGTATTGATATATAAGTGAAATTTGATTACAATTAATAATATGTTTATAAAAAAACTACAGAACCGATTGTGATGAAAATGATAAGGGTTAATTTCTGAGGTCTGACTAATAGGATTAATATAAAATCGGTACATAACAAGCAATATATATACAAATGAATTGAAAACCTCCTCTCTTTTGTTTTGAAGTCGGTTAAAATGCAGCAAAAAGAAACATTTAAAGCTATAAGTATTAATGCGTGTCGTCAATGTCGTATTGGAGCACCCAATGGCTCTATCAGTGACCGATGAGTTCGGTTTATTTCAACGCCAAATTGCTCGCTCCGATGTCAGAATTGGCTCTTTCTGTACTTAATGAGGTCCCATCACGGTCGATCTTGCCTATGGTACAAACTTCAAGATGTAGCGAAATCTACTTCCAAAATGTATTATTTAAAATAATAATAAAATAAAATAAAACGTCAGTTGGTAACGGTAACGAAAGAGAAGCATTTGATATACGATAAAAACAAACTCGCTTCCCGCTGTCTGTACGCTAAGATCTTTTACACTACACAACTGATGTTGATGAGGCTTTCGTGTATATACAGAGTGATGCAAGAAGAAGGTTTATATGTGTATAATACAGGACCACGTGACTGAAACTACTAGCGGAAAACTAGACTTGTATAAATCATAAAACAACTGGGTGGTAACAAGCTATTTTTTGTGGCAATAAGTGACATGAAAACTACTACATTATTAGTGGTATGTTACTAAATCCTTACCTAAACATTTGCTCAGCCACAACAGTCAGCGAGGCATAATTTTTTAACATATAACCGTTCAAAAATAGCAAATAAATAATAAGAAATCATCAAACGCATCAAGCATTTTAATTACATTTGTTTGAAGTACGTCATTGCCTTAATGGAATTACTCTAATTTTGGTCAATATCTTGTGAATTTATCTTCATGCTTTTTGTACATTTAATTTCTCAAGATGAAACATATCGTTTAAAATACGTTACATGACAAACATTGTGATTGCCTATCCACGCTATTCCCCAATCAATTGTGCCAAGCGTTAAGTTGCTGATATCTCAACTTAAGGGTATTAAGTCACGCGATTTTGTGTGTTAAGGTGTCTTTGAACCAGGCAGACTTTGAATAGTCACCAGTAGGTGGTAGACAAATCATCGTGTACTACTCGGTTACCAACCGTGAGAACAAATCGAAATATTAACATGCAAGTTTTAAGACCATAGACCAGTTTTAATTGACATTCGTTTTATATAATTCATACTTTAAGATCTAAATTTTATAAATATTAATTAATAAACGTGTATAAAATTCATTATTATTCTTCATAAAAACAAACATTAAAGTTTAAATTTTATACATCGATTCCGATTGTAAGGGTCTTTTATGTTTTTCATTCATAATCAATTCATAATTCGAAAGGAATTGACTAGCCATAGCACATGGAGTCACTAAACTGAAACAACTAGTCTTTAAGTGTAATAACCAAGGAACAGCTTTGCTATTCTGTAAAAAGCGTCAAACAGTGCTATCATAGCATTAGAGAATCACCAAAGACCTATGGACTAACTCAAAGATTCAACCAAATAAAATCTCTTTCAAGCGTGGGTACTTTATTACTTCTTTAGATTATATTTGATCAATTTTACATACACAATATCTTTAGTGAAAAATTCTCATAAGCATTCACGCTTAACAAAACTATGCTCACTGGCAGCCATAAAAATACACACTATGCTAGTACCAAGAATAATAACTCCTTGAGTGTTAGTCCTGTCAGGTCTCGTGTAACTCAATTGTTAGAGCAGTCGCCCGGTTTGCAAAATGTGTTTTATATTAGCTGATTGTAATTAGCTAACAAAAATAAATATATGTCTTGTAGCTTCTAAACAGATATGAAATATTGAATTGATGACGTTATTAAACTAATTTTACTGATTATTTTGTATATATAAATTTAATGTTCATTGGTAATGATCTGTGTGCCCTTGCTCGTCGTGGGTTATTTATTTTTCCCAAAAACAACGTGCTCTGGAAATGTTCTGTATATTTGTGAGAAAATTTATGATCTATAAAACGGCGATTAGACGAATTGATGTTACGAGCACTGAAAACAAAATGGCCGCGGACAATTTTAACGTTGACATATAACATGAATGACGGCGTTGTAAATAATACAAAGAGCCGTGCATTAAAGTTCTTTTTTTTTTACTTCATTTTTATAGGTGCAATGAACTGTCATTTAGTTAATGGATTAGTAGGGTAGGTGCACCAGTAGCAAACACATTAAGAAACATTTTGAAACTAATTCTGACGACGAATCATCGCATCAGACATCGCCTAAAAAATGTAATACATACCTGTAAACTGTTGCTTTTTATTATAATAAAAAGTAAATTATTACATATTATTTAAATTTTTGTAATTGCTATTTAGTCTATTTTTATGAAAAAAAGAATAACATGCGTCACATTCCTAAGGACTAAGGCGGACCAGATTGTAGAAAGAGCATATATATCACTTTCTACTTCGGTAAAAGTACAGCAATGCTAACAACAAACGTACAAAAATGGCGGAAAATGCAAATAACCGTTAACATTTACGTTAAAATGGTGTACTTCCGGTTCCTGGTGTGGAACTGGTGAATTGCCTGAAAATTGATGAAAATACGCTCTGTAGTAGCTGTTTTTCCTTTTTATTCCCCACTTAATCGCAGGCTTTGTTTTTATCTTTCTATTTATCATCATCATCATCAGCCCTTTGACGTCCCCACTGAAGAGGCTCAGGCCTTCCTTATGGATGGTTAAGGAGGATGGGTCATGACCCTCCACGCTGGCCCAATGCGGATTGGAGGATATTAACGACTGCAAATGCAGCCGGGATCAACGGCTTAACGTGCCTTCCGATTCTAACTCGAGATATTAATTTTTTTGGTCACCCATCCCGTGACCGACCCTTGCGAAAGTTGCTTAACGACAACGATCGCGGGCCGCGGCGCCACCGAGCTACTCGTATATTCTATTTATACATGTTATTTTTTCGAGTCCTGTTAGGTCCTGAGTGGCTCAGTGGTTAGAGCAGTCGCCCGGATTGTGGAAGGTCATGGGTTCGAGTCCCATCTCAGAATCGCACGGACAAAGTAGATTTTTAGGAATTTTTTATAACATTTTTCAGTGTAGCATTGTGAATGCAAAATGGTTTAAATATAATAGTCGTAACTTATTAGTGTCTCTATGCGCCCCCACCTGAATGCATACACTTTTCACATCTTTTTCATAGCTGAACTTCTTGCATAAGTTGTGCTGACTTTGTTTATATAGTACTAGGAATATCTCTAGAATATACCAAACTAATTTTGAGACACTACAGAAACCTTAACGGCCGAGTAAACACTTAACTACGGAAGTCGTTACTAGTTATAGCTTTTCCGCACTGCTCTAGGCATTCCTCTGCCGATGTCGGATTTTATTTTGATTATTTTTTTGTCTAAAATACGATATTGACGGTTGATCTCCGTATTGAGTATAATTAGAATAGGATTAACACTTTTAAGTGTAGGTTTAATAACAATACGTCAGATACAACACTAACGACTACAAGTTTGTTATTACAGCGGACGATTATTGGGTGGGTGACCAAAAATTTATTATCTGGAGATTTTGATGGCACGCTGAGGTTCAGTAGGGCGTACATGCCCTTGTTCTCTCTGATTCGTAAGACTTAAATGTTCCTGAGTCTTACATCCAACCGCCAGAGGAAGCCCATAATAAAGGCAAACGTAGCCATAAAATGTCTGTTGAGCTGTCTTTTGAGCTGGGACTTCAGAGAGTTTTAATGAGTATGCTTCTGCTATTTGACCTCTATTAGAGAGCAGGTCTGTTGGAGGTGGAAGAGTCCCAAATAAACTCACTAACCCGCTGGAAATATTTCCTTACGACATAAAAGGAATGAATTGAGCAAAGGAGCGAGGCACCTGTTGATAAACCATGATTTGCAGTTACGCGTTCCTCTCTAACTCCCACTAATCTTGCTCGCTCTACTGCCACTTACATATTGCCATCAGCACTCTTTTATCTCATTTCGTTTATTATGAAGTTAATACCTATATTCTTAGTTCGTACCGAAATATCACACCTCACAGCTGTCTCATCAATAGGTGATAGAAAAAATATAATTTTAAACAGAAAGTATCGGATTTTATCAAGCAAAGTCATTAAAAATGTTCTCGAGTCACTGGAAATGTTCGAATCGTATCCTAACTTATGATCAATCAATGGCTAATTTGAATTTCAACAAATATCTTTGGCACATCAGTAGTTCAAAGCCCAATTCTGCTTATTCTTTGTCAAGAATATATTTCTTTTCCACGAAGGCATTATTAATAACAGAAAAAGCTAATTTAAAGCTAACATTGTTTATCACACCATGTTCAACTATAAAAACATATTTCTTATATTGCCACCATCTACTTGTTAATGTCCCACTGCTGGGACTCAGGCCTTCCCCTGGAATCGAATAGGGAGAATGACGCATCACTCCGGCTACTGAGCCCGACTGCAGAGGCATATGGGATCAACGGCTTAACGTGCCTTCCTAAGAACGGTGGTTATAATACGTTTTTGGTCACCCGTTCTATGATCGGCTCTTGTGAAAATTAACAACCGTATCGTAGACCGAACGCGCTAACTACTGCGCCATCGAGCTCCTCAACGCTTTCTTATGTTATTCGAACGTTCGTTTAATTAGGTTAATCGATTGTTTTCCGTACATTTCCGTCCTCAAAGGTGGTAGATATAAGAATGATAGATTGTCTTTCATCCCGCTCACAAAGCGGACGTACATCGGAAAACGTACGCCGCCGGCTTATGTTGTCGTTGGAGAAAACAAAAGGCAACAGAAGCTGCCTTACGGCATCACAGGATGTAATGATGGTTAAAAACACAACACAGGACCGATATCGTACCAATGTCAGCTATGCGATTTCCTTCTAATATGTTTTTATTGTTTATTTATCTTTTCATTGTAAGCTATTAAGCTCTTTAAAAAAATGTACTCTAAATATAATATGACAACAAAATGTAAAATAATATAATATAAAAAAATTATGTAATAGAAATAAGAACTAGAAAAGTAAAAAGAGGGAAAAAAATACATCCTTATAATAATAGCCTGCTAACCAGTGGGGAAACTAGATTTAAAAAAAAAAGGTCTTTAAGTCGAGATGATTATTTTTAAATTCATTCTTATTTTTAACAGATTAAATAATCTCTTCATGCGCCTACAATTTTTAAACGTAAATTGAGAGAAAGAGATATTGTGATAATATTATTTGTAGGCGCTTATCAGGTTTTATAATGACAAATCATGGACCAATTGTAAACAAACACCGCCTGTTTATTCCCACATTAGAACCAAAATATTAATCAGATTAAAGTCAATGTTAACTTTGTTCTCTATTTAGTATTAATGATTGTAGCAAATATCGACCTCAAATAATACTAAAACACAGCGAACTTTATCGTTCAACAAATATCTAATTAATTTGTCTCAACTTGTTATCAATTTGTCATCGCTAGACACTTGTGTTGAGTCGAGCCATCCTTTAAGCCATTTGTTAACGTTCCAAGGTTAGAATCAATTAAAACTTTCACTCGAAATTAATCGCTCCAGACTTTTTCGGGGTTTAATCAATAGCGTAATCTAAAGGTTACCTTAAAATAGATTATTTTTGTACAAAGTGATTATTCATTCATTTCGGATCCAAATCTTGCTTTGTAATTAAGCTTATTCAGGTTAAATTTTAAATGAGCTTATTACTTATCATTATTTTTATTGTAATTCTATTATGATGTAATTTTTTTTGGTTTCCATATTAAAAAACGAGATTGAATAATTATGCGTAGCTCTAACATTAACAAGGTGAAATTAACCCCCGCAGAGTTTCCAGTGTCCTTATCTCTCAGCCGCTTATTCCCAACAATTGGACTATCTTAATCTTTGGTATTTAATATACTTTTTATACGAAAATTACGTTATGCATATTATTATCATATAGATAATAAGATTTTTTTCATCAGCATTATATTAATTTTGGTTTCACTGCTCTCATATATTTTTAATTCGTTTACTTATTTTAGTTGTCTTTTGGATCTATATATATATATTGTTTTATAAAAATTTAACAGTGGAACTGTTTCCATTTTTTTAGACAGACTTCAGAATTCAAAAAGAGGTATTTCTGTGTCCAATGTATGTATTTCTCTACAAACTGTAGACCAATTTTCAAATTTGTTTTTTTATTCACCAGCTCATAAGTCTAAGGTCATCCCAATCTTTTCGGAATCCTAACATTAGTTCCCTTTTTATAACAACAAATACTTAGACGACATATTTGTCTTCGAAGAACTCAAATGATCGTACATTTCGCTTTCTTATAATTTTTGTTATGTTAAAAATGGCGCTGGGATGCTAGAAAGCAAACTAGAATATATCTCAATTACAATTCTACACTGAAAGATACTTAAAGTCCGAAGAATGTAATATTAAACTATTTCAATTGGATTTTTAGCGGTCAAAAACAATGAGTTTTTTTTTTTGTTAAAGAAAGTTTCGCTTTTCTCAGAAATAATCTATATTCAACACTTCTCATCGTCTAGTAACGTGAAACGCAATCTCTAGTGCCAGGGCTGGTTGTAATTTGTAACATTACCCGACATTACCCGCTTTAATAGAGCCATCGATATGTCCCGCGGGATTAGGGAATCACGGGACTGTTTCAACGAGTTAATGGTGTGGCCATCAAAAATAATTAGATTATTAACCGGTCGATCCTTTTGATTAGCAACTGATTTGTGTCATATCGTTGGGGTTTGGCCAAGTCTTGCCTAATCAAATGTTATGTAGAAATATGGAGCACAAATAATAAATATATTATATAACTGTGACACATAATTATATTATTAAATATATTTATTTGAATGTAAAATTAAATTAACAGGCTTACATGATCACATATCAGAATTGAACGCATCAAATTTGTGTCACCTATCTCTCACTAACTTCAATACTATAAGCTTACATGAGAAGATATCAGAATGGAATGCACCAAATTTGTGTCACCCATCCCTCACTGAACTAGCTTAACTTCAATACACATGCAACATCGAGTTTTTCAAAAAAGACAGTTTTTAAATAAAAGTTGAATTTTTCAGTAAGTATTTGTTCTATCTAAAAAAACTTATATAATCACTTTACTATATAGGAACTTAAAAGTTACATAGGAAATTTCATATTTTATTAATACTTACTTGGACTAAATACTTTATCACAATTATTTTAAGGTGATTTTCTATTTGGGCACCTTTTATCCATCAAAACTGTAAACTCTGAGGGTATTACTTCCATTCAATGATTTACCCTCACCTGAAAGGAACTCATCGCCTTATTATTTGTTGTTACCCTATTCAACCCTGCGATAGTGAGAGGTTTCTAAAGACCGTCAATGACCGACCCATTCAAGACACAACTTTCTCTCATTTGTGGGTCTCTATTCTACGGTAGTGAAAATTAACTGTGGTACATAATTAATTAGATTAATTTGAGCTAGCTTGCAATATTTCTTCTTTCCGAATTTGATATCTATACTAATATTATTAAGATATAAAGTTTATAATCTTCGGGAATACCACTGTCTTTATTAAACCAAAAAATCATCAGCCGTGATCAGTGCCACCTTTTGAAACATTCTTACAGTAGTAAGCTATCATTATCTCTGCAAAGAGGATTTGCTTTTCAATCTACTTCAATAATAAAGAAGATTGCCATCATCAGATGGCAATGACATCTTTTATTTTAATTTATTGTTGTTTGATTACTTAATTCGCAATTAAGGGTTTAAACATAGGTTTCAACAAAATATGATATATAAAATAGTTCACTTAATTATCTACTATTAATTCTCTGTGGAGGTTTTATGTAAGTTAATAATAACAGTATTTTTTTAATTACTTGAAGTCATTTATATTTATTTAACCAGACATCGCTTTCAAGACTCCTTCTATGATTGTCAAATTATGATAAGTAATTCATCTGTCACGAGCCAATAGATGAAAATGTGCTAAATCATATATGTTAAATTCCTAACCCGCTATTTTGCTTAGCGGTCGAGTAAAAATAATTATGACGTACGTCATTACCCATAACAGGGGAGTGATTCCCGCGTATGACTATACGGGAATCACTCCTCAGCCTAACTCGTTCAAGATTGATCTAACTGAGCACTCACGTTTGATTTATAACACACATCCCCAGGGACCCGCACGATACGGGTATCATGAGTTCCTGATCAAGGTACGGTTATAATACGAGAAATAAATTCGAAACGTACAAATAGAACATATTTTTGATTTCCTTGACATATTAGATCTTATTACTTAAACATTTATATGCATTAACATTTTTAAAAAAGCTCAATATTTAATTGAGATGTATGAAGGTTAATTTTCATGAAAACTAAGCCAAATAGTTTGATACTTCAGTTATGGACATTTTCTGACATATATAAATGATAACAACACCATCTAGTGGATTTTATTATCAACGTAATTGTGCTTTTTCACCAATTAATTTAAAAAAGGTTTGATGCTAAAAATAATTTTGTTATAAATAATTACGTGTGACATTTTCATCAATATTATGAGGTGAAAGAAATTGCTTACCCGCCCTTTATATTATCTAGTAACTTCTTTTTTCTGCAAGTTATTTTATATTATTATAACACATTATAAAAATATCTTGCGTAGTAGTTTTGAAGTATAAGTATAATAATTAACTGTTTATTCCTCACATAATTTATGAAATAGGAGCAGAATACTTTTCTCCTTTTCTTTATTTAAGTAACAAAGCAATTTCAACAATATAAACAAGTTGTAAGGAATGAGTTTCGAATATTACCTAAAACATTTAAGTAACAAAGTAGATTATACAAAACTTGCGAATTTATTTGTTGTGTTTATTCATAACAAAGACCTTCCGAACTTTATAAATAAGAAAGTTATCGCTAAATAAATTCTGCAATTAATTTAAGGCTAGGAAGATTAATTAAAGTTCAGTGTTATACATAATTTTAGTAATTAATCGCTTCAAACATCGTTCAATGTGTTTTCTTTTTGTTTAATTACGGTTGTATGAATTTCATAGCGTTTAAAACACTTAATCATTCTTGATATATGTTTAGTGGTATGATTAAGAGTAGGGCGTATCATATCTGTCAAAAATGATGCCCGCAAAATAATCGTCACATTAATTATTTATTTGTATGCCAAGACTCGTATTATTTGTTTTAGTGAACTCCAAACATGATATATACAACAACATTTTATTTGTTGATTTAGTTTTATTTATAAACATCAATACTTATTTCAATATATTTTACGTTTTTTTTTTATTACAAAGCAGTTATATATGAATAAAAACACAAGCATATCTAATATGAAACAATATCAAGACGCAACAAAATGTTACTGAGTTTTCAAAGTAAAACATTATTAAAATTATATAAGTAAATTTTAAGGTTAGCAGTGTAAATGCATTAGAACAAATTTGATCGAAAGTTTAAATATTTGTAAAGATATTTCTTTCAGTTGTTTGTTGTTAAATACGCTCTGTAATAGTGAAAGAGTAATAAGTGCTTGAAAAATTCGTCTGCCCTGTTAGGTTTTGGGTCGCTCAATGGTTAGAGCAGTCGCCCGAGTTGTGAAAGGGTTTCGAGTCCCATCTCAGAGTGCCAGGGACAAAGTGGATTTTTAAAGCATTTTTCATTAATAATATTTTTCAGTATAGCATAGTGAATGCAACATTGATCAAATATAATAATTATATTAGTTTGTTATATAAGACTGTTTATCACAGGAACAAATGTACCCGGGATAAATAGGTCGAAAGGACATCTTAGTTCGAGAATTGGTTTTAAGAATACAACCCCTGTACAGAACTCGATCAAATAATGCTTCATGGTGCGTGAACCAGTTAAACGCACGCCCGCACGTAACACAAACAAAAGAACTTTGTGAGTTATTAAAGTACGAACTCTGCGACGAACGTCTGGCGCTCTCTGTAAATACAGCCATTCTTTTCCTCTGATTTATTATGAAATATTATTTTGTAATAATATTAAACATCTCTGTCTAACATAGATTCGATCACCGGATTTTTTTTTACATTATAGGGGAAGATTGGGACCATTCGTACACTTTTTAGTCAATGATTTTTAAAATATTGATAATCAAAGATAAATTACTCAATTACTTATTAAAACATAAAGCATACTTTCTGCTCCTTATTTAAAAAGTTCAAATTCGATATCTTGTATAATATATCAAAGGATTGAATTTTACTAAAAGCTAATGAAATGTTCGAATCTACCCCTATTAAGGGGTACAATCGTACATGGGCCGGGGAACATTCAGACAGTGTGGTAACTTCATATATGATAAGTAAAACAACAAATGAATTAAAAAAATCGTTTTCATTGATCTTAAACTTATCAACGATGTAATAAACTAAACGACATATAGGCTTAGAGTCTAACTATATTTTTACGAAAACTGTGCATCCATTCTATATCAGCGAAGCCAGTTTCATAACAATTTTGCAAACATTTTTGCAGTGTTGTGACTTCCAATATCGTGAATCCGAAATGTGTTTATGAACTTTTTCAATTGGTTAGTCTTTGCAGTAAAACAATTTGTTTTTTACTATTAAAAACTCCTTTCACAGACGCAAAAAACTCATTTAATTAATATTGGGAACGTGTCTGCTTTTTCTTCTTAAAATTCCGATCATTTTTTCAAAATTTTCTGATATAATAATAGAAATTGTTAGCGGGGGTACACACATACGCGTACGAATGTGCCCTTCCTGGAAATATACGAACGTGCCCCGAAGATCAATAATAAAATTATTTTTTCTAACACAAAATCCACGTAGAAAAATACACAATATGGATATATATTATTATCTTAATCGTATTCACTTACGATTAAGCAATAATCCAATACAATTTGACGTATGATTAAAGCACGGAAGATCCAAAAACATTAAAAAAATATTTACTATGAGCATGCCAAAACACTTTAAGTTCTCTAGTTTCGCTCGCAGTGACTGCATGTGTGGCTAACTTCGTGGAGAACTGGCAGTCGCCGGCGCCTATCCACTAACACAAAGTCGTAATAAATAAGCTTTTCTACAAGATGTAGTAGTGACTGTATGAAGGTTCCCCGTCTACGAATGGTGCCAAACTTCCCCTACTTCTAATAAACGGAAATACGTGTACAGTTCGTGTCTGATTGTTTTGAAAACATTATGAAGGTTATAATAAAACAAGGAAACAAAGTAGTAAAATATTTTTACAGCTCTTTATCGTCGCCTTTTTCTGTCAAAACGAGTGAAGAAAAAAAAAGAAACATTAAAATTTAATCTCAAACACGCACACGAACAACGCAAGGGGCAAGAAAAATTACTGCGGTCTGTAATTTATGACATTTATGGCGGCGATTTACGCATATTCAATTCAGGAATTAAATATCAAAGATGCACCTCGCCTTGTTAGCCAGGGGACGATTGTCAGAGTTGAGTAGTTTTTGTTTGTTTGATTTCTTTAGGATTTCAAACTACAGAAATCTTAACAATATATATTTGAGCCATGTCATTACTATTAGGAACTAATTTTTTACCTCTGACAGATTCGATTTTGCTACCAATCTGAAACCCAGAATTAAGGGATGATTATCACAAAGAAACATGTAACAAATCTGAAATGAGAAAGAAGCCCGTCGAAATCTCTAAATAATAAGCAATGTGCGCGAGTAAAATGGGAATATACCGATATGGGTCGCGAGAAATAATTTTCTTAAACGATTTGGAAGCGATGTATATCTGTTCTGATAGACGGTGCCTTTGTCTGATATTAATATTTTTGGGAGAGAAAAGAGGATTAAACTATATCCTCTTTTCTCCTCCTCCAAGTATTATCGTTTTCCGAATGTAAGACCTTATATAACTCAACTGTATATGAAAACTGATTAGATACCTTATCATGAGTATTTGCAATTCAGCCATTGCTTTGTAGCACTTTGGAGTTTTTGATATTGTCGGTTATTCTAGGTTTTGTTGAATTAAACACGGATTATAGACGTCGTCATTTCAATTATAGTGGAAGGTTTTTCAGTTAGTCAGATTGTTAAATATGTTTGCGTTGTTCTAGCTAGTCAAAATAAGGATTGTTATATTTTTATAGTCTGGGTTGCAGAACATTTTCGCCAAGACTCTAAATTTCCTTTAATTCAATAAAAACTTTCCTCCGCTTGATATGCGGTCTTCATTTTTTGCATTTTCATAATACATTGGTATTGGTTACCTACTTTTTTATCAAATTACCAGACTATTATAATTCGTATTGAAAATTTGCAAAAATTTTTGTATTTACCAACGTAAAATTGAACGTAAGATATCACAACAAACTAGGTCGGTTTTCGTACTAAGGATACTAATAGAATACCTAACATTGAAATGATATATTATATTTATAATATTGCTTAAATATAATATATAATATTGCGCAAACAGCGCGTGAAGTCACACCCCTCTTACTCATATCAGAACTTAGAGAATTCAACCTTTTGTATACATCAAACGATATTAGTTTCTGAGGGCCGTGACGCCATGAGAGAAGTGGCGGTTTCGCTGAAAAATTTTGAAAATCAAATTTATTTTTAGATTTTGACTTATTATATGAATAATTTGATGACCTCCGTAGCCGAGTGGTTCGCACGTCGGTTTCAAGGTGACGCCATCTCTGAGGTCCCGGGTTCGATTCCCGGTCGGGTTAATGTAGAAAATGAACTTTTCTATATTGTCTCAGGTCTGGGTGTTGTGTGATCTTCGTTGTCTCAGATACTCCATAATACGGGGGCTTTAGCTGCTCATCTTGGAATCTAAGCAATGTATGTAATGTTGTTTAATATATATGTATTTATTTATTTATTTATATATATAAAATAAAAATATTAAGTATAAAAGTTGTCTACACCCCTACTGTTAGAAACTTATGGATAATTTGGATTCTGTGCAATGTATGTACGGGCTTAAATATTATTAAAAAAATCTCCTTTAATAACAAAATATTGATAATATAATCACAATGGGGCTCTTAACAAGACTTATGCAAAATTTAATAGAGACCGTTTAATTAATAATATTACTCCAAAATTAAACAAAAACAGGAGTAGCCAACTTTTTAATGCGCACTTTCTCATCGCTCTTCACTTCACAATTTCTTTTTCACTAAATAAGGATAACGCTCTTAAAATTCACGAAACTCCAATGCAAAAGAGGAAAACGTTGGAATTTTCCTGATACCACGTTTCTTATGTTATCAATAAACGACCAAATTAAGAAAGTACATAAATCAAATCTGAAATAAAACTCCGTGTAAATGTTCCTGTTCACGGTCCAGCGTCCGCGATAAATCATTGCCTTCTTGGCTGGCCGTTGACATATGAAAATAACGTATTCCTCTACGGGCCTGATCGATGACCGCTTCTATCACTCATAGCTGACCGTTATTGATAGCGTGTTCGCATATTTAGGAGACTTGAGTACTGGAACGATGACTTCAGCAGTTTTCCGATTATTGCGCTGCATTGGAGATGTGCGGGTTGGTACCTTTTCATTTACTCTAGGGAAAATTCTTTGCGCATATCCCCACGTCTGATGAATGATAATTTTTTTCTATCTAGTCATTATTTAGATATACATTTGAGAAATGTCAGTAAGTGTTGTTGCCTGAATAATTTAATTTTATCCATTATTCTCTATTTTGACGTTTGATACTCCATTTCGGAATTTATGAAGGTAGTTACATTATACATAATTATTTGATATTTAAAAAATCAAATCGCCGAGCAATCCATCTGATCTACCAGACACTTCCATGAGATCACAAAATGTCTCAAGAATTTGTTATTTTTGCCACATAAATGTTTTTCAATATAACTTTAGGTGAACAACTTACACAATTCTACGTAATTTCTGTATTTTAGAAATATCATGATCATTAATGTAAAAAATAAAATTTGATACCTTTTTTATTTTCTATAAAATATAAATGAGTGTTCTTGCCTTGTAAATGTTCACATGAATAGAAACGAGAGTAATTATGTGTCTGCGTGGACGAAAATAAAAATAATCTGCCTGAATAAAATTCTGATATAATTTTTATGAGAAATATAGTATATTTTAATTATATCAAGTACCAAAACGTAGCCGAAAGCGGCGAGCTTTACTAATGTCTCTAAGCTCGGATATACACAATAAAAAAAAAACGAATTTATCTCTGCCACTGGTATACCTGAAGCTCTGGTGAAAAACCGGCCTTAAATCTTGGCTGTATAAAGGTTGAAATTTCCGAGTACAAATAGTGGATCATTTGTCTAACTCTTAATGAGTACGACTTAACACACCCACCGTATAGTCGCTTCCCCAACATGTCAGCCCAATCAATCGCGTTCCGTCACTACGAATTTCTATTTGGTATCTTATTGTTTGGTTGCGACGACTGCGTTTGTGTGTGTTCCATTTTTTTCATTCCATTTTCACCATCGAGCCTTTGTCGTCTTTCGACGGACGCTGTTCAATATTGATTTATGAAAAGGAATGTTTCGTCGAGTCAGGGAAAATGCGTTCCTTTGACTATACTTGTTTTTCCAATTTAGAAATCAATTTGCTCAGAAAAACAGCATTATAAGGATAATAAGCATTATTGTTAATACGCGTTCTTGTAAGATCTCTTATTACCGAAATATGAGCGATTATGTCCCTGATAATACAAAAGGCTATGTTATTTGCTATGAAAAGGAAAGCTGACTGAGCAATAACAATATGGCAACGTTCATAATGAAAAAAAAATCCAAACTCTTAAGGAATAATACAAAATCTTACAACAGGTAATTCCTAAAAGGCGCCATCTGCCGACAAATTGATAAATCGCGAGACACAAAAGCTATTTGAATGAAGGGGAAATAAATTGAATTAAGCGTAGACCCGAAACTTATTCTACCCACCCCGATCGAAATCCGAGGTGGAAGGGACAGGAATGACCGAGGAATGCCTCGGGGTGGCAAGGGAGGAATCCAGGATAAATGAAATTCTATATTAATGCAATATCTCAGGTATAGTACGCTAATGGAATTCTGTAATGTATTGGTGGTCATATTATTGTTATTAGTTCCACCTCTTTTTTTTGGTATATCCAAAATATTTTTTCTCTTGGTGAAATATTGAAAGATTATTTTTCCACACTCACTTTAGCTATTATACCTGTAGACGCCAAGATCACATCCACTTTAATAGTTTTTGAAGAACCAATAAAAGTATTTGGTATTGGTTTAAGAAGTTTGCAGAAGCGGTCTATATAAAATCTTCGACATTCTCGAATGAACAATACTTATATCTCTGTTTTTGAGACACAAGATGTGAATCGAAACAGAGAGAATGGGAGCATATACAAATAGTATAGCCTAGATGCTTATTGTAGACGGAAAGGTCGTAACAAAAATGTGTAAGAGCCTTCTAAAAATTGATATTTCAGTATGTTGACGTTATAAGGATATACATCACACAGTACCCAGTGCGTAGGTCAGGCTCTCTAGAACGCCTGGTTTGCGGCGGCGCGAAAATAAACTTAGTGGTTGCTGAATGAGTTTTTTCCATTATATGGAAGTTGTAGTATTTTTTATGAACTAATTACTAATACTTTAGTATAAAACTGAACTATCAACCGTTACAAAACTCTTTTTCGGAGCTCATTTTCACACCAACTTCGTAGATCTGCTGGGTTTTGTCTACGTTTTATATCAAGAATAAGTCTTTCGCTTAAAAGGCACCATTAATATGTGTTACGATTTAATACTTATTATTACCCCAGCCCACCACCAAGTGTTTCATCAACTGCCCCCCGCACTTGATACTGAGTTATGCATACCATTAGTACTTCCACATACTGAAATATCAAGCTTCGGAAAGCTCTTTTATATTTTGTTTACGATCTCTTAGACTACAAGAGACAGTTAACTGCCGCTATACTAAATGGCAGGTCACCCATCCAATTACTAGCATTTGCATAAGTTAAGTGAATAAGTTAAATGACATAATAGAACACGGGCAAGGTGATAGAATGGTGATTATATTTTAAGTTATTATCAATAATACCGAAGGAAATAGAGTCGCGATTACGTTCGTATTTTGTTTATTAACTATGGCTCTAGCAATCCAATTTCATCATATGGAATGTGTTACTACTAGCATTGCGCGGATGAGGATGAGAAAAATACGAACTATCCACAATGCGCCAGAAAATTCTTCAAATTAAACCTAAGCCTTGCGACTGTTGGATTTCTAAAAAAAGTGTTTAACCCGGCTGCTAGCCGGATTCTTTGGAATATATATTTTTAACGTCAAAATATTCTCACTTTTGAACTCTGCGAAAGGAGAATAAAGAAGGAAATAAGTTTCTGTCGCTGAAAACGGAAGGTTAGCGGAAAAATAATTTGGACTACACTGAAATGTTGCCTTAAACAAATTCTTCTTTAATTTCCGTTTGTCAAACTCGATATTATATTATCTTTTACGAGGGTCAAACTGAAAGTTCTTAGAAAATCAAAAACTGATTACATTAGCCAGTTATTAGTTTTATTATATCTTTTCAAAATATTGTCCATTCACGTCAATACACCGCTGCATGCGATGGAACCACTGGGAAAAGCACTTTGCCCACTCGTCCTTAGGGGTCTCTTCAATGGCATCGCGATACGCAGCCACCGCTTCTTCAGCATTCATAAACCGCTTTCCTTTAAGTTTTTCTTTAATTTTTGGAAATAAATAAAAATCACAAGGCGCGAGGTCGGGGCTATACGGCGGGTGACCCAGTAATTCAACGTTTGATGTCGCCAAATAGTCGATCGTTCGCTTGGCGGTGTGCGACGAGGCGTTGTCGTGGTGAAGGAGGATCCTACTGCGAGGTCGTTTCTCTCGAACTTTTTCCAAGACAAGTGGCAAACAATTGGTAGTGTACCATTCTGCAGAAACTGTTTTTTGATCCTCTAACACAATTGTTGCAAAATGACCTATCCTTCCAAAGAACGAGGCCACCATTTTTTTTCCCGCACTTCGATCTCTCTTCACTTTAGTTGGCAACTCCTCGAAAGGAAACACCCACTGAGCAGATTGTCTTTTGGTTTTAGGATCATAACAGTAAATCCAGCTTTCGTCACCTGTTAGTATGTCGAACACAGCATTTGAGTCACCTCCGTTAAATCTTTCAATCATTTTACGACACCAATCCACACGATGGAGTTTTTGAGCCTCAGTCAAATTATGAGGTATCCACCGGGCGCAAAGCTTCCTGACCGCTAAATGTTCGTGGAGGATTTTGTGCACTTGACTCATACCGATGCCTAAGCTTGTCCGAATCTGTTGATAGGTCACTCTTTTGTCAGTCTCTATCATACGCCGCACAACACAGATGTTATCTTCAGTCGTCGCCGTAGAAGGCCGTCCCTCACGTAAATCATCAGTGAGATTAGTGCGACCACGTTTAAACTCATTAAACCAGTTGTAAACAGTCGCACGAGATGGGGCTTCATCGTGAAAGGCCAATCGTAGTCTATCATAACTTTCTTGTTGACTTAAATGACATCGAAAGTCATAAAAAATCATTGCACGAAAATTTTCTCGTGTTAAATTCATGATGACGTGACACAGACAATTTTCAATTTGCCGCCAAATCGTAAAACAAATGACAAATGAATGAAATATATACTCAGTAATATTGGCAAAGAGTTATATTTTCAAATTTTAGAATTATTTTTTTATTATATTGTTTATAAGTGGCCAGTTCTAAGAACTTTCAGTTTGACCCTCGTATTAGACTCCAATTTCGCATAGATACAATTACCTATTTGACATTTTGATTATGTTGGCCACTTTTTTTAGTTACGTTTAAAGCTTAGCTGAAATGAAATGAAAATGTTTTATTCAAGTAAGCTTGTTACAAGCACTTTTGAATCGTTCAAAAATATTTTTTCCCCTACCACTTGTTCAGCTTTTTAATGTGTCTGTGTAACTTATTAGATTCAAGCTATCAACAAGTGAGATTATCAGGGTTTGATAAGTCACTTAGACTTTATAATATTTTGTGTGCTAATGAAAACATTTATGAGCACTATGATAAGTCGCTTGAAATGAATAAATCACATACTTCATTTATTTTTTATTCTTTTCTATTTTTGAAAATTTTCTGCAAGTAAAATTATAAAGGCCAGGGTTCAATAAATCTCAGTTGATAATTTCAAATATAAAAATAAATGACAATAAAATAAAGAAGGCAACTATCCTGATAATTGTTGTACTCATTTATAAACGATGTTGTATTAATATTAAAATATCAAGGGTTTTTTTTTATATAGCGGCCGAAAAACGTCGTCTCCTATTCCAGACTGTTTGCTTATTTTTCTATATTTTCTTGCAACATTTCTCCCTGTTAACGATATTATCATTGGCATATAAACCCGACCTCGTGAATTCCGGCCACGTAACGTTGATCCCACGGGACTAATGTTATTTTTTTTTTACAGGGCGAAAAGGACACCGGGAAGAACTGCATTCTCTCCTGCGAGAAAAGGAAAGCAGATGACACTGACTTAAATAAAGACCTTAAAAAGGTAGGTGACAACCCTGAATGCTAGTCATGCCCATTTTAGATCACAAGCGCTCACACTGTGGCACGGACATTGGATAATTTGTTATATGTGCACTTATATGTTATTTGAACATAGAAGTATTATGTGCGTATGTGTCTGGCGTGGCCTTTAATTATATTATTACACTTTATTAAACCCATGTTTGTGCTTTGAGCATATCAGGCAAGGAAACTGGAAACTATTATATATGCTATTTTACCTGTTACACCGGATCACCCGTTTAGTGAAAAGTGTAAAACGTATCAGGGAATATGATATTATTTTTGATTTATTAGTCGGATGTGTGCATAGTCAAAGTTTTATTTATTAAATATGAAATTAATTCATTACTCCTATCTTTCATATCTTTTATTGATTTTTGGCACTGAATACGCTCCGAAACTACTGAACTGATTAAAAAAAATCTTTCACCTAAAGGAGGCTACATTTCCAGGAAAAAAACGCTACCTTCATGTTAAGTAAATTCATATCAAGAATATCTTAAAATGTTTACGTTTATTAACATATATATTTTGTAATGTCTTTAGATCATTTTTATTTCTATATTGTTTCAAATTAGTGTTGTTGATATGACAATAATAATCGATCGATATATCGATAGTCGGCAATTCTTTTAGTTACACAACATTAATTCTAACACACCAACAGGTAAAGAATTAAGCTTGTGGAAAATAAATCTACGCAGTACATTTTTCCCTATTTCCTTTACTCACAAAAGAACCCCTAAAAAGTCACGAGTAGCCGCGGAGGCAATCTAAATTTCAAATTTTCTGCTCGCCGCCCCGCCCTTAATTACAGGAAGAATTACAAGAACATTTTATGGCTACTTGACTCGTTTCTGGCGGTGACTGTGCTTGGTGTCCGTCCAATTAAATGTAAATAATTACTTTTCCATTATTCAAATTTAAATATGAAATACCCCGTGATATTAAAAAACCCGAGGTAATTTAAATTAGCGTTCGTAATATTTTTTTAAACAAGCTTTGTTGAATATTATGTTGGATCATATATAGAATGAGCTTCAACTCGACGTTACTTAATTGCAATGTTCTTATGGTCACCATCATCAGACCCTGGACATTAATTATGTCAGACCAATATCTTTGTCCTCAATAAAACGAGCCCAAATTCGATGGTGTCGCTTCGTTTAATTACGGAGACTCCGTACCTCCTGCTCTATTCCCTATTACTGCATTATAATTTAAGCTATAGATGCGTGTAGAATTTCAGCTTAATCGAAAATTGAAAAGTGGATCAAATTAAATTAAGTTAGACTTGTTCTACACTAACCAACCAGGCAAGTTAAATACTGTTACGGCTTAGGGTTCAGGATAAAAAAATTAACGCCAGTTTAATTCAAAATCCGACTCTTTATTTACATAAAATAACAAAATAGTCCCTTAACAAAATACACGCTTCGACGTCACTAATTCACATCACTACTGTTACTTCACGACACTATTTATCACTGAATTTCACTTCGGATCGCTTTCGTATTCTGTTCGATAGCCACTGAAAGAATGCTGGGTGTGAACGTGTAGTCCATCCACCGCGTATTTATAGGGTCTGATATACATCATACATCTAGAATGTTCTAGCTTTAAACTTAGAACATTCTAGGTTGGTCTAGGCCCTACCGGTGCATTCGAGGCATTACCATAAAGATTTAGAACGGCTACCCATCCTTTCCCCAGTGACCGTCCGTTTCACGCCTACCCGATGTATACCTATGTGACACACGTAATTTCTACAGTGTTAGCGCGATACATTGGCGCATAACGCCATCTTGTAATGTGCCGACGAACCGCTCCACTACACTCCGTAACAATGCCTCTATCATTACTGTTTTTATCTTCTGACGGAGAAGACAATGAGAACTTTTTATAGCAAGGGGAACATACCATACCTCCCTTAAAGTAGCCGACGTGTCCGAGTTTTTTAGAACTCTCTGGGTTTCTCCAACTGCCGAATAAGTCTCGCGGACTGCTCAAAATCCAGTGGGTTGCCCAGTAAACCCTCTACTGTACCGTCTCATATAAGAATGGCGCTTGGTATCCTGCAAGGAAGTGTCCGGTGTAAGATAGTGAGAACCTGGCACCACAAAACGCTGTCCTTATACACATCTTCCATTTCCTTAAGTGCATAGGTTCTTGCGTTCGTGCTCGCTGGTTTTATGGCATCAACTTAAATATTTTTTAAGCCCTCTTGCTTACCTTTCCCCTCCTTTTACTTCTTTCCACTTTTGCATTCTAAGTTTCGTCATTATATAAAGCTATTTATATTGCGCTGTCTATGGCAATAATTTGTCAAATAAATTTGGAGCCTGTAGAGGCCTACAAATCGAAGCGGTTGAGTGTACGTTACTAAATAAACCTTTTTGCAACTAAATAAAGCTTTATATTGCCTATATTCTTTTTACAAATGTTTCAATGAACAATTGTATGATAGCATCGGTGGAATTAGTACCGGGGTAGTGTTAGTTACATCCTGAAACAAATTGGATTATATCACGCACTCCATACGCCGTCTGCACGCGTTAAAATTATACTGAAAAGTCGAATTACCTAATGTGAAAGCAAACGCACCCAACATTGAGGCAGATAGAGAGTACGACTTTCAAGAGTACCTAGTCAAATATCATGCTTTAATGAATCCTACAAGTGGGCCCTTTGTAAATGCAATACATTTACGGTCACCCATCCGCAAACTGACCTTTGCGAAGGTTGCTTAACATTCATAATCGCATTCAAAACTGACTGTTATTTTCTTGAATTAGGAACCAACGAAAACTATATTTTGGTCGAAGGTTAATGTATAATGTGTTTTATTGTTCAGCAAGAACATCAGTAAGATTGCCACCTTTATTCCGTTATTTCTAGTGAAAACTAATGGTACGTCAGCACGGAGGCCTATTTGTTCGTGTCAACATCGAAATAATAATAACACGTGAGACGAAATAATAGCAATATAATAACATAAATCACTTAGGGGAAGATTGGCACCATTCGTACACTTTTTAGTCAATGATTTTTAAAATATTGATAATCAAAGATAAATTACTCAATTACTTATTAAAACATAAAGCATACTTTCTGCTCCTTATTTAAAAAGTTCAAAGCCGATATCCTGTATAATATATCAAAGGATTGAATTTTACTAGAAGCTTATGCAATGTCCGAATCTACCCCTATTACGGGGTACAATCGTACATGGGCTGGGGAACATTCAGACAGTGTGGTAACTTCATATATATTAAGTAAAATAACAAATTAATTAAAAAATATCGTTTTCATTGATCTCAAACTTATCAACGATGTAATAAACTAAACGACATATGCCTATATGTCGTTTAGAGTCTTTACGAAAACTGTGTATCCAGTCTATATCAGCGAAGCCAGTTTCATAACAATTTTGTTAAACATTTGTATTTCAAAACTTTATCATAATCATTTGATAGTGTTGTGACTTTCAATATCGTGATTCCGAAATGTGTTTTTGAACTTTTTCAATTGATTAGTCTCTTTAGTAAAACTCTTTGTTTTTTACTATATAAAAACACCTTTTACAGACGCAAAAAAACTCATTTAATGAATATTGGGAACGTGTCTGCCTTTTCTTTTAAAATTCCGATCATTTTTTCTAAATTTTCTGATATATAATAAAAATTGTTAGCACACAGGGGGTTAGGGGGTACATACATACGCGTACGAATGTGCCCTTGCTGGAAATGTACGAACGTGCCCCGAAGATCAAGAATAAAATTATTTTTTCTAACACAAAACCCACGTAGAAAAATACCTATAATAGATATATTATTATTATCTTAATCGTATTCACTTACGATTAAGCAATAATCCAGTAAAATTTGACGTGTAATTAAAGCACGGAAGTTCCAAAAACATTAACAAAGTATTTACTAAGAGCATGCCAAAACACTTTAAGTTCTCTAGTTTCGCTCGCAGTGGCTGCATGTGTGGCTAACTTCGTGGACAACTGGCAGTCGCCGGTGCCTATCCACTGACACAAAGTCGTAATAAATAGACTTTTCTACAAGGTGTAGTAGTGACTGTATGAAGGTTCCCCGTGTACGAATGGTGCCAAACTTCCCCTATATACAAATAAATGAAATTCGAGTGTCTGTTTGTAATATTAAAATAAATGTTATTTTTTTTAATTTTGTCTGTCTATTTGTTCCGGCTCTGAAACAGCTGGACCGATTATGACGGTACTTAAACTAGCAGATAGCTTTTGTAATAAGGAGTAACTTAGGCTACTTTCCACGCGGACGAAATTACAGTCACAGCTAGTCTATCTCGCTAAAACTCAACTGCTGAACCGATTTGACAAATTTTAGTTTTGAAATAATCGTGGAAGTCCAGGGAAGGTTTAACCGATGAGAAAATATAACAAAATTGCGAGTATAATACTAAAAACGACAATTTGATTTTCCCATACAAACTGTTCTTAGCTGTCGAACGTTGAGTTGATGAGCAATATTTATAGTCGTGCAGTGGTCAGTTTACGCAATATTTTTCAATATTAATATGGTTTTTATTAAGAGGTAATTTAAGTCTACTGTATTTGTCTCTTATCATTTGCTGTTATTGCAGTGGATAAAGTTGTCCTTGGTCATGGCAACAGCATTAGGGAATTAGATTTGAATCCAAGACAAAATGTCGTAGAACTATGCTGTTGTCATGCATGAAATAAGCTTGCTAAGTAATTTGCATGCCCATATTCTTTTTTTTTTTTAATTCTTATTTTCTTATGAAGCTTGCCGTGGCAACCTATAATTGAGAGTTCACTTCAATATATGAACATACAACCAACTATTGTAACAATTTAAGTGAATGTCTTGTTGGTTGTCCAATAAATAAATAAAATAAATAAAAATAAGTAAGTGATACGAAGTTCACCGGGTCAGCTAGTTACGAATACAAATGACATCTAGTTTGAGTTGGAAACGAAAAAGAATAAAATGTGTCACTTATCATTCCGCGGAAGTAGTCAGTTGTGACTGAATTAACGGGCAATTATTAAAATAGTACAACGGTTCTTCGAGTTTTCTTAATCTGGGCAGAATCTTGGTATTGCGCCCTTATGCCCCCCACCTCGCATATTTCATCCTCCATAATTTGCAAAACTAGTCCATCGCATCGTCGATAATTTTATAAGACATTTTTGTGAATCTAGTTTTTAATGTGTATTATTATTATGATGATTTAACCGCCCCCCTGACGTTGGCACCCCCACTTCTGAAGCACGGAAGAGCTTAATTAATACATTTTTGGTCACCCATTTTATGACTAGGCTTTGCGAAAGTACGTGATGTAAATACTATGTCAACATTAATTACGGGAATTTCACATATTACATACTGGTGTGTGCATATATGCACATAACTAACAGAGGAAAAACCCGGTTTTACATTTAACCAATAAAAATACATTCATTGCCTGCATAAAATACATTCATAACAAATTACTCGAATAACTCCAAAGTTAATTCCATGTTTTTATAGAATAGCTTCTGGTTTATTTGTTTTACGAATTCAAAGTTGAGTCCATATAAAAAAGTTGTTTATAATTTCAACGAGCTTTATATGCAAATTAATGTTTTTCGTGTTTTGCATAAATCGTAAAATAAACTTATAAAACAAAACAAAATTATCAAAGTTATTATCTTCAATAAACATATTGTTATTGTAATCTAGAAAGTTCGAGTGAAAATTCATTACATTATAAGACTACCTCTGTAAAGTAGGTATTTATCAGCAGAGCGATTGAGTAAAAAATCCGAACCCGAACTCGAATTCACTCGAGTGTCTGAATTCACTTCGGAAGCGACATCCGCTTAACCATGAAATGGTATTACCGTTTCGAGTCATAAGTAAAGTAAGTTTCGAAATAATTAGGGATAAAATATCTGAGACACCTACGAATGAATTAATCTTATTTTGTATTTTTATACAAAAAATGGAATCAATAGTATTTCTAGACTTAATATAAGTTAAGTGGATTCGCTTTCGAAGTTAATTCGCACATCTTTTAATCCTGTTTCTTACGGAATTGCTCTACAGCTCATAAGTAGCGTTAGTTAAAGACTCTTTTACATTGGTCGTACGTTACGGTACATTTTCACCACGTACGCGGGGTGAGGTCGATTTCTGTTGCTCGCTTTCATTGGACAGTCATTGTTTTATTGTCCAGTGAAATGAGCCTACAGAGGTCACCCGCACTCCGCATCCGGACGCCGTCGACCAGTGTAACTTTTATAACACAAAGTAAATTTTATATGACACTCTCGATTATTTAAGGTACAATACATAAAATTTACTCTTAAGTTTAAAAGCTTAAGAGGGCGCGCGCACCTGAAAACACTAGGAAAACGATTTCCACGTCGAACTAATTCACAGAATTCTCTAAGCTAGGGCAAGTGGAATGCCATGCGTAACAACTCCAATATTTAATTTTAATCAAATACCAATTCGAACTGATACGTTTCAAAGATCAAATCAAATACTCTCGAATATTCCATTCGAAAGATTTAGAATGATCGTCTGTCGTAGGCTGGGTGGAAGCGATGCCGGGTGTCCCGATTTTAACGGATTTTAGCCCGAAATCAAACACGGGACAGGCATAGTCCCGCTTTTATATTATTTGCCAATAATTTCTTTGGATGTGAAGCGACGCAGTGGACGCGTTTACTTACATTTTCATAGGTAATATAACTGCTCTTATGAGAACTTTAATGCTTTGATATGGGGTAAGGTCTCGATTTAGACGTCAAAGGCTTTGCGGGGCAGGCCAACTATACGTTACGATTTTGATAGAAAAAAATTGCAACTTAAGATACTTTCGAGGTCAGTATAGTGGAGAGGACCACTACCCTTCGTATTGTTCAATTTTAAGCGCGTAAGAGGCGCGCGCTATGGCCGTTAGTCTAGAGATATAGATTATGAATGATAAGGGGCAAACGCAAAATATGCGTTCGGGAATAAGTTAATATGTAGTTATATTAGTTAATTGGAAGAAACGTTCGAGATTAAGAAGAGAAATGTTAAAGTTGCAACAATTATTATTATTACTATTTTATTATTATTACTTTATAATTTTTAAGGGGTTGTGCATTTTAAAAGAAATTGTAGTAATTGCGAGCTAAAATATATATTATGACAGTAGCATTACAGTCTGTTAACCTCCAAAAAATTTATGATATTCCTAGTCTTCAGAGCTTCTATGTCTTCTGGGCTGATTATACGTCGTCTCACATGTATGCTTCGTTTGTGGATCCGTGATCAACATTCCAACAGGAGATGTTTTGATGTTCGACGCTCCTGTTTTTACCTTACAGGTTAAACCAGACAATTATTACATACCTACACCTAGATGGCGTTAATTTTTCAATTCTTCAGCTTGTGCAACAACCTAGCCACATAACATTGTTTATGTGCAATGACAAAAAGTTATTACTTTGTAACTATGAAAAGATTTCGCATATTTTTTTATATTTTGTAAATAGACACACAAAATAACTGGACAGACATGTAATACAAACTAGCGAAACAGTTTTACGAACATATGTTAATCAATCTCGGATTTTATATGCGAGATTGTTTAAATTGTGTTTGTGTATGGAGAATTAAACCATAGAGTTTGAATAAGCCTGTTTAGTTCATTTATAGGTGTAATTCTGTCTTATCTACTTATTTTCTATTGGAGTTGTGTGAAACACTAGCCTCTCCAGTCCAAGGTCACTCCCGTTTAACGCCGCCTTAACAGTTACGATGCATTATACGAATATGGACATTACTTCCGAGTACTTAGCGCGTTATTTCAGCGAAGCCTAATTCACGTTCATCAACGTCCTGATCCATCAGAATCCATCATCATTAAAGGGGTAAATCATAGTTTTAGCGGAACTAGGGTTGGGCCACAGTGTAGGGTTGCTAGTAATGAATAAAAATATTAGACAACTTTACATACATTAGTCAATTTTGAAACTCTATTTACGGCACTCACATTATATTATTTTTTATCAATTTCGCATTCACAATGCTGTACTCAAAAATTTTCTTAATTCAAAATGCTAAAAAAAATTCCCACTTGGTCTCTGGCACCCTGAGATGAAATTCGAAACTCTGTCAATAAGACTACGAGTTTAAAAAGGAAACTAAACTAAAAAAGGCTCGAGTCTTTTTATCACTAGCCAAAAGCCTTTTTTTAAAGAAACCTCGAGGGCTCAAAACCTATTTAGCCTTCAAGCCCTGTCAATAAGGTTGCAAGTCTAAAAAAGGGGTAAAAGACTCGAGTCCTTTCAATCACTAGTTAGAGCAGTCGCCCGGATAGCGAAAGGTCATGGGTTCGAATCTCATTTCAGGGTGCCAGGGACCAAGTAGGTTTTTTAAGTATTTTGTACGAGTATTAAGAAAACTTACATTATAGGCTACAAAATCACGTATGGACCGTGTTTAAACAAATTTTTAACGTGAAAACTTTTTGGAAGGAACTATTTTTGCTAATTATTCGAAAATATTTGTGAGAATCACATAGAAATTCAAAAAAGGCTTAATATATAAAGAAAAAGTTATTAGGAACTGATTACAAGATAATGTAAAAGAGTGTATGTCTTTTTTGATAAATTAGAAAAGTGAGACTTATAGTAGCTCGGTGGCGTAGTGGATAAGCGCCGCGGCCCGCGATCGTTGTCGTTAAGCAACTTTCGCAAGGGTCGGTCACGGGATGGGTGACCAAAAAATTATTATCTCGAGCTACTCCGTGCTTCGGAAGGCACGTTAAGCCGTTGGTCCCGGCTGCATTTGCAGTCGTTAATACCCTCCAATCCGCATTGGACCAGCGTGGAGGGTCATGGCCCATCCTCCTTAATCATCCATAAGGAAGGCCTGAGCCCCTGCAGTGGGGACGTAAGAGGGCTGGTGATGATGTGATGATGAGACTTAAAATGACTTACACTAGACAACGTAGTGTTAGCCGAATATCATGAAAATAAATGAAGATATAAAGTTTAACAAACGTCCTTTTAAACATATATCATGTAATAAAACAAGATTTTCTCTAGAGTAATTTTTAACTATGAAAAGTGTATAACGATTCTCTTTGCACTTACCCTCACTGGTCCAGGCTCGTTTTGTTTTCATTAACCCCACGAAACGGTTCGACGTATAACCAGAAACAAGACACTCGTAAATTCCATCTTAATTTAAATGCATCGCCGTTTTTGTAAGATAAGTATCGCTCTCGCCCTGTACTAGACAGTTATTGTGGTTGCTACTCTCTGAAATATCCTGTTACTACCTAAATGGGCGCTAGCAATGTAAATAACTTTACTCTGTTTCAACATTCAGCGACAACTTCGGATATTGTTATTGAACAAAGCAAATGTTTACTTACAATCTTTGTACATGTCTATCTATCTGAATTATTAATTTAAATATTTTGGTACTCATGTTCGTCATACTCAAATGAACAACCAAAACTTTTGAAGTTGGTTAATATTAAACAACATCACATACATTGCTCAGATTCCAAGATGAGTAGCTAAAGCCCCGTATTATAGAGAATCTGAGACAACGAAGGTACAACAACACCCAGACACTAGACAATATAGAATTCAGAGTTCATTTTCTACATTGACCCGACCGGGATCGAACCCGGGAGCTCAGAGATGGCGAGACCTAGAAACCGGTGTGCGAACCGCTCGACTACGAAGATGGTTATATACTGCTGTCAACACATTGATAAATTACGAGAAAATTCTTCTTGAGTCACTTCTTCAATGGGTATTTTAATGACTTTATTCTGCACGCCTTTGTGAGTATAATTAAAGATTCCTTTTATATTTTGCTTTCGATAATAATGGAGTGGATAACTGGATAACATATAATGATGTGTCGGAACACTGCAGTCAATGTGGACGATGACTGATGTACTCTAAGTAAGACTAATTTGGAATACAAGTAAAGGTATCTTAATTCGTAAAAATATTTATAGTGGCTCCATTGTTTGACCTTTAAATTGAACTGCACAAAATAAAAGAACTTTATTTACGTGCACAGTGCAAGTAAATACAAGATACAAAACCATGACCAGGTGAATTCACCTTGGATTCCGACAAGATTTCATGTTCATTGCTGCAGACATTTGATTTATATGTAACACTATTCTTTACTAATAAATCATATATAACAAATCGCATCTAATACGTGCGTAGTTCTGGAAATGGACTTAGGTCACCAGTCTGTTTATCTGAGTGCAATAATTACTAAAACTAATAAAAGGAGTTCCATGCACTTATTCAATTTTTGGAATAATTCGTGTGAAAAATCAAGTGTAAAATTTATAAACTTTTTCTCAATTGGCTGAAATATGATGATGCTTATAGAAGATATCAGAAAAAATAATTATGGCCGATACAGACCACGGTCGTTAGCATTACCTATATTGTTAATACAATTAGTATGCCAAATAATAAAACAACAATGTAGAATGATAATACACAGATCATCAATATGGAAAAGCATTTTATGATGTGTTTGTTCACAATAGAGTCCACAATGCTTTGCTAAACCACCGCCGACCGCAGAGCTAGCAAATCACACGATATTGCAAACAGACGTTTCGCTGTTACGACCTATTTTCATTGCATTGTTGAAATTCTGTAAGCAACGTAGTCCATTACAAAATGTATAAGTTATTACCTGTTCGGCATCTTTTGCAGAGGTTTTGTGAAACGTCATAAGAGCTAGTGTAGCAATTTCAAGCATTTCATAAAATGTTTTATTACTTTTAAATTATTCTTTGTAATCTTTTTAACTCTGTACGTCGTCACTTGTTACTGAATCTGAAAGTCTAGAGTTATATGGGACAGGAAAGCGCAATTTCGAAAAGGAAAACTACAAAAAAATCAGAAAATGTAAATCAGATTGATGAGGAATATAGTTCAGTGAAATTCTGATTGAATTTGTAATGATTATTGAATGTCATATTAATAGATAACTCGTTTATTGAACCATTACTACCATTAAATTACAAGATATTGTAAAATGCTCAGTTGAAGCACAGACAAATTAATAGCAACAGATTTATCTGATTTGCAGATATATAGAGGTAGATAGATATACGTATATATACAGATCAGTGTCTGCCAGCTGACCTTCAGCACCGACCCTTTGGGACACTCGGGAATAGCGTCCTACTTACGAAAAAGTACTGAGTAAAATACAGTCAGTAGTTTTTTCTTTTTTCAACAACCATAGTCTGAATTACACACTTTGCAAACGTTTACCCAATGCGTACCCTTACCTACATGAGACTATATGTATTATCGAGTTCACCTAAGACATCCTGGATGAATTTTTTTGAATAATCCCGAATGATTTCCATAAGGTTATTTGAATAAAACATACTCTCGTTTTGCCTATTGATTTGATAATCCAAATTGCCACTGGAAACGACTACGGACTGTGTTTTTGAATCTCTTTTGACAAGTCGCGATTTAAAACCTATGGTTTGCATTTTGCGCATTAGGATGTCGGGTTGTAGTGTTTGGCCGTAGTGATGTTATTTCTAACTCTTTAATTTCCTCTATTTTCGTGAAATATACCATCATTGTCTTCTAATATTTAAAATATTGCTTACCATTTGCATCTTGCGATACAGATACTTAACAGTTTGTTTATGTACAGTTTATAATGGTAGTGTATCCGGTTCTAGCTTAGTGAATGGTAGTCAAATGAAAGGTTGACTAGGCTTGACAAGTATATTTAAGGTAAAAAAAAAAAATCTTTAGGAAAAAAAAATACGATTTACATCACAATACAGATTTAGATATTATTCTGAAAAAAATACTATGTTCATATAATGATGATAGTGTTCTAGCCGTGGATTTTTTTAAGAACTAAGATTCAGAATGAGCATTTCATGTTTCTAAAGATTTTAAATTATGAAAATCGAATAATTAAAAGAGATGATCTTAAATATCAGAGACAAACAGTGTTATTACAAAAAAGATAAACACGCGTTGAACACGTGTTTAAAAAAGATCTATTACAAAATCGTATTTAAGCATTGGTTAAGGCTAAACATTCCTTAAACATTGTTTAAAATATAAACACTTCTTCAGGATTGTTTAATACAGTTAAAAGTTGCGTTTTGTTGAAAATTCATCCATATTCAGAAAAATTTATATCGAGTGCAAAAATAATATTGAGGTTTATTTAGAATACATGGAGAGCTTTCGGAACGCGTAAATAAACTGAACGCGAATTAATCCATTTGAGTAATGCAATGAACTTGAAAAGAAAGTATATATTGAGTGGATTGTTTGCTGGCAAAATATATGAAATTATTTAAGATGATATTCCACATAGATAAAATATAGATCCACAAATAAATAAAAGTGGCATGTGCATGTGTGCATAGCATCTGTGTCCGTACACAGCTTGTAAACATGTGCGGCGACGGGCTCGTCATCAGGCAGTCGTTGTTCCGTTTCTTCATATTATTTCGCTATAGTTTTGCTTAAACTAACTCTGATATAAATTATGTATAGAAGTATCAGTTTAAGAATGTTAATTTTATACTTATTTTTTTAATTTTGAAAATTATTAACATATTCTTCATTGAACATACTTTTTTACAATTAAAATTTGTTAAGACAAAGTTAAACATCATTTTAAAAAGTATAATATTCTTAGACATTGTTTAGTTAAATACATTAATAGTACATTATAGACACTGAAAAAGTTTAGATGCGGAAACCTAGGACAAATTAGACACTGAAAAAGTTTAGATGCGGAAACCTAGGACAAATAAACGTTGTGGTATGACGCACCGTTAGTGGTAAATAATATGTCAGAATATAAACTGCTAACACTCCGCTGCTATACAGATGCTGTGAAACACGATAGTTAATAAATTATGGCGGCACTACAAACAGTTGCCGCTTTAGGGCGGGACTAACCATTCAGAACACACTGTACACGTTTTTCGACCGAAAATGAGTTATATTCTGCAAAAACTGCAAGTTCATGTAAAAATGTTGCTATATTTGTAGTAGATTATTGTACATAGGTGATATTTATGTACACACTAACCCATGGAACCTTACCAGTTGAATAACGAAATTGATATTCAATCATCAATTTGATGATAATTCTCGGTGGCGCAGCGCATTAGCGCCGCGGCCTGCGATCGTAAGCAACTTTCATAAGGGTCTGTTCGGGACTATAAAATCTCTCGAGCTACCCCGCGATTAGAAGGCACGTTAAGCCGTTGGTCCTGGCTGCATTTGCAGTCGTTAATAGCGTCCAATCCGCATTGGGTCAGCGTAAAGTATTATGGCTCATCCTCCTTAAACATCCATAAGGAAAGCTTGAGCCCCTATAGTCGGGATAAGTATGTAATAAGGCTGATAATAATGATAATAAAATAAAGCAATATCTAGGCTTACAGACTACTCTTTTGTTACTTTATAATTTAGTTATTATTTAATTTTTCATCAAGTACGTTCAACGGATTGTCTATCACGCTTTGGTCTAGTTTTAATAAATATAAACTGTGGCCTAAGTCTAATTGTAAAATCTATCGCAATTTCTTTCAAAGGTCCTATAACGTTTAAGGTCGCAACCGCAAAAATTGGTAATATTATTTACGACCTTAAATAAGCGATATCGTTAATTCATATCTTTCAAATGACACGTCGAATACTGTGAACTATTTTAAAAATTAGACAAATGGGTAAATGTATATAAAAACTAAAGCATAACGTATATTACACATACACCTACTCAAAAGTAAATTTAATTTTCCTTCAGCCATTATATCTATAGACGCTAGCAGGATAATATGAGGTTATTATAGAATAATTTCCCACCTTCGTGTGTGATGAAATGACGAAATAGCAGTGACTCAGCGTGTCGGCATAATAACGCCAGTGTAACGATGACAGCCGCCCGAAATTGGCTTCTAATACCGAAAGAAATAGGCTGAAACAAAAATTTATATTATTAATTATATAAAGACTTAAGTCTTTGACTGTTGCTCTCTTCTTCACCATAAGCATTTATTCGTCGAGTATTGGACATATGCCTCCCCCAACGCCTTCCAGCGTGATTTGCAGGTTGTCTCATGCATCCAAGATTTGTTGGCTTCGGCTTCAACGTCCATCCGAATATATCATTATATGACTGTTGCATATTGACATTGATATCTTCTTATTATTGAAAACATTTATTGTAATATATCGATAGATAGAGCTATCAATCGTTATAATATATTATTGCTTATTTAAAAAACTAGTATATATAAATTGTTATTTAATTATGTATTAAAATATTTTTCTATAAAAAATCTAATTATCATCGTCAGTTCTTTACGTCTCCATTACAGGAAGGCCTGGATGGTTGGATGGTTAAGGTGGATGAGCTGTAACACTTCACACTTCGTGCTCGTCTCTCCGCTCAAGATGATATTTTTTTGGTCACCCGACCCGTACTAACTCTCGTGAAAGTTGCTTAGCAACGACGATCGCGGCCCGTGTCTTTTATCCACTACGCCACTGAGCTATTCTAATACCAATTAACTCTGTATAAACATAAATGACGCCATACCACAGATACACATAAAGCCAACAGCAACGCAACAACGCCGGTCGGAACTCACTCCACCATAGTTCAATCGAATAGAGCGAATATCTGAAATCAAATATAAGCCGTTACTCTCCACATGATCCGACTGCATATTTTTCATTCCAATCGAAATGAAACATACTTTTTTTTAATATGAAATCATAAATCGTAGCCAGGATTGTTCAGGAGTTATTAAAATTTCATTTCAATATTTTCTCCGATGAAGCCTGTGATGAAAATTCATTTTTTTTTATGGACGTTAATACTTATGGTATTCTCAAATTGTACGACTCGTGTAGTCGACTGATATGCATGCCGTATTCACCCCATCGCAAACTCTAGGATCCTGGGGTTCGTCGTTTAATTTATTCTAATTAAGACAAATAATAGCATAAAGGGAAACAATCATCCTCTAAATACAATAAGGTTGTAACATCGAGTACACCTATTGCTATGCCGTGAAGTTCCTGATATAAAATCACATTATTTAGCTTAGCTTTGTCTTGGATAAATGTTACCTTTGTCTTATTTAAATTTCGCACACGAAACGTATCGCTCGTCTCGTGATTGCTCCTCGGCACCCTCCGAATTGTTTCGTTTTAAAAGTTTTCTCATTTCGCGGACGCTGTTGAGTTTTTGTGCACGATTTCAACATTAAAATTTTGTCGAATATTTGATCTATTATATTTCGGAATCGTGTTTCACATTGTTCTCTCCGCGATCGACAAAAGGCATCTCTGATCAAGAATTTGAGATATTATATTTTGTTAGAACGTTCTATTATTTCATAAATACGCACAACAGCATTATTTCACAAATATACCCGATTTTAATTTTTTAATATCCACAATATTTTTGACATCTTCACTACACACTTGCTGTTTTCCCTCGACCTCGTCCGCCTTTATCCCGGAGGGGAGAAATTTTTTCAAAAATCATTCCAGTAGTTTCGGAGCCTATTTATGAATATCTTTATTGATGTTATAAATCAAAACACTAATTAACTTACTATCGATTTTTTTCTTGAAAATAAAAATACGCATTATCGATTCTCAATAGTTTCACCACACTAGCAACTTTTCCCAACCTTTCAATGGAAGATGAACTCTTATATTTTCTTTTTATTGTTACAGGCGAAATTGGAAACAAAAGCATTGAAGGCGAAGAGGCCAGGCTTTACAGACGACCGGTACAACGAGACATCGTATTATATAGAAAATGGTGAGAATCTATTGGTTGAAACTGCAATAATAAAATAAAAAGTGGTTATGCGAGCAACTAAATGGTGAGCGAGAGAATTTAATCTGGTTTTATTTTCGTCAACACTAATAAGGATTTGGCCAGATTAATTGTAGTAGGATTATGCAAATTAGAGTAATTGAAAATCGTTGACCAACTTGCAAAACTAGCTTCAATAATGGTGTCAGTATACCTATACCATCTATGTAACTACCATCAAAATATAAAATGTATTTGAAAATTTTAATAGTAAATTTTATTTTATCCAATATCATTATCAGAGTACTGCACGAAATAAGTTATATATTAATAATTTGTACATCAAAAATTGCCTAATATCCGATTGATAGACTGAGTGTCTGGTTATAAACTTCAATTCGACCAATATATGATAACTTGACCCAAATTATGTTTCGAGCATGTAGTTTTCATCAATTTCAATTATCATTATCTACCCAAATGCACAGACATTTGAAAAAATGTCCTCTTTATGGCTGAAAAAAAAAAATATTATAACACGAAACGCTGTCGTTATAACTTTTTTCATTTAATTTATCTGAGGACAAAAATTGCACGGATACGTTATGATTATCTATAGATGCGCATTTTCAAAATTATAAGTATGAGTACATAATTCGGAACTTTGTTCCCGAACGACAGATTTAGACTACAACGGTGAAATTTCAAAATGATCACTGATCAACTTTGTATGATCATTTTGTTTATCATATTTTAAAAGAAAGAAAATCATCGACCACATTAGTCCCAATGTCTAGTAATAAAAAGAAAGGAAAATAAAAGTGATACCAACATTGACCCTATCTGAGCAAAGGTCCTTACGTCATTCCTAGATTGATAGAATGGCTCAGAGGCGAAATTATTCTGTCAGAAGACATGATAGTTCTTTAAAAAATGTTATTGAAATAAATGAAGGCCGTACGGGGCAAATTCCTCTGCCCTCAATTAAAAGAACTATATGCTTTCATTATCTTGCGAACTGTCATTTCACATCTAACTTCTGGCAGCGACCTTACGCAAATCGTCATTCCACACCATAAAATGGCATCAATGGTCTACTCGTACGTTGATATGGGGCTAAGAGATTTTATTAAATCCCCTCGTTCCTCAGTTCGTGCCCATATAACTCTCGGGCAACTTATGCCATACCATTAGGAAAGGAAACTTTGCCGATAATTTTATTTTCATGAGATTTCTTGGAACAGTGCTTTGTCCCTTTGTTATTACTTTGTTAGTCGATCTTGTGATGTCTACAAAAACTTCAGTTTTTATCATTTATTCTGCTACAGTAGTTCGGATTACTATTTTAGAATAGGTTTTAGTTGAATGCTTATCATAAACAAGATAATTATAATTTTCACGATTTATATTATCTATATCGATATAATATTTACATCGTTACTTGTAAAACTGTTTAACTGCATATTTATTTGTTTAATTTTTATTTTTGACATGTAAAATTTTTGTATACAGATAAATATTTACCGTATAGTAAACTCTTAGATAATCAAGATCTTCCACAAATTATTCACGTCACGAAATTATAATAAAAGTCATAAGTAATGTTCCGGCGAAGTGTATCAATCATGTCATTAGCATGAAAGTACGACTGCTATAAATCCTTGTCCAAAAAATGCCACTCGCATTTCCCGGCCCAGTTAGTTTTTAACTATCAGGCCGCGCTCCATTATATGCTAACGGCCTTAGTCATCTAACCGCATTGCCGGTTTTTCTTCAATTTAATTTACCACTACAAGGAGCTCATTTCAGCTATGCAGTCATTTCGCGCTGTTAGAGTTTTTATTAGACAGAATTTCTTTGCACGCCTTTGCTGAATGGAGACATTATTTTCCAAAGTGTTTTTTTACAACTGTAAAAATATTGAGGTTTACGATGCTATGAATTCAGTATGAAATGGGAATTTATTTGCAAGGTTCCTTCCACTGAACTTAGCTCACGTAAAATGTTCAGTAACCATAGTGCTTGGAACTCAGCTGGAATCAAGGAGTAGTGAATCCTTTTCCAATATTGATAATGATTCTTTTTCACAGGTCTCAGAAAAGTTTATCCCTACTATTTCACATTCACGACCTTCACAAAAGGTAGATGGGTCGGTGAGAAGATCTTGGACGTGTTCGCGCGGGAGTTCAGAGCTCATCCGGCGGCCGAGTACGAGAGGTGCATCAGAGCTGGCACCCTGACGGTCAACTATGAAAGAGTTGATCCCGACTACAGACTCAAGCACAACGATCTCTTAGCAAATGTCGTTCATAGGTACTAATTCATCATTCCTAACAATTGTAGACAAAGGATAGTTTTAGGTGTATTAGCTGTACACGATCCACGCGGAAGCTTTGTACAAATACACGACACACAGACATAATCACCGATCTTCCGATAGAACAAACGTAACAACTCTTTTCCTTGCCTTGTGATTGACTTTAACTGTGATTGTCCCAAAAACAGTGACGTCTGCCTTATGGTTTTATGTGGATTTGTATCATAATGGTCCTAACCTGACACATTATAGGTAGTGTAAAATGGAAAGTAGCAGGAGCTTGTTCATTTAAAAATCTAATTGTATGTAGCGTATTGTAACATTGTATATTTTACAACGGCGAACTATCAACGAATGAGCATGCAATGGACTTGCAAATACCCAATTTCTAAACACAAACCAGCGATCATTGTAATGGCTCGTTTGGTCGACAGTCTACTTGCTACGTGTCTCCCACAATATGAATTGTATTCGCTCGTGCATGTTCATTTGCTGTTGTTCTTTTCTCGTCTAATCTGAACGGTTTTCATATGTCGAAAAACCAGTATATATCAATGGACTTTGAGCAAACGTAAACATACCTCTTCAAAAATATTTGGTTTGTTAATCGTTTCACATGTCTTAATAGTGGTGTTGTTAACAATTTTGTATATTTCTTATAAATTATTCGAAACAAGTATCGGAATAACTTTAAACCTAAATATTGATTAAATATTTATATGTGTACATATTTGACAATGAAACATGTTTGTTAAACTAACGTGAGAGTGAATTGACCAAAACACGGTAGCGAACAACGGTTTCAATCACTTTCGAATGCTGCGTGGTTTGCTCATCGTTCCCGGGTTTCCTTACTACGAACGCCTGACATGTATATGGTTGCAGGCACGAAGTACCGGTCACCAGCCAACCGATCACCCTCGTACATATCGACGAGGACATTGTGGTTGTCAACAAACCGGCCTCTATCCCCGTAAGTGGCAAATGAGACAGCCATGTTATATGCGCTTATATCACTTCTGCATTCTTATAAACATTGCATGCATGTTCGTTTACTAACTGTCGTAGTTTTTAACAAGTTCCTTATATTTTTATCGCTAATTTTGTTCATATTCTTATATCATTTATTCATCATATTTTTATATAACGGTACATCGATATTGATGAGAATATTGTATGGTAAATTTGTGTCAATAACTTGAAAAAAAAATTAATAACATGTTACTAAAAAACTCCACTTCTCTTGTGTAAATGTTTTTTATGAAATCGTTTTCTTTAGAACAATTGAGTTTCGAAAATAATCCGAAATGAATCCTGAACAAGCTCTACATTCTTATTTACCTCCAAAATAACGTTTATAATCATTTCAATGAGTTTCACAATTCACAATCCTAAGAGCTTTTATAAAAGCATTTCTAAAAAATACATCACATGCTGAAACTGAAATTAATATTCACCATTTCATTTCAAATCCAATGGAATATTTTAAGCCAGCAGTGTGTTGCCTGAAAATCCTCTTTGCTACCTCCATAAACCCCTAAAGTCCTTTACAGTTTACGCAAACCTTTGGCAAGTAATATTCAGAGTGATGTGCGACGCGGAGTATTTCTAATACTCGAGTACTTTCACAACGGATTTTGCGGCGTGAAATTGTAAGCGATATTTCTGTATTCTCATTTGGTATGCGGAGTCAGGTCGCCAATACCCGATTCCGTTTGCGATCGACCGTTGATAGATTTCACGGGAACTATTGTAATAGTTCCTTTAAATTACGTAAGTACTGATGCCTCTTAGTCGCTTCAATGGCTTCTACGATTTAACGGCTCTTTTATATTTTTGTAACATTTTGGTAACTACGTATGACACGTAAATTGTTCAAATAGATCGTCAATGTAAAAAAGTTAAACGGCTTTGCTTTTTTGGAGTTGTAGTTATCATGATTTGATTTTAAATTATTTTTATGAAAATATATTTAATATATATATATTAAATTTAAAAATATAAGTAAAAGTAAACAACTTGTGACCTACTGCTTTAAAATAAATTTATGTTAGACTAGGCAGGACATGTAAGTGCAATGTCCTGCCAAGTCAAACAATCAGCCACAATGTTATTTAAATTATTTGGATTAAGATTATCCTTAAAGATAATCGATGACAGTCATTTATTTTAAAGCAGTATGCCTGAAGTTGTTTACTTTTAGTTATATTTTTAAGTTTAACTAAATCTTGTCCTTGAGTGATTTGTCAATTTCAAGATATTGGGGTTACTCATAGTCGTTAGTAAGTCTGGATTCTGAAACATCCATGTCGAACAAAATTGGTAATATAATATTTTAAATATAAAATTTTACATAACAAAGACTTGTTATGTAAAATTTTCTAACTACAAATTGCCCTAAATAACTTTAAATATTATTATGAAATATTACTTAATGTGACTACAAATCTAGGCCAGTTCTAACTCAATCCTTAGTTTGCCTAACATGACCTTGTTATCTTCACAAAGTTGAGGGTTCATATGTTGATATCGTAATTGCATTTTGAATGATCCTCTAGTTCTGCATGGATGAAGTCTCGGTGAACGCAATATCACAATAATGTTGCACTAAATGTTAATTGAATTTCGAGATACGTATACAATTATTCTCCTAAATAAATTGTCGGAGGTTAAAATCTCGTCCTAAATGTGCACTTTAAAATAACGTGGAGGATTTTGATAAAGGACTTTTTCTCTCTTGTGCGACTATCATAACATTATATTGTTTCTGCCCTTGTTTAGTACCAAATGAAAGTTTTTTATAGTCGCATTATTATTTTTTTACTATCGATTACAGTAATAAGTCGATCTCTCTAGCGAATGTGGAAGTTGGCTTTGTAGCCTCCATAATGAAATATCCTCAAACTTAAAAAAAAAGCAAAATTCGTATCCGTCTAAATAAAACGAGACCTAAATCACATTTGTGGGTGTGGACGATAACTCACGCGCAGGACTTCATCAATTCTCCGTTGCAGGGGTGTTTTTCGTTTTTATTCGTTTAAAGGGCGCAAAAGGGCCGAAAGCGAGCGATCATTTTGATTGATACAATCACCAATGGGACGACTAAACGTGACCAATAAAGGGTCAGGGTGAAATATTACAGTATCATATTAAAATATATATATATACGTACAGTTTCAATATTATTTTATAAACTACTAAACTCATAAGCTTTCGAGGTAAAAAGGAAAAAATTTACTTATAATAGTGATTAGATTTTTTTACTCAAGGAAATTGAAAGTAAATAAATAAAATCAAACAAGGTAAGTTTTTTATTAAAAGGTTGAACCTAATTGATGTGGCTGAAACATTAACAATATATTAACGCCTACGCAACATGCTCGGTGAATTAAAGTAATGATAGTGATAACTGCATTCGTTGGCTGTTAAATGTTCTTATTTATCTCGTCATTAGTTTTCAAGCACTTTAAATACACTATCACTAACACATTCTACCATCTCAGAGTATAAACAGAATGATTCCTGCTCGAAATTCAATAAAACTTATCTACATTTTAAGTCACAATCACCCCACTCCGACACGTATTACACATTTCACGAAGAAATATGTAAATATCCCACGTCTTAATCCGTGAGGATTCTTAGTAGAATTGTTAATAAAAGCTATCGCGTACAAGCTGTTTACTATGTGATAATTCTACTAAAATTTTACCATGCTCTTGTGTGTCACAATATTGTCTTAAATGTCTTACTAGCAGATAATTGAAAAAGAATTAATTCAAAATTCCCTTAATATCTATTTACACGTTTTATCCTGTTATAACCTTTTCATTGAAGCAAAGTTCTTTGTCCAGAATTCTCGGCTTTAACCTTTAAATACCAAACCTCTTTTTGGGTGCCGAAAGGATTTTCTATTGTCATTTTGATAAAGTGGCAGCCTACAGGCTTTTATAAATGCCTTCATACATCAATGGCAGTTGCAAAGAATGCGACGTTCCCTACCTTTATAATTGATCATGGCCAGTATGATTGCTGAATATTATTTAGTTTTATATGATAATCACTAGTCGCTTAAAGTATTTATCACATATTTTACTATAATACTGTAATGTTTTCGATAACTTTCCAATCACTTTTTTGAATGAGTAGTACTGTTTCAGAATAACACTAAGTTATTATTTCTTGTTCAAAACAATATATACCTACAGTATTTTGTACTTGAAAATATGTCACATATCGTTTTGTATAAAAACGATCTAATACATATTTTATTTGGTAATTTTCAATTATCTACCAGTACATTTAGGAGTTTAAAATTCTATTTCTCAATGGCAATAACGATTATGATAGCACACGACACCGAGACCCTTAGTAAATAAATCGAACCAATTTGTCTGTTGCCTAAATTATGATACTTTATAGGCAATAGCATTTATGTAATGTATTGTGATGGCGGCCAGGCACGAAACTCCAGTTCTCGCTTACCCCTTGCGCATCATTCATGCGGATGAGGAGCTGCTCGTGCTAGACAAGCCTTGCTCGCTGCCGGTGAGTCGAAAAGGGCATCTATTTTGCTAATTTCAACGTAGCAATGGCAGCTCGATAGCGTTTCAATCAATTGTATTGTCTTCTCGGAGCCCAATGTTATTAATACACATGGCGTCTTGATAAATTTATTATTACAAATAGTTTTGTTAAGGAATTGTGTTGAAACGCTGCTGATACACCATGGTTACGTAAACGTTAGCAGAATTGAGGCTCGGGAATGACGTGGCAGACTCTGGTACGACCGTTGAACCGAGAACTGTATTAATATTGTTATAAATTAATGCCAATCTTTTTATTGACACTCAGAATGAGTAGGCGTGATACGATGATAAAGGAAATCAAACAGATATTGTTGCAGGATTCCATATTGACAGTAGTTTCAAACGAAAAGATAACATCGGTTTTGTTCTTTTCCAAATTATGTATACGAGTATAATGGCTTTTTTTGTGTGTCTAAAGTTTAAAAGAATTTAATGGAATAAATAGGCTGTAGTAGTTTGTTCTAATGCTGTAATTAAATTAAATACACTTTTTTTCTTTGCTGACATATATAGCAATTATTCTTTATTGATATTAGAATATGCCAACACAGCATTCATATATATTTATTATGTTCTATGTAATTTTGACTCACATCCTCGTCATAATGAATTTACTAGCTAATAAATATGATTTCATTAACGAATTGTACCTATTTCTTCAGTACCTTTTAAGATTCTACATTATAATTTCATGTTCTTTGTAATATTTGAGGTTGTAGAATTTGTACGTTAGATATTTCTCGGTTCAAGCGAACTTCATATAAAGTTCGCCATCAGAGTCTGACGCGAGAATGTGGTGTGCACATTAAACTTCGAGTTTGTAAAAAGAACTGTCTGGAACATTCTCGAAGAATACCACTTGAAAGTGGCACATTTGCGTTTCGTTTCACATCTAAACAAATACGATTTGTGTCCAATCAAAATGTTTCTTCTTTAACAATCCTCTTCTCCTTTTTCTTTCTTTTTCCATTCATGTGCCAAAGGAATTTCTTTAAAAATACCGAAGATTATAATTCTAAACGGTTTGTATTTTTTTACAGAAACTCTGAAAAAAATTAAATGTAATGTATTGTAACCATTTTTCATACTTGCCAAAGCTTTACCAGATCATCTTTATTTTCATCATAACATATATCAATGTATCGTTGTGTATCATCAAGACCCTTAAAAACGGGCTTTGAACTAAAAATTTCATTAATTTATCGACAAATTTTTATTGCATGTTATCATCACTTAGTAGAATATACTCTATAATCGGTTTTGTTATCTATATTCAACTCATTACTTAGCAGTACTAATATATATTCTACGAAGCAACGCTGTATGGTAATAGTCATCTTATATAATTTTATTCAAACAAGTAATTGGCAATCTGAAATTTCATGAGCGACTCCTGAATAGAATATTAAATTTCTTGTTAAAATATTGAAATGAAAATCTTTGCCTAAATTAAATTAAATTCATCCGAGCAAAAAATTGAGTGAAGTTTCGAGCTTGGTAAACGAGGAGTAATAGTGTCCCATGAGACTGAAGCATTCAGCCGTGATTTCGAGAAAAAAGTTCCTAAGATTTTGCCAAAGTGAATTTTAAAAAAGTTTCTGAACTTTTAAAAAGGGAATGCTCGAACGAGGTGTTTGTGTGGTGGATTTATAATGGAAGTGCCTTCTTCAGGTTCACCCCTGCGGGCGATACCGTCACAACACTGTCGTCTTCATACTCGCCAAAGAATACAACTTGAAAAACTTGAGAACCATTCATAGACTGGACCGGTTAACGTCAGGTGAGATCGACTACTGTTTTACATGCGACATGGTTCCAATAAGAAGCATCTTAATTTCCAAATATAGTATTAATATTTACGGTCTCTGGAATTTTTCCTATTTATAATAATTGTTACATATTTTGTTGCCCGCTTTATACTTGGCGAACTTCTTTGGTTTATTAAAGATTTTGGAATTATTAGATTCCGAGATACTAGGGCCCCCAGACGTTACTTTTTCAGAAACAAAATGTACAGAATAATGTAGTGTTAGTAAGCTATTAGTGTTTGGTAGTAGCGATGACGAAAATAAAAACTCAATAATTTACACAAATTCCTTAGTAAATATTTGTTAATAGTACAAAATTTGTTTATACACATTTTCGAGTTCTCCAGTCTTAAAGATATTCTAATATTGAAGCGAATTCAGAAAATTATTGGATCAGAGAATATATATCAATATATGTCTATTATTTTTTTAATTGACACAGTGCTTTAATAATCTATGATGATAATTCTTAACGTGAATGTGAAATGTGTTTATGTTAGTGTTGAATATAGGTATGTAAATAAATATGAAATGTTGTATATACATATGTGGGTTCCCCACAAGCGTACCTGCTAGCTTATTTCGACGGCCAACTTCCGGGTTCAAGGTGCTAAAGGCATGTAAAAATTGCATAACCTTTTTTATTTTCTCTGTGCTGCTTTTTACGTAATTTTTAGAAAATATTAATTATTATAACTGCTAGACTCATTTCGGCGGCGGTAATTTTTACCAGATGCTTCAAAACTTCCATAATAATAATGCAACTTTACTCACAATATAACAAAATATAACTGAAGGCAATCACATGTATGTACTTCACTTTTCATACCTTGACGTTCGAGCCTTCTGTTATATTCTGTGACTGTGCTCATACACATAGCGATTCATAAAGTATGTCTGGGGGGTTATTAGACCCCACCGATTGGTCTAGCTGCTCTCAAAAATTATTGAATTATTTCTCTGACTAATATACCATATATAAAAATCGAGAATGAGTTTGTAAGTAAAGCTAGTATCACTTTTACATACCTTGAGCACCTCATACCCGAAAATTGGAAATCGGTACAAGCTAGCAGGTATGCATACACTCATAGCATAAACTAATACTATTGTTGTTTTTTACGTTTTGTTCCTGAGAAAATAAGTAACTTCTGGAGGCCCTAGGATCTTGATCGAGTTTATTGTTAACTCGCCACTAAACAAGATCCCGTACATTACTTCACAAGTTAAAAAGTAGCTGAAGCCCTTTTAATGTATAAATTCTGAGATTTTATATTATATCTGCAATAAATACCAAGCCAAGTGAAGTTTAAGGTCATAATAGTTATTTAGAAGTAATAACATCTACGACGATTCAACTCATATTAACGGAGAGTTCACACATGTTTATTCAATAAGGAATTCACTTTGTGGCAAACTTAAAAAGAAACATGGCCTTGATATTAAATGGAACCCACATTTGTCTTTGTTCGCGTTAGATCCTTTTTCTTTGGCGGGCACGCTGTCTAGATACTCGAGTAATTAGCTAGATTAGTCTCCTTACTTGAACTCATATAATTTCTAATGTAATAGGTCTCTTATTATTCGGACGGAGTCCCAAGAAAGCGAGACAGATGGAGCATCAGATAAGGAATCGGCAAGTCCAAAAAGAATACGTTTGCAGGGTAGATGGAGAATTCCCAGAGTAAGTATTTAATTCAGACGTAATATTAACGTAAAATTTTAATTACAAGGTAGCTAATTAATCCTGTCTGTTTCTAATGAATTCTTGCTACTTATGCTACTTTAATGGAGGCAGTCATTAGATTCAGAAGTTAAAGTGGTAACTGGATAACTGGTCGTAATAAATGTGATACTTTTAAGATTCCGCGTAAACCGAAAATGAGCCAAAATCGGAAGGTCTGACAAAGTGAGATACGATTATGCGATATATGTGTGACTCTATAATTCGTTCTCTGTTTCTTATTGTTGTTTTTATTTAATTTAATGTAACTGTTGATTCACCTTTGAAAATAAAATGTATAGCTCCGGAAATGATTATTTATGTAATTACAAAAAAAATAGTTATTATTGTAAAATATTTTGTGGGCTTGGCTGCATATGGTAATAAATATTTGTCTCACTGTACATAAAAATCAAATACAAATATATTATTAATAATATACCTATTTATCTGATATCAAGCGTCACACTGTAAGCATTAGTACGCAGCGGACCTTTTGTCGAATCTATAAGGTGTCGTATGTCTTATCACATTTAATGTCAACGAGACGCCATGCATCTTCCATTGATATGCACTGACCCTAAGACGAAAATCCAGACGAATATAATAAATGCGAAAGTAACTGTCTGTGTGTGTGTGTTAACTTTAACGCCTAAACTACTGAACCAATTTTAATTTTATACACAGATAAAGGTTTTTTTTTATTTGTCCGATGACGTAGTGGATGCTTAACAACAACGATCGCGGGCCGCGACTTAAGCAACTTTCGCAAGGGTCGGTTACGGGATGGGTGACCATAAAATTATTATCTCGAGCTACTCCGTGCTTCGGAAGGCACGTTAAGCGGTTGGTCCCGGCTCCATTTGCAGTCGTCAATAACCTCCAATCCGCATTGAACCATCGTGGAGGGTCATGGCCCATCCTCCTTATCCATCCATAAGGAAGGGCTAAGCCCTTGTAGAGGGGACGTAAAAGGGCTAATGATTATGATTACGATAGAATCATTTTTAAATTTAATTTGATAAAAATATGAAAATTTATATTTAGTATATTTGTATTTAGATGCTATGTTTTTTTTTATATATTTAAGAAAACCAACAGCTAAAACATGGATGAGATAATGAAACAGATGTAACTTAAATTAAGCCAATAACAGGTTTCCGTAGATATTAACAATATCATCAAAAAGGTTCTCAGTAAAATTATATATATAAGGTATAATGGTCGTATTTACTAAACTTTATATAAATATCAAGTATTTGAGAATAAGCAATTAACATTTATTAGAAAGCGAGCATCTCAATGTGCAAATACAAGCAAATATGTATGCAAAACTTAGATAACATGTAAGACAGCTATGCGTCTGTTAAATGCCATTAGATACAGAAATATTTGTACAGAGACATTGCTAAAGGAATGTGGCATGGGAAATGTACTTTAGTTAATAAATAAATATTCGAGTAACTTTCTGACGGAAAGATAGTTTAAAATAAAAGACTCATCAAATCGGTCCTTTTTTTATCTAGATTTTTTTGCTAAGCACGTCAACCCCAAAATACTATCATTAAAAAGTATGATATAGTATAATTTGATTAATTATAATTAATTTTGACTACCTTAACTTAGGTACTTAAGATCTCATAAAACACCGATAACTGATCACAACTTCTGAACGCACAACATACCGACAGACTGCACAAACAGTGCAGGTGTACACAAGCTGATTACAAAAGTATTCTATCGTCTCCGTACTATGTTTGCGAGAGTACGATTTGCAGCTTGAGTCACGTACAAATAAACCTCACCCGATTCCGCAAATACACTTTGGATATTAAAATTTTTAACGTGGAATACCTACTACTTTATCGATTTTCGGTTCGGTGAGATTCCTTTGAATATGCAGTAATATTAAGATTAAATTCAGACTTTGGAACCCCAAGTTTTCTCTGCTAGTAATTTTTTAATTTGATATTATTAACTTTTAACAGTTAAGGTTATATATACAATATTCATAATAAAAAGTTCTAACAAAATTTTTTTTCAAAATTAATGTATACACGGCACGTCAGACAGTTGCGGATTAACCACATCGGAGGCCCAGGGCGGATATAGGTCCGGTTCTACAACTTTTTCCAATCGGGGCCGAAACTTGATATTGCGTTAGATTTATATTTATCATACTTTTTTAACTTTATTATATTATTATGATTTTGACGGATGGCTGCAGCTATTTGGAGACCTCCAGGCCGGATGCCGGAGGCGGACCTCCCAGCGATTTCTTCTATCGAGGCAGTTATTGAAATTAAAGTTTTTATTTTTTGAAAACATTCGACCATGTGTTTAATTTCCATAAAATGATTTTTCGATTCAATATTGATTTTATAATAACCTAAAAAAAAATGTTAATTATTCAGCTTAATTCATAATTTACAATACAAAATATCATTTAAGTCCCCTTTTAAGTATTTATCATACCTATTTCAGGAGACCTTGCTCGTCCTTTTTAAAACCCAATGCAAAAGAGGGGTATTATAAGTTTTTACTTTACACAAATAAACCTAGAATTATAATTATATGCAATCGGGTCTTGTTCGTGCATTTTTTAAAACAATTAATTTACCTCGACGTTTCGGCTACGTTACAGCAGCCGTGGTCACGAGGAGACTGGAGAACTGGCGGGTGTCGTCTTCTGATTTTAGTTGAGGGTAATCCGGTAATAATGTTTTTAACTGATTTTCAGATGTACCCTCCACTTGATTTTATTATACGTAAAGGTGGCGACACACTGCACTTACGCAAGCTGATGGGTCCCTGAAACACACTGTCTACAGGAAACCAACACACACAGACAAGTACCTCCACGCTTCATCTCATCATCATCCTCAACACCTACGTTCTGTGGAGACAACTCTTATTAACAGGGCTAACGCATTATGTAATACTGACTTCTTAGCAGATGAGTTGTCCCATGTACAGGACGTGCTAAGGAAAAATGGATACAGCGCAAGGAGGTCATACCCTATCCGAAGGTGTAAGGAAAGACTACCTAAGGTTCCCAGGCAACGGGCATTTTTAGGCTATGTTAAGGGAGTAACGGACAAAATCGGTTCCATTTTGAGGAAAAATTTTTCTATAGACACCATTTTTACTCCTTTATCAAAAATGTCACACCAATTGCGATCACCAAAGGATAGTATTCCTTACCAAAAACCTGGCGTTTATAAAATTGACTGCAGCTGCGGTAGTTCATATATCGGACAAACGAAGCGGACTATCGCCGAACGTGTAAGAGAACACATAGCAGCGGTCAAAAATCGTCAAGTGGAGAAGTCCGCGATTGCAGAGCACTTATTATCATCTGGATCAAACCACTGGATCGAGTTACATACACCTCATGTCCTTTCCACTGAACGACATTACTATCCAAGGATTGTTCGTGAAGCGGTTGAAATCAAAAAACACAACAATTTCAACCGGGAAAGTGGATATAAACTCTCACCAACGTGGAATCCGGTTATAAAAATGTATAAGTGTCACGATCGCAAACAACCACGAACAGTATTCTCGGATACCGTAAGTGCAGTGTGTCGCCACCTTTACGTATAATAAAATCAAGTGGAGGGTACATCTGAAAATCAGTTAAAAACATTATTACCGGATTACCCTCAACTAAAATCAGAAGACGACACCCGCCAGTTCTCCAGTCTCCTCGTGACCACGGCTGCTGTAACGTAGCCGAAACGTCGAGGTAAATTAATTGTTTTAAAAAATGCACGAACAAGACCCGATTGCATATAATTATAATGTATACAAATCGTGTGAGTTTAAAAATATTATAAACCTAGAATAATATTCAGCATTATCATATTCCGCTGGATTTGAGCAGTGGCACAGGACCATCGCTGTGGAGACCCATGGGGAGGCCTAGTCATAGGCGTCGAACGGCTGATATGATGATTATCCTACTGTAACAACCTGATGATGTAGTCTAATTTTCATTTACATTGTCACAGTGAAGAAATAGAATGCCAAGAGCCGATCGAGGTAGTGAGCTACAAGATCGGAGTGTGCAAAGTATCACCTAAAGGCAAAGACTGCTCCACGGTATTCAAAAGATTAGGCTACAACGCCAGATCTAACACCAGCGTCGTACTATGTAAACCGAAGACCGGGCGTATGCATCAAATCAGGGTGCATCTACAATACTTAGGTAATTATTTTACTAACCCAAGAGTTTTAATTAGCTGCACTGTGATTATGTGAGCTCGATGACGGAATGGTTACCGCGCTCGGTCTGTGATACGTTTTGTTAAGCAACTTTCATAAGATGTCAGACTAAAAATTTTAATATCTCGAAATCCACCGTGCTTCGGAAGGTACGATAAGTCGTTGGTTGTGAGTCATGGTCCATTCTCCCTATTTAATTCCATTCATAGGAAAAGCCTGAGCCTCAGCAGTGGAGACGTTAATAGGTTGGTGAAGAGTGTGATAGACCCTCCTATTTCTAACTAATCGCGTCAGTACGGATAATTGCACACGCGCGTAGACAACCGGCCGGCGCGGCGGCCATATTTTTCGTCAATACTTACAAAGGTCGGCAAATAATCCGGATAAGTGGTTGAAGTTTAATATAGTTCCTTATGTAACAAATTGACGAGTTTCATTAAAGACAATCTCTTAATATTTAGAAGATGAATTATTCATCAATAATTTTTACACAACACCCCAATTAACTCATTTGTTTCCGATTATGATTGCCATCGTCTTCAATCTTTTATACTTTTTCAACTTAAAGTATTTATTTCACTACCACAATTAGATTTAAGTTACAATTGAGAGAAAGAACCAGTTTTTGAGTTAATAAAATATAGAAAATAGGTAGCACCTATGTCGATTTTCAACAAAAATAAGACCCAGGAATCAGAAATTTGTACTTCCAATTTTTTTTTCTTTAGGCTACCCAGTGGTGAACGATCCTCTATACAATCATCCGGTATTCGGTCCTCTGCGTGGCAAGGGTGGTGATACAGGTGGCAAGACAGATGAGCAACTAGTGAGGGACCTCATAGCCATACACAATGCGGAGAACTGGCTCGGGGTAGACGCCGCTGACGACGACTTGCTCTTCTCCAAACCAGCATCGGATGACAAAGGTATAGATCAAATAGACATTGAAACTCTTTTTAGGTTTCCTATCCATTTGCATGTTACACATAATATAACATGACATAATTTTGTTTGACCAAATTATATTTACGCATAAAACGCATGGCATTTGCATGGCCTCTTTTCACAGTTTTATAACCTATAAATTGGTTCTTTCATGTTCTTTCAATAACATTATGCGAATGAAAATTATGCCAAAATTTCGCTTAAAATATTATGATATTTATGTCAACACAAACCGTAAACCAATAATCAATTTATGGTAAAATATTATATTTGATCAATTTTCATTCACAATTCTATACTGAAAAATATTCTTAATGAAAAGTTCTTAAAAGCTGGTAGGTCCTGGGTAGCTCAGTGGTTAGAGCAGTCGTCCGAATTGCAAAAGGTCAAGGGTTCGAGTGCCATCACAGACCGCCAGGGACAAAGTGATTTTTTTAAGTATATTTCATTAAAATATGGTAAAATATTTTTAATATCAAAACGGTTATGCAATAAAAACAATATGCAATATATGCATATACAGATGTTGAAATGAAGAATGAATTAATTAGACATTGACCTCGCCTTCCACCACATTATAAAAATAACTATTTCATGTTAACTTCGAAATAGAAATTTATATGGGTTTTAATAAAATTGAATAGTCAGTAATGTTGTGTTTACGGTACAGTTGGCGAGGATGATTGTGATACGGGTCCAGCGTCCAGGGAATCTTCGCCGAGATTGGAATCACCTGCTCCCGGGGTCACGCCTTCCACTATATTAACACGTAAGTCTATACTTATATTATATGTAATTTAAAATAAGGGTCTTCAAATAATTCAATAGATGTCAAGGGTGGTATCATTAGCTTATTTATCAGCAGGCTAGGGTAGAGTGGGCTTAATGTATAGCGATTTATAGAATTATCTAACTTTTAAAATCTCGTTTTCAGAATGAATGATGATTTAAACGATCGATCAATCGATTTTGTTTAATGGTAATGATTAGTCCACCTTAATATCCAAAAGATAATTTCTTAATAATTACATTTAATCAATTTTGCGCTCACAAAGCAACAATGGTTTTTTATTTCTTATTTTTTTTTTTTAATAATATTTTTTTATTATAATTTTAATATTTGTATATATTTTTTTTGTATATATTATAATTTTTTAATCATAAATTCTTACAAATCCAACAATTTCAGTTCCCACGTCGGGTACCTTGGGGCTGGTTTTCTATTTTAAACTTTCTATTGAGATGAAAACGTGTTCTAATTATTATGTTTGGCCGATTTTTCATTCACTTTTAAATCTCGTATACTTAACGATGATAGGAAATAGGAATGAACCGTCTCAAACGAAGAAAAATGAGCAATCAATCAGCTATCTAGGTTTTGTGACTTGACTCTGTATATTTTGCAATTTAAAAAAATAAATAAATAAACTAATGTAGCGACCATGCCGAGTCCGTCGAGCGGCGCGGAGGCCCCCGCGGAGGTGGCCACGCCCCCCTCCTGCACGCTCGCCCCCTCGCCGGTGGCATCGCCCACCCTTAACGAGGACTCCAACGATGCCAAGGTAATGCTTCCACGGGACTTTGTTCCGCTGGCTGGCGCAGCACAATTGTAAAATAAAGTACGCTTTGCACACCGGCGATATTTACAATCGTTACGCACGCAAGGAATAATCTAGATTTGTCGGCTAAAGGGAATAGGTAATGTCGTTTTGTCTTGTTTTCATTGTATGTGCGCCAATATATATATAATTTCAAAAGAAAGTATAACATTTTGCCAATGTATAATTCCGTGATTAAACTTTATTGCATTAAAAACAAATACATAACACAAATAGTAATATAAATATACATGCAAAAGACGACCTTATTGCTAAAATTACATAAGAAAGGCTAAAGATGAAAATCATTTGTAACATTAGTACGTCAATAATGGCATCCACTCATGATGTGGCTCCCCGTAAGTGTAAGAGTTTTTATGTTTGGACCAGTATTATTTTATATGAAGATTACTATCTACAAACTAACAAACAAAGTTAGAAACTTTACTTGTTTAAAATGAGAATAGATTATGCTACCTTTTCAAAAAGGTTTTTCTTCAATTTCGAAAACGAATCATATCAATGATATTTATTTATATAAATTCACCAACGTCCTATAACAAAATAACATCTAGACCATAAGCAAAGTAAAAGAAAATAGGCTATGAATAAATTCCGAATTCGAACCCTTCTTTCAGTCTGACAAAGTGACAGTGGCCACGCAGACAGGCTGCACTCCGGCGGCGAGCTCGTCATCGAGTACAGCCGCCGACGCGCTGTCGCCGGACCCGCACTGCTACGAGTGCCGCGTACGATACAGGGACCCGAGGCCCAGAGACCTCGTCATGTACCTTCACGCTTGGAAGTACAAGGTAGGCCAAACACAAATATACAAGTATTCTGTCGCTTCGATGTTGGCAGAACGGTCTTGAGTAGAGGCAAAACTGTCAGCTTAAAAATTCTTCATTTTATTTCGTTTTTAATGATGAACATTATTCCCTAAATAAATTAAGTTATTATATTTGAGCAATTTTTAAAACTTAAAAAATCCTGTTTACCCTGGCACTCTTAGATGGGACTCGAAAACATGACTTTTCGCATTCCGGGCAACTGCTCCAACCACTGAGCTACCCATGACCTAACAGGACTGTTAATTCTTCAAGCACTTGTTAGTTTTTCGCTACTACAGAGACCCACAGACCCAAAATTAAGTTGTCCAAAATATCTAACGGTAATAAGATACTTTCTTACATAGGCGTAAAGCTTATTTATCTCTTATAAACAATGCAAATTGTATCTATTCATTCATAGGGACCCGGCTGGGAATACGAGACGGAATTACCACAATGGGCGAGTGTCGAATGGGAGGAACCGGAGAATTCATAGTTACAAGTTCTGACCCCACTACGCAAGCGCCTCGCAACCGTACTGCACATCTCACCAAGAAACAAGTATACAAGACCATAACTCAAATAAACAAGGAGGTAATAGATAAGCTAATAAACCTAGGAACATTTGAAAGAAATTATGAATAAAATCAATGAATTATCAGAAAAAAAAGTATGAATGTACCAACTTCATTTGTAATCGGAACCGTGCGAGGCGCTGACAATGATAATGTTGGTACTCATTTGGCTGTTATCTATGGCATAGAGTGCTCTGACGTATTTTTTTTTTTTTTGTAAAATAAGTGAGAGTTAGTGTTTAAGGTTAGTATTATGATTCTTTCATTCAGTTGCCGCACTGTCTTTAACGTTATCTTACTTTGTTACTTTGTTTTTCCAGTAGTTTATAGCTACTGTTTGTTTCTCCCTGACGTTCACAGTATATCCTACTAGTGTGGTAAATTTAATGTTGCGTTACTTATCATTTTTCAGTTCCTATCGGCCTATAATGATTTGTCAAGCTTGTTGTAGATTAGAATTAAGTATATAACGATTTGTAATAATATTGGTAACATAATATAGTTATATATCGCTTTAACGAGGCAGGGTCAGAACCACAATCATAAATGAATTATAATATTAAAACGAACATTTTAACCATTTAAAAGGGATACTAGCTCTTCCAAATTTTCCCTATACCGATTTTAGATAAAGCTCTCGACGTAAATAGTTACTTTATAAAAATACGCGTACATACGTAACTTAATATTATACTAACATTATTTATTCTATATTCATATAACCGTTTCGAAATTATTAAAGTAACTATTGTGGAAGAAAACTTCTTGATTTCCACCAAATCTTGGACCACGCCTATATTTTCGTAAATTCTTGATGAGAAAGAAAATTTAATACATAGGACCATCGTTTTAAACCGTTTTTCAAAGACTATCTTGAATTAATAGTCTACAATAACTTATAGGATAAGATAATGAAAAATTATGTCGCATTTTGATGGAGGGCGTTTAACTGCGTCGTCGTCATGTTTGGCTTCCATAGTTTTCAGTAGACATGTTTTAAAAACGTATGTAAGGTATCTTGGAAATTTTGTACTATTAAAATTATATATATATTCGCTGTATTGCGATTGATATTGCTTTTTGAATATTACGTTTGACGTCATTTAAGGCCAGTTGTGATATGCATTTACATGTTTTATCTTCATAAATTGATTTTCCATGCAAAAAGACAATTTCAAATGATCTTTATTAAAAAATAAAACCAAAGTAACAGCTGGAGGCGAACCTCCAAAGTCAAATTAGTTTTTCTTATTTAAATAGTGAAAAAAAAAACAATTCGATAGCATTTGAAGCAGCACGTTCGAAAGACATGATCCTAAGGTTTTTCTTTTTATTTTATGTATGTATACGTTTATAAATAAGTTTGCTTTTTTCTTTTTTAACAATAAGTCAATTGAAAATGTAATTTGATTGATGCAAAGTTTAAAACATTTTCTCGGATTGTTTCCATTTCTGACAGCTGTCACTTGAAACAAATCATTCGACGCTGGCTGGAATACTTGGATTTAACTAGTATTTATTGTAGCGTTTAAATAATTAAAAAAATATATTAAAAGACAATTTCGTGTGACTACTTAAATATTTTCACGAGCTTTCATAAATTAGTTCGATATAAAATTATATATTTTTCTTACTTGTAGTGTATTATGTAGAATGTAGCGTGCGATATACCGGTTTTGTTATATATTATGTATAGCGAAACGTTTTGAAACAAACAACTTTCGATGCGTACACTGAGCTGCCATAATCACGAGTGATCAAAATCAATTGTAAGAATTATGGCACGGAGTACTTTGGGATCAAACTGGAAACTCTTAGGTGCGAATGAGGAAAACTGATGAATTCAAAGAATCGAAGTTGCTTGTTCTAAAACGTCGCGGAGTGTTACGGCTGTACATGTGTATATACGTCTTAATTAATCACGCCGCTGTTTATTATTTCAATATCATCAGTGCATGCTGGTTCTAAGAATTATCTGATTTGGGATCAAAATAATTAAATTAGATTTCATGGGTAGATTATAGACGTTTGATGCTGTTCGTATTAATGTTTACGGATGGTCTATTCGGGTAACCCCTTTTTCGATCCTAGTGATCGATGTTATTGTGTTTCATCGGACAAAATGGACTTTAGCATGTACAAAATAAGGTATAATCTGTGGCATATCACCTAGGTACCACTACGATGGATTTTTTTGACATTATAATATATGGATGTACTACGATTCGTCAAATAAATTACACCCGACGAACATTGTTGTATTTTTATATAGTATGTAAGTCCTGTTTCATAAGTATGTGTTACTCATATGTCACTGCGTTTATATGCTGAAGCGGGTAGAGAACTACTTACTTTTGTACTTAATGACACACGCAAGATTTATATATAGTCGCTTAGTAACGATATTTTAATTCTATCAAACTATGTATATGTTTCGTTTGAGTTTGAGAAATTCCGTTTTTGACCCATGTTCGTTAATTTGGTTGGTAATACTGAAATACAAAATGGTGTCAATCAGATCGAAGCTAATGTTGCTAGAATATCATCGATGGTTTTGGCTAAACTGTCGATAGTATCGAGATTCAATACGTCGGGTGGTATCGTTAATGTCATAAAAACTTCTTTTTATACTTCAAATAAATCACTATCAAGTAACAGAAAAGCGCCTAGTGTGGTTATTTGTAGTGATACGACATATGACTTTTTAACATACTGTACGTAATAAATATGGTGTCCGTTTCCATTAATTTAACCTCCGAAGATTTCCGCAAATAATGAATGCTAACATTACATAATATTACGAAGTATTATACGTGTAAATATTAGAAGTGGACACGAACTTAAGTTACTAAGCGACTGTTATAAATGCTGCGCTCGCGCACATTTGTGTGTCATTAAAGTTCTTGTATTTAGTCACACTGTTTGGCTTAATATAATATATATTTACTATGCAGAAGTATTGTAAGTGAATATACCTATAATGGTGACTGATTGACCTTGAAAGGCTGGTGACGTTGTTTCTATGCGCAAGAGCATACCTACTTGCATTCTAGTTTCTGTCAAGTTTGCGGAATAAATCTTTTTTGATTTAAGCGCTGATCAGTTTTCTTTTTTTTTATAATCAAAGAAATGTTTATCCGTTGAAACAGCAACAATCTCGATTTATTCATTTATTTATAAGATAAATTTTCATGTGCCTTCTCAAAATAATGATGATGAAAAAAATAAAGATAAAATGTAAAAGTATGTTTTTAATTATTACAGAAATTGTTACACGTTTTTAAACATAAGTAGGTTACATTTGGCACTTACGAGCTTAAATAGTATGAAGTGTGAATAGAGGAATCGTCTAGTTAAAAAGCAACCTTAAGTTATAAGTTATATTTTTTGTTATAACGTAATGTATCTAATTCCATAGTCGCAAAGATTTATTTTTAAATCTTTCTGGAATATAGTTGCCATAACCAAAAAATGTGACGTAATAATGTTCTGTGGATGAAATCCTCTAATCGCCCTTTAATTGAGCACGTATTCGGCACAATTTTGCAAAATAAACGTTTTTTTTTAATATTTTGCATAATTTGAATTTATTGTTTTTTTTTCTTGTCTAATGAGTGTTTTCTCATAGTGAATACCGTATTGTCGTGCCATACAAGATGGCTTACGTTAAATTATTTAAATAATAATTTGAACGAGGATAAAAAGAAAGACATTTGTTGATTTGATAAGTATTTCATAATTATTAAGAATATAATAGTGTTTCCTTCTTTAGATTCATGTTATAAGAATTCATGTTTCCACTTAAATTTAATTAGAATAAAAAATAATTATTGATCACTTCGTTTCATTTCTGCCATTGTTAATTATGACTTAGATACGACTTATACTAGTGGAATAGGTATGATGACAATTTTTTGTCCGTCACACATATTATTGAAGAAATTAATCGCGTATTTTTTAATTAATAAATTACGGCGATACATTGAGTTGAAATGTAGCATCAAGTCTCACCTTTGTACATTTTCTACATAGTTGTGACGCAACGAGCCCCCACTCAACTTTAATGCCTATTATCTAAGCTACTTTTTGTTGAATTGAAGTAGAAAAAAGTACGTATTACATATTTTTCTATTATATGACTGACGGACTAAATTAATTTTACTATCTCGAGCCCCTCTCGTGCTTCGGAAGGCGCGTAAAGCCGTTGGTCCTGACTGCATCTGCAGTCGTTAGCACCATACCATATTGGGGCTGCGTGGTAGTCCATGGCCCATTCTCCGCCTTCGATTTATTCGATTCCATCGATAGGGGAGGCTTGAGCCCCAGCACTGGAAACATTAATAGGCTGGCGATGTTGATTCTACAAAGGTTATAGAAATTTCTATATTGAACTCAATTGAACCTAGTTCACAGCGAAATGAACCTAGGACCTCAGAAATGGCGATACCTTGAAATCGGCGTACATGCGAATATTCGGTAATAACGCATAAACTAATCCTAAACTAAATAAATAAAAATACTTGTGTTAAGGATATCTAAGACTACAAAAGCATCGCAATACTAATAAATTCATTTTTTACATTGACTCGAGAAGATTGAAAGAGCTAAAATTACAATTTACAATTCTTAGAAACTTATATATTATTTAAATGTCAATTTCAGATTTTATATATAAATATTATATATATCTCAAAGATGACTGACCGACATAGTGATCTATCAACGCACAGCCCAAACCACTGGACAGATCGGGCTGAAATTTGGCATGCAGATAGATTTTATGACGTAGGCATCCGCTAAGAAAGAATTTTGATCAATTCTACCTCCAAGGGGATTAAATAGGGGATGAAAGTTTGTATAAATCTTCTTAGATTTTCGACTGATTGAACTGAAATTAAAGATTGGAGCTACTATGATGAAGACGTCCGCTTAAATAGGATTTTGACAAATTCAACCCCCATGGGGATAAAATAAGGGATGATGGGGGATAACTTTACCACGCGGACGAAGTCACGGTCAAGAGCTAGTATCAAATAAACAACAGGTTCAAGAGTTTTGAATGTAAAATAATTTTTACATAAAGTAAATTTAATATCATATGTAATAAACTATGGATGTTATGTTATTGTTAGGGAATACGCAAAGGGGACTCTGTTACTGAGACGTGGCTGTCCAGCCATCTATCTGTCCGTCTGTCACCAGGTTGAAGGTCATGAAACTTTATAGCTAGACAGTTGAAATTCTCACAAATGGTGTATTTCTGTTGCCACTATAGAAAAAAAAACTAAAATCAGAATAAAATAAATATTTAAAGTTACTACAACAAACGTGATTTTTTTTTAATATTTTCTAAGATGGAACGGAACCCACCGTGCCCAGGTCCGACTCGCAGTTGGACGGTTTTGCTCTACTGTTCACAACTACACTGGTTCACGTATAAACACTTACCTTAAAACGAACACATAGATGGAAGAAAAAATGTTTCCGAAACTCGGATGAATACTTAAACGCAAAAGGAGTCTGAAAACAACGACGGATTACTACTGTCAAATGTAATTTTGAACTTTATCGCGTCGGTAATAAGATTTGTAAGGGTTCAACACAAAGGTGGGCTAGCAGAGAAAACTCTTTGATCTTCAGAATGTGTTATGTGAAAACCTAAATAAAACGTTAAGAAGTTTAAAATAATACAAATAACGTCAAGACAAGTCTTGAAATGAGTTTTACGTTCAGTTGTTGTAAAAGAACAAATACTTTTATCTTTTTTTTAAGTTTCAACCATATTCGTACCTACGTGTTTAAGGCATTTCAAAAATCACAAACATTCAATAGTTTATGTACAATCTAGTGTCAAAATCTGCACTTGATTTCAAACCTTAATTTGTTGTACGTATAAAGTTCAAAAATTAGGAAATTTTAGATATTATGGTAGCCTGGCATAGGATTGTGTGCACAAAGAAATGACTTCCTAATAAATTGTGATTGAAAACGAAAAAACTACATCGTATGTATAAGAGTATAGATCGGGGCAAATCAGTTTTAGGGTTCCGTTCCCAAAGGGTAAAACGGTAACCCTATTACTAAGATTTCGCTGCCTGTATGTGTGTCTGTCACCAGGCAGTATCTCATAAACCGTGACAGTTAGACAGTTGAAATTGTCACAGATACTGTATTTCTATTGCCACTTTAACAACAAGTACTTAAAACCAGAATAAAATAAAATAATTTAGGGGGGCTCGCACTTGGGCGATTTTTATAAATTAATTACTCTGTTATCCCACGACTTCGTCCGCGTAAATGTTAGCCTATGCTACCTGCGTATGTGCTTCACGTAGCTGAAAGAGCTTTTAATATATTGTGCAAACAAAGCAACAAACAAAAATCAAATGAATCCTATTTATATTAGTTTAGATATACAACATTATAAATTATCAAGAAAAGTATATAAATCATCAAAAAATTATAAAGTATCCTCCAAAATAGTTTTTCATCATCTTCATGTACTCGTTTGATATTGAAATAAAAATATGTGAGTAACTTTGTAGTCGACTTTTGTAGTATACCAATACTTTACCCTGTGTCACACACACACTATTGTGCTGATATTATCAATATGCAACTCTATTCTGCATATGTTTACACGTATTTAGGTATTTTTAATTTACCTAAACTCGTTAGCCAAACTGATATTATAAGGACGTAAAGTTTATAACTTCACTTGTTTTTTGCTTCGAAAATAATGACCCGATAATAAAAATTCTCTCACCTACGGGAATTTCCATCATACGCAGATGACTAAAGCTACAATTTACACGAGCAAAGTTGCGGAAAACAGCTAATGTTTAAAATTAGAAAAACCCTAATATCTCACGCAGAATTACCTATGTACCGATTATTTCTGTTGAAAAAATTTACCACACTTACCATTGAAAACACTTAGGTCTTAGGTAGTCTCTATCGGTGGAACAAAACTTAGTATCTTTACAGTTTTAAGAAAAAGAACTGCTATAAATTTTCTTCTTTAGTTTCAGAAGATTTCGCACAAGAAACTATGCTAGTAGACGTGTGAAAATCCTTACTGAATCCTCTCAGTGTGTTCTGCGAAATGATGCACTGATCCGAATCTCAAAGTTCACTCCAAATGGATCAGTGGATCAGCGGCGCTCACTGACACGAATGAACAAAAGAATAAACTGAGCAGAACTGAGCGACTGTTCGGAAAGATTCCGGCGACATCGAGTCGCGTGTAGGTCACAAATGAGCGCACTTATCGGCCAGCCGGCAGGATATTTAATTATGTTTATTTGCTACTTTCACTTGACTTTTGATCAGGATTTAAAGAACGCACAAACCGATTTTTAGTGTCATGTTCATGTCAATCTTATATGGTGCTTTTTTCCGTGAAGTGAATTGCATAAAATATGTCTATAGAACCAAACTAATAGAACATTACGAAAAAAGTATGAATAGTTGTTTTTGTAGTGCAAATTGTTAGTCCTAAGCCTTAACAAAGTATGAAGGAGAATCTATTCGATTTTAAGTGTATTTTGTTCACTCTTCTTAATATTCGAAAAGCGATTTTATAAAAAAGTGTTATTTTGTATTGTCTTAGCATTTGTTCTCTGCTCTTGAATCTATCTGAGAATCGATGATTTAAAAGAAGCATTAATTGATTTTAATCTTTACACTGAGTCGGATAAAAATGATCCAATCTTTAAAAGGATACGTTTTGCGCAGTACTACGTGCTAGTACCTTTAGGAATAGCATGTTGTGTATTCGTAAACGTACATAGCTTGTGCTAAAAGGTGCTAGAACTAAAAGGTCAATTTGGTCCTAGTAGTGGAGGTAATTGAATAATAGTCGGTTTATACTGTCAACAGGCAACTTTGTAAGCGCAAATCAGGTGGCATACGGCGTCATCTTTAACCATGTAAGGCAACTTATCATCTTTGGCTTGCTGTCTTTTGTTGTGACGATAAATAAATGTCTATCTCCACCAGTCTCTACTTTAATCACTATAGAAGCGTAGAGAGACAAAAATAGAGATAGATAATGGGCCATTATACGTCCATTTCACCGTCATCTCAACATTTACACCTTCCTTACGCACTTCATCTTTCGCACAGTCTGTCGCTTTTTATTTTCTTCGATCATCCTCTCCTTACATTTCGTTCCACATTTATACTCATTACCCCACTTCAAATAGGTTGCAACCTTTTGAGAAACAAAATCTGGGACATTCAAAGGGTCATCAAAAGTAATCGGACTCAGTTCAACGTATGTCATAGTAAAAATAAGAAAATGACCTCCGTTAGAATACTTATGGTGCAAATGAAGCGATTGTCGAGCGTTATCATAAATCGGGACAAAATTAAGAAGAAATGAAGACACGGGATAACCGAAATCGGGACTGTCTCCGAAAATTCGGAATGAGGGACAACGACATTTTCAAAATGGACGTTTTTTAAGCAGGAAATTCACTACACCAGTGAATAGAGAAGATGTCTAATTTTTGTTTTTTATCCGTCAAGTATATTACAGAAGTATATTAAACGCTGTAACAAACCCATCAGTATCATCGATACCCGAATAGTACTAAGCTCGCATACTAGATGGCGCTATAAATTTTATGCATCACAGTATCGTTTCATTTTCACGTATTTTGATGCGTAATCAATTAATTACGGTGATACATTGAGTTAAAATGTCGCATGACGTCAAATCTTAGTACTTTCTCTACATAGTTGAAACATAGTGCCCCTACATTCCATCTTAATTGCCTATTATTTTAACCATTTCTATTTAAATTGAAACTAAATAATACGTATCTAATTTTTTTTTTATATTATCTGACTGACGGGCTAAATAGAATTTCTATTTTTACCTAATCATTATCCTTATTCACCGCTTTACATAGATACAAAATTAAACATATTCAACAACTGCATAACATATCAAACCAAAAACACGCTAGGGGACCAATATTAATTAATAATAATATATTTAAAGGCTATTAAAATTCACCATAACCGCTAGGCACATCGCAGTTTAAAACTATAAGCCCGTAACAAAACACTGTTCATTACTAAAGTAATTAATAATGAATGACGTACTCATTATGGTGCTGCTGTTAGCACAATGTAATTACATACTGCAATGTATATTTTAAACACTGGAATAATAGTTCAACAAGTAGGTTTTAGGAATCATTTATATTTTTTAAATGCTATTTAATAAATCTTCTTTAACTATTTGTAAGCGCCTTCTTACTCATCCAAATTGCCTGGCAGTACAATTGACCAGCGTCAACTACCCCAAGAGGCTTAAACGACAACACATCATTGAATTATCACTTTGATCTTGAAATGATAGAAAACAAAGAATGGAGAGATACTCAATGGAGTATTGTTCCTACAAGATAAAAACGCTCACATCACATCTGCTTATAGTCAATAGACTGATCGCAAATAAAAATAAAAGAAAAAAAAAAAAAAAAACTATTTGTAAGAATAAATCAACACAAAAAAACTGATTTTATTTTTTGCAATATACAAACTACTTCAAAAACTTAGATATAAATGGAAAATGATACTACTAACTGCATAAAACCTCCGTTCGACTTCCATAGAAGTTTTTCAAATATATGAAACTTAAGAAATGATATTATATTCACTTTTTTTTTAATAATTCATCCACGAATTTGTAATTACTTTTCCTTTTTCTTCTACTGCTAATTTTTTTTTTCAAAAAATAAAACTGCTATTAAAAACGAAAAAAAAATAATACTTATCTTAAAAGCTGTAAATTTTTTCAAGAAATATTAAGTCGGGCTGAGGTTCTCTGTAGTTTATTAAATGATAACCCACCGACTTCCAATGTTTCTTGAAAAATTTTAAGATAAGTATTATTTTTCACTATTTTTTTTAATTCGAAGCCGATTTTTAAAAAATATATATTTCATTATTTTTAGTGATAATTATAACTTATAATAGTTGTATAAGTATGACTGAAATATCAACAGCTAGTTTGAAAGGAATCTGGTTCACAACTCACGAATAAATCTGTGAACACGATGCACGAAAAAATGGCCGCTTACTTGGGCATGAAGTGACATCACTTTTGCTTTTCTCATTGTTAATGTGTAATAAGTGCATTGTTTAAATACGCAAGAAGGCATTTTTTCTACAACTCTTTATAGACAATTACGTGAAACGTGACTAAAGTGAAACTCCCCCAATTGCCTTGCTTCTTTGTTGTCAATGTTATGTGCAGATAACCCATCAAATTTTTTTAATATCGTACATCATTGATCTTCAGTTGTTTTTTCTCTGATATAAATACATCATCAAAATATTTAGGTGATATCTGATGAAAAGCATATAATTTTGTTATTAAAAGACGACTACTGGTAGGATTTTAATAAAATTTAAATGTGACCACCTCTGCTAATGAACTGTCGAATAAAATATAATTTTAAAAATCGATTAATAATTGGCGATGTGAAATTCTTTCAACTACGGGAAACTATAGAAATATACGGTTGACATAGGTTATAATTTACGCGGGAGAAGATTATTCTTTTGTAAATTCAATGTCGCTCACATAGTAAAAGTTGTTCAATATATATAACTTATCCATCCTATGAAGTCATGGCATATAATATTTAACCTTATATATCTATAAAATTAATAATATTAGGCAGATTTTATCTATTAATATATAAATATATATCCAATAATGTGTCCTGACGCCGGTTTCAAGAAGTCGACATCTCCTACCTACCAAGGAGGACCTCCTTTGTATTTATTCCCAGTTGTATCAATGCAGGAAACGAAACCCTTTAGATTGTCTCGACTCCGGGCTCGGTGCCACCCCTACTGTTTTCTTAAACAGAAGTAACAGTATTTATTTTGGGATCTGAGCATTGTATACGATGTTATATATTGGTATAACATTAATTTGTTATTATTTATTTAAATATAATTGTAATCTTCAGTTCTCTTGTTAATTTATTTTTTATTAATATAATTGTCTCATGTCAGTGTGAAGATCAACTTTAAAGTTCAAAGAATCATAAAAATTGCGTTACCCTTTTTAATATATTCCAATATCATCAAGAAGGAAGATTTGATTGTTTATGCCATAGGCTATATTTTATCCCGAAAAACAGCAAATAAAGGGATGAAAATGGGAGTGGAAGTTTGTATAGGGAATTAAAACGTTACCATAATCACCATTGTATAAAATTCATTCTGTTATTGTTAGTATATTAGTGTCATGATATAAAACCTTAACCTTAATCTAATGAATTATTAAATTATATTCTAAGCCTGGAACATATGGGATACTTTTTCAACAATTCGAACTACTTTCAAATAAAATGGTAACAATTTCTCTTTAGGTTATAGGTATTATATTGTACAGGCTACGCACTGTGCGTTTAAAACTACTGATAATAACAAAACTAAATATCAAGACTACTTGATGTAATATTTGTGGCCAGTAAACTAATGAAATGCTCTCTTAGTGAATTAAGTAAAATTAGATAATAAATTACGTTTATTGTCAAAAATTACTTTCATATACATTAAACCCATGATTTCTAAAAAAATATAAGTTGCATATTGTAATCTAATCTAACCTTACCACGAAAATTTTTACAGAATTTATACTATTTTTAATTAAAAATCCACTCTGTACGTGGCACTCTGCAATGACATTCGAATTCATGAACTTTAGCAACCCGGGCGACTGCTCGAACCAATGAGCTGCCCAGGACCTAACAGGTAGACAAATTTTTCAAGCACTTGTGACTTTTTAAAAGCTTTTATTTAACTTGCAATGTATGTAAGTATGTTTGTTACCTTAACATCGGATGATGTCATATATTTCAAAAGTCATTTAAAAGCTCAAATTAAAGGTATGTACACACGTTAAGGAATCGATGAAAATGACATGAAAAGGCATGGTGTTAGATATTTTAACTTTATTGTATTTACTTTCTAATGTTGTAATGGAAAGTGACTTCATATTCCAATGAAGTCACTTTTCAATAAGACTTCTCTGTGTGAAATAAAACAGGGAGAAAAAAAAACAGCCCTTGCTGAGTTTCTTGCCGGTTCTTCTCAGTACAAGGTCTCCCGCCGTAGTTTTGCGAACCGATGGCGTAGTTTTCGACTTTCACAAGTGCTCTGTAAAATTATTATTTTTAATGCACTTCTACAATATCAATATTAAATGAATTAGCTCGTTGAGAGTAAATACAAAAAATGTGACGTCATTCTAAATCCAATATGATCTTTTATATTTTTTAAGCTTTAAGATAATTAACAAAATTAACCGGCAAACGACCCTGCAACAATTATACGTTTAATGAGGTAAACAGGCTGAGGAACCTAGCCAGCGATAAGTAAAAAATAAATTAAAAGCAAAAAAATCTTTAAAAAAAGGTTTTATTTTAACGCTCTTAAAGGAAGAAAATAAAAATTTCCTTTAAATTTAACGACCAACTTATAACCTCATTATACACAATTTATTTTCTTATTTTTAAAGCGTTTAAATAAAAACTTTTTTAAGTTTTTCTTTCGCTACTACATATTTTCATCAATATTCAGGCAATCCACCCAAACAGCCGAAAGATTTAAAAAAAAAATTAAACTTTCGATAATAGTAAAAATTTATTCTAAATATAATATTTGAAAAATTTTTCCATTCACAATGTTATTGTAACAGTTTACTTAATAAACTGTCCTTGTTTTGAATGTTTATCTGATGTCTTAATTTCCTGTTTAATACAAATAAATTTAAAGAAAAATATAATTAAAAATAATTGTAGGTACAATGTTAACAATTGTACTATGGAGGTAAGCATACATGGGAGCGCAGCGCGGCTCATAGTGGTGCCATAGTATTTAAATGACTTCTCGCGAATCCAATGGATTCATTGTGATTTGATTTTTCCAAATTGTGTATTAGTGTTAAATAACCCCGAAATCGGGTGAGTGTTCTAATCATTTAATTTTTGCTGCACGCTTATAAGTTATTACCTTAGAGTATTTTATTTTTAAAATCACAAGTCCAATAAGTAACTTTAAATTCTAAATCTATTTCGCTGTTTTATAATGTTTATTCATTGTTCATTGAATGTTATTACTGAAGTAAAAATCCAGTTCTTAACCTAATGTTCGATAATATTTTTATTCTATTTCAATAAAAGTGAAATAGATATTTAAGGAAAGAAATATTATAAAATTGTTGCTATACTTAAAGTAATAACATTCATAAAACAATATATTGAAACAAAACGGAGTTCGGAAACTATGCAAAATTAACATTTTTTTATTTTTCTACCTTACAGATTTCATATTTAATTTTGTCTGCTAAAAATTAAATATAATCGATACATTGTCCGAATGCTAGTTATTTCAGTTTCAATTCGTGATTTTGTTTCCATCTCAGGTTCGATTCCCGGGTTGTGCTATAAATAATTTTGATAACCTTGAAATTTAGAGGATTTTAAAGGGAACACTTAGTGCTTTCTTAGTGTATTTATGTTATGTTGAAGTACGGATTCGATTCCCGTATAATTTAATGTATTAGTAATTGTATTTTTTAACTTACAGATTATTATCATAGCATCTGTTATTTTAACTTCATTCTAAATGATTTTTGATATCATTTGAAACACACGTTTTTATATTTTTTTTAGCCGGTAGATTTTTATAGAAGCTATAGCAAATGCAGCTATCTTAATTTTTCCAGGCCACAGGTAGCTGCATTTATTGAACTTCTATTCAGTGCTGTATTTATGTTACAGGGTTCTAGTTCTACTTCTACTCCTACTTCTTCATCTACCCCAGACCTCCTGAGCTTCGTGGACCTTCGGTGCTGCTGACCGGAGCTGACGACGGGTCTACACCCTTCTCAGCCTCTGCCCGGCCAGTGACGCGGACTCCGCGAACTCATCACTAAATCCCCTAGCAAAACTTAAAGCTAAGTCCTCCCCTCGTAATTATAGAACAAGAACCATAACGAGCGAATATCTTACCTACCCCCTGAGAACAAAAATAAAGATTGTTTAACTTTATTTCTAGTTTTATTCCTTATACCTGAAGCCTGGGGGGTGTTTCTCATCCCCCATCTACAACCAAAACTCTTCATTATACTGAAAAATATCCTTATGAAAAATGCTTAAAAAATTCAATTTGTCTCTGGCATTCAGAAATGGGTCTCGAACACATGACCTTTCGCATTTTCACTACAAACTAGTGTTGTGCCAATAATTAATGATATTAGAAGCGCAAAATGCTGAATGTGCCCTTATATTGAATTCGGCGATTATGGAAAAGGTACGTTGCCGAAATAAATAAACGCTACACCCCCTCTCCCCCCATGGATGGTCATTAATAAACCAAGAGTCCTTACATTTTGCGAGAACACTACATTTCTTAGAAGAAAATCCAGCACGAATCTGAACTCTACTATCAAAGCTGTAAGACTCCGAAATTGCGCCAAATAATTTTTGGTCGCAAGGAAATATCAGTGATAAATCGACACCAAAAAACCTTGCCATTCTAAAGATAACGATAGATTCTTAAGATGTTAGCAATAAAGTTTATAATTGGAAGTGCAACTTCAATAGAGTTCCGATTGTAACTTTGCGAACTCCATGTCCAAGCTTAATATTGGTTAATAGGTCTCTAAAATTGCAAAAAGGCACTTAGGATGTCTCGTTCAGGGAAATATTGGTCAATATTTCGGTGATCAACATCTCCACACATTTATCGTTAATAAAGTTGAAACCATTCGAGAAATATGGAGCATCAGGTATAAGTCCAATGCGACTTAATACTGTGAGAGATTTACACATAATTATTTCCAAGAGTTATTCAGTTTAAATACTTGTTAGTTATTGTACGTGATGCTTGAACTACTATAAAGAGTATATCAGGTTATCCAAACGAATTTTTCCAAAAGACACACACTTCTCTAAAATATCTTATAGTTTATAGAACAAAACGTAGAAAAGTTAATGCACAATTTTGTTTCTATGCTTTAGAATCGTTAATAATAAAAATTTACAAAGAAAACAGGTTTTAACATATTTAAAGTTTTCTTTTAACACTTATTAACATTTGTATGTTTGTTTGATTAATAGTAAACGGTCGCCGATTAAGATACAGTATGCATATGATAAGTAGCAACGTCTAAAGATATTTTCGTTACCTATATATTACCTTCAATATTAGCAGGAAAAAAAAGAGAGAACACTTGAATACGAATCAGAGTAAAACACAATAATTTATTTTGTGTTTATATTATTTCAAATTAACAGTTTTCATCAAGTGAGAGTTATTAAAGGTTATACTAGATGTTTCCCCGGGTTTCGCAAACGTAATGTAACGCTTATTAAAAAAGAGTTTATTAGTTATTGTTGTTGATGGGTTTAGGACCCGTAAGAGCGTTAACAGATGGGTAATAAAACAAATATTTTTTATAATAAACGTTTACCCAAAAAGTAGGGAGACATGAGATCTCAGGGTTAGGGTTGGACGGGAAGCTCGCAACGTGGATCAGTATATAGATAGGTACAATTATATATGGCCCTAGTCAACCGTTCGCAATAGCTAGGTCTCGGTCATCCACTGTCCTGGTAGTGCTCCGGCGAGATGTACGGCCCAAGAGGTCCAGTGGTGTAGGCCATGAGATGGGTCCGAAGCCAGCGCTTCAGCACCCAGATGTTAGGTAAAATTGATCATCATCTTAAAGCTTCCCAGGGTGGGAAGGAACCCTAAATGAAATTTAAAAAATTGTCACGGCCATCAGGTTGACTGCGACATCACTGGTCTGCAGGCGGTGCGAGGTAAGAAGCAGGAACAGATGGAATAACGCCATGGGTAGTGATCAGTGATGAAGCAGACAAACAGGCAAGATAATTAAGCGAAGAAAAAAGTGGTGTGCATTTCTCTTTAATTAAGCGAAAGAAAAGTCTCAATATTTAAAGACTACAAGTTGACGTTACACTGCCTTCAGTTGAAATGTGTCCCAAGGAGCGCGTCCACAGGTTTTGTACCTTTCATAAAACTGGATTGCGCCTGCGACGCGGAGAACAATAGCTGCGAGCAAGACATGTTGTCAAGCCCGTCGCCGTTTATCTATATAGAAAATTATTGGTTTGTCAATCTTCGGACAACAAATTTTATAGTAAAATAAACGTTTTATAAAATATTAGCCGTTACAGTAAAATATAGCTTACGTTACCCACGTATGATATAACTCCCGTACGTGAAAGTATTTTCATTATCGAATCAGTATTTTCATAGATTGCCCCTACAAATAAACAAAATCATAAACTTCCCAGCCAACACATAAGCCAGATAGTAGCGAAAATATACCACAATAAGCAGTGTCAAGCTTTATTACTTTTGTATTACAGATGACGTTATGGCTTTATTTTGAATAAGAGAATTTTAAAATTAAAATAATGCTGTAAGCTTACTAAATTCTGTATAAAGTTTGCGGTATTTTTTCAAGCTGAATAGTAAGCAAGAGTAGAATCTGTTAAACAAGCGATATTCAAATAAAAGTAATTGAAACAGCTATTATCTGCACAGTAGCTGAAGTTTTTGCATTGTCTTGTATAACATATTTAAGCAAAGCAGTTAAACAGCAAAACGCTGAATATTAGGCGAAATATTTTCTTTAAGCTGCATAGTGTACGAAATGGTACTAATTTATTCAGATGCTGAATATTTTAGATTTTTTCTTCTTTACACAGCTGACTTCAGCATAATTGAAAATAAACTCCTTGTTTACCTAACTTATAGCGCTATAAGCGTACAATTGTCTTTGTGTTAAGCTTAAAACAATATCAGTTACAAATGTGGGTATCTTAAGCAGCAAATAACTGATTAGTTGAAGGTATCGTATGTTTATATCCAGATATTTCACAATTTTGTGACAAAACTGATAAATACTGCATCATTAATATGCCTCCTAAGAAAAATAATAACAAAAGCGTAAATGATTCATGAAAAAAAAAAGAACGGGAGGCATAAGAAGAAAGTGTTCACGAGAGTATGAAAAAATAAAAATTAATATCTGTGCAGTAATAGAAAAGGGTTTGACAACTAATTCAAATAGGCCCGGGTCAAGTGCGACCAATACAGTTGAAGAGGGTTCTGTACACGATGATTGTGCATCACCATCAGGATTAGTGATTCAAACAAATAGACCGGGTCCAACTTTAGGTGCAGATAACGAGAGAAGTTTGCGTATCAATCACAATTTGATAGTGATTCAAGTTCTACTGATTTGAAAGAAAACTCAGAATTTAATAAAAAAGTATTATTATAATTTTCAATAAATAAAAAATTATGTTGTTCTAATTCCGTATCATCCGTATAAGTTCTGTTCAACATTTGAGATAATTCTTCCTCAGCTTTCCTCGGGTTCTTGCATAGTAGCTCGCCTTTTTTTTGGCCAGTATAATACTCCATTGTTTTCCCTAGAAGCGGGCACTGTTGATAATTCAACTCGGCCTTTTTAACAAGTCGAAACGATTTTGAACATGTTTCTGAAAAAAAAAATATAATTTTTCTATAACACTTCAAAAATACTACAACAACACTATTATAAATACTAACATTATATAATAAATCTCGATGTTTACGTTTGTATCTTACTTATTGACTACACGAGCGCAACAAGTCCGAGTGTATAAAAAGTACCTACATTAGTATAGATCCCATCAACCTCAAATATTCATGGATTTATTTTCTATAAAAAAGAACCCTAAAAAGCTGAATTAGAGTATACTGCATTATGTAATTTAAGACCTTTCTCTGAGAAATGTATAATTATTGTACTTTTAACCAAATAATTTTTGGATATGTAGTCGTATGTGAACTATTATGCTGAAATAAGCAGAATAATCACTGAAATAGACACTTTTATTCAAATAGGCCGTCCGCCATTAACTAACGTTCGATATAACCTCTTCTTATATAAATCCTCAACATTTATCTTATGAAACTCTTTGTTTAGTGAGTAGGAAACATTAGCAGTTATACAAAATTTGATTCTCATTATTATCTGGGACTGAAATTTTATAAAAAGTAAAGATAATTTAATTTAAATATTATTTCACATTTGTTTACCTTTTAATTTGTAGCTTTATCTGAAGGCGCTCAAAAAATGTATAATAATCATATTGATAATTCACAGTAAAGTGCCATGCGTTTATATAATTCACCTTAAACTTACTTAAAATGTATGAAACAATTTGCTTACCAAATTTTTGAAGTCGTGAATTAGCGACCATTACAATATTTTGAAGTAACACAAAATAATCTCCTCACAATGAAAAATACATTTATACTTTTTTACTTGCATAATTTCTTTGTAAAACTTCCCCTGAGATCGGAATTGTGAATATTATTTGAATATCTGAACTCACAAATTAACAACTGCATAAGAGATGTATAATTTCTGGACTAAAGAAAAAACAGAATTTATGCAGAAGATATTCAGTGTGTTGTACATTTATTCAGCTGCTATGTAGCTATTAATCAAATGTTATCCAAATTGAAGCAAGATATTTTGTGCCCAAATTGCTTGAATATCATCTGTATAAGCGCTTACACAGAAGTTATACAAAAACTTTATCCAGCTTAAAGTCAAAAGAATTGCTTTTACGCAAAATTTATTCAGCTAATCTGTGTTGGCTGGGATTAACCTCTATAACATTAGTATAGATTGGTAAAGGACTGCATTTTTTTAAACTTTCGGCATAGAAGTCTCCTCAAATAAGTACATTGTCGCCTTTTTTGTTTCTTTTTTATTTTTAAGTTTAATTACAAGAAAATATGAATTTATAAATAATGACAGTTTTGACCTTTTTTAGTAAAACAGAATTTATCTTTGGATCTTGAAACATACTGAAATGGGAAGATTAATGGGTTCCGTGTCTTTTTTCGCTCGTTATACGTAGATTTTTGTGTTAACGATGCCATTCGCAAAAGAGTAGGGTCGTCAAAAATCAAATACAATTTGGGTCTTTTTTTTTTTACACCGAGAGAACAGTCATTATTGGATTTATTTCTTTTATAAAAAAAAATAAAGTCGCATATTAAATACTCATTCATTAATTACATATCAAAATAATCTTTAACGAAAAATACTTTTAAATCCACCAGCTCTACATATTTACGAAAAAAATATTCAATCAAATACAAATAAATATTATTGGATAAGCGGTAATTTTATAATGTTTTTGAATAAACCGTTATTTGTTTAGTATTTAAACAACCCTAAATCATGAGAGACAGCCCTTTAAAACGTTACAAAATGGAGGTCGCGTGATTCTAAAACAATATCACCCTCGACGGAGGAAATTCCTTGATGAATGGCCGTTCTTTCACAAACATTTTATTTTAACGCCGTGGTATATCTTGTCTGTTGTAAATTTTATGTTTTTTGAGATTAAAAAGCTTGTTGTATAAAATTACAAAATGGTAGAATTTGGTACAAAATGGCCCCAATAATTCGTACACATTATTAATCAGTTTATAAACGACAATATGACGTTGTCGTATTAATTTCCTTTGATTACAACTACAAAATATTGCACTGTTTTTATTCCCCGACCCTAACAGCAGAATTAAGGAAAATAACCTCAATTAACAACAATGACGTCATCGAAGAAAGCGTATTCATCGTCTCGTTGCGAAGATTATGACCTATTATTGTAAACGACCAATATATCTAGGGACAATCATAATGTTGGTTTAGTACAGTCAGAAAAAAAAGGTTCATATACTTATTTAGTAGAGTTCGGTGGCGTGGATAAGCGCCGCGGCCGGCGATCGTTGTTGTTAAGCAACTTTCGCAAGGGTCGGTCATGCGATGTGTGAACAAAACATTATTATCTCGAGCTATTCCGTGATTGGAAGGCACGTTAAGCCGTTGCTCCTCGCTACATTTGCATCTTTTATAAATCAGTGGGTACTACTCCGGAGGGCCTTTGTAGCAATTGTATAGGTTTAGTGAATTAAATTGAGTAAAGAAATATTTTCACTTTTATTCTATTAAGGCGGCGTTTGCGCGTTTCAAACATTATATACGTTACATTGTTTTTGTTGACCTTACATCAAATAAACATTCGTTTGGTATTCATTATTTTGGTATTAATATTTGTCTATAGATGCTTACGCTAAGTGATATTTGCTAAACATTTATTCTGGAGCCTATATTAGACTAGATTATTATCGTGTTGTGATTTTGTAAGAATAAAAATTTAATACAAAAGTCGTTTTATTAAACTATCTATCTACTTATAATTAGATAAGACTTCTAATATTCTAATAAACAATTATGAAATATAGTTTTCAATTAAATAAATTAATTTATAGACATATCATAACTATTTATAAAGAGTGCCGTTAAATAACTTACTAAATTCATCAAAAATATAAATATGTCTCTTGCCCGGAAACGGTTCTTGTGTTGGCTTAGTAAGAAACGCTGATTTGACTAGAACTGCTGTTAGGTAGTTATTATTATTCGAGACGTGGTAGCGTGAAGTCATGTACTATTACAATCTTTAAGTTATATGACAATCGGAACTATTTTAGACCTAATCATGCATGTTACTGAAACAGTTTTCAAGCATAAGGTTGCCACGCTGCTCGTCGTATAATAGGTCGTAGGTTCAAAATGCATCAGTAAGCTTTAATCATATACTATACTATAATAAAACCATTAACTAATCGATGTCTGCATTAAATATATACGAAAAAACTGTTATGAGAGGCATTTATAAACGTAATAGAATACAAAATAATGTTTTTTTAAAATGTTGACCCGTTTGTTTGTTTGTCAAAGTCAAACCTCTCTCACTGCAAAACTGCTAAAAGAATGAAATTCTTTAGAAGATCGTACAGCGAGATTTAGACGTGCGTACAGCGAGATTTAGACAGAAAATTTAACTCCGCATGAATCTAAACTGGGTAACACACAAATCGTTTTCCTTTAAAGTGGGTATTTCAGTCTTCACTCCACTGAACCTGTGTCTCCAGACACAGGTTTATTCACCAGTTATGAGATTCATGCAATATTACGTGAGTCTGGGGTTAATACATATCTGACGGAGCTCAGTCAAGCGCCTGACGGAAGTATATGTGAGGACATGATTTCCGTTGAATGTGCAAGGCCGAATTAAATCATATTTATTTGTTTATATCTCTGACGTTCCGCAACACATAAGACGCCATGTATCTACGCTCTAACATACGCCGACCCTAAAACTTATATTGACAAAGAACTTGCTTGAGCTCTCAGAAAGTCTGGGCAAAGAGCGCTCGATAATGAGGGACACCTGAAGGACATGAAGCGTATTTAACTGTCAATAACAAGGCCCTTGCATTATCAAGCTATTGAAAATATATTGAGCTCTCAAAAAACTCATATAGCAAGCGTTTGATCTCAGCAAACTCCTGAAGACAGCTTAATACGTCTAACTGCTGGTCGTAACACATAGTATGGTATGAGTGTAAAACTTTCTTTAATAGAGAAATGGGCTCGATCTCTTACAGAACTCGGACTTTGCAGTATAGAGAACGAGAAAGTAATTTCAATTATCGCTAACCCGTATTGCCATCCCTTAGGTGTACCACAAATAAATTTTCAGACTATACAATGAATTAGCTGTTAACTAGTCGCGGAAATTATAAATTATGACACCCGAGTATGATGTAGCTTCCAGTGAATGAAATAATTTTTAAATCGGCCTAGTGATTTCGGAACCAATCGATACAAAAAACTATAATAATATTGTAGTTTCCACTTCATAAAATTATAATGGCGTAGTGGGTTAGCGCATTCGGTTTACGATGCAATTAAGTATGTAAATAAAACTGTTTATTGCACAACCAGAAAATGACACGAGCATACATAAATATTTTACATAACTCACAATAAAAGATAAACTTATCGCTAGCCAGCGATTTCTTGTTGGCAACCTAGCATTGGATGGAAAAAATTTTATTATCATCTTGAGCTCCTCCGTACTTCAGAATGCAAGTTAAATCTCGAAGACAACTAGTTAATTAATATTTATGATAAATCCCAGGTACACAGTATTACGCCTACAAAATATTACTATGCTGGTGCATTTTCTATTCATCATCACCCTTTTACGTCCTCACTTCAGGGGCTCAGGCCTTCCTTATGGATGGTTAAGGAGGATGGGCCATGACCCTCCACGCTGGCACTGGCCCAATGCGGATTGGAGGGTATTAACGACTGCAAATGCAGCCGGGACCAACGGCTTAACGTGCCTTCCGAAGCGCGTCGTAGCTCGAGCTCGCCCGCTACGCCACCGAGCTACATTTTCTATTAATTACACTGAATTAATATTAGTCATGGACAATACAAAAATATTTTATAATTCACAAATAAAGACTACTATTGTTACTAAAAAATATGATTGTTTGATATTTAAATAAAATTGTGATTTTATTTATTCCTTATAGCAATAATCTTCTACCTAAGTTTTATGAATACATATACAATATCCGATTTGATCAATCTTTAAAACAAATAGGTTTATAGCTTAAACACAACACTATCGGATATCCTTGACAGTCTGTAGATTATCAACAATTATCAACAGATAATAAGCTTAATTATTATATTAGTGATGTATTATCATGTTAACATTATGCAAATACACATCGCTGTCACAGTCTGCTACAAGTCAAATGCTACGAACTACGATGCATAGTTTCCGATGCTACGACACGCTAGGGAGTGGAGTCGTAGTCGTGTTATAATTTATTATCAAGAGCGGCTGAATAATCGTCATTCATAATACAAAAGGTATCCACTTAATTTCGGTTGATGAATAGTAAATAAATGCTCTTACATCTTAAATATATATTAAAAAGTGCTAAATTCTTAGGGATTTTCTAAAAATACACAAAATGTTGAAGATTGATGAATGGAACCATACTATATTATAACTACATGAATAATTACAATTTTACAGTAGTTAAGGCACAAGATTAAACAGTAAATCAATGAAACTAAATTTGTAAAGACGAGAAAGTGCGTATTCGTGCAAAAACGTGCTGAGACGGAAGAAACAGAGACAATTCTTTATTTTTTTAATTTTTTATTGACAAATACTCAACACAACTTACTGCCAGTGCAGTGCACAAACAGTGTCATTAGTTTATAGCGCCATTACCCATACAAATTCATTGACATACATTAAGCTTAAAGGAGTCTTTAAACCTTAATGGACGTTTGAGCAACGACCGTTTATGTCCATTAACTTAATACAAATATCTACTACAGAGCCAATCACAACATATTTTAATAAAAGTAAAACATTGATATCACCTTTAATAAAAATAAAATTAATACACGACATATTTCATGTGAGACGCTTAATGTTCACAAATAATTATTTGGAAACCTATTCAAAACAAGTATTAGATGAAAATAAAATTACAACAATTTCCGTTCCATGTAAAAAATGGCCGCTATAAAAAATAACTAACATCCATAAAAAAACAATTTCTATATTTTTACATTTCATAACCGTCACGGCTTTTTTACAACGTTACTAATTCACGGCCCAAATTCTTTATTGTTATAATCGCAGTTATATTTAATGACGCATTAACTACTATTAACGTTAATTAAAGCTATTGTTGAGTTATTACATTAGATATTAATCGTGACTACGAAAGAAATGTTACAACTAAGAAACACGATAAAAGAAATATGACTGGAAATTAATTTCTTATGTTTTGGGGGAAAGTATAGTTGCAATCTTGTGAAGCATATAGACGCCGGATAATATGAACAGACGATCATTTTTGATAAAGATTTTCATTAATAAAATTTTAAACATTTTTGTGACTGCTTTGCACACGTGTCTGTGTCCTCAATGAATTTAATATGCGTATTTTTTAATCGAAAATTGTTTATTGCGGTGATTCTAAGCTATATTTTAAGAAATTCAGATTAACAGATCTGGAGCCTGCCGTATCTGGAGCCCACCGGATCTGGAGCCCACCGGATTACAAACCTGGCTCTAATGCGTTAGAAGCACACCTTAAGAAAAAGTAATATAAGGTCACAGTGACAAAGAAGATCGACAAAAAAATTACAAATAAACAAAGCTTTAATTCACTTGCAAAAACAAAGTTCAAACCAAAATAGAACTTACGGTTGAACAATTAAGATTGTTGAAGTGTATAATGCAGTGTATTTTAAATATGGCCGTCTAACTTAGCTTACATAAACTTCTCTGTTATCTCACTTCCTGCAGAGCTGTCTGGATTTTCATACATTTGTGTAGAGTTGAAACAAGCACAGCGACGAATTGTGTTTCGTCCATATAAAAAGAAAATTTTATAATTGAATCTTTCTTAACGAGAGTGCTAAAACCAAATCAACAACTTTCAATTGGTTTTGTACAAACAAATAAAGTTGAAATAAGCTTGAAAATGAGATAATGACATAATGTTCCTAAGAGTTTTGTTACAGTCAGAAAGTGAATTTAGATATTTTCTTTTGATACCAGAATAACACTACTCTCAATATTTTTACGCAATTATACAAGTCGCTTTGTATTCGAACGCTTTTATCATCGGCCTGTGACGGAACACCGCAATATACACGTATATAATAAATATGTCATCATTTATTTTAATAAATAAAAAGAAAACAACATTGAAAAGACAATTTTATTGACTTCAAAATTGTTGCATTCTAAATTAAGGTAAAAGGTTTAATTTAGATTTTGGAACGACTGAACATTCAGTAATAAAGTTACACTCCATCTATCGACCATGCTGTACTATTTGCACAATTAAGGCTGATAAGTAGATATTCTAAAAGATAATCTCTATTTCCAATAATTGATACTAGATGGCGCCACGTCTGACAAAGAAATATAGGGGAGTCCTTAGAAAATAAATTTCAGTTTTTTAAAGAAAGCCTTGCAAAATTAACAACTACCTTAATAAATAAATATTATACTTAGCTATGGAAAATAAATATCTTGACATCAACATCAGAAAAGCAAAGAAAGCACTTTAAACATCAGCAATGCTGTATTTAGTTTTTTTTTATATACATATATTCCCTGGCATTGCTGTTGTTTACTTACCTTATTTCCTTTCCTATCCAATATACCGATTTTATAATTTTCTTTTAACATTTTAAGCCTTATTTAGTAAACCGTTTCCTATATTTTATTTCTTTACCAAAGTGACAACTTTTACTTTTATTATTTTATGCATGACCATATTTTATCATCTTTTAGGTTTGTTTCATTTATTAGTTTAAAATTTAGTCTTTTACATGCCCTCAATAACATATACTCTAACCACTCACAATCACCTTCATACAAAGAATCTAAGGTTGCTACAAATACCATACACAACGAGGAGTCCTACCACTAGACAAGCAAAACTTTACAATTAAGGCCAATATTAAGTTAATATTTATTCTATTAAAGTTTTATTTCATTTTAGTTATTTAACTATTTATATACATATATAGGTTTGTAAGGGGGGGAACGTTACAGGCCCGTTAACGTCCCCTCAACTAATGGGGCACAGAGCTTTCCAATGGATGCAATCAAATAAGAAGAATGAGCCACGACCCACCACGCGGGCCCAGTCTGGTTAATGAGATTAATGGCTGCAGATGTATCTATGATCAACAGCTAAACATATAAGGAGAAGCTTGTGATGAGGTATACCTTTTTGGTCACCCATCCCATGACCGACCACTGCCAAAGTTGCTTAACTTCCACTTTCTGCATCGCAGCCTAAACAGCGCGAAACACTATAACACTGAGCTTTTCGAGCCGAGGGCTTAAGAGAGCATTTTCACAAATATAACTTTGATAAAAGTTTCCAATGTTTACGACTACATGATAACGTAATTTCCGTGTATAAAACAAATATAAAAAACAGCATTCTGTCTACAGTTATTTTCACTGAAAAAGGAGACTTAAAATAATATTACAATCTTATTTTTATAAGAGAACAAAAGCCAATAAGGTTATTTTGTGGCGCTCGTCTTGGGAAATTATTAGGTTGACAGTTCCAACACCTAGGGTCTGCCTTTGCGGGCAGGGCGGCCGTAATAATATTGTAGACACATTCCCCATGGGAGTAAACCTCAACCCAACCTCAAAATGGCTAAAGGAGATAAAGACTATGTCTTTATCGTTCCTTGATATTGTAGGAAATGTTCGCTGCATTTCATTTATAAATAAAACGGAAGTGATAAAACGAAGACATTTTTCAGAAAATAAAATATATTTAAGAGAATATAATGCGCTAAAATTAGTGGTTGAAACTGCTGATGCCCAGATAAACCCATAAATAAAGGTTTTTATACAATTTGAACAACATATTGAAACCATATGACATTTTTAGACCGTGAAAAGAAGTGCTGCGAAACGTGAACGTCCATATATGAACACTCACGGACTGGTCACTTACAATTATTAAAAATTCCTATATCGCACAATTCTGACGTCAAAACTGACAGTCGCATTTTTCATGGAAGCATCTACTGACTGCAATAAGACTAAGACTAAGACTGCAGTGGACGTATGACAATCAGCGTTCGTGAAATGCCGTACGTATGTCGTACGATGCGTGCGTGCTGAGATCGTCGACGAGCACCTGAAATCATAGTCTAAGATTATCTCGTAGACAACATTCTGTAATACAGTAACAGAAGATGAAGTTTGGATAAGCGGTTCTACCTTGATTTATCTGTCAATGAAACGAAGTCTTAAACGACAGACCAGTCAGGGTTTCCATTGCGTAGTAGAGCCTCAGATGAATTCTGATTTCAGCATATTTAAGAAATCAGGCAATATTTTCAATTTACTCAGACGAAACTGCCCAGAATTTTCTGTTGCCATTTATAAGTGTGGACTAATTACAAAGCAGGAATGCTTCCAAAACCAGGATTATTCTAGGACCAGCCAACTAGTTAATTATAGTATCTCCTCAATATTACAGGCTACCGTCCACAATATGTAGCACTGCAGGATGTCCTCTTCTTTATGCATATAACCTGACTTCATTTACACAGTAATGTAATATCTTTACTAATGTTTTAGAAGTAAAATATGTTACTTTGTTAATTTATTTGTTTATTCTGATCCGATCAAGAAAATTCATTTACCTACAGGAAGCTACATCAGCTACGAATTATATAGGCTATAATTGAAGCGGGCGAAGTGACGGAAAAACAGCTAGTCTTTACTTTATAAAGAAATTTACAAAGAGTAAAGATTTGATTGTTTGTTTGCTTGTATGTGTGTTTACATCGAATAGGCTCCGAAATTAAAAAAAAAATATCACCTACATGTATATCATACGAGGTTGACATACGCTATAATTTACGCGTGATAAGACGCAGAAAAACAACTAGTATAATATAAAATAAATCTCAATAGATTTATAGAAATATTTTATCATATTTTTTGATATAATATTAAATATCTATTAAAGAAAATCCAATAATAATATGAACATAAAAGTTTTTTAAACTGTAACTATGAGCTATATGAAAAATCTTTGAAGTATTACATTGCCGTGTAACAAACAACCTGTTTTTAATCCGGTCAAAACTCTGCATATTCAACGCTTTGGCAACACTTGGAACACAGTCGCAACTCGTGCGCGCTACTATTTTTAATAAACTGAACTTATTAAGTGCGCGTGCACTTTATATTGCAGTTGAAGTAATGAAATGCAGCTACGTTTTCAGTATAAAGTATAATATGGCCCAATGTGGAACTAAAAAACCGATTTTTGTTAATGAATTAATGTACGTGTTAGTTAAACATAGTATTACTAATGTTATTTGTGAGTTATTTGTAACACTGTTGTTATCTCGATGTTTTGTTCTCATATAAGTGACAATATATGTATATCTTATTTGAGAATAAAAAATCTTAAAACCTTAACCTAATCACTAAAAAGAATTTTATATGGAATACGATTACGGCATTCCTTGCGAGAATAGTGAATAAAGCAAGTCAAAACATGCTGTAATCTGAATTTTTGATTTCGAAATATTTGTAACCAACTTCAATAACACGAACAAGATTTATTTCACGTGATTTCTAAAGCATACTTTTTTTTAGTAACTCACGTTTTATGCTTATTATTTTGACATAAGCTTATTAAATTTTGTGACGAGCTTGATAATGAAACGACTAGCACACGGTTACAAAGTGTCGCTCTCTCTAAAGCCGAAATTCATCTTTTTTTGTTGTCTTGAGACTAAATTTAGCGGTAAAAGAACACAAGGACTTAAGCTACTTAGTTTGGTGTTTGAGCAATGTATATATTTTCAAATAGAATAAATTGAATAATTATTTAATTCCACCCACAGAGAAGATCTGTGCTAATAATGATAATATACTTAAAACTACTGCTTCTTCTTTAATATTTGTTAATGGGCAATTTCACCAATGTTAGCGTGTCTTATACGGTGTAGCAAAGCTTGCCTTAGTCGTTGAGAAAATTCAACAAAGAAGGAAATTTCTCACATTAGAGTACTAAGGGTAAATGGAATGAGAACCGGTGAGCGTGGCTTGCACATACGCCACCACAAAGAATACTACTTTACATTCCTTATAAGCAGGCAGTCGCGGTCGGAGCTTCTATAGAAATTTTCAGTTCTGCTCGCAAGTGTAAATTTTGGGATGAGAATGCGAGAGTAATTTTTAGACTGGCTTTTTCCGGTTACCTTTACGTGAACTATCTTTTCAATTCATATTTATAGCCTAAAAATGCATGTTTTAGCCTAAGGACCCATTTTTGACGACATCCGTAGCGAAGTGTTTTGAACGCCGGTGCCAAGGCCTCTGAAGACCCGGGTTCGATTCCTAGTTAGATCAATATTGAAAAAGGACTTCTTTTTATTATCTCGGATACTAAATAATCACATCTAATGTTTATTTATTTATTTTTCGTGACAAAGAGTAAGACAATTTAGTTAGTTGTTCAGATTATAGAGAAATATCCTTTTTTTGCTTCTATTTCATTTAGCTTGGATTGTAGGCTTTAATGTTAAGGAGTGAAGACTCGCTACGTCACAACTATGTATAAAATATACAAAGGTGCGATTCATGCGACATTTCAACCATAATCCTTAATTTATTGTGTACGCAAAAAATAGGCGTTCAATACTCTTCAATAACTAAAAATAATACAACTTCTTTTGACAGCTGATACATTGGTATTTAGTATCAATAGGGATGGAGTTTTTTGAAAAACATGTGGTAGTGTTTTTTTGGTTTTTGAAATTTCAAAGGTTAATTTTCGCATTTTTGTAGCTAAACTACCTGGACGGTCTATAGTAGTTTTTATGTACCGTCCGTCTCCAGGGGCGGAATGTTCGCACTCATTTCACAAGTTAAATTGGCGGCGTTGCTAATTCATTAGGCCAGGGCCGTATTCGGCGCTGAACTGGCACTTTATGACCCGGTTTCGGTGATAATGGATTTGATGGCATATCTCAGTGAAACTTTGTCATTCGGTAATTTTTCTTTTTCCAATTGACACTAAACTTTTTGTTTCAAGTTAATTGGTAGAAGGACCTCATTCACAGTGGCAAGAGTGTTTATAATGCAATGCGACAGTTAGGCTTCAATCACTGAACAGATTTAGATGGACTTTGGAATTGATATATTTGAAACCCTGTGAAGGACATCGCTTGGTTTTATCCGAAATCATCTAATAAAAAAAATAAAAATGCGTAGAAGAATATTTTATATCAAGAATCATTTACTTCCCTACATAATAAAGATACTATCTTCGAATTTATCTTTTTAATTTTTTTTATAAGGCTGGAGGGTTATAAAATTTCGGAATAAAAAGTCCAATGGAAATATTACTCGATACAGTCGCGGTCAAAAACTAATATACTAGTACAAATTAGCCATTTCAAAACAAAAAATATAATCTATAGAGAAAAATAATTAATGTGTACGGGTATTTAATTTTGATGGTTTTCAAACAACTTCGAAAACAGGTTATCAAATTAATCTAATAGAATATTCTTATATATTCATATATTTATGAATATTCTTATATATTCATATAGTTTGTCGTGTATATCTACGAGTATATAAACTTTAAAATTGTATAAGTGTATGAAACATTTATTGAATGAGTATATTTCTCGGAAATGAAAACAAAATTGTAATAATTATTTTTTGTTACATTTAATAATTTCAAGTCACATTTTAAGTTCCATTAAATTCGATAAAGTAGTATTAATTACTAATAGCTTTCTACCCACTGCTTCATCCTAATGTAAACGTAACAGATAAACAGAGTTACTTTCATATTTATAGTGTTAATATTGATTAAACTTTCAAACGCTTTTTAGATAAGTATTATTTTTCAATTTTATAGCCTTTTCTAATGTTAAACTTCTAAATTATCTACCTTAAGTCGTAAATATAGTTGAACATGGCACTCGCAACGAGACAAACAAACAAACAATTGGACCGGAGAACTTGGAAAACTTTCACGGTGCCACTTTGCACAAACATGCTAAACTTCTGGATAGAATTCCCTAACTAGATTGGACGTTAAGGGAACGTCTTGAATCTTGAAAAAGTTTCAAATATAATTTTGCAGTCCCTCTTATTTTATTACCGTCTTCAAAATTTCCTTAAGTACATAGTTATAAATGAAAGCGAATAAGTTTTATATTTATAAAAAAAAATACAGAATAAAACAGTTAGAATTTATAACATAGTTTGTCGTGTTGATTACGTGCTCGAAATCTACGTAATATCAATAGATACTTGTTTCTAATAAGATACAATTCACTGTATGATCATTTCCGATGGTGTAATTTATTGTCAATTAGTCTATGTCAAAATCCCAATGTAGAAAATATATTATACTAGCTGTTTCCCCGCAACTTCGCACACGTAAATTATATATAGCCTGTATAATGTACTAGCTACTCGTAAGTGAAAGAATTTTTACAATCAGTCCAGTAGTTTTGGAGCCTATTTCGTGCATACAAACGCCCAGAAGTATGGAAAACCTCATACAAGCCGTCAACCTGGGTTGGGTTGCTTGGGGAATTTCTCAAGGCACAAAACTCGATCAATATGGTACCTGCGTGTGCGCAGTGGCGCACTTCACTATAAAAACTATAACAAACAACCGGCATTATTCAATTGCGAGTCTCGCTAACGTCTACATATTATATAAATATATTTTTGGAAAAGCTTACGTGAAATCAAAACAAATGTTTTTTTGAAATTGTGTGGCCCCATCACTTATCGAGGAAAGGGACAAATCGTTTAAAGGAAAAGGTAAGGCGGTTTATATTGTTTTTCTCTTATTTTTTCCCAATCTAATAGATCGATTTTTAAACGTTTTGAGAAAAAATAGTTTTAAGCTCAAGAACCGGCAATCTATGTTCCGCATAATCACCGACTTCCGAGTCTTTTTCAATGATTATTTTTATTGATAAAATATAGTATTTTTTATAGCCTGGGGCTCAGACCTTCCTTATGGATTGGTTAAGGAGGTTGGTCCATGAAGGTCCACGCTAGCCCAATGCAAATTGGAGGGCATTAACGACTGCAAATGTAGCCGGGACCAACAGCTTAACTTATCTTCCGAGGCACGGAGTAGCTCGAGATTATATTTATTTATTTTTTATTTATTCGTAGCAAGTTGCGTTGAACATTATACATAATCATAAAATAATTTCAAAATTCATTAAACTTATAATAATAAAAAATAATTCATAAAAAAATTATAAATTACGAAGAAGTCCATTGCTATATTGTTTTAAATTTAAAAATGATATAATAGCAATTCATAAAAAATAATTAAAATTAATAAAATTCCATTGGTATATTGCTTTGAATTTAAACATATGGTCATGATAATTTAGCTAGGTTCTTATCAGTAACGTACTTCTCAATAGAACAATAACATTTCTGTATCAGTAGATTTTTTTGTTAATTTCTTGGTCACCCATCCCGGAACCGACCGTTGCGAAAGTTGCTAAACAACACGATCACGGCCGGCGGCGCCTATCCACTACGCCAACGAGATACTCCACAAGCGGTAAGCAAGCAGCGGCACGATGTCTTTATATAACTTTCTCTATCTCATCATTCATTTTATAACATCTACAATCAGCTTTTTTCTGACAAGTTGGTACTATAAACAATGTTATCACCCGAACACCTTAAACTTATTCTTTCGTTGTTCCACCACTATATACTTACTCTATAATTTCGTGGGAGCGCCACGCTTCGGCATGAATAGGCCGGCTCGACCGGAGTGATACCACGGCCTCACAGAAAACCGACGTGAAGCAACGCTTGCGATGTGTTTCGTCGTGTGAGTGAGGGTACCGGAGGCCCAAACCCTCCCTATTCCCTTCCCTCTACCCCTCAACCCTTCCCTCCAAGGCCGGCAGCGAACTTATAGCCCCTCTGGTGTTGCAGGTGTCCATGGGCGACGGTAATCACTTACCATCAGGTGATCCGTCTGCTCGTCTGCCCCCTATCCCATAAAAAAAAATAATAATAACAACAAACTGTCAAATTACATACGTATTTAAAACACATCTTAAAAATATTTAAAAATAACTAAAAATTTAGTTAAAATATAATATAATTATTATTGTTTGTTATAAATTAAAGTTCGGTTATTATCTTTTTTTAACTGACTTTATAAAATAAGGTTCACAATTCGGCTGTATATATTTTTTTTACATTGTAGTTAGTCTTTTCTCATTGGATTTTATTGCTTATAATCTGATCACGTTTTATTTATTTATTAATTTATTTATTAAACTTTATTGACCAATAAAGATGGTACAAAAGGCGGACTTAATGCTAATAGCATTCTCTGCCAGTCAACCTTTGGGAAAACGGACAAACGCGATGGCGGTACAGAGCAATAAAAATAAAAAACTACAACAACAAATACTAAACTAATCATGAACATACTACAACATACTTAAAATATAAATAACATTACACATAATTACATACATAAATAAATACACACACACACACACACACACACACACACACACACACACACACACACACACACGTCAATACACAGATGATGATGACAATCTTCACAAGCCTTGAAACAGAAAGGAGTGAACTTTTTTTTTGAAAATGTTTTTATTCGGCGATCTTCTGATGGAATCGGGGAGGCTGTTCCACAGTCGAATTGAATGTAGTGTAAATGAGTTGGACATAAAGCCAGTGTGAAAAAGGGGAGTGGAAAGTGAGAGAGAGTTTGAAGAACGCAGGTGACGACCATGAGTGTCAGAGAGATATTGAAATTTACACTTTAAGTACTCTGGTGTATGAGGATTGGAAAGAATAGAGTAAAGTGTACAAAGCAACCGCAGATGCCTCCGCTGTCGAATAGGAAGCCATTTTAGCTGAAACCGATAAGAGGAAACATGGTCGAACTTACGAAGACAGAAGATGAAACGGATAGCATTATTGATAAGGCGGTCCAACTTATTAAGAAGATCTTCATTTAAATCAGGATAACAGACATCGGCATAGTCAATGAGTGGAAGAACAAGAGAAGTGGCAAGAGTGACCTTCGTCTTGATAGGAAGAAAGTTCCTGAGACGGTTGAGGGAACGTAGAGTGTAGGTAACTGTTCGACTCAATTCGGCGATTTGCGTGGTCCATTTGAACTCGGAGTCGATGTGGAGGCCAAGGTTTTTAACACTGGGGCTAAAAGGTATAATTGAGTTCTCGAACGCAACAGACGGGAGCAGGCTGATATCGAGCTTAGAGATCTGTTTCGAGCCACCCACAATAATTGCCTGGCATTTTAAGGGATTTACAGTAATCCCAAAATTAGCTGACCATGCACTGATATTACATAGGGCTCCATTCAGTTCAGAGATCCCTGCACCAACCTCTTCAACGGTCTTCTGCACATAAATTTGAAGGTCGTCTGCATAAAAATGATAAGAACAGCCAAGAGAGAAAGAGAGAAAATTTATAAAAATGGAAAATAGGAGAGGGGACAAAATACCACCCTGAGGAACACCAGCAGTCACATTTTTCCAACCGGACATATCACGACCCCCACGCACAGCTTGCTGACGACCACGAAGATAATTTGTGAACCAATCCAATGTCAAAGCCGAGAGATTGAGCAATTTCAGAATAGCCAATAAGAGATCGTGGTCAACCATATTGAATGCGTTGGAAAAATCGATAAGAACAAGAATGGTGACCAGCTGTGTCTCCATGCCCACTCTGATATCCTCAGTGACTTTAAGGAGTGCAGTCGTGGTGCTGTGACCAGGACGAAAGCCGGATTGCAATGGAGTGAGTACGGATGTTGAGAAAATAAACGAGGATAACTGTTGATGAGCAGCAGCCTCCAGGATTTTCGAAAGGAAGGGAAGGATAGAAATAGGCCTGAAGTTGCTAAGTTGTTTTGGCGAAGAAATTTTGGGAAGGGGAATCACGAAAGCTTTACGCCAGAGAAGTGGGAATTCGCCTACAAGGAAAGAGAAATTAATGATATGGACGATAACATGAAGAATATGATCAAGGATGAGTAGGATCATTTCTCTGCTTACATCGTCACATCCCACGGCCTTGGACTTCACAGAGATAATAATTTTCTTTATCTCATCGGATGACACTGGAGAAAAAGAGAAAAGTATGTGAACACTTTCTTGTACTAAACTAGGAGCTTTTTGATTGAGTTAGAATTTGTTAATTATTCTCATTTTACGTGACTGTTTGATGCCTATATAAATTAAAAAATATCAATTAATATATTTGATAAATTTTGCATTCACAATGCTAAACTGAAAAAATAATAATAATAATTAAGCTTTCATTTCCTGGTTGCGAGTTAAGTTTCACCACAGTCTGTGAAGCCTGACCGACTTTTGACCACTACCTTTTTCGCATGTTCTTGTCCTACGTGATTCACTTTTCATCAACAGTTATCAGCTTCTTCAAAGATAGTTCAATTTTAATACGCCGTAATAAAGAATAACAAATGAGTACACGGTTCATCACAAATTTATTTCACGGCTTGCGTTGCATTTTTACCTTTGTTGTAATAAAATTTTAAAATGTATTTCTCCATTAGATTAGATTTCACGCATTTTGGCAGTAAGAAAAACTAATGAAAATCACACATTTTCCTAATTTGGGAGTTATCTTCTTTAAAATTTAAACTTTTTAATGTTACTGAAACCAACCAGATACAAACGGTATATAGCCAGAAAGATTTTATTACAAGTTTATGCAAACTATAGGTATATGCGAAAAGAATTTCCACCAACCTAATATTATCATGCGCGGGGTGCTCAATGATAACAGCGTTTGTTCTTGTATCTAGGCGCTAGGGTTTTACTTTGTTTTAGGGTTTGACCGAGAAGCAGGTAACATTGGCCGCAGAATTCGTCATATTTCGCGCTCTTTCGTAGTTTGTTACACCTGCGTTGGTGCCCAGTTTGTCTAGAAGATAATCTGTCTCCTGAGATCAGCCATTAATACTAAAAATACCATTAATATGATCCAAAGTTGTCCAAAGAAGTTTACCAGCAGCAAAGTAATAATGTTTGATCGATATAGATTTTATTCGATTCCGATGGCGGGCGGCACATTAGCAAAAATCTCATCATCGGTGCGTTTGTGTTCCACACGTTGCTAAGTAATCGGTCCATTTGGCCGATTGCTGCTTGTCACTTCCTTTCGCATCGTGTCTTTCATTTCCGACTCTTTTCACCCCGCGACGCGATATATTATTAAATCATGAGATGAAGCGATTTAGAATGTCTAGATTTATCATCATCATCAGCCCTTTTGCGTCCCCACTGCAGGGTCACAGGCCTTCCATATGGATGGTTAAGGAGGATTGAGCCATGACCCTCCACGCTAGACCAATGCGGAGGGTATTAACGACTACAAATTAAGCCGTGTAACGGTGTGCTGTACCACCGTTTATTTCGTCCTAGGTTTCAGTATGCAAACTTTTTGTCTTTGATATTTAAGATCATTTCTTTTTAATTATTCATCTTTCGTAATTTAAAAATTTTGACTAATCCAATATGCTCTTTATGAATGTCAGTTCGTAAAAAAATCTTCTGTTGTGAACATATTATTTTTAAATATAAATATTGTAATAATGAAGATATGTGATTAAAATAGAAATTATAAATATAAAATTATATCCTGTAATAGCGTCCAAGTTTTTATTAAGAAACCCAAAAAGGGGTATGTATCAGTTTTATTTAGATAGATAGATAAATAATTAATTTATTCTAAATGCAACACACAGCCACATTATACAGAGAATAAAAATAAATAAAGTCATTATAGTAAAAATATTAACTACGAATAAGTCATGTACCTGTGTGTAGCAGAGAGAAAGGGTCTAAGGCTCAGTGCATTGAAATCACCGAAATGTAGGTGAAACTGATTTTCAGCCATCACCGCAGCTGAGACAAGCAGGGTCACAATCAAAGAAAAGGAGCCGAAAGAACAAACATGTAACGTCAGAATTTAGCAAATTTAATTTTATATTTAGGACAATGTAATGTCAGAATTTAGCAAATTTAATTTTATATTTAGGAAAACATACGAACTATTTTTATATTGATTTTTTGTTTGTCACATTTTCTTTTCTTTACCCATTATGACCATAAAAAAATAAATTCTCAAGCAAGTCAGCCTTTCTTTAATTCACCCAAGCATCGAACCCGTCACAGCCGGGACCAACGTGCGTTCCGAAGCACAGAATGACTTGAGATAATAATTTTAAGTCACCCATCCCATGACGATCGCGGATCGATCGTAAAGCAGTAACTGATAGCTCCATCTTTTTCTTTATTTTTATTGAGGTGGGTATTTACCCATTTGGCAATGGAGGTTTATTATTCAACGCTTGAGTTCTGTGTGCGATCCGTATTGTAATGGAAAATGTAGGTAATAATTAAAATATATTTACAATGAATAGTGAAGACAGGGACTTTTGCAAAAATAAACAAATAAAGTAATAGTGATAATAATTTTGTATTCTTTTTATTAACATTTTACATATAAATAACAACATATTAAAAAATCTGTAATTCGCTTTTTATCATTTCGAGATAATTTATCATGCCATTGTTAAACTTGTATCTTTTTTCTTAGTTTCGTTTTTAATTAGTGGTTTCTCTAATTACATTGACGTAACATTTCTTTACAATACTATTTTTTTTTTCATAAACCTCTGAATGAAAGCTAAAGATAGGAATAAAGAGTGTGGCCGCGCTGCATTTAAACACAAGTAGTATAGCTAAAAAGCATACATTGCGGCTCGCGTTTCCTGTTGACTGATACGTGCACTTGTGAAGAAGACTATTTGTTACAAACTGCTATATTTCAAGCTTACTTTAATCGGTTGTGCAATATGAGCCATAAAACAAATTTATCGAAACGCCCGCCGCCTTTTATTTGCACCAACGGTCATCTTCAGATAACTAAGTTGATTTCCTCGTCGGATATAACTTTTTTCCCCAATGGCGACGATTTTTGATCGATGGCCATTTGATTAAGATCATTTTTTCTATCCTAATGGCCTCGCTTGATTAGTCATTAAAACTTGGGCATTGTTGGAAACGTCATTTCCTATGCCAAATACTTACATCAGATGTCAAAATTTTTTCATTGTTATCAAACGTTAAGAACTTTTCGTGACAAACGGAGGAAATTGAGTATTTACTGGTGTGATATATTCTTTTGTGTTATAGTAATTTTATTATATATAAACGCCTTACTGAACTACGTTTAGTCTGGCAGATGAAACATGGTTTGAGATCAGTAAGCATTTGCTTGATATCTGAAAATTAAACTTTTATTAAATATAATAATAGTTTAACTTTCAGATACAAAATTATATTGCAGGGTCCTTTATCGTGGGGTGAAAAATGCAACCATGATTGAGATCTCAGATCACCACAGGCAACCCAATTTTTTTTTCTTATAATGAATGAAAACTCTTTTTTAATAAGGATTACGGTTAATTTTAAATCACCATACCATCTGACCACCGCATTATCTGCTCTTAAATCTATAGCGCGTAACGCATTCTCCAGTGTGAGAAAAATAGCCAGATAGTTCAAAATCCTTCGACGGAAGTTGTCAATAACGCAATTATCAAAACGATGACCTCAAAAAAGATTAAGAAATCGGGATAGCCAAAGGTAAACAAATAACGAATAAAGAATCCGTTATATAATCGGTGACAGAAGCAAGTGGAGCGGGGTTACGTCATCGTGTTAGCTCCTGTCACGTTAACTCTGTCGCAAGTTTTCCGATGCCGCATTAATATTTAATGGCCTGCAAATTGTCGACGCCATTGCATTGTCGCTAGGGAGATACTCAGGGCGTAACTTTGCATTAAAGATAATAATTTTGTGATGTGACTTCAATGAAATTTAAATGTGCGAAATGATTTTTTTTTAATATTTGAGGCTTAATTTATTTATTTTATTATTCTAGAACTGCTCGCAATATTATTTTTTAAATATGTAGGTACATATATCTACAAAATATTGGACCAGAAAGAATGAAGATCATATCGTCATCAGAATATGGTAGCATCTTTAATAAAGTGTGGTTGAAACAATTTTATTCATAACTTAAAAGAAAAAACGTGCTTGCTGAATTCATAACCTTTACCGTTACTTATTTACCGTGTAACTACAAGCTAACTTACAGACTAACCGAATCCAACAAGTTAAAAGTATAACAAGAAAAAATAAGACAATGTAAATATCACATTAATCAATTAATATTAGAATTGTATGTCAAAAAAGAATATAAATATATATCAACTTAATAATAATTAAATGTAAATCAATTACTCAGTCAATATTAGCTAAGAATTATCGAATTGCTTAAACTAACATAATATAATCAACAAATTAATCAGATATTTCAGGTCGAGCGAGGACGTAAGGTCATGAATTCAGTAATCGCGCCAGTGACATTCAGACAGATCGATCTTGAGAAACTGAAAAAGTCAGACTATTTGAAATGGTGACATTGTACTGATATTAATTTCCGTATTTTCAGAAATGAAAATATAAATTTAGAAATACATGATATAGGTATATTTCGGCTGTTCGTCGCCGATACGTTTAGTTTTCTCTTAACTACTCTTTTACGTATTTTGCTACTGATCATGTACGTTGGCACGTGTCACGGCCACACATCACACCGACGAGGAAAACAGGAAAACTTTAGGGGTACATTAATTATGCCCAAAGAGAGCAAACGGATTCTTAGAGATGTATATGATAGGTTGAATTATGTATGTTACCGTCTTCTATATTCTGTATCACTTTTTACTTATTTTTTTGTTTATAATTGTAATGTGTAATATGATGGTCAATAAAAATACTTACTTACTAACTTAGACTTAAGGATGGTTAACTAATAAACATCTCCATAAAACTCACTAAAGAAGCTCTAATATGGCAACATATAAATCTGTAACCTCATCGGAGGCCCCGGATCGACAACTTTTCCAACCAGCCTTTTGATTCTGTAAAAACCCAAACCCGATTACGAATTCACATATGTGTCCGAATTTTCTACAAAAAGCGGCATCCGCTCAACCTTGAATTGGTTTGTGGCATAAGTAAAGCGACTTTCGAAATGACAAAGGATATTATATAGAATATCTGAGACACGTCTATTCAATCAGATTTATCATCATCATCAGCCCTTTTGCGTCCCCACTGCAGGGGCTCAGGCCTTCCTTATGGATGGTTAAGGAGGATTGGCCATGACCCTCCACGCTGGCCCAATGCGGATTGGAGGGTATTAACGACTGCAAATGCAGCCGGGACCAACGGCTTAACGTGCCTTCCGAAGCACGGACAGCTCGAGAAAATATTTTTTTATGGTCACCCATCCCGTGACCGACCCTTGCGAAAGTTGCTTAACGACTACGATCGCGGGCCGGCGCTTATCCACTACGCCACTGAGCTACGGTGCTACTAAGCTGTTTTGTATTATTATACAAAAAATGGAATCACCAGAATATCTACACTTTATGACGGGAATTGGGATACATGAGTGAATTCGAAAGCGGCTCTGGATTTTTACAGAGTCGCAGGGCAGGGTAGATAGTTTTGCGTCCCTCCCCCCACCCCCTGCGTGACAAATTGTGGTAACCTGATGCGCAACCGTCTGTACATCCTTTAGTTGACTTTAGAGCGGAATACGCTGACAATTTCATTGCGACGATTTTCAAATACAGGAAAAAATGGTGTGTAATTTTTTTTATATAGTATTCGTTTACGTTATTGGCATTTCTTTTCCATTTTTTTAACTTCAACTAACTTTTTTAAATAACACTAATATCGGAGATAAAAAAGTAACAACATTTTTTATGAAAACGTTGCTATTTATCAACATTTTCTGTACCTTTTCTACAATATTTTCATTACATGATCCTTTGCCCGATTTATTTAAAAGATACACACACATACCCAAACTAAAGTGGAACGTGTTACTTTTTTATTCACAATTTTAAGTAAAAAAAAAAAAGGAACGTTTTTCCAACGTAAAACATAAAAAGGTTTGAATAATAACCTGGATAAGCCACAGCAAAAATAAGCAGTATTACAGCAAGCTTAATTAATATTTCCGATAAATATTTAGGTAAGCTAAATATTTAGTTACTAGTTGTCTTCTCGCGACTTTGCCCGCAAAAATTATAACCTAGATATCACCCGCTTCCCGTAAGTAAACGAGTTTTCTTAATTGGATCACTGCTTCCGAAGATTATCATCATCATGAGAATCATCAGCCCTTTTATGTCCCCCCTGCAGAGGCTCAGGCCTTTCTTATGGATAATTAAGGAGGATAGGTCATGACCCTCAACGCTGGCAAAATGCTGGTTGGACGGTATTAAATACTGCAAATGCAGACGGGACCAACTGCTTGACGTGTCTTCAGAAGCACGGAGTAATAGCTCGAGACAATAGTTTTTGGTCACCCATCCCGTGACCGACCTTGCAAATCTTACTTAACGACACCGATCGTTGGCCGCGGCGATTATCCACTATGCCGCCAAGCTACCCAATATTTTACCTATTACAAACAATCAAATTAAGTTAAAAACTCTACCTTTTTACAATCTTAGCATAGATATATGTAACCTTAAACGATTTTAGTCTTTCACAAGTGCTCTGTAAAAGCCTCAACTGAATAAACAATTTTGATTTATTTTTTTATTTTGATAAAAAAGGACTGCAATTATTGAATAACTAAATAAATTGTTTGAAAACAGCTGTTGGCACTGTTACAGCAAAATTCAACGACATTGCTCACTTCCGCTAGTGGCGACATCTGTGCAACAAAATGAAAGGTCTTTTAACAGAAAATGCCTATTAAAATTAATATAGTATGTCCAAAAACTTATTTCGGTCATATATCCTTAGTTATCCTGATTTTCGATTGTTTAATTAGTAATTTCAAATAAATCTTATCTTGTCCAACCATAAGAGAAGGTTTTGCTCCATCCATTGAGAATATAAACTAGCTAATGATGATGATAATAATATTATAGGAGCTCGATAACACAGTGATTAGCACGCTCTACCGCTCATATGATGGGCAACCAAAAATATTGTAACTCACGCTCCTTCGTGCTTTTGAAGGCAGGTTAAGCAACTGTCGTTAATACCCTCTAATCCACACTAGGCCTACATAGTGAGTCATGACCCATCCTCCCTATTTGGTTTGATTGGGTTCCATCCATAGGTAAGGCCTGAACCTCAGCAGGGGACAAATTAATGGCTGGTGATGGTGATAAATAATATTAAAACTTATTCGACGATTTAGATGACACAATTCAGTTACTAACATAGATTTTGTAACAATTTTTTACTAGAGAACTGTAAAAAACAAATAAATATATAAAAAACGGGTCAAGTGCGATTCGGATTCGCGTTCGAAGTGTACTGTCCCGGAAACGATCAAAAATTGCGTTTGTATGGAAGCTTGTTGTTGTATGTTGTATGGAAGCCCTTAAATATTTATTTTATTTTGGTTTTTAGTATTTGATGTTGAAACGGCAACAAAAAAACATCATATGTGAAAATTTCAACTGTCTAACTTGCACATAGACTGGTGACAAACAGACAGATAGAGCGAAGTCTTAGTAATAAGTTTTTAACCTTTAGGCACGGAACTTATAGCACGAAATTTGTAGTTTTATCAGCCATATTCAAATTCCAAAGTGTATTTTTATAACATATATATTTTTTTTACTATTAATTCACATGCATTTGAAAAGACACGCTAAGATGTACAAACGTCTATTAAGATTTTATTGCGCTTTTAAACTCTAATGAATGTCCAAATTGTATCGGTCGCTTAAAACTAAGGTCAGTTTTAATGGACATTTATGCAACTGACTCTTAGATCCACGAAAATAAATTATAGCAATTTATATTGATTGTAAATTATGCAACATTCATATTTTAAGATTAAAATAAAATAAATTTACACTCGAATTTAATTTCATATTCTTAATTATATACTGTGCACTACTTTGCAAATTTTATTACATATAAATATAATTAATGAATTAATTTATAGAGATTATCAATTCAGCAATTCAAAGGACACCTTACCTGCGAACAATGATTCAGGGAATATTCTTTATCTAGTATAGTTTTAGTCATAGCCATATTACTATACGGCTACTTTTTAATATTTTGTGAATATTATATTTTGGTCGTGGGTTCGATTCCCATGTCAGGGTGCCAGGGACCAAATGGATTTTTTAAGCATTTTTGCAAGAATAATTTTTAGTATGACATTGTGAATGCAAAATTAATCAAAAATATAATAATTAGAACAAAATTCTCATCTTTATCGAAAGATTCAATATTTGTAGAAATATTTCTTTCGGCTGTTTGGGTGGATGCCTGAACATTGATGAGAATGCGCTCTGTAGTAGCGAAAAGTAACAAGTGCTTGAAAGATTCGTCAGTCCTGTTAGATCCTGGGTAGTTTAGTGGTTAGAGCAGTCACCCGGATTGTGAAAGGTCGTTGGTTCGATTCCCATCTCAAGGTGCTAGGGACCAAATGGGGTTTTTAAGCATTTTGTATTAAGAATATTTTGTGAATATTTATAGTATTTTAAATTAATTATTTTGGTTACATTATTAAAGTAATTTGAAATTTTTTAAATTAAAACAAAATTACTATTTATATATTTGGTCAATTTGGCATTCATGGTGCTATATTATTCTCCACTTTATATACCTATCTGATAGAAATTTGAATATTTACTCAGCAAAGTTATTTTTTAGTTTCGTTTAATTTCTGACAGTTCACCTACATCATGCCGACCCAAAATACTCGCCGACGCCTATTTTGGGATTCATCAAGTGATGCGTCTTCTTGAATAATATTTTATTTAACGTCATATTGTGTAAAGGACTTAGAAGGCAAATCATGATGGAGGTCGGTGAATTACAATTAGTTGTATTCAGTATAGTACAGTGCCTGTATGTCAGTATTTGAGGTTATATAAATATATTCAACATTCAAAAGGTCTTTGAAAATCTTAATTGATTATTTTATGTATTTAATGACAAAATGCTTAAAAAATACACCAGCCCCGGGTACCCCGTGATGAGACTCGAAATCCAAAATTTGCAATACCGACTCGAATGTTAAAGAACATTTGCAAGTGCCGATCATAAGATTTGGAAAGAGTTCGATATAATAAAATGGTCCCCATTTTAAGCTATAAAAAAACTCAGAGAGTCATTTAATGGGACAAACATATTCAACAAAAAAGTTAGTTTCACGTCGCCATCAAGCGTCATCTAGACCCTGACCTCCGCACTATCAAGTGTCATCATCCAGATTCTAGATTCTAGACCTTGACCACCGCTCTGCGTACTGGGTGATTTACCCTTAGTAATTCAACATACTGAAATCTCATTTCATAGAGTACATAAGCGTAGCGTCATCCTTCCTTTAAATATAAGCTTGTACGCTGATATTTAAAGGAAGTTATTGTTCAGATAGCACAGTAAAAACTTGACAAAAAATTTTTTTCCAAGTATTTAGCCATGTTAAAACTCTGATCAAATGTTTTTATGATATATATTGTCTAGTCCTGAGATTTTGCTACATTAAACTAAATTCTAAACCTGTAGAAATTTACTTTTAAATAAAGTAATGTCAAGAGAGGCTTAAATATTTTAAGCGCCGTTTTTCGACACAGCTTTTACATTGAGATGAAATTTATCCTAAAAATACAAGCTAAATTTAATATAAATAGAAATTTAATTCAAAGTCAAATGTAAATCATACTTGACTATCGTACTACAAAATAGCTCCAAGTTTCTCTGGTTCAGACAAATAATCTAGTCTCAGTACAGGTGCATATGCAACTGCCACACAAGTCTCGGTTTGTGCATATAAATTGGTCTTGTGGTTTTGTGAATGTACCTGTGGTAATTCTACTAACACTGACAATTGAAGTTACTGACTGTTGCAAAAAAATATATAAATTCTATTTAATCTGTCAATCAGATAATGGAAAACTGCTGGATACGTATTTTTATTTTTTCAGTTTAACAGGAAATGGCTAAGATGATAGGCGTTAAAATTGAAGAGTGGGGTCTCGCTGCGTCACAACTATGTAGAAAATGTACAAAGGCGTGATGTCCTTTTCAACTTAGCGAAAACTCTGTTAAAATTAAAGTAATATACAATATATAAACTAGTTATATAATACACGGAACTACAAATATTAAATATTAGATTTTATTCATGGACGTATGTATTAATATCAGATAGGCTTTAGGTTCGTAACAGGAAGGAACAAGGGAGCTAGTTACCTTCTATACACAGACAATGGATGCGTTTAGATAAAGATAACAAATAAAATTAAGATTCGATCATATTAATTCACAACTTCAAAAAAATAAAAAACACATGTTTAATATTCTCTAACAATTTACCTGGCGGACAGACAGAATTAGTAATTATCCCTATTTGATTTAACATCGTAATAAGCCCATTGAAAAGTTTAATGATGTTTTTTATATTTTTCTCTTCCACTAAAAGTTAGTAGGAAAAGGATTAGCTCATTAATAATCGCGGACGATAAATACAACACGTGTTTAAGTTCGAACCTCTTTTTTGTTGTCGGTTATTACCTAAAACCTTCTCCAAAGTCTGACAAATATGCTGAAAACCGCTAAAAATGAACGCGGGGTTCACACACAAACATACTCGTAAATATATTAAATGTATTAAAAATAACTGAAACTTCATCTTCCAATTACTTGGCTATGTACTTAGGTAACTTTATTATTCTTTGTTTCAATATAAAAACAACTGAACCTTTTTTGATTACCATTTTGGAAATATAATCTATCAACTAAAAATACGTTTAAAACGATAAATAATTCACGAACTAGTGATTGAACATACATAAAAAAACATATCTAGACAAATTGAGAACCTCTTTTTATTTTGAAAAAGAGGTTCTCAAATCGTCTGGATAGAATTGAGTTTGAATAGAATTTCAAACTTTGAAATAAATGAAAACGCTATTTCATAAGGAGGAATTAATAAAAATATTTTGGTAGTATTCATTTCAAAACAAAAATAAATATAAAAACATATTCGGCCTGAAATATAAACATTCTATCAATAATTTCTAAACGACTTTTTTGCGCGTGTAATTTTATAATATTTTCATTCGTATCAAATCCTTTGCCGACTACGTGTTGGTATCTGTTTCATTCTGTATAAATATAAATAAATAATTAAATGCTAGGTTAAGTTAAGAAGCCGAAAGCGGCGGAACGGTTTTAACGTAGAGCAAAACTGGTAATTGGGATGAAAAAACTTAATACTTTAAAAACTATAATATTTTTCTTTGCCCATGTACGTGATATTAGGCGATAAGAATTTCTTCGGGTCAGTTAGTAGATAATATTAGGTCCTTACATATGAAATTGATGTTTGGTATGGGAGGAACAAAAAGTCGAATATTTTTAATATAATATATTTATTTAATCAAATATTTAATCGAGTTTTGCCATCTTATAGGCAGTTCATTAATCCTCTTACTAAAAAAAACATTCGGACGGAAATCAATAAAATCTTTGAAATTTGCACTGCCCATTTGAGTTGAATTTAATCCCTTGCAAGAAGTTATCCAAATTTCGGAAAAAATGGTCATCTGTTGGAGCAAGGTCCGGGAAGTACGGTGGATGTCTTAGACATTCCAATTAAAGCTCTTCTAATTTGGTAGCCGTCTGGTGTGCAGTGTGTGGTCTAGCGTTGTCGTGAAGTAGCAGTGGCGTAGAGCGATTGACCAGCCTCGGTTGTTTAACAGCTAGTTTTTCCAGCATGGTTTGCAATTGCTAACAATAGATATCTGCTGTAATTGTCTCGCCAGATTTGAGAAAACTGTAATAAACAACACCGGCACTAGTCCACCAAACGCTTAAAAATAACTTTTTTGAGGTCGATTTTCGCTTGGGGCAGCATTTGGCTGGCATGCCAGGGTCCAACCATTGCGATGAGCGCTTCCGATTATCGTAGAGAATTCACACATCACAGGTAATGATTCGATTTAAAAGCCCTTCATTATTGTGCCGGTTCAATAATGTAATGCAGCAGTCGAAATTCGTGAGGTACCCACCTCTCAAGCTTTTTTATCTTTCCAATTTGCTTCAAGTGGATTAAAACAGTTTTACCACTAACACCGCAGCCTGCAGCTAACTCTGACATGGTTTGCGATGGATCCGCTTCCACAATAGCCTTCAATTCTTCATTATTAACTTAAGTCTCCAGCCGTCCACGAGGCTTGTTCTGCAGGTCGAAATTTCCAGAACGAAAACGTTGGAACCACAAACGCACTGTGTTTTCTTTTGCGACACAACGCCATAAACATCATTTACCCTTCGAGCCGTTTACATACATACATATTTCGTCTTCTCGACTTTCGGCACTCTTTTTCATAAATACGTCGGGTTTCATGGCACCATTTCCCACAAAAACTAATCTAAAAAAAATGCAGAAAATCACTTCATCATCATCAGCCTTTTTACGTCCTTAATACAAGGGCACAGACTTTCCTTATGAATGTTTAACGAGGATGGGTCACGACCCTACACGCTAGCCCAATGCGAATTGGAAAATATTTATGACTGCAAATGCAGTTAAAATGAACGGCTCAACGTTCCTTACAAATTTTTTGGTCATCCATCCCGTGTCTGACTCTTGCGAAAGTTACTTAACAACGAAGACCGCGGGCCGCGGCTCTTATCCCCTACGTTACTTCAAGTTAAAAAAAACACTCTTTTAAATCTGTTCAACACTTGTTGCATCAAATACCTAAGTAAGAGTAATGAAACTTGTACATTCAACCACACTTTCACATTCTTTGGATACACGTCTTCACGCCACCGCGTCTCGAACAATAATGCCCCTAAGACTAATAACTACCTTACAGCAAGACTAGCCAAATGAGTCTTTTTTTATTAAGTCAACACAACATCCGTTTCCGGACAAGTGACATTATTTTTTATTATTTACTTCTTTTCTGTGAATAAATAAATGTATTTAATTAAAAAAACATATTTATAATGCATTTTACAATAATATAAACCTATTCTAATTATAAGTAGATTGACGGTTCGATAAAAAGACAAGGGTAAAATCTCATAAAAATACATAAAAATAATTCTCAAAGAATCACAACGTAAGTGTATGCGGAAATGCGATTATAAACAATAAAATTATAAAATACAATCATGAATCTTTAATTTTCACGTTTCCAACATATTTTTCTGAAATAGATTATTTTAATATTCTATAAACCGCAAACCTATTTAAATTCAACGTTAGTAATATAAATCGCACTGAATACTTTATGCTTAAAACACTATGTCAGTCTGTGGAAGCCTAAATCGATAGTCCGTTAACCACACCACAACTAGTGTAGTAAGGTGTTATAGTAGTACAGACCGACTGACAAGCGGTAATTCACATTAACATATTAGGTAGCAGAACTAACGCCGAAATTGTTCGTTTAAAACTTTCCTCTTTAACTTGAAGATAATTTAACAATTTCAACATGCATTATCGGATTTACTGTAAAATAAGAGTATTTTTTGTCCAAAAAAATTTAACAAGAGATGAAACGGATATCCGGTTGCTATCCGGTATCCGGCCTACCCGGCCTTATTTTTACTATCCGTCCGAATTCCGGATAAGATGTCAATATCCGGCCTGATACCGGATAGCAAAATAAACTTAAATCTCATATTTTACTTAAGGAAAATAATACCACTTTACATACATTTATTAATTAGTTTAATACTTAAAATTAACAAGTGGCAAATTGTGGTGAAGAATACCAAACTTTCTGCTTTTGTTGGTAAGAGGTGACTCCGCTTTGCTTCATATACCAGGGCAGCATCAGGGAATTCCTATTTTAAGTATTTGCCCGAATTTATATTGGCAATTTTATCTCTGCCACACTCGAATTTTGAATGCGAAAGAGTTTTTAGCAAAGTAAATGACATAAAACTAAAAAACGTAATTGACTCCTTACGAGATCGATCAAAGCAATTTTTTTATCGCAACAGGCAATACAGCGTCACGGAATAAATTATATTGTTCTTGTTCTCAGCGATACAATGTTTCAAAGTATAAAATAAATATGAATAAAAATACCGAAATACGATAATTCAATTGTCCGATTGTAAAGTGTTTTTTTCTACTCTGGCCCAAAATGTATTGCTAAATATTCAAGGTTGTTCTACCGTATTCCCAATTTAAAATACTCCATAATTTTGAAAAAAATAATTCTACCATCCGCTAGATTTCAGAGTTGATAACACTGCTTATACTTGACACGATATAGATTCAAATCAAACTGATGGAGTCATATAATGCGATAAAGGCCGAATATCCGGCCCGGCCAAACAACCGTTACATCTCTAATTTTAAAAAATCCAACGGCATTATAAAAATGTAGAGATTTTAACTTAATTTGATAGTTTATAGCGGATAAAATATTGGGTCCAATCTAAATTTAGGCCAGCGTGGAGTGTCTTAACTTCCCATAAGGAAGGTCTGGGTCCCTGCAGTGGTGACGTACAAACGGCTGTTCATGATGAATCTCATGAAAATTAAGAAATCTTATGAGTATACCATTTAAACAAAAAGAGATAACCTGCCAAGTGTGAGACGGACAAGCGCGAGAAGGGTTCCGTGATAAAAAACAAGCAAAAAAAGTCATGTTTATTGTATGTGAGCCTCTTTAAATGTTTATTTTACATTATCGGTGAAGAACTCAACTGTCTAACTTTATTTTTATCTATTCATCTCGTTAAAACTTACATATCGCCCATGAAGAGTCAATAAATAATAACTGATATTTTGTCAATTTTTTGTTTTATTGTATTATTTTATATATTATTCGTTGTAAAACAACTACTACACAATATTGAGAAAGATTTTGGGTTCGTTTCTTATGTTTTTGTAAGATAAACAATAATTGCAATGTACTGAAAAAACCAATATAATAGATTTGAAACGTTTCTTTCGTCTCCTGAAAAGTTGCATTTTTGCAGTTATTATTTATTGACTCTTCATAGACGATATATTATATTGTCTCACAAAAAGGCACATTTAAACCACTTGGGTTTGTGTGCAATACATTACAATCATGTAGTCCATATAAAAAGATACTAATAAATAGTTGTTATCAATTACAGAAGCATATTATCATTAAGTTATACCACGGAATATTAAAACAAAACACTAAAGGAATACTACAACAGAACTGGCACCATTAAGTATTTGTAGATAGTTAAACTATTTTTACTGACTTTAAAGATACGTACATTCAGCAATACCGAAATAAGAAATATGCTTTTAATTTATATTATTTTGTGTGTTTAATATTATGTCACGTACGAAGGTAGCTAAAGAATTAACCAGTCGTGGAATGATGGATGCGCTCATGCGCTCACCATAGTAATTATTTGCTGATTCAATAACTATCACGGTTCATGAGATAGAGCCTGATGACAGACAAAAAAATCACGTTTGTTATATGAGAGCCACCTTAAATATTTATTTTATTCTGGTTTTTATTATTTGTTATGGAAGAGGTAATAGAAGTACGTCTTCTATGTAACTTTCACGGTTCACGAGATACAGCCTGGTACCCGACGGACAGACAGACAGCGAAATTTTAGTAATAAGGTTCCCGTTTTGCCCTTTGCGTACGGAACCCTAAAAAGAAAATTAAGAAATAAAACTTCCTCTTTCTATGTAAGTCAATTAAAAACTTATAAATTACGTAGTAATGTCTGATTCGCTTTCACCATAAAACCAACTACCCCGAATATTAATTAAATAGAAGCTTATAAGCTGTGTAATAACGTCAATTTTACTTAGTCCACATTAACCACATTAGCCGTCGCGTGAAAATCGTCACCAATAAATTCTAGATACAATTTTGAACGGTGAATCGAGCAAATGGCCAGGAAATTGTACATTTTCATGGAATATCAGGCCATTTCGGTCGCCTCGGCTAGAATCGCGGTTATTGAATTCAAAATGAAATATGGAAACAGTTGATTCGATTCAATAAACACTATATAGGAAGATATTTTATAATTTATCATAACATTCCTTGGATATCTCAAAGTTGACGTTGTATTTCAAAGTTGTAGTTGTTCACCTGGTTGCGGCATTAATTATAAATATATATTAAATATTTTACATTACAATACAATCGATATTGCACACACAGAATTCAAGCGTGAGATAATAAACCTCATTTGCATTTTAACCTCAATAAAAATTGAATAAATAATCAGTCAATCATCACTCACACCTCGAGTAAAGTATTCATTTTCAAATTGTTTATTAATGCGAGTGATTAAATTAATGTATTTAAAAATTGTCTGAAAAAGCTCTCAGTGAAAACAGTGTCTGTGCAGTTGATAGGACAAAGAGTTTGGCCGCCACTGCTTGAGCTATCGAAGTGATATATCATACGTGAGACCCACCATATTCCTAAATCGTAGTCTTTGGCATCTCCATCAGTTTATAAAATGCCTGTCCTTGTAACTCCTAAATGGCCAAAATCGGGTTATCTGCGCTGCAACTACAAAACAAATACCCAATAACTACAAAACTAGTTCTTCCGTTCAGTCACTACGTTTATAAAAAAGTAAAAACAATAAGCTGAAGATCACAAATTTCAAAAAACTAAAAATGACTTCCTCCTTATATTTCGTAGCAGTTCATAGTTCCGTAGCAGTTCGTAGCTCGAAGCATTTGAAACAGTTGAAGTAATTGTTTCCCGTTTCATTTCGATATTTCTCTTTGCTTCAGATTTCAAGTCGTTCGTATTATTTAAATTTATTCTTGCTTACGTCATTACTTCTGAGACCGGGCTGAAATGGTCGAGTTAGCTTACTATTCTGTTATTAGTTTTTAATTTATTAAATTATTATTTATATTTGAAAAATACTGTAAGCGAAATCGTCTTAAGTGCCAGGTTGGATCTAAACGAATATCTTTCGATAATCGGACGAAGCCAAGGCTTTTTTTATTTTTTCATAATGAGCATATTTTGAAAGAACAATGGCGAACTCCCATATAGCTTTGGACCTGAATTTTTAAAGTCCCGTTCATGAATGAAATAAACGTGTACTTGAAGGTAAAAGCTAAACTAACAAAATCCTAATCGTCTTTTTCCTTTAAAAGTTGGGATTAAAAAAATATGGCATAAAATACTTTGTGGGATTACGAGGGTCAAACTGAAAGTTCTTAGAACTGGCCACTTATAAACAATATAATAAAAAAATAATTCTAAAATTTGAAAATATAACTCTTTGCCAATATTACTGAGTATATATTTCATTCATTTGTCATTTGTTTTACGATTTGGCGGCAAATTGAAAATTGTCTGTGTCACGTCATCATGAATTTAACACGAGAAAATTTTCGTGCAATGATTTTTTATGACTTTCGATGTCCTTACAGGTGACGAAAGCTGGATTTACTGTTATGATCCTAAAACCAAAAGACAATCTGCTCAGTGGGTGTTACCTTTCGAGGAGTTGCCAACTACAGTGAAGAGAGATCGAAGTGCGGGAAAAAAAATGGTGGCCTCGTTCTTTGGAAGGATAGGTCATTTTGCAACAATTGTGTTAGAGGATCAAAAAACAGTTTCTGCAGAATGGTACACTACCAATTGTTTGCCACTTGTCTTGGAAAAAGTTCGAGAGAAAGGACCTCGCAGTAGGATCCTCCTTCACCACGACAACGCCTCGTCGCACACCGCCAAGCGAACGATCGACTATTTGGCGACATCAAACGTTGAATTACTGGGTCACCCGCCGTATAGCCCCGACCTCGCGCCTTGTGATTTTTATTTATTTCCAAAAATTAAAGAAAAACTTAAAGGAAAGCGGTTTATGAATGCTGAAGAAGCGGTGGCTGCGTATCGCGATGCCATTGAAGAGACCCCTACGGACGAGTGGGCAAAGTGCTTTTCCCAGTGGTTCCATCGCATGCAGCGGTGTATTGACGTGAATGGACAATATTTTGAAAAGATATAATAAAACTAATAACTGGCTAATGTAATCAGTTTTTGATTTTCTAAGAACTTTCAGTTTGACCCTCGTATATATTGCATCTTTGCTTTTTCGTTGAATGGACGTTAAAATAAATAAAAAGGGTAACCAGGTTACTCCGTTTAATAAACTAGATTAAAATAATTACATATCTAACAAGATCCAGACACTTATAATAGAAACATTTATAACATATGACTAAACTGTGCGGAGTAGATCCCTTTGCCTTAAATTAAATCATTACAACTGAAAGTGACAAATAAGGGCAATGTACACATTGAACTGTCATTGTTATAACCGAATCGATTGCCATTCGGAATCCAAAAGTAATGTAAATATCAACGTTAGTCGAAGAAACATGCTTAATTGTCAAGTTGAATATTAACATAAATATCAAACTCCACGAACGAACACACAACAAACAAACCAAACCAATCATCCGCTATCATTCAACCATCATCATCATAGAACATTCATAGATGAAAACAAGCATGTCAAAATAAAATCAACCAATCGATTATCTAGAACTAAATAATCGATACGTTAACCTTTCATCGGATCAACTGCAGAACTGGCAATAATCTTCTTAAATCGGTTGTGGTACCTTAGCTTTCAATTTTTTTATTTTTCAAGTTTCAATACGTAATTTAAACGAATAAAATAAATATTTATGAAAGTATTCAAAGACCGTATTTCATATAATATATTATATATAGATTTTATATTTAATATATATTTGACGTTCATTCGCTCAGTCGATACACGTCATTACATCACATAGCTCACTTATTATTAGTAGTAAATGGCGACAGATTATATTCTATAGAACATATTTGAAAAACTCGCGATTAATTGAGAATCGCTTCTTACATTGTTGATGTATGTGATCGATTTTTCATAAAACCATCCAAACCACAACCCTTTGATATATTGTGTGGTTTGCAATTAAAGAGAACGGAATCTATTCTATACAATTTTATTTTGAATTTATATTCGATTATTAAGCGTATTAATGGTAATTTAAATATAATTAATTGCAATGTACATTAAACGATAATATCCATTAAAATAGATGACCCTTTTATTGCCCGGCGCAAAATTAATGAAACACTTCCAAGATATAGTTTTATTATTAAAGTACTTCTGCGTAGACCAGAACGTTTCTTAAGAAGATTTTTGCGTTTTGTTTTTGTACTATCATCAGACGTTTTGTTATCTTGATAATTATTAGCAGCATTTAATATTTTAGTTTGGTTCCCCGACATTAAAATTAACCATTTTGTAGAAGTAAAATATATTAATGATATATTATTTATTTGTCATATTGCCATCCATGTACGGTCTTGTAAATTATGGGGTCTGATTTCGCCATTCTTCTTTATTAATAAGCCTCGAAATCGACATCGAGCACAGCATTGTCACAGGAACAAAGCTCAACCAAATATAACCTTTATTACCTTTTAAATTCGGTTTTATATTGAAGGTTGATTTCATTAAATTATAATACATTGTATTGCTAATTAATAAAATATCAGCGACGAATTCGACGTCGAACACAACCAAATGGTTATGGTTCGATCAAATAAAATCTACTTCAGAAGGTAATAAAGACTTTTTTTAACATGACAATTGTCCAACATAAATCACACAAATTTGATCGGACCGTAAAATGGAAACATCCTGAATTTAATCATTAGGCAATTATTAGACTCTTCTAAGTCGCGACAGATGGAGAAACGGGCAAAAAATCCGTTCCTTTACACGTAATATAAAAAATTTTCGCGAGACAAGTGGTTAAAAAATAGATGTCGTGTTAATTATTAATTTCCTACATCCAATTTATTCCTATTAAGTAGGTAATAAAAAAAAAGGAGGAAAGATTTGATTATTTGTTTGCATTGACATGGCTCTGAAATTTCTGTATCGATATTAAAAATTCTTTCACCCAATAGGAATCTGTATCACACCCGGGTGACGCAGGCTACAATTAGCACGTAGAAGTCGCAGAAAACCACTAATAATAGATTATTACACTGGACACTACAAGTATTTAACAAGCACATAGCGACATCTAGTTCGTTTTTAAGAACTACTTTTCCGTTCCTAATTAATAATGGTCCCTGCAACGCACTGCTTGTGATCAGCGGAGCCTCATAAAATTGTTTCTATATAAAAATATTAAAATAAATATAATAATGTTGCGAGTATTCTATAATAATATAATACTTTATTTATCTAGACTTACGTATATGTACAACATAATAAAAACATGTTATATCATCATAAGAGTCCATGGCTTTTTGTACCTGAGAAAACTATTTAATAATTTAATCATCAATCGATTCACATGCCGTGTCAAACAAACTCATTGTATTTATTATAATTTCATTGATATTATTAATATGAATATTAAAATATAACGGAATATTCAAAGCTTAGTCAATGTGGAAGGAGCTAGATGGCGTAAGTAGTCGGTCTGCATTCGTAATGGCAGTTCACAGTACGAGTGACCAAAATCTATTATGTCGAGCTCTTCCGTGCTCCGTAAGACATGTTAAGTCGTTGGTCTCGGCTGTATCTGCAGTTGTCAATACCACCAAACCATACTGCACGCAACGCCCGCGTGGTGAGTCCCGGCCCATTCTCCTATTCGTTTCATTCGATTCCAACCAAAGGGAAGGCCTGACCCTCAGCGGTGGGGGCATTAATAGGCTAGAGATGATGATTGAATGTGGTCAATTATTGAACAAAAATAATAATCACAGATACCTACTAGCTGTTACCCACACTTTTACGCGCCTGGTCAAAGAGTAAATACTAATACTAACCATGAAATTTCTTCGAAAAAAAAATTCAATACCGCAATCCCATTTTAGTTATAAATGTATTACGAATAAAGGAAAAGATTCAATAAGAATGAAATTAATATAAGGCTTAGACCACACTGCGTTTAAGCGCACGCGGTTATGAAATAGCTGAAAACGCAAAACCGCATACATCAAAGCATTTGTCTTCTATATAATAACTTTACTGATATTCTAAAGCTGAAAAGTTTGTTTGGTTTGTTGAATTGGTTAATCTCAAGAACTATCGATTCGGATTGAAAAATGATTATTACGTTGAATAGTCCATTTATTTAGGAAGACTATAGGTTATATGACTATTAATGGAATGGAATGGAATGCTTAGCATAAGCCTCCACCATTTGCGCTGCCCGCATCCAGCGGCTTTCTCTCGATGGAATGAAAAATAAAGGACTTAAACACCATGCGAGCCCAAAGCGGTTTGGTGGGTATTAATGACTGCAGGTGCAGCCGCGACCAATTGCTCAACAACCCCTCTGAAGTACGGAGAAGTTTGAGATTATAACTTTTTGGTCCCCCTTCTTATGGCCGGCCCTTGGAGGTTGCATAACTTCCGCATCGCAGATTGAACGCACTTGCCACTTAGCTATCGAACTTCTTTACAAAAATGCATAGCAACAATGAATTTCAGACTTGCGTGTAAATAGTTGCGTTTAGTCGCAGTGCGATCTAAGCCTAACGTCTATCTTTTCTTGTGATGTGAAAAAGTTAATGGATTGGACGCGTCGGGGTCAAAAGGGACACTAGTACATAATGAAAAGAAATATGAAAGTAGCCTTTAAATTTTCAAGTGCATTGTAAAAAGTTATGGTATTCAATAAAGAATTATTCATTCGTTTATTGTGATCTTTATTTAAATTTTTACTAGTTTATTGGTGCTTTAAAATTTAAGTTCATTGCACTATAAGTGTATCACGTTTGACTACATTTGTGAAATTCAGTTCAGTTTATGGTTTTATAAATTTGATATACCTACGATCGAATTAATTATAATATTAATAACATACTTTTGTTTTTATGAATGTATTAAGTAACTAATAAAGAAGACTGAATAATATCTTCTAAAATATTTCCTAATTGTAGTGGAAAATTTGCAATTTTTTAAATCCAAAAAATCCTCAATCTTACAAACATATCGCTGGCTTATTTCATTGTAATTTTTGATATAAATCTATTTGTTTGTCTCGGCAAGTCAAGAACAGCTGGGTCGTTTTATCTGATTTTAGTTTCGATATAGATTAACTTTCAACCATTACAAAACTCTCTTTCCGTATTCATTTTCAAACCAACTTCCGCAAGTCACGATTGTGCCATTTGAACAGTTTGTTTTACTTTTAATAATAAGTTATCCGCTTATTTTAAACTAATTAAAAACACATCAAATATGTAATACGATTCTCCGTATTTTATACCCGCCTCCACCAGGTGTTCCTGCACCTGACCTCTGCACTGAGTTCTGAGTGATATACTCATCGACCTCTATGAAACTCTTGGATATTTTTGTCAGGGGCGCTTATACTGGAAGTCGACTACCCAACCCGTAACCGACGACGGAACGTTCTAATGAGTGTCATCTCTCATTATTTATGTTTGTAAGCGGTAGATCACCTGATCAGTACCTACTGCACCTGAGCATATTTAGCTTCGATTAACACAGTCATACGGTACAATGACAAAACTTATTTAACCAACTACTACTATAAAACCGTTATACGAAACATAATAAAATATATAATGGTGACAGGCGGGTGCTTGCTCTCAATACCGTACCGCGAAATCCAATTTCTATCTTTATTCGTTACAAATACGTATGTATAATAAAATAGAGCTTTACAGAAGGCAAACAGATATCTGAATCTTATATAAACTCAATCATACGAGTGATTCGCTATGGATGGAGGAATATCTAATTTAGATATTTTCTTACTTTAATATCATTTTATTTTACATAACGTCATAAGAATGAAAAAATTTAATCAGCGCAACTTGGATGATTTTAGTTTAAGTTATGACGTCACTAACGATCGCCAAATGGTGCTACTCATTATCTGCTTAACCGGTACTTTAACATGTTTGTTATTATCAAAGTAAGTTTGTGCAATCAAGCCGACTCTTGGGTGGAATGAACTTAAATGCCTTAATTTTAAGCAAATTCTTAATTTAAGTTTATTTATACATTGTTGGGGTAGAGAACATGATACTTTTATAATTTTCCCTTAATGTAGGGAATCGGCTTTTTCTATGTAAAGTTACTGCTCTTACGTTGAATTACAAATAATAATTATTTTACTAATCTTTCAGTGTCTCTTAAAAACTGTAAAGTTTTGTAAATTTTAGAATTAAACCGTCTTTCAAAATTGCCGACCCCTAACCTAAAATTTTCAATTAGTTTCTGGAGCCTGTTTAGTATTACTTTGATTTTAGAGTTAACATTTTCCGTAGAGAGACGTTATCAATTACAAAAAGTGTTTTCAAACCCTTAAATATATTAATCAGATAGACATATACATTTATAATATAACAATAATGCCAAGATTTACGGCGTCCGACTATACCCGGATTAACGGAAACCTATCAAAGCCTAGTTATAAATCACTACATATTATAAAAGAAACACAAATCCCCCCTCCACGTTTATATATTTCTGAACATGACATAATCAAAAACTACTAACCCGTTTTTTATGTTTTCACTAACATTTAATTAGGATGACTGTAAATAGATACAGCAAGGACCAACAGCTTAACGTATTTTCCAAAACATGAAGGAACTCAATATAATATAAAACGGTCACCCATTCTATGACTAGCCCTTAAGAACATCACTTAAACTCTATGCGTTCTATTCACTGCACCACCAAGCTCCTTTTGATAGAGGAGGATCTTGCTACTCATGAATTTATTGCTGAAACATGACAGGAGATGATTCTCCTGTCATGTTTCAGAAACTGAATACAAACTGACAATAACCATGAAATCACAGGTACTTTATTCTATTAGATTTCTCAAGTCCATAAATAAATACAAAAGAGATTGTACTCAATATTTGAGTGAGATATTAGTTTTGCGTGCCTCATGTTTTTTTAGCAAATGCTATCCAATAATAGGTAAGGCGGGCGAGTGCCACCCTTAAAATGTAACAAAAATTGAATACGCCAAAGTAGTAAGTAAAGTGGTTGATTTACATGAAAAATGTTTTTCCTCCGCATCCCGGGTGTTGCCGCGGAATTGCCCTGTCGTGAACCTAGACACAAGAACACTTTTAACCTGTATTTGTTTATTCAACTTGTAAATTGGGGCGAATCTTTTTTAAGAGTGCGCATAAAAGTAAAGAAAGAACAAAATGAAATCAACAAGGTGTATTATAATAATATCTTCAAAAATGGCATAAATAAAAATCTTGTGTTCATCGGTCACATGGATAATTGAATGTACTTTTAACAGTGAAACCATTAAAAAATTATAAAAAATACATCCGATGCTTGGTGAAAAAAGCGCAAGAAGACAAAAAGACAAAAGAAGATCACTGGAGGCCGAGAAAAAACATAAAATCTACATGGCCATGCCTGACCGCTGAACCACTAAGGAGGTTCATACTTCAACAAGCTTGTCAATAAGACAAAAGACTTCACAGTGTATTACATAAAATGGAGCATTTAATAAATTACACACAAACCTAACTAACATGGACGATGATGATAGAGGGGGTTATGCTTGGAGTCTCTCTGCAAGATCAATTAGAAATGAGCAGATTTGCAAACGGATCAAAGTAACCGATGTAACCCGAAGAATTGCGAATCAGAATTGGAAATGCGTAGGACATATAGCTCGTTAGACAAATGGCCTTTTGGGCAATAAAGTCCTCGTTTAGCGATCACGGACGGGAAAACAGAGTAGACAGGCTTCTCAGAAGATGGTATAACGATCTGAACGGATCGCCGGCAAGTGTTGAATGAGGAAAACGCGGGGCCGAACGTCGTGATTTTTGAGGGAGATCTTTGTCCACAAGTCCACAATTTTCGACTGATACTGACGACTGACCGATGTTGAATCGTAAACCATAACTATTATGGCAATATCTCAACACCACATCTTGACTACACAGACTTACAGTTCTATAAATATTCATCAGTGAAAAAATATAACTGATTGTAGTTTAGTTTAAAGCTTAATTTATTTTTTGGTCTTATCAATACCCTTAGAAATATGATTAAATTTTCTCGTTTATTATAGACTTTATTTCTTTTTAGTCGCTCTCTTAAAAGACAGAATTAAACTTTTTGCGGCGACAACGGTAAGGGAAAGTCACAATTTCCGATTTTTTTAACGTATCAATTCACATTGATAAATCAATAAAAAAATTTGGAAGAAGTCATAAACTCCATGATGTTTTAATTCTTTTTTTTCAAATGCTGGTATTACTATTTATTTTATATGTATATATGGAATTGGATTCTTATTTTAGTTTTTATATTCTTTAGTTAATTAAAGAAAATCTACTGTTTTAAGATGATATTTACAAAAAAGGTTTGTAGCTTTATTGAAAACTACTAAATGTACACTAGTCATATTATATACCAAAAAACAAACCGGTAGAAATCTAGCTTGCTGATCAACATGACCATCACTAATTTTATAGAAGGATTTATAATAATTACTCGTATTTATTAATGATATCACTTTCATGAATTATGTAATCCGTGAAAATAATACTACCCACTATAAAAACTATTGCAGAACGCAGTCTATTCTAACTCCATGGATTCGTCAAGGGGCACAGATATTTGGATATCAGTTATAATATAATACATTCGGTGATAATATCACAGATAAAATGGTTAATTATTTCTACATTCACAATAAAACTATTCTGGTGTCACTTATATAACATACAAAACATCAAATAGCCGTCTTCGATCGACGCTTTAAACTTTTAGGTAAAGTAAAATTTACCTTAAAAGAGTACTGTATATATGTTTAAAGAAAAAAAAAACTGGTGTCTAATAAAACCCTCTATATTTATAAACGAAATACAGTCCCGTTTTACATGTTCATGTCGGATGAAATTACAAGCTACTACGCGCTCAAGGCCTTCAGTTTACGACGAGAAATAGGTACAATAAACGATATGTTTCATGGTTTACGAGTCCCGTCCTAAATTTATTGGGACATCGGTGACTAACTGAAAATTAGTTGGAGCCAGGATCACCATTAGCTGTATTGACTATTGTTGAAACTGTGAATTCCCGCATTTCTTATTGTGCACAAGCAATGTTGTTTTCGTTATTTAATAAAAGGCAAAAGGATCATACATACAGCCTTTTTTGAGGTATATTTTTTTTTCCAGCATTTAAAAAATATAGTTAGCTTGTAGATTAGCTAAAATCTTGACCTAACTATTGCGATGTTTAAGATAATCTCATTAGGTTTAAGACATTTTGTAAAATATAAAAGGTTATGTAAGGTTTATTTCGGAGTAGCTCGGTGGCGTAGTGGATAAGCGCCGTGCGCGATCGTTTTCGTTAAGCAACTTTCGAGAGAGTCAGTCACGGGATGGGTGACCAAAAAATTATTATTATGAGCTACTCCGTGCTTCGGAAGGCACGTTAAGCCCTTGGTCCCGGCTGCATTTGCAGTCGTTAATACCCTCCAATCCGCATTAGGCCAGCGTGGAGGGTCATGGCCCATTCTCCTTAACCATCCATAAGGAAGGTCTGAGTCCCTGCAGTGGGGGCCTAAAAAGGCTGATGATGATGAAGGTTTATTTCTAGAACGTGGCTGTGACCATTAATGTGCTATGAACGTATCAGGTACGAAAACAAACATTGCATTGAAAAGTGCCGTAATAAGAAAACAGCTACTTAGTTACACATAACTTCATTTCATCAAAGTTTTTCTGGATAAGGCCCCACACAGCGATTCAAATTCACTCATGTGTCCGAATTGACTCCGAAAGCGACATCCGCCTAACCTTGAATTGGTATTAACGTTTCGTGGCATAAGTGAAGTGAGTTTCGAAATGGCATAGGGATAGAATATCTGAGACACGTATGAATAAATCAATCTTGTCACGTATTTTTATACAAAATATGGAATCGATAGAATATCTACACTAATATAAGTTAAGCGGATTAATTTTCGAAGTGTGTTCGGATTAGGGTACGTTTACCTTTATAAGACTAAAATGTAACACCCCGATTACTTAACTAAAACAAAATAAAACAAACAAATACAAATCCGTTACTTGCAAAACAATCGTTAATAAAAATACAAAAGATATGTTAAAGTAAGTAATTCTTTGCCATGGTGAAAATTATTTAACTGTATACTAACACTACAGGCCGTTTCTGCCAATGATTCCATAATTACCGGATCTCAATTGAATCTTAGTTCAATCGAAGTTCAATATTATATATCCGTAACCATTGATGTGTGAGGAAGACAATTGGACTGTACGGTACGTACAGTAGGTACAATAGCACAATACAAGACATCGAGATTCAATTGAAATACTATTGCAGACACATTAACAATTGGCCTGCTGGTCATCTGTAGTCGAGAGAAGTACTTAATTACTTGATAAAATGTCAAATATGATGCAAATATTTTTAACCAATAGACGCGAATATGAATGAAGTACGAATTAGTAATAATAATATTACTTCATTCATATTCTTGTTTATTAAGTAATACCTGCCTAAGCTATGACATTATTGAAATGAAATGAAATGAAAATATTTTTATTTAAGAAAGCTTGTTACGAGCACTTTTGAATCGTCCAAAAAAATTATTTTCCCCTACCCCTTGTTCAGGACGTCTTTTAGCTGACAAGAAGAACAAGCGAAAGAAACTATCCAGCTCTTTATCATACGTAATGACATTTACAAAATCATGTCATTACCAAAATAATATGTATTATCACAATAATAAATACAACTTTCAAAGTCTGTAGGTCATAGTTTGTACATATAATTAGTCGTTATAGAACAAAGCGAAATCTATTAATTCCATGTATTGCGGTCCTTAAAATAATCATCAACTTTTTTAATAGCCTTTACTCATAAGTATATTCTTTACATGAATTTGAAATTTATTTATGGGTAGGTCAATTACATTTTGTGGAACTTTATTGAACATAGCAATGCATTTACCCACAAATGACCCTCTGGTTTTCTGAAGTCTGAAGCTTGGAACGGCAAGTTTATTTTTATTTCTCATGTTAAGATTATGAACACTACTTTTTGTGAAGGAATCGTAATGTTTTCTTGCGTACATAATATTTTCATGTATGTATTGAGAGGCAACAGTCAAAATATTTATTTCTTTAAATATTTCTCTGGGAGATTCCATAGACTGTAAATTCTCAAGGGTGATTACTTCTCGCGACTATATCTATTTTATATTTAATAAATTTAATACTAATAATAATAAATTTTATTCTATAACATGAAACATAACACACACAAAGGAACTGGACGTAAATGCTGGCCTTATCGCTTAACCTTATAGGAAATAAGTTAGAAACAACAATTTGGGCAGTGCATTTGAGCAAAAGCATACTTTATATATACACGTATATACAATGCAAATTAATACACACATAAACATAGAAACAAATACAAAATTTTAGCTTACGAAAATGTATTATTATAACCTTCATATATTTATTTTAGTATATAATATCATATTATGTAAACTTTAGTATTCTGAATTAATAAAACAAATAATTATACAAGCCAAAGAAGGCAATATATGTAGTGACGGGTTACGGCTCTGACATAATCGAAACATTTGAAAAATCAACGTTGCCCTACAAATGAATCCTTCCAGTTCATCCCAGAAAGAATTTGAATCGATACTAAATATATAACCGTAGAGGTTGGATGTTCACCTCTTTTCAACAGGAAATTCGTAGAAACTAACAAAAGAATGCACAACAGGTGTTAAATTGAAAAATGGCGTTAAAGCAATTTCAACCTTGTCTGCAACGAAATAAATGCGCACGTGCTTGTGTACAATAAACTACCGGATTGTCTCTCTCTTCGGTACAGTTTCATATTCTCTTATATTAAATTTAACCTTTTAAGAGTCACTGAATTGAAATTCAGTAACATCAAGGCGCATGTTATTGCGAAACTTTTGCTTATTGCCATGCAATAACTGTTTTTGTATTACTGAATGTTAAACGCGAAAGTGACTTACGCCCGGTGTCTGAAATAAGTATTCAAAGTTAAGCACGTGTCAAACTACGTTTAAAAGTCACTTAAAAATGTTTTGGTGTCTGATTTTTTATTTTTTAATTATCAAGTTGATAGCGGTTTTACTAAAGTAGGACTTTTTGCCTTGTGGAATGTAAAAAACTTGCGTTATTGAGAATGGTCAGTTGAGATTTTGTACTTTACTCGATTCAGAAACCGGCAACGAGCCATAAGTAGCATTTATTTCTACCTCTTACAATATCTGCTACAAACTTTGATTAAAATAAAAAGGGGAGATACGGCATAAGCGCTTTGTCAATGGAAACTACAAATTAGTAATTAGGTGAATGCACACAATTCACGCTAAGAACAAAAATATTCTTGAAATTCAGTAAGAATAAATTAGAAAAATTCCTGGATGAGCTTTTACTGTAGAGATAGTTCAAGGACCAAAAAAAAATCCACGGCATCACTTTTCACTCATAAATACATTAAACACATTTTTAATTTGAAATAAGATGTGCATAGTTGGTGTTTTATCCGCCATTTTCAAGAAAGACCTTCATTTCACCTGTGCTACAGAGAAATGCGGGCTGCGCGGCGTATTGCACACGCATGCATGTAACGATCAGCATGCTAATCGCGATCGATCGACAATGCAATTGTGCCGTTTCGTCCTCTTGTATTAAGAATAATTTTCAGTATGGCATTGTGAATTCAAAATTAATAAAAATATAATAATTAGAACAAAATTCTCATCTTTATCGAAAGTTCAATATTTGTAACAATATTTCTTTCGGCTGTTTGGGTGGATGCCTGAACATTGATGAGAACCCGCTCTGTAGTAGCGAAAAGTAACAAGTGCTTGAAAGATTCGTCAGTCCTGTTAGTTCCTGGGTAGCTCAGTGGTTAGAGCAGTCGCCCGGATTGCGAATGGTTCGTGGGTTCGATTCCCATCTCAGGGTGCCAGGGACCGAGTGGATTTTTTAAGCATTTTGTATTAAGAATAATTTTCAATATGGCATTGTGAATGGAAAATTAATAAAAATATAATAATTAGAATACTCTGTCGTTAGCTAGACAATCAAGAGAACGAAACGACACAATTGCAATGTCGTTTTTAAAATTATAATTTATGATGTAACGAAAGTAGAACTTGACACTGCCTCTGATGCAACAGATAAGTTTCACGGTTTCACTTATAAGAATATCGATTAAGAATATAGCTTTAATAAGGTTTTAGAAAATCATTAAATACTTTGTTATTAAAGTCACCTGGCAACTTTTCCTAAGTGAACCCGACGTGATTCCTCGTCAAAATTTCATTAAGAATTAATTATTAAAATCCGCGAGTTACCGAATTATTGGCCAAGATAAAGGAGTTGTAATTCTATTTTAATATTATACTCTATCAAAATATACATTAGGATTAAAACTATATTGCTAACATATAGCATATCAATATAGCATTATATTGAAAATATTTATCAGTATAGCATTGTGTATTCAAAATTGATCAAATACATTTAATAATTAGAAACAAAATTTCATCTTAAAGTTTAAAATATTTGTAAAAATATAACTTTTGGCTGTTTGAGTGGATTTCCTGAACTTTAATAGTGTTAAAAACTTGGCTAGAGTCTCCCGAGAACCAGTGATTTTTAAGCATTTTTCGTTCTAGATATTAGAACTCCTTTTAACCATTCTTAACTATAAAAAATATAAAACACGAGTATTCGAAGTTATTTACCCGAAACTTTTAGCTCGTCAGTTTTGTTATTGTTTATATCACATAGGTCAAGGCATTAGTTATTCCATAACAAAAGCTCATTAACCCAAAAGGGTGTTATGAACTTTTCAAATTAATTGTTACGCCTTTGTCGGGATGCATTAAGTGGGACAGTTTGACCATGATTATGAAATCCCGCCCTTGCTCCCATGGAGATAGATTTTTTAATATGCATATGAGAATAATCAAGCAAATAGGCTTTATATATGGAATGCGATCGCTTAATTCACTAACTTTAACTCTAGCAATAGGATACGACCAAGTTTCAAATACATAAGTGCACATTCGTTGAGTAAACAATGCCTTACCCTTCTTGATTAATTAATAGCTATTAAAATTCTTTCAAATATTCAATTATCGTAACTTGTGTTTCACAATAGCCTTCCAGTAACATTCATTTCTTTAACGTTCGAGTTGCTTCAAAGCCCCATCCATAAGGATTATTGTTTAAATTTACTCGGTTTATCGCTTCTCAGCAGCCGATATACTCAGTACCCCTAGCGATATATCACACCATGTTGATTTAGGTCCCATAATCGCTGGGAGTTTTGTAATTATAGCTAATATCTGTTTGAGGGATGCAGTCACAGTATGAACAACCTTGTACAACCGAATTTATTTCGATATATATTTTTATAAGGCGATATGCAAAGAAAGGGTTCATTAATTGGAGTGGTTGGATGTAAGAAACGAATTTCAGCGAAGCTTACGTTAACTTATATAATACGCTTACCTGCCCGATATAATTTTAATTTTTGGAGTTGGGACTAAAGGTTAATTACCTACCTCCAAATTGTCTACAAAAACTAATGAAGCCAAACATAGTTATTAAGTTAACCCATTATATAAGAGACCTCTCCACGCAGTTTGATTTTCGTTTTGCCGATAAGACATTCTTAAATTTTTAAAACCAAAATAGGGGGTTGCTATAAGATTAGATGTGTTGTTTTGTTAGAAATCACGGTACCCCGCCGCGACGTTGTAGCACAATTTTCAAGAAAAAATATATAAATGAATTTATATATGTTTTAGTTTATTAGTTAAATTTTGGCGGTTGTATGTTATAATTTATAGTTACATATTTATTTTTAGGTTACTTCTTTTAGGAAATAGTTAATAATGTAATTTATTTATTACATAATTAACTATTAGAAAGTTGTTTATGCATAATAATAATAAACTTTATTGCATAACAAAAAGAAAACATATGAGAAGCATACAAAGATAGCTGAGCAAATGGCTCTTCCAGGCATATGGAAATTAAAACACACACACACACACTCTCTCTCTCTGTCTCACTCACACACACACACACACACACACACACACACACACACACACAACACACACACACAGCACGCACACGCACACGCACACACACACACACACACACACACGCACGCACGCACACACACACACTCAGAGAGAGAGAGAAATATATTACTATCCATGATAAATTTTATTTGAATGTGCTGCACGTGAGAAAAAAGACTCTTTAGCTAGATATTTAAAAACTTTTAAATACTGATCCGCCATATTAAATACACATATATTTTTAAATATAGCATGTGTAGAGTAAAAAACTCACATACATACACAATTTTTTGGCCACTCGTGTAAAGATATAGATTTACAATATGTAATATTTTTGACTTATTCAATGTTTTTTAGCTTTATTCGGGATGGGCATTTAAAAAGAAAATAATTTAATTCTTTAAACTCATTTTATATACTGTAAGTTCATAATTCTGTGGTTACCATATATGGGGTCACATTGTAGGGTGTCCATGAATTATTGAACAGGTCAGCCACTGTTTGCAGCCCGGCTGTGCATACTCACTAATACTGACAAATATAATGCTCTATGCTAGTCAACTTGAAGCGTTGTCTCCACTTACACAATAAGTTAAGAAAATATTTTTTATCAAACGTCGAGTTAAATGATATGAGGTATTGGCAATTATTAGTTATAAAGTAAACTATTATCTCTGATTTTATCGTAAACATATTCTGCTTTCGAATCTAAATGAGCGAAAGTTATTTTAGTCTAAAACTTAAGCGAACGATGATAAAATTAATGTTTAAAAAAAACATTAGTCTAAAAATATCGAATAAATAAATAAATATTAAATAACATCACCTACATTGGTCAGATTCCAAAATAAGCAGATAAAGCCCTCATATTATGGAGTATCTGAGACCCGAGACAATATAGAAAAGTTCATTTTCTACATTGACCATTGACTCCATCGGTAATCGAATCCGGAACCTCAGAGGTGGCGACACTTTGAAACCAGCGTGCGAACCACTCGGTTACGTAGGTCGTCCTATAATCTTTATCCTGGTATACCTACTGACCGATTGAATGAATAACATACAAAGCACAGCTTAAACTGGTGGTCATAGAGACTTGAAATTTGGATGGTACATCCATCTTCTTACATAAAGGTGCACTAAGAACGGAATTTTGGTAATTTCATCCCGAAGACGGTTAAATAAAGTATAGCATTTTTTATGATAGTTCATTGTTTTAGGATTTTGAATCATTTCGCGGCGTCAATTAACACGAGGAAGTTCCTCGGTTAAATTATGAGGTAACACATAGGTATAATATATATCTATACTAGTTTTTGCCAGCGGCTTCGCCTGCGTGGTCCCTAGGGAAATGTTTAGTGGGATAAAAAGTATCCTATTATCTAAGTCAGCTAATACCCTATCTGTATACCAAATTTCATCAAAATCCTTTCAGTAGTTTCGGCGTGATTGGCGGACAAACATTCAAACAAAGAAACTTTCACATTTATAATATTAATAGGATATAACGTTAATAATAAATTATTTTAGTATTTTAAAAATTGTAGCAAAGAGTTCAATTTCACAATTTAAACCTTATTTTTTATTATATCGATCAAAAGTGACTTTATTTATTGTTCTTGTCCAATAAAATATGAATGCAGAAATTATTTAATCGATAGGCACAGACTTCTACTCGTGGGATAAACTATGTATGGCGGGCGGTAATCTCTCTTTCTAATAATAACCAACTTGGTTTTTTGGAAAAGAAATGATGTCTGTATAAAAAAAATATCTATTTAGTCCGTCAGTTAGATAATAGAAAAATATTAGAAGCGTATTTTTTTTACTTTAATTTAACGAGAAATGGCTTATATAATAGTCATTATCGTTGCGGAGTGGGGGCTCGCTACTTCACAGCTATGTAAAAAATATACAAAGGTCAAGCAAAATTTCAATTCAATGTATCCCTGTAATTTATTGATTGCGCAAAGAATAAAATAACACGTGTACATTGATAATCTACCCGTAGACGGACGGACAAATTAGTCATCATCCTTATTTTAAGGCAGCTAAGTCGATGCTAAGTTTTTCTTACCATTTCCCGCGATCCCTCGTGACTTGTAAATCTGTTATAATTAAAGGCGGGCGCAATGAAAAATTTGATCCGCTCCGCTGGGCCAACCCACTTTTTTTTCTTTCATTAAAACGATCCTAAGCTAAGCTTTAATTTCACAAATGGCTCACTGTTTAATGGGCGAGACATGCAAAACAAAATATACCGCTCCATAAAATAAGTTACGTGAAATTTCATATTTTATTTACACAAACAACTGTGAAACTTCACGTTACTACAGTTGGAATAACGTTTAACCCATTTTATTCGTTGATTAATTCGTTTAGATTGTCAAGAGATGGCGCTGAATTAGTTATTAGGTAACCTATGTTTTGAAGAGCATGTTTTACCCCGTAATGTAAGAATTATATAATTAAGAAAAAAGATACCATAACACACAAACCTGCAATGATATAGAAAAATAAAACATTTTCTACATTGACCCGATTAAGAAACGAATCGGGAACCACAGAAATCCACCTTCAAATCAGCTTGCGATCCACTCTGGTTTTTTAAATAATTCCTTGTAATAATTAAGTAACAAAAGTTAAAGACTTCTATATACTTACATTCAGAATTAAATATCTTTCATCGTGAAAACAAATTAACTAAGTTTAGGTCTAAGGCCTTCGTCACAAAAAATCACTGGAATTTGAAAGAAAACTAAGTTAAAGTAATATATATCCGTAAGGTTGAGAGTAACCCTGACTGACCGTTTAATCTCAATCTAGTGAAGTGGACTGAATTAAAGAAAGACTACAATAGAGTGAGCACCTCTCTCTCAGCCGACGTGAGTGGTGTTAACAGGGACCGCTCACGGAGTTTTAATACCGAAGAAGATGGTATATTTTTAGGTTGATATCATTAGAAAACTTACTAAAAAAAACCATCAAATATCCAAATCGAATTCGTAAATAGCGCAAATGTAAATATTTGTCTGCCTTATTAGAATAGCAACAATGAGTTTTTAATGTAGAGTTGAAAAGCAAAACTATTTTTTTAATATTTTTATCTATGTTCTTTGTATTTGAATTTCAAATTATTTGTGTTGTTTCTTCTTTTTTTTTACCCGTACTATATTATGATGATATTGACGCCCCTCTGAAGCTAGCGTCGCGCTAGCTTCATTTAGTTCAGCCGTGAAAGCGCAAAAAAGTGACAGATTAACAATAAGACAAAGGAATATGTGACTTCAGCGCTGTATGTGTTAACTACTAAGCCATTCGAAGGCGTCTTTAATTCAAACAAAATTACCTTAAAATACTTTCGAGGCCTCCATTTTTTTTTACCTAACACTCGTTCAAGTCGTCTGTGTGCTGATAAGAAGACAAACGAAAGAATAGAAGTAACGAAATTTACAAAATCATGTCATTACCAAATCAATACAAACGATATTTCATAATTTTTACTGCATATCTATATACTGACATGAATAAATAAATGTTATTATTATATGAATTAATTATATTTAACAAACAAGTCACTATCCATTACAATATTGAACATAAAAGGAATACAAAAAAAAACATACATACTTACATATAATAATCAGATCCATTTTGTAGAGTACGTGTATTTTCGTAACTCTTTGGCATCTAGACGCTGCTTGGTGAGAACGGTCTATATTACAGTACATGTAGTCGAGTGCTCTCATATACATCAGAGTGGACTTTTCTGATCTTGATTACGATAAAATCTACACTTGTGATAAAGTACTCGTCAACTTGAAACTTTCAATTGAAACCAATATTGCTTCTTTGGTGGGGGTCATAAGATATCATCACAAATGATCTTTTAACTTTTACTTTGACTCTATTTATTCTGTTATTGATCGTAATTAGACATAAAAACTATTAAAGACATATTATACCCATTGTTAGTCATTCAAACGAAGTTACCACTTTTTAAACCAATTTTATTCTAAGCCTTTGCTAATATTTAGCTAAAAAAAATCGTTTTATGACAATTTAATATGATTGATTACTTGCTAAAAACAGAAATATTAACTTCAATAATCGGCTCGATAGAAAAATAAATCGCGAAGATAACTCTAAATAGGTGTTTTGGACTAATTTTAAGAATATTATATAACATTTTACTATACAAAAATATAGGTTTTGATATATTTTCGGATCACAATTTTTTTATGACTGCTTTTGTTTCTTTTTCTGTGATTATATGATATGAAATCAAGACGTCTTTACTCTCGATATGTATTTATATGGGAATTTAAGCGGAGGTACATTAGTCCCTAATTACGATTAAATGCTAATAACATATTAAGCGGTACAACATATTCTGCGAAAGCTTCTGACTTAGAGAAGGTCAGAAGCTTTCGTTTCCTCTATAATATAGTAAACGTAAGTCTATTGTATTAATAGTAATCTACATCAGTCAGATTGAATTATTGTCTCGATATCTTGATGCTGGATCGTAGCTTGTAGGTTGCCATGGTTACAGTGGGTAAATATAAGGTCAATACTACAGTATCTGTTAATTCAATTCGATACCAAGACGAAACGTCTTAGGGCTACGCAGTTGCAATTAAACACGTTTGCTGTAAATTGCATTTCAAAATATAACAAAATTTTAATCCTTGGTGACTTCACTCAGAAATATCTACAACTGGCTTATAATTAAGGTAAATACTTCTGTGATTGTCTTGTTGGTTGTCCAATAAATACAATATATATAAAATATTGAATGAATGATAAATGTGCAATATATGTGTGAATAATAAAGCTTTATTACTTTATTATAATGAAATTAATTTAATTTGCTTATTAAATTTCGTTGTCATCAACAACGATAAAAATATCTATTTTTTGTGTGAAATCCCAAAAAATATATTTCAATTACTGTAATGTCTATATCTTCACGCCGTATCCGTTGCTAGGTGTAAGTGTACTATTAATAGAAAATTAGCACAGACTTGTTGGAAAATTGTAATAAAAAATCTCTGGTAGCTATATCACATCGAAATCTATCTAAATGTAATTAGTAATCGCTCGCAAAGCTTACTTTAATATTAAAAACAAAATATTGTTATTATAAAATTTCAATCTTACTAATATTATAAAGTCGAAAGTTTGTAATTTTGGAGGTTTGTTACTTCTTCACGTAAAAATATTGGATGGATTTTGATAAAACTTGTTCTACGAATAATTCTATGCTTGGACAAACGCTCCTTTTTATCCCACTAAACAGTTCCATAGACTACGCAGCCGAAACCACTGGCGGGAAACAAGTGTATAAATAGTGATTTGGCAAAATGAACAAGGTGTGCCTGCCATTTTATTTAAAAAAGAAGTGATTCTAAAAATTTTTAAAACCAGACGTTTGCTTCCTTTTTTAAACTTTGTTTAAAGTAAGCTTAAACCAAAGCAATATTTTCATGTCAAAAGTGCGAGTTGTTTCAACTTGGAGTTAATTTTAATCACGCCCCGCTGGCTACACCGCTTGGCACTTTGTCTCTGGAATAAATTAGATGCAACCTCTCCCAGCTTTGCACTTAGTCCGGCCAACCATATTCTTAAATGCTGCAAGTTCATTTCATTGTAATTCATAAAGTATTTCACTTTTATTATTCTCAAATATTTAATTTTTCACGGAATACTAGTTTTAAACGGTGGCTTGGCCGACGATTGTCAACTCTCGTATTTTCTTGTTGAATTATTTATAAGCAGCTGTTACTTCTTTGTTTATTTCGTAAACGGTACCGAATACTTGTTTTGAATTTCACAGATTAATATTAACTATATAATAATAATAAAAAAAATGTATCTCTTATTTTACTGCTGACAATCTAACATCTAACCATCAGCCCTGCGATTTTGTAAAAACCCAGACCCGAATTCGAATTCACTCATGTCCTGACGTACTGAAAAGGTTAGTTATAAGCAAGGCCGGCCTGGCAAACCGCGGGTAACCTCTGGGTGGGGAAGGACCCGGGATCAGACTTAAATAAGTATTTATTGTTCAAAAATAATAATAGCGACAAGCTTTTGTAGCCACGCTTCGGCATGAATGGGCCGGCTCGAACGGACTGATACCACGGCCTCACAGAAAACCGACGTGAAGCAACGCTTGCGTTGTGTTTCGTCGTGTGTGTGAAGGTACCGGAGGCCCAATCCCTCCCTATTCCCTTCCCTCTACCCTTCAACCCTTCCCTCCCTATGATCATATTCGTCCCTCAAAGGCCGGCAGCGAACTTGTAGCCCCTCTGGTGTTGCAGGTGTCCATGGGCGACGGTAATCACTTACCATCAGGTGATCCGTCTGTTCGTCTGCCCCCTTTCCAAAAAAAAAAGTAAAAAGAACTAAACACAACTCATAATACGTCGTGACCCTTTAGAGCCCATAGCTATCTCCATATAAATCTAATATCAGGTCTCAATACTTATTCTAAGTATGCCCAATTCTGTCAAACTACGATTTCAATTGTGAAAATAAATAAGACGATGAAAGTGAACTCATACCATAGATGACTATAATAGGTTCTATTTTAAGAATAATCGTTTCTAGTTTATGTGTATTTCAGTGTAAATAATTATTCAACAACTGAAAATAAAAAGCTCGATGGCGTAAGGAGCTCGATAGTGCAAGTTAGCGCGCTCGGTCTGCGATACGGTTGTTAAACAGCTTTCGCAAAGGCCGGTCATAGGATGGGTAACCAAATTTTTACTATCGTTAGCACGTTAAGCCATTGGTGGCATCTGCAGTTAGTACCCATCGATCTGAACTGAGACCGCGTGGTGGATCATGCTTGACCATTCTCCATATTTAATTTGGTGGGATTTGGTTCGATTCCATCCATAGGGATATTAAAAGGCTGATGATAATGATTCAATAACTTATTTTATAGAGTCCATACACTTCACATTACTTTGTGACTGCAAGTTGCCCTTCTGACACATGTAGGCTCAAGTTGCGGTCGTTTCCAGGAGACGCGAGTGTTGAGGGAATTATCGCATAGACATCTTACAGAACGACGCCAAATAAGAAGACAGAACGTCTGCTGATCTTTTACTAAACGCTTGTTATAGACTTGATTTAGTAAAAAAGGTAATTGAAATTTTATATCCTATTCATCGACCGATCTGAAATAAACCTCTTGTTCCACCCACGTGGTCCCTAGAGAACGCGGGATAAATATTAGTAAGACTTAAATAATTTAATAGTTTATATAATTACAATTTTAAATTGCAATGTAAACAATGATTACTACCATTTAAATAAATTTCCATTACAATTTTTATCCCGTTATATGAGGTTATTTATTTTTATAAAATAAAGCCTATGCCCAACGCATGTGATGGATCCTAGGTGAAAGAATTTTTAAAATCGGTCAATTAGTTTTGGAGCCTATTCGTTGCAAGCAAACAAACAATACAATCTTACCCCTTTATGATATTAGTACAATTTTATTTTGAAATAAAAAGTAAATTTACACTCCAATGACAACAGTGCTCAACTCTATTCTACAATAAGAGACAGCAGATATCAAAATAAAAGGTTCAGATTTCAAATATTCCAATTTGAAAACAAGAGCAAAACCGATATACAAACTTTACAAATATTTTGGTGTTTAGCATTCATAAATATTACTAAATTAAATAATAATAATTCTTAATTAGCTCAGAGATAATTAATTATAAAATTTATGTACATATATATGTACCTACATACGTACTAAACTGACCGACATAGCCAAGACGGAAATGGCATTGTGCGGGGACGTGTTAGCCGAAGGGCAAATGGAAAATAAAGTCTGAGAGTGTTGGAGTGAAGACCAAGAACAGAAAAGGGAAATATCAGTCGACAATTAAAATGTAGGGTCAAAGATATAGCTAGTTTGTAAGGAACCAACTGGATGTCTGTGTCTTCTTTGTGTTTTCTTCTTCTTCTTCATGTCTTTTAATGACTACATTGCGCCAACTACAATTCCTTAACGTAGGGTGTGTTTGTCGCATGCAATTTCATTATAATATGTCAAGTAGGCGGAACTTGTAACTGCCAGTGTCAGTTTAAACTAAAACGCATGCATTCTTGCACGCGATCCCACCGGTAACGGTTAAGCTTGCGTTAGTGGCATGCACGGTAGTGAAGATGCAGGCATGCGTCCGAGGAAAACGCTAGATGACCGGGAAAGTGCACTCGTGCAGACATAGCTCATGTTATACCCATGTATAGTAAGTTCCATCTAAACTTCTATTGCGCAAAGTAGACCATTTATTTAAAGATACGATACGAACTTAAGTTACGATTAAAATTGATGATGAGTATTTATTTATTTTTAAGAAGATTTACAGACAAATATCAACATTAGGTTGTACTGTAAATTATTCCGATGCTAATTAGAAATCTCCACAAATAGGTTATAAATTAAAAGTTAAAAACCTAGAGAACTTAAAAAAAATGTAAACATTAACATTCGTGCAATAATAACAACATATCTATTAATCGTTGTTATCATCAAGGAAACTGAGACTCAATACTTTTTTAACATATGTGGTGCGAGAACAAAACAAGTCAACATCATAAGGTAGTCTATTTAATGTATTGCACGCTCGTATCACGAAAGTGTTCGTTCTATAACGTGTTCTGGCTGTCAAAGGACATAGAGGTGGTCTTTGTCTTAATCGAAGCTGGTTGGTTTTGAAGTTTAATAGAGATAGTAATTCAGAACAGTCAACCCTTCCGCAGGCGACATTAGACAGATAAAAGACATCACTAATAATTCTTCTTGTCTCCAATGGTAAAAAATGATACTTTTTGCATCTATGGTTGTAGTCAATAGAAAACTGTTGAGATTTAAAGTCTAGGAACTTAAGAAATCTTTTCTGAATTCCCTCAATCCGAGTTATGTAGGTTTGATATTGAGGATTCCAAATTTGAGATGTATTGATAAAAAGGCTAAATTTCAATCATACGTGCAAACGAAGACAATATGAGTTGGAACTCCACTATAAGTAGGTATATTATGTAAAATAATTATGCAACGAAGCGAGCCTTCTGCTTTCAGTTAAACAACGCCTAAACTAAGTTAAATCGTCCGCAGTTTGCGATGTAACGGATAGTTGCAGATTGTGTTTCATTTGTTGGATTGTTCTAGGCCGTTTTGAGTTCAACTGACCGCCGCCCGCCGCCGCACACCCGCTTGGGAATAGAAACTGAAAGCATTTCAACATTAAATTCCAATCCACGATAGAATTTACGGAGACTTTCTCTTAGAATAGAATCTAATCTAGCGTAATTTGCAATTAAATTGAAAGCGTTTTTATTTTTTGATCAAGTTCCCATTATTAGTAATTATAAATCTTTATTTACAAACCATGTTATTAAAATGTTAATAGTATATTTCTTATATAACTAGTATATTTCCCAATACAGGTTTATTATAAACTTACCGGGAATCTCACCACAATATTGTAAGCAATTTTAATGAAATAAAACATTTTTCAATTTCTTTTTTCAATATTTTGTCGTCACGAACATGTGCTAATATTACTTTTTAATTCAATCAATGTCCTTATTACCCGACTGTGCAGCTCAAATGAGGATAATGTGTCCTATCCTAGTTCCTATATGGCATAGTAGAGACAAAACGGCTTGACCTATTTTGATGATTTATACGTCAATCGATTTGTCTTAACCTTGCGAGTGTCACTAACACAAATAACAGTAATCAAAATTCTTTTTTAGGGTACCTCCCGTACATTTAAGTGGAGATGACTATTATTTTTTCGATTTCCTTATAGTGTGGGATATTGTTCGATAGGTCTTTCCAAAATATTAGAAGTGTGCGAAGAGCGTTTTTAGATATAGTGAGCCGTTCGCAAATTATTGGCTTTTAAGTGCCAAGAACTACTTTGGACCGAGCTGTGCGGCCTCTAGACGCCACAATAACATTGTACAATATATTTTATTGTACAATAAGATTGTAAGGCGCTTAGAATACAAACGATCAATTATATTGCACAATAAACGAACTGCGCAATCTTTTCGTGTTCAGTCGTAGAATAGTGTTGATCCCATGTGCACCGTGCGTAAGCAATATGTCCGAACAAGATTTAGGTGCTGCTGTAGTTTTGTTGCTTGTGGCTAAACGTAAACGTAAAAGAACACGTCGGTGGTCAAAAGTTTGGTACAAGAAAAGGCAGAAATACACTCACGAAAATCTTTTAAAAGACTTGATGTTAATTGAGGAAGCACAATTCAAGAATTTTGAACGACTGAACTTGGAACAGTTTCAAGAGGTACTATAATTGGTCACGCCATTGATTGAGAAAAAAAATACAATCATGAGGGAAGCAATACCACCTTTTCAATGACTTTCAATAACATTACTATATCTAGCGACTGAAAATACTCTGGAAGATTTAAAATTTCATAGTGCTATTTCCCCACAAAGTCTTTCCTTAATAATATCTTTTTCCGCCATTTTTGCAAGTGCACGTATACTCCTCGTCAAGACGAAACACAGACTAAAAAATATTGCGAAATATTGAACCTACACAATGCAATGGAAAAATATGGTGCAATAAAAATTAAACTCGCTCAAACTTTTGTTCCATCATTGCGCAATCTTCAATATTAAACCTAAATGGTCAATAATATTGCACAATTCGTAATATTGTGCAATTAAATTGATCGTCTAGAGACTGCATTAAATTTGCGAATTTTCTCTAAAGGTTAAGCATATGTAGCTTTGAGCCGAGTGAGGTCTCTAGAGAAACTAATAATCAGTGGCACCGCAAGTATCAATAATCCTCACGATATATACTCCCTCAATGAAATGACAAGGTTCCGAAACTACTTAATTTATATTGATTTCTTATATTTACATGCGCACTATACAGTTAGTTCATTATGTAAATATTAAATCAAAGGGAGCAATTCACTTTTTTTGTCGGAGTTTGTTTCGCCAGTTCTTCTCAGACAAGACTCCCAAATTTGTAACTGGTTACGGTAGCCAGGGGTAAATAAATAAGTCAAATGTATTTTTAAAATAATTTAATTTAACAAATGTAAACGTTGCCATAAAATATATAAAAAATGTATTATGAACTCTTAACTAACAGGACAATCAACACCTTAGTCTTATGTGAACACGGTACTTGTTAAGAGTCCCAAACATCAATAAAACTATTAAAAAAATAAACGCGATGAAACCGTTTAAATGTTATTTCATTTATAAAACTAATTTAAATAAAAAAAAAATAATATGTTAATATTTACTAGTGGTAAAAATTATTTTCCTACTAATTGGATATGGAAGTTGCTCAAACCATAGTTTTACAGTTATCATTTATATGTTGTATATGTATGTTCTCGGGAGAGCCTTCAGCCCCTAGAGCTCGCATCTCCAGGTGGCGGAGATTCTGGACCAAAAGAAGGTTCTGGAAATACGTTGACATTGTTCATAACGACCAAATCAGAGTGTCATCATTTAAAGTAACAATAATACCCGTAACTTTATAGTTATAACTATAAAGTGTCGAATAGTAGACTACTGCATAAAGACAAATTTTAATATCAACACACAACCAGACGGAAAGCCTGCTACATGATGTTCAAATATCGCGGAGGATTTGAAAAGCGGAAATCGTTTCAACTTTGACAACCCGTTATAGTATTTGCTGTGTATGTGAATCATCACCACCAGCCCTTTTACGTCCCCACTGCAGGGGCTCAGGCCTTCCTTATGGATGGTTAAGGAGGATGGGCCATGACCCTCCACGCTGGCCCAGTGCGGATTGGAGAGTATTAACGACTGCAAATGCAGCCGGGACCAACGGACCTCGAGCACGGAATAGCTCGAGATAATAATTTTATGGTCACCCATCCCGTGACCGACCCTTGCGAAAGTTGCTTAACGATTACGATCGTGGGCCGCGGCGCTTATCCAGTACGCCACCGAGCTACCGAGTGTACGTGTATATATATGCCTTAATAGATCTATGTAATTAAAAAAAAGTTCATTAAGTGTGATCCACACCGTTTAAAACCAACGTTCCGAGAAAGGGGATCATACAACCATTTTCTGAATTGAGAATTTAAACTCTCTAAGCGTTCTAAATTCAGTTAAGCACATCTCAAGCTGTACTTGAAACCGGCCGTTAGTCTCCAACCGCGGACTGTGTTCCAAATTTCATTTACTACCGCCAAAATTAGCAAGGTCAAATCTGGTGGAACCTCTATAGTTGGAACGCTGATTTGCAACCGTGTAGATCACACTTAAAGAAACGTTTTTTTTTTATCGCCAATGTGTTTCACCCCTCACATCATTCTAGACAGGAAATTAAGACGCACATGTCTGTCTCTCACCCCGACTGAACCAACCCATGGAGATTACATCATTACCGTTTCGAGTGAGTTTTCCTTGCGCTGTTATCTTCAAAATGCAGACGTATTAATATTTTCATGGAAAATGAAAGCCTAAAGAAAACCCATAACAAAATTCTAAACACAAATAATTTGTTTCAATTACTGAAACACAATCCCTTTAGCTACAAAACAGAGGCGCTTGCTAAACGAAGTAAAATAAAAAAAGCAATAATACAATACAATTCTAAACAAACTTTAATTAACAAGCGATAATAGAAAACAAAGTTTCGTTTGTAAGGCTGAATCGAGAGATTTTATCTGAAAAAGTTTTCATTGTTCCGGAAAACAGATGTCTTAAGAAAATTATGAAACATAACAGAGATGTTAAAAGATAATACAAGCTGCAACAGTAATGCTTAAAGCGATCCCTGCCTGAGTAGGATACAGGGTTTCCCTTTTACGAACCTCCTTCGTTATGGCCACATTTAAAAAATAATAAAAGAAAGAATATGTAATAAAACTTTTTCGAATAATTCTTATTTATAGAAGAATATGCAGTCGATTTTATTTCAAAATAGATTCTATGGGCTTAAATAAATAAAAAAAAGATTTGTATCAATCTAAAATAATTAATTGTTTTTTCAATAAAACAATAATATTAAATTGCTATCAATATATAACACATACGAGTACGAGTTCGATGATATTTTAAATCTATTAGACGAACAGTATTGCAAAAGTATTGTAATGGTTGCCGTCTGATACTACAGTATGTAAAAGTATTAAGGGTATACATTGCGCAGTACCCAGTGTGAAGGCCTACTAATGCGCGTAGCATGACGAACTCGAAAACTTTTTGTCTACACCCAAATGTCACTTTTCACAAATGTCACTATAAGATATCTCACCATTGATTCGAGAAAATTCTGGGTGAAGATAAAGTGTTTCTCGAGTTTCTCATGCTAGTCGTGCTAGCGTAACCGCCAAACTATATAGTCATGATATGGCAAGTAGGAAATTAAGCGAAATATCGCTAAGATCTATATATACATATACTATGACTTAAGTTATGGCTAGAGAGTTAGGCATTGCCACCCAAGATAGACCACCCATCTCTCACTATAGATCTTTTCAATGAATATGTTTGTATGCCTAAATAAAATTATGTATATTTATATATGTTCCGCTCAAAGATCAATATCGCTCATGGAGCGTAATAATAATTAACAATGCCGGACCGACCTTTGACCACGTCTTTTTTCGCACGATCTCATCATACGTGGTTCGGTTTCATTACGCCGTAATAAAGAATCACAAATGAGTACACGGTTCTTTAAGTTTCTTTCAGTAAGCTCGTGAGGTAACACACAAACCTTTTGTGAAATGCCCCAAAGCTGTTTTATGGTCAATCCCCAAGATCTAGATCGCTACGTCGTAACTAATGATGTGCCGATCTTGCTCCTCTTTTTAAAAAATAACATCTATTTTATCGGTTAGAGCGCGAGTGAAAATTATTAAAATGTATCGAATTTCTTCATTAGATTCACTCATTTTGACAGTAAGAAAAACAAATGAAAACCGCACATTTTCCTCATTTAAAGCCGGAGTTATCTTCTTTAAAATTTAAACTTTTTAATGATACTAAAACCAGCCAGATACTAATGGTATTAGCTAGAAAGATTTTATTGCAAATTTATGCATACTTTTCCCCAACCTAATATATGCCACAATAGAAGCTAAATCAAACAGAGACAGTGTGCCAACACAACTTTTATTAAAATAATTCAAAGGCCGCGCGAAATTCGCGCGGTAATTTATTGATTATTAAATGGCAAATTATTAAACGTTTTAATAACCTTTGTTTCATGTTATTTCGCAAGCAACAGTACCTATTCAAGTATTAAATTTAATTATAACGTTTATACACAGTGGTCGACAATTTGGAACTCACTAACTCCCCCCGCCGCGCACCCCTCGGGCACCTTAATTAGGGTCGACGGTTTACAGGTCGAAATGTACCAGTTTGCGTTCCGCTAGATTAGACGTGACAGGGCTGCCATCAGTTTTGTTTATCGTTATAGAAAATAATTCAAGTTGTCAGGAAGTTGTTTTAGTCTGCCCTCGAATACCTTAGAAAATAAGATTTAATTTGTATCTGTATTTGAAAGTTGTATTTATTATTGTGATAATACATATTATTTTGGTAACGACATGATTAATGTAAATGTCATTACTTATGATAAAGAGTTGGTAAGTTTCTTTCGCTTATTCTTCTTGTCAGCTAAAAGGCATCCTGAACAAGTGAGCTCGTGGGGTACCATTATGAATATCCAACTTGTAGTAGGGGGAAAAAAAATTTAACTGAATGGTTAAACTTTTTTAACGATTCAGTTAAATTTTGTAAAATAAATTCAATAAGCCTACTTGAAAAAAGATATATTCGTTTCATTTCATTAAAAGAGGAGGTAATAGGTATCAAAATAATTTTGTAAATCCTTCATGATAATCAGAAAATAAAATTATGAACGATGTGATTAAGTCGAGATTATAAAATTACCACTTTTTAAACCAATTTTATTCTTCCGCTTTCCTAATATTTGCAAAATAAAAATAAAATAAAATTGATGAAAATTAAACATACATATGTTCGATTGCGTGCTGAAAACGGAAAAATTAATTTATATAATTGACTTGATAGAAAGAAATCACACAGATGACTGTAAACAAGTTTTTTTGATGGATTTTACAACTAATATATTTAATCTTAATATATATATAAAAATATTTTTTATATAATCTCAAGTATACAAAAAAAAGACATCATATTTTTTTTACTGTGATTAATTATGCACGTCTTTACTCTCGGTGCGCATTGGTTTGTGTATTTGAGAGGGCCTTAAGGTCACCTCACAACTTGCGTGCCAGGTCACAGCTGCTCAAATTACCGTGACAACAGTACAAGTTATCTCTACTGATAGTAATAACATAAAGGTCCCTTAGAAACATATTATTACGGAGCGCAGCGGCGCGATTTTCGTAAGCTCGTTGCTAGATGGCGTTATGCGCCGCTGACCTACTCTAACACTGTCGAAACTACGCGAGTCATAGACCTACCAAGATATAGACCTCAGAAGAAAGGAATAGTTAGTGGCTAAGAAAGGGATGTGTAGCTATTCTAAAACTTTTTGATAATGCCTCGAATATACTGGTAAGGCCGAGACCAACCTAACCTAAAATGTTCTAGGTCCTAACTTAGAACATTTTAGATGTGGTATAGGCCCCTATAAATACCCGGAAAACTACTCGTTCCGGAATTCTTTCAGTGACAAGTGAAACGAGAGCGAATACACGCTAAGTCCGAAGCGAAAACTAATGAGGTAATTATCGAGACGATCAAGTATCAAGGGGCGTTCTAGACTACGTTTACAGAGACGTGGTCTCTATTCGAGATCTGGTCTACTCCACCTCTCGTCGGCTCTGCGATAGATGTGGCCACTGCTACTTCAACTTGTTAAAGTTCATCACACTGGCCTTCTGTCGTATGACCTCATTTGCAATTTCACCTCTTAGAGAGACTCAAAGCATAGACTTTCAATAGTTCACTAAGCGACGTGTAGTCCGTGGACCACCTTCACTGTCATCTTCCACGCTTCGGCTCCATAGGTTATGATTAGTAGAACGCACTGGTTGAATACTCAGGTTATCCGGCAATTGTGCAAACGATAGGTGATAAGGCATATGACACATCTTACCGAGTAGTTCTTAAAGCACATTAATCTTTTAATATCATAGCTGAATATATCTTCCCAAATACGAAGCATCTCAAGATAATACAAGGTATGAGGCATTCAATATTTTCAATTTTATATACTAGCCCGGTGTACGAGTAGCAGGTAATGGATAAGCACCACGCCCTGCGATCGTTGTTGTTAAGCAACTTTCGCAAGGGTCGATCACGGAATAGATGGGTGAATAATTAGTAATAATAATTAGTCTCCATCCTTCGGAAGATACCGGCTACATTTGCAGTCGTTAAACCCTCCAATCTACATTGAACCAGCGTGGAGGTTCATAGTCCATGCTTCTTAACCATCCATTAGCAAGGACTGAGCCCCTAAGAGAGCTGACGATGATGATGATGATTATAGAAACCAATTATGTAATGTCATAGATGATAGTAAAACGACTATCTAAGCTACTCCACAACAACTGTAATGGACCCTCTCCACTGTGGGCGATGAGCCACCAAGATTATAACCATCATTGCGCCGTTGTCAACACAATCGGCCGTCCCACATTTGTTAACTGCCATTTGAACTACATGAACGCTGAAACAAGAATCCAATTTGTCCTCGTGGAGCGTCATTTTGGTATAATTTTATAAAAAGCCGAAGAAAACCTGTAATTAATTATTTAAGTTAATTATACGTATTTTTTAAAACAGCACGCATCCGCACCGTATCATAAATAAATACGAACTCAGTGATCGTTGATTGCGTGGACGCGCGCACGATTATCTCCAAACTTCGTTTGATAATTGTCCGATAAACCGACATAGTGGCGAACATGGACGATCATCACCGATCATGGGCCAACGTAGGCGATGTATGGCGTTTACACAATAGTGATGGCCTGTGTTCGCTCATCACGAGCCACAGTGTGGAGCCAATGTAAGAAAATAATTTAGTTAATATTTATTTTAACATATAGGCAACCCTAGAATAAAGGTCTAGTCCTAGCTAGTCCGATTGTACTTTTATGGTTGTTTTACTAGCTGTTGTTAATTCTACATATAACTCATGTTATATGTAGAATTAAATACAGAACTATTTGGTCGTAATAAACTAACAGTTACAACAATGCCAATGTGTAAAGTACTCATAATGGCTACTTTTTTTCAGCGCCTTTCCAATGAATTCATTACAGAAAATTAAAAAAAAGAATGTTTTAATTGTTTATTAAACATTTACGAAAACATCAATGAGTTTCTTTACACGTCACTTAATAAATAGTAATTGAAAATATACCATACATAACAAAAATTATTAAGATTTTTATTCGAAATTAAGTGAAAGTAACCCGAAGAGCTGAATATATAAGTACTTTTATTTGAAAGAAAATAGGAATGTATTATAGACAATTTGATTCAACACTTGGATCATATACACTAATCTATGGCTAAATATAGTTTTTTGGAGTAGATTACTTATTTAAAACAAAAAAAGTATAGGAATACGACACTATCAATGCAAATTTTTTCAAATATAATTTTTCATTAATACTTTCCACTTCTGGAATATTTGCGATCTGCATATGATACTTGTTAACAGCTAACCGCCCTTAGGCCCAATTTAGACTTCAATAAGTACAGTGGCAAGTTGAGGAATTCGTTATCGGATTGAATTTCCTCTAATATTGATGATTTTTTTGTTTATTTATTTTATTAATTATTTTTATTACAAAAATAACATAATCTTAAGCCCCACAAAACTATATTAACAGTTTGTCTGTAGGTAGGTGGTAAATTAAAAGTACTAGGAGTCTGATTTTGCGTTATATATAATGCTACCGGAATCTACCTATAATTGAATAAACTAATACGTTTACATATGTTACAATAAATGTTACAGCTAATTAACATATAGGGGATATATAGGATATATATGTTTAAAGTTCTATCCCTATAATAATTATTAACTCTGGCAACTATAAATGAACTTAGAAATAATAACAAAAGGTTGCATTGCGAAATTTAATATTAAATAATATGTATTCAATATAATATTATCTCTACGCTTTTAAAATATTGAATATTATACTTGCCATAAAAAATAATAGTAGTTGTATGAATAATTTTACATTAAAGTATTTTTTTTTCATTTCATTGACTTAAAAGGAAGGCTTATCATAATTATAAACCTCACAAACGCACGTCTTGTAGTAATGGATGAACAAAATCCCTGTACCGATAATCTACGACAAAGGGTGCTAATTACTCGGTGGGATCAATAGAATGGATTAAATTGTGCGAAGATCTGCCAGTTGATTAGTCGACTGGTGTTTAGGTGCCATTTGCAGTTGGTTTCAGGTAACTGATTGAGTTCAAACGATCCGTTTCAAAATACAGTAAATCCAATTAACGATATAAAATAGAATGACGCAACGCTGTAAATTTATAAATTGTATATTGTTATTCAATAAGAAATAAATTAAATTGTTTTTTTTTATTTGACAATACACATCACACATACTCACATACACAGTTTACATATATAACAAACAAAGAAAAAATGAGTTGGTTTATTATAATTTTTTTCAAAAAATTATTTAATTTGCATTTTGGAATAATTATTTCACTTAGATGTAGATTTCCTCATTTTTGATTTACAAATTATTTCAGATTTCCCTTATTTAATTCAAAGTCAAATTACAATAATGATTTATGGGCTCTTTTAAAAACCTACTCCAGTTACAAATTCGAAAATACAGCCGAATTTTTAACGCAGTTCGTTTACCCGAATGAGAAAAAACATAAAAAAAAAGGCAATCTCATTAATAAAGCCTACGGTATACGTGCGAATTTCTCCACAAATAGAAAAAGGGACTCGTTAACTTGGCTTAATGACCGACCACGTTTTTTAAGTGGGCGCCTAAAGAAATACCCGTAAATATATACTACGGACTCTTAGAATTGTACCAAAGCAGCTTAAGTTTGCAATTTAACGTTCTTTTTCTTGCGAACACGTATTTAATTGCTGTTTTTCGTGTGAATATTTTCTTATTATTACTTACATCTTAGCTTTCAACTTTTTCTTTGGAACAACGTATCTATTATGTACTATTATTCATCATCATCAGCCCCTTCACGTCCTCAATGCAGGGGCTCAGACCTTCCTTATGGATGGTTAAGGAGGATGGGGCCATGACCCTGGCCCAATGCGGATTAGAGGGTATTAACGACTGCAAATGGAACCAGAACCAATGACTTAACGTGCCTTCCGAAGCACGGAGTAGCTCGAGATAATATTTTTTTTAGTCAACCATCCCGTGATCGACCCTTGCGAAAGTTGCTTAACGACAACGATCGCGGGCCGCAGCGCTTATCCACTACGCCACCGAGCTACTCAATTACTATTTTTGCCGATGCCTTATTGTAAGATTTCATAATTTACTAGCTGTTTTTCCGCAACTTCACCCGCGCAAATTATAGTCTGTATCATGTCTGTATCAGTGTATGACGTAGCTTTCCGTAGAAAAAGATTTTATGAAATTGATCCAAGGCTGATTGTCTTTGATATCTGAAAGATATTCATGAACTTTAAGCCACAACTATTTATGTGATAGCGAGAATGTCGTTAATCTAACGTTAATCGGAATCGTTTAAAAGCGTTAGAAACAAATGTCTTTGAAAGCTATTTATTGTTAAGAAATGTTAAACAAAAGCGTTGTTTGCTAAGTGCCTTTGTTAAGATTGCAATTAGCAAACAACTCTTTAGGGTTTCGGTTAGTTTTTATTATGGTTTTTGATCATACAAATCATCACTCGTTACAGAAGCGATTGCGACTTTAAAAGTTACATAAACCTTTGAAAGGGTTGGGAGAGATTTTAAAATTAAACTCTTTGCCCACTGATAAGTGTGTCGATAGTTGATTTATCAGCGTAACAACGTGATAGATTCCAATACTTAGGTTTTTCACCTACCTATATTTCCCGACGTTTCGACCAGGTTACACCAGGGAGCCAATTCTACTAAATAAATTTTATTTAAATCGAATCGAATACGGATTTAAAACGGATCGAAACAGAACGAAAGCTAAAATAGAACTGGAATTGTATCGTTTGTCACTTTGTAGAAAAGGAAAACCATTAAAAACTGTAGTTTCGTTCGGTTTCGATCCGTTTTCGATTCGATGGCCCCCCAGTTAACTTTTAAACTTTCGCGTTGCATTATATTAGATTAAAAGTTTATAAATACGCAGGTACACAATACAAAACAGCACCCCCAGCCAGATTCATGAACATCCGCTAAACTCTTAAGGGTGGAAACGCTAAATTGTGAACTTGGAGTAAACGTGGTGAATATTTTATTTTGTTGACCGCTTTACGCTTCGTTTGCCTGCCGCCATTACTCTGTTCTTTACAGAACAATTTTCCTTTTTTATTTTAATAGAGAAAACAAAATGTTCATACATATTCCACGAAATTCTTCACGCTATTTAAGTGAATGTAAAAGCGAGATAAATAAAGCCTTTTGGCATTTCACAGTTTTGTTTTTTTTTTTAGTGATAATAAATAGAATCGGTGTTTTGGTAGAACGGTCTCTTTATAAGGAACTTTTGTAAAATTTGTACCCTATTTAGAATAGGAAATTTGGGCAACTCTGATTTTTTTTTGTGAAAATCTTGAACTGCGAAGTGTTGCCTTCGAAATATCAAACAATAGCCCGTCTGCTTATCGGATAACCACGAGCTTGCATGTTTCTAAGATTAGGATCTTAGAACACGCAAAATTCAACAGTTTTAACAATACAATTGAGACTCTTGAAAGGGTATTTCATCATCATCATCACCAGCTCTTTTACGTTCCCACTGCACCCCTCAGGCCTTCCTTATGGATGGTTAACGAGGATGGGCCATGAACCTCCACGCTGGCCCAATGCGGATTGGAGGGTAGTAACGACTGCAAATGCAGCCGGGACCAACGGCTTAACGTGCCTTCCGAAGCACGGAGTAGCTCGAGATAATAATTTTTTGGTCACCCATCCCGTGACCGACCACTACGCCACCGAGCTACTCTAAAGGGTATTTATTCTATTAATAATCATTAACATTAGTTCCTTTACTCTTTTATATTGAACTTTATATGAATGCAACAATTATAAAAAGCTTAAGCCGTTACTGCATACGCATTCATTTTTATCCGATGCTTGCCTAATTACTCGCCGGCGGTAAATTAATCCTACTTTATGAAACCATAGACAAAGGCGCGAGTTTGTTACAATTTACAATTTTATTATAGCGTAGAGTGCGATCGTATTCCTTTCAAAAACCTACATCTCCGTAGAACATAGAACATCTACCGTTTCGATTTTAAAGTCGGTTAAAAATCACCCAGCAAAGCTATGAAGTATGTGTCACGTGCAAAACAATACAGTCGGAAAAAGATCCTCTTCCCTTTTTGACGTCGTTTAAAAAATATAATTTAAGTGGTGCATCTGCTAATTCACAGTGTCGCAACGTGCAGCTAGCACATGAACACTTAATTCCGCAGTGTCGCTCTAACGTAGCTAAATAAAAGTCTGTGGACGGCCTGAGCTTCATTATAGGGGGTACCGATGCATAAATAGACGTTGATGTGGTAAATTTTATTTCTTTACGATTGGGCCATTCTTGTGTTGTGTTGTGACTAGGTATTACACAGTCGCCGAAGAGAAAGAATTTCGTACAATGACCCGGCATTACATATCTCTTTCACTCATGCGCAAAAATACAATACTATTACAGTCGTCCAGTTGCATCTAGCCAATTTTGACATAGTAAAATTAACCTCAAATGTTTATGATATCTATCAGAAGGGACAAAAGTCAAACTACGAAATTTTTTCTGTTCGGCGATCGTGGTATACCTTATAGGGTTCGTAGGAGCAATACATTAAGCACTATGACTCTACAACCGCATTGACCACTCGAAGGCTAAAGTACCCCTATCTACAGCAGGCCTACCGTCCAAAAACCCCCGTATTACCCTCACGCATAGTCTGAAATCTGGTACCTGGCAAGAATACCCAGGTATATACCAGACCAGGGGGACCGACTGAACAGTCCTCCCTCTCTGCGGCCAGGAGGTTTCCCGGGTAATTTCGAGGAACCCTCCCCGGACAACTGGGGCGTGCAACCGTTAGGGAGAAAAGATGCGCGACTGTACTATCTTAGCTCCGTTTATCGTCTGACGAACACATTGATATGTCGCCTTCCTTGCTGCCCATCCTGTGTCCAGCCGCCCGCAAATCCTCTGCGTCAATAGCATCGTCGAGACCCGTCGCACGCATGTCCACGCATTTGATAGGATGTCGTCTTCCAAAATCGACCTCAGTTTTCGCGCCAATCTATCCGCCTTCTCAGCGCCATCTTGACCCGGCACCTCAAATATCCGGGCGCCGGTCGCCGCCACTCTTCTGCCCAGCTCAACTATCCCTGCGTCCTCCTTCAGATTGATGAGCCACCGCGCCTTATCAATTACGTCCTTGTACGTAATGCTCTTTCAGCCTCCGGGGAGATCTGCACGCTCACCGCTGCTGTACGTGGTACGCGGATCTTTCTGTTGCGCTTTCTCTTTCTCTTCTCCTTCTTTTTCTTCTTGCTTGCGCCACTTTGCGCAGGCAACGCCTTCTCTTTTGTCTTCTCCATCCCTCCTTTCATCTTCACCGAGGGGGTCGGGGGGTTGTGGAGGTAGTGCTCCTGTGACCCATCCTCATCACCTGCGACCATGACTCCTTCGCTGGTATCGGTTCCTCCTTCTTCTCTTCTTCCGTCCCCATCCTCCTCCTTGTGACTTTGGCGGCTTTTGCATCAGCAGCAAGAGGTGGGCGACGGTTCACTGGGGAAGCAGTCTCTCCTCCAGTCCGTCGAATCTTGCAGAGACCAAGGTTCCGACGGCCTCTAGGATGGACCTTGTCCGGACCTCCTGGACACTATCCGGGGCAGAAGCACTTCCTACTCTGTCTTGGAGTCACCATTTCCACACGGAGTTTGTCTATCTCCGAGTGCAGTCCCTCCATCTCCTTCCTCATTCGCTTTACCCTTCTCTCATTTACTTTTGTCTCCTCTTTCAGCTTCTTTACTTCCTTTCTCATTTTCCAATTCTCCTCCTTGGTGGATACGAAGCGTTTGTAGAGGTCGGTCAACCCTTCGGTGGTGGTCAATTTAGCCAGCATCCCCACTTTTTCCTCTACTTTACTCATCGTGTTCACCAGATCTGTCTTTATTCTCATTAGAGCCTCCTCCTAGACATTCGGAAACGTGGAATGATCAGGTGATTGTCAATCATCTTGTGCCTCTTTAGTAGAGAGAGATACACTATTAGGCTATCTCTACCCTTTTGAGATCTACCGAAGCATGGGCACGGCCCCCTATTGTAGATGACGATCACCGTCCCCCTAGCTTATCTAGCATCCCCCTCCCAGCAAGAGACAAACACGCCTATTAAATACTTTATAATTCGGATACAAGACACGCTACTTACAATAAATGCATACATAATTATTGCCACATCCATTTCCCTTAATACATCTGGTGAACCTTTCACTAGGCAGCTCTTTAATCTTCAGCGAAACCGACACGAATTTCATATTAATTTCCAAGTTTCTACGGCATCATAAAAATGCTGCCTGCAGGTATCGCGTCAACTATTTAATAGCAGCTACGTCTTATATAACCTGTAAGATTTTTATAGTACTATTAAAGAGACTTATTAAATTACTAGGTTTCCGCCAGCGAATTCGTCTGGGCGGATTTACACGATGTCTTGATAGTACATTGCCCCACTCCTATTAGTCATAGCGTGATGTTATATAGCATTCCTCAGTAAATTAAACTATTCACCTAAAAATATGTTTTATTTATTATTTTAAAATCTAACGCTGTTTTTTTTTTTCAATTACACCTTTGAAAGTTATTCACGAACACGAACGATCGCGACGTTTTTTTATTAAAAGAAAGATATTTAATTAAAGATATCGTTGATATAACTTTTGCTAGAGTCGCCATCTCGTGGAGGTGCTTTTTTTGTGCCTTTGTTTTTTTTAAATACTTCCTCATTGATATTATATTTGCAGGAAACGAATGGACTAACAGCCAGTTGCACAAACGTCCATTAAATTTATCATTAGTTTTAAGTGACTTTATCCATTCAAATTCGACATTCATTAGAGCTTAAAGGCGTCATTAAACCTTATTGGAAGTTTGTGCAACTGGCCATATGGACAGTTATTTCCGTTCCTTTTAACTAACATATCAAAAAAACTGAAATTTGAAAAATTCGAAACTTAGATATCAATACAAATACGAAAAGTACAAATAGAATATGCGTTGTTTATTGAGTTTTGAAAACAAATTTACTTTTAAACATGCAAGAAAACCGGAAGGGTTGCCATGGAGAAATCAAGACAGTACCGTAGCGGCATCTAGTTTGATTTCAGGAACTAAACTTTTTTTTAATACTTCCTCATTGCAATTGTTTAAGCAAGTGGTTGAACAAGCCGCTGTTCTTGCATCCAGGAGGTACTGAGGATAAATAAAACCGCGTCATAAACTGACCATAGTTTTGTATTCCAAAAACAAATAATAGCATCTTTTACAAGGGAACTGACATTAGATATATACCTTTTTAAACAAAACATAACACCGCGATATATTAAATGTACAGCTCCATCTTTTATTGAAAATAACAAATATATATCTCATAAATATCGTTCCCATAACTATAATGCATTATTTTATAAGCACTTTATTTATGTTAATAATAAAAGTTAATAAATGATAGATGTATAACATTGTAAGCGATCTGTTTAGGTAAATTTCTTGATCATTCAAAATATTATTCTATCCAAAAGCTACTTTAAAAGTTATATAATTCCATTAATTTTAAAAAGAGGCAATAAGTCTACAGTAGTTCTTGAAATTAACGCGTTCAACAAAACAAACAAACTCACAAGCTTTATAATTTTAAATATAGACTAGTAGTCCGTAACTGTATGCAAAGTACCTAGCTATAGGTATAGGTACCAACCATACGTGGGCAAAAAGTCATCATAATCATCAACCCATTAATTCCCAATGTTGGGGCACAGGCCATTCAAAATAGGAAGAACCCACTATGGATTGGCAGATTCCCGTCTCGCGTAACGAGGAAATGTATAAAACGTAGTAGAGTTTGTTTTACGAAAGAAGTCCCTTGGATTACAATGTTTTCGCATTTATTACAAAGGAATAAAGAATATGCCAACGGAACTCTTTCGTGAAATGGTCTATACATACCGACCCTTGGCAACACGTGAGACGGGCTCAATATTGTTTGAGCCAGCGCCCGATCAATATTGTTTATATTGTCGTAAACTACAAAACGCACGATCTTTATATCTATAAGAAACGATGCGCCACTTTATCATAATCATAAAAACATATAACCTCCTTCTTTTCGATTTTAAAGTCGGTTAAAAATCATAACCGCACACCGCCGCACATAACCGCTCCGCCAGTCTTGCAGATCAGTCATCCTAAGTCCACTCAAGGACTCTCCTGGCCCCTATGCTCGCCCTCCGGCCAGCTTTGAAAGCCATCCCCGTCCCCCGTGGGACCACTGGTCTTGAAAGGAACCTTTCAACCGATGGTCATCACACGCTGGAACGCAGCCTTGAAGGCCGCCCTTTTGGTCAACGCCCCGTAAGTCTTGGACTCATCTTTGTCTCCAGGATGATCTGCAGGAGACAAAGATGGGTCCAAGACTTACGGGGGTTGACCAAAACCCAGCCTAATCCGTGTATACCCCAGTTGGTTCACACCGAGAAAGAGGAAGTCAGATAAAAGAAAAAAGTCTTACGGGGTAGACAGCCCCAGCTTCATTCCGATGCACAGACCTGTAACGTCTTACGTACCCTGCAGCAAGGTGTCGGTCCCTCGGTTCAACTTTCTCGTAGAGACTTTATACCGGACGCCCAGGATGCACCGGCCCGCCAAATCCGTTGTCGTTCTCATCGCACAGGCGATATGGGATGTGGGATGGTCAACGGATTTTATTTCCATCTTTTAAAATATGATATTATTCGTCGATAAAGGCAATGTGAACGTAAAGATCAAGACCAACCTTTTTTCATTTGTTAGATTATGATTAAAATCATATTTTTCATTTGAAAAGGAATTAAAAATGGTAATCTTTTCCATACTTAATCTTATTATTAACTTTTCGGAACAAAACCTTAACCTAGGTATAAGAAAATATTTCAGCTTATAAAAAGTCTATTTATTTGAATAGTTCCAGATTAACTTTCATGTTAATTTGATCTCATAACACGTTTACCTGTGTATTGCGAATTACGAAAGGCTGTAGTCATAACTCTGTATGCGTTCAATCCACTAAATCATTTTAGATGCCATAAAAAATGGCGTATTCGAGTGCCCGAGGGAAATCTTCCTGGTACCACTTACTTATTTGCCCAATTCATATTAAGTGCGTTGTATTGCAATAAAATAGTAGCCTGCGGTTATTTATCCGATGAAATTTAGATTCAGCCCTTACCGTTATTGATTCAACGGTTACTTATTTATATATTACATTATCGATAAGGACAGCATGTGCAACTAAAGGCTCATTTACAATGGTCGATGAGATCTGCAACCGCAGAAATGACACGATTTCTGCGGTTTGAGATTGTTGGTCGGATGATTTAATGAGCCCACAGAAGTCACCCGGTCTCCGCATTCAGACCCCTAGATCAATGATTAGAAGGAACCATAGTGGAAAGTGTTTCTACTACTCCATATATTATATAATGTAGCTAAAATTTTACAGCAAATTTAAGTGCCGTAGTTACTTGGTATTGGATTACCACTTACAGTGCTATTAATAAAAAAGGTTTAACGTCGGAGTAAATATCCGCTAAAATTGCAATCTTAGTATTAGTGCAAATTCATATTATACGCAGAATAAACAAACATACTACCTCCTAAGAGTAATAAAGAAGCTTGTGGTAAATTAACCTTTGCTAAGTCTCTGTTTAATAATATTAATTTTAACTAATACTAAGTGCAGTCACAACGTAAATTAACCTTGTTTATCAATAGCACTGTTTAGAGTATTCATACCGAAAAGAGCAAATGTTTTCTGTGACATTTATACAAAATTATGTCACTATGTATTAGCTATCTCGACAAACGTCGTGTTGCCATATAAATTTGGTGAGAACAACCCTTATCACTTAGACGCATAAAAAATACATAACAAGCTATTCTCAGACCTACTGAAGATACATATAAAATTTCATCAAATATATATTTAGTTTACCGTCTAACACTTTAGTAATCTTAGCTATAGACTACGACATCTTAGCGATGTCAAGACGATATTTCTTTTCATGTTATTACTCTGACATGTAGTTTGGTGGATAAATTTAGGATAAATGACTAAGTTGGTAACACTACTGTAAAATCCATAGCCAATAGCCATCATTCTTTATCGTTCACCGTAAATATATGTTAAAGTACGAAAATTAAACAAAATATCGCTATGTTTATATCTATTGCAAATCTATAATGTGGCTAAGATGTCGTATCGTAGCCTATGGCTAGAATCATGGCTAGAGGTAAGCGGTCGCACCTCTGATCTTGTGACACTTACTATATATCAAGCATAAATACTCCTAGCTAAATATACAGTGAAACATTCTATCGAAATTCATTATATTCCTTTTTAGGGTTCCGTAGTAAACAAGCTACCCTTAAAGTTCCGCCAGGTCCGTCTCTCCGTCCGTCCGCGGTTTCTAGCTCAAAAACTATTGGTACTAGAAAGTTGTACTTTGGCACGAGTTTACGCCGACAAAGTGGTTAAGCAAAGTATCGAGAATTTTTTTTTACGGTTACCTCCCCCCTACTTGTAAAGTGGAAATGAAAATTCTCCTCCATAGTCTAGGCAGCCTTGGATAGGTCTTTCAAAACATTGGGGAGTGTGGGAAGACCGTTTTTAGATTAAGTAAACCGTTTGTGACTTATTAAGCTTTAAAGAGCTAATTTTCGTTAGTCAAATGTCCCCACCTATCAACTAAAAAAATATCTAAAAACTCGAAAATTCGAACAACTCCATAGAAAACAACAAAGGTGTTTTTTTTTTTACTTTATTAATAGATATTTTATTTCTTATCAGCAGAAGAGTAAATACAATAACTTGTAAATAATATGAAAAAGTAATTTGTAAGGTAAACAATACCTTTATCAAATAGCATATCGACAACGTAACAAGTCAAAAACGTTTGAGCCGGGATCACTATTATTGGCAATAACAACCGACACGGCGAGTTAATAGAAAACTTAATACTTAATATATTTTCTTTAAGAGCGGCTTTAGGAAAGGCGGTAAAGTTAAGGTGACCAAATCGCCTCTAAAAATTGGAACTAACACTTTTACAGCCATGAAAGTCATATTAATATTAATTTTACTAATATTACAAAGGCGAAAGTTTTTAGATTTATTACTTTTTCACGCAAAAAGTACTGACTTGGTGTTGGTGTTTGAGAAACGGATAATTGTCAGCCTATTCTATCACACTGGATGCGGTAGGGAGAAAAGTACCATTAAGTCATCATATGTATGCAAAGCCGCTGGCGGAAAACTAGTTAATAATATTTCATAGCTTTAATTTATAAAATACGAGCGATTTCTTACTTAAAATAGAGATATAACTTAGCTCTTAAAAATCAATTCTTCCATATAACTAGTTCTGTCATATTATAATAAATAATCCCATTTTTAATTGTCAGTAGAACCAAAATGGTGGTTTCCCGCATGACACACCACCACAGACAATGTCATATATTGCGTTGCTATGGTTAAGCTCTGCGCCCTATGTTCCACGATCTGTACTTTATGTAAAAATATCTATCGCCTCTTTAAATATCACAAATAATTCTGATGAACTTTTTAGCAAAGCATGTAAGGTGTTCTCAAGGTCATCTCTCTGGTCCTACGTGCGATTTCTGATCGAGTCAATATAAAAATTAGTCGACTTTTACTACTTTCCTCTTTGGCGTTGTATATCAGTTTTATCATTCATTAATCCGGCATTCTTTCCACGCGTCTGAACCAATGCTGCATACAGTCCCCATTCGTAATGGAGAGAAAATCAACAGAAGCATGGAAGCGTCACCCCTGTAAACATTATTTCTTGTCCTACCTAAAATCCAAATAAATGTCAACGTAGTATTCGTGCTGTGCTAAGAAGCACGCGGCTTAGAGATCCGTATGGGTGCGAGATAAGCCCCTACGTTGACCAGAGTAAAGTCGTAAACTCGTCGGTACGAAGTTCAGAGTAAATATTTGTGCGAAAACAGTCATTGTGATTATAGAGATAAGTTTGTAATCACGTAAAATATCTTTCATAGTCATGTGAATGACGTTGCTAAGTGTTTAAGAACTATACTTTCTTTTATTGGTTTTATTTAAACAGTATTTGTAGCAAACCAAAGTTTTGCACTTAGAAATTCTATTCTTTTTTTTATGGGATAGGGGCAGACGAGCAGACGGATCACCTGATGGTAAATGATTACCGTCGCCCATGGACACCTGCAACACCAGAGGTGATACAAGCGCGCTGCCGGCCTTTGAGGGACGAATATGATCATAGGAAGGGAAGGGTTGAGGGGTAGAGGGAAGGGAATAGGGAGGGGTTGGGCCTCCGGTACCCTCACGCACACGACGAAACACAACGCAAGCGTTGCTTCACGACGGTTTTCTGTGAGGCCGTGGTATCACTCCGATCGAGCCGGTCATGCCGAAGCGTGGCTCTCCCACATATAAATCTATCCCACATATATTCTATCTCTCTCTTCTAAGATGATGGACGGACGACAGTTGAAACTAGTTGTAAATCCCCAGTACCTAAGCAATATTTTATTAAGAATTTCTTTGTTTAACATTTAATCCTATCAAGGCCACGACCCAAAACTCGAAACCAGAGGTCATCAAATCAAGTAAAAAAAAAAATCACTTCTCATCGAGATATCCATTATCAACAAAGAGGTGTATTCATAATAACTCAACTATGAACTCGTTATCTGCTGTATCCGGCATGGAGATAGCTTGCCTCTGTTCAGTCACAAACAATGTCCTTCGTAAACAATAAGCTTTTTAATAAATCACTCAACCAGTAACAATTGCAATGGCTATATGCACGACTTCAGCGACACCTAGCGTTCTCAACTTTGTCAACGGTTTGAATTTAAACGTGTTATTAAACTATCTATTATTTTCTATAACAAACTGATTTGGGTGTGAACTATCTGTAGTTGTAAAATTGGTTATTATAATTTTTAGTACAATTTTACAGTAAAACATATACAATTATTCGTGCATCGTAAGTGGTAAATGAAATATAATACCTAATAATGGTTTGTAGATCGAAATTCCGATTTGTGTGTAACACTCACAATATAATCTATATCTATATATATATATATATATATTTGTATCTAGTATTGAATTTATCATATTATATATCTTCTAAAATACATATTAAATTAAAACTACTTTTCTAAACTTATCTAAACTTAAAATAATAACTAAACTAAATTAAAAATGTCTCCCAGATTATTGCCTACAGGTAAGGTACCCAGAAGGCTGCGAGCGTTACCTCTTTGAATAGCTAAACTAATTCTTTGGGCGAGGTACAAACCAGCCTTCTGATCACCTGACCTGTCAAAAAGTTTCTTTTTTAACTCTTGATAAAGACGATGGGCTCCAGGGCCCCACGGACCCATCGTTTCGACCCCAAATATATATATATATATATTATATATATATACTTATTGTTTTATAAAGTAAGTAGTTGATTTCTTTTGGCAATCATATTCAGGACTGAATTTTTATTTTGATATTAATTCGATTGCAGCTGAATACAGCACTACTAAAGGACCTAAGTGATAAAAGCACACATAGACATTATTTTGTAGTCATTGTATTTAGAAAATATTTGTACAAATAATGATAATAAAAGCAAAGTTATCAATCAGAATGTTATTTTACTTTTTAAGTATATGGTGTTGGTTTGATAAAAAAAATATTATCACTAAGAAAATTTAGAACTATATTTCAGGACAGTTTTTTTATTGTTTTATCGAAAATAAAAATACACAAAAACCTTTTAAAATTTAGAAGTCATCTTTGTGTAAAAATTACACAAAAATAAATGACTTCTAAATTTTGAAAAATATATATACATATCGACGCTGGAAAGCAAACACGTAGTAACCTGCAAAACCAAAAAAGATATTTAGAGTGGAAAAATCTTTATATTCCAAAAAAATATATATCTTATTTCCGTATAAATTGACTAAGGAAAACCTTATTTGTTACCATGGACGTTTATAGGAATTATTTATCGAAAAAAACAAAAGTTTTTCTGCTTTGAAGAACAATTTTGATTTTGCGGGTTACTACGTGTTTGCTTTCCGGCGTCGATATCAATCTAATTCATCATACTTATACACCATGACTTAGGTAGTAATTATTAATTATTTGTTGGGTAGTAATAAAAGTTTGACTGCTAGATATCGACTACAATGTTTTACAATATTTAATTTTAGGTGAAGCGAAATCTGTATGTCTTTTCTCTCATATCATATTTCTAGATGTTGCCGTTTCGTATTTATAATTATGCTTCAACAAAATATCCATTACAACAACCAATATATAAAAACTAGGGATAGTTAGTATACTAAGGTCTCTAAAATGTTGCCTCACTTTTTCTAGGCGATTATAGCAGTTTAGTTGAGGAGATTCTTTATATGTAGCGAGTGAGGCCTAGAGTTGGTAGTAACGTTAATTTTCGTCCTATAAGAAAGTGCCCTGGAAAAAATGCTAACAGGTCATCGGGTGAGGAAGACATAGGATAAAGTGAACGACTGCTTAAAATTGCCTCAATTTGAGTAAATATGGCACTTAGTTCCTCAAATGCAAAATGCGAATTACCCATCAATCGTTTGATATGATGTTTTACAGATTTCACGATTGCCTCCCGAATGCATACATAGGTGTGAATATGCGTTTACAGCCTTCTTGACTTGCATAATCGGAAAGAGAGTTATCATGTATTATTATTTAACAAAGTTATTTTTATCGAAAGTTTAAATATTTGTAGAAATATTTCTTTCGGCTGTTTGGGTGGATTGCCTATACATTGATGAAAAAACGCTCTGTAGAAGCCAAAAAGTAACAAGTACTTGGAAATTCGTCGTCCTATTAGGTCTTAAGTAGCTCAGTCCGTGTCTCATCTCGGAGTACCAGGGACAAACTGGATTTTTTAATCATTTTTCATTAAGAATTCATAAATTAAAAACTATTAAGGATGGACATTGTTATATTTGAAATAGCTAATTTATTTTTAATCTAATTATTGTCAATATTTATAGTTACAAGTTTATTGACATAGCATCTAATATTATGTAATTTTATTTGTATTTTTGTAATCTTTCAAAATTGTGTTGTACCATTGCTTTGCCCGTACAGGGCGTCACATGTACATAAACAACAAAACAATGACCATCTTATAATTTTAATGTGACATGGAATAAACGAATTGATTAAGAATGTTTCATACAAAATATTACTTTTAACAAATCTACATCGCGAACATAATACCATAACCTTGGCATTGTTATCACTTCAAATCTTTATTATCACTGTTAGCTAATAAAAAAATACTTATATACTATATACATATATATATATATATATATATATATATATATATATATATATATAATATAAGAACTTATATGAATAACATAAACTAAATATTAACGTATTACCAATGTACACATATAATAACTAATAAAACCTATTACGTATAAATTAAACTCGCAAATTCTTACATTGACCAATACATATGACAGTAGATATTCCTTGTAATAAAAATATGGTTTGTATTAAAATTGTTAAAAATATTGGTCTAAATATTATAGTTGTATTATTATAAATATTATAGACAATCAAAGATCGTAGACTGCTCGAGTCAGCATTTGAACCTGTACCCTAACCAATCGATATTTTTAAGCACATCGCTAGCATTGAATGTGACAATTAAGAAATTCAACGGGAAAAGACTGTGTTGGAAATCAAATATCCAAGTCTATTAGTCTGTGATTAATAAAACTTTCAATCATTATATTGTCTGTGGATATGTTTGTTCTGTTTTTTTCTTTCTCTTTACTTTTTCACTTGTTTTAGCAATTGTAATATTAGTACTTTTTCTATATAAAAATCCATAATATAGAAATCATCTTTATAGTTTTTATTTTCCCTGAGCCCATATCAATAGGCTGTTCCTGGGTACGATATTTCGCCCGAATAGGGAATTAATTACTCTACTTAGATAATACTCACCCTAGGGGAGCGGCAGCCTAATTCTCTCGCTATAAGTCTCGCAATAGCCACTAAAAAGTTTAATAAAACTGATTTTATTCATAAATACGCTTATTTTATTTCATAAATATGTTTTTTTGTTGAATGATAGCCGCTACACCAATGACTGGGTTGTACAATGTGTGATCCCCATTCTACCTACTTAACAAAAGAAAAAGCATGGGCGCCTATGTTGTTTTCATGTTGAGTTTTGTGATTGATTAATAAATCACAATTAATCTTCTACGATTGTTTCTTGTTTTATGATTTTTTATTGTCTTTATATTTTTTGTTAATTCATTTCAATTTAAGCAATAGCTTTGTTTGTAAAAATAACTACACCATTGAATATCATTATTTCAATATGTAAATAATAATATGCCCTTGACATTATAAAAGATATATTTATAGATGAAACTAATACAACGTTATAGCGAGAGAGTTAGGATGTCGCTCTGATGGTTAAGTAAGTCATTAAGAAACCTTAAACTGCCAATTTGTAACACATTACAGCCAGTTGCACAAAGTCACTTTCATTAGTTTAAAGCAACATTGAATTTGACATTCATTGCAGCTTAAAGTCATTAAACCTTAATGAAGGTTTATGCAACTGACTGATAAAGAGGTATTCCGATTTAGGTAGTCTCGGATGCCCAGGTATAAATAAATATCCGTCTCATTTTCAGAGGATTCCATTAATAGAGATCAAAATACAGGTGCTTTCAGATAAAGAGGTTATATTCACCTATTTATATAAAACTTATCGAAAGTTATTAACGACTAGCTGTGCCTGCGACTTCGTCTGCGTGGGAAAGTATATCAGGAGAATCGTTTCTTTCCTATGGTTGGGATCGAATCGAGTAGGATCAATGGTCCGTGATACACTACACGGGCCCAATGTGAATTGGTGGGTGTTAATGACTACTGATGCAGCCGAGACCAATAGGTTAACTTGCATTCTGAAGCACGGAGGAGCTAAAGATAATAATGTTTTGGTCATCCACACTATAAACGGCCCTTACGATAGTTACAAAAAATAATGAACAAAAATAATGAAGAAAAAAGAAGTGAGAAATCACTTCTTTTTTCTTCATTATTTTTTGTCATGTTTTGCCATCCAATGTTAGGTTGCCTGAAAGAAATCGCTGACTAGCACTAAGCTTGTCTTTAGTACATAGTTATGAATGTTATGTATGTACGAAAAATATATACGTATGTATGTTCATGTCATTTTCTTGTTATGCAATAACGACTACTTATTTACTTAACCGCATCGTAAACTGAATACGCTAACCTCTACTCATAAGAAAAAGTCGAATTGGTTCCGAAACTTAAAAAAATACTTTCTCGCTCTCTATACTGCCAAAACCGAGCTCTTTAAGAGCTCGACCGCACTTCTCTATCAAAGGAAATTTCAGAATTAAACAATACTGCACATGTGTTACGATCAGCAGTTAGACGAGCTAGCTAAGTTATATACAGAAGTTTTCTGAGATCAAACGCTTGCTTTATGAGTTCTCTGAGAGCTCAAGATATTCTCCCTTACAATTAATGCTCCAGATTCACTTAAATAGTGCATAAGCGTCGCGATGGGCATTTAAATACGCTTCGCGCCCGTCAAATATCTCCTGCGACCGAGCGCTTCTTGTCCAAAATCTCTGAGAGCTCAAGCGACTTTGTTTGTCAATAAAAGTCTTAGGGTCGACAGACATGCCGCCACCTATCTTTTGTCAGACATGCGCGTCTTATTTGTCGCAGAACGCCAGATAACTAAAAAAATAAATTATATTAAATTCCACCTTGCATACTCGACGGAAATCGTATATAAATATATATACTTCACTGAGCTTCATCAGTTTTGCACCGACCCTCAGACTCGTGTTATATTGCATGAGCCTCATAACCGGTGAATAAACCTGTATCTCCAGTGAAAACTGCAAATATCAACTTTGATATAAAACGATTTGAATGTAAAAAAAAAGTAACATAAGACTTTAAGGAGGGAAAAAAAATATATATAACTTTAGTTGTCTTCACGCATTCGAGAACGGTGTAAACCCAGTTTAGATTCATGCTGAGCCAAAGTTTCAATAGGGCGTAATCTGGTCTAAAAATTTCCTACGTCTCGCTGCAGGATCTTTTTAAGATTCTCATCCTTTTAGCAGTTTTGCAGGTTTGACGTTAAAGAAACTGAGATGTTAGAGTCCATCTACGTACCATTTATTTGGAATAAATTTGCATAACAAATATCTACCGACCTGTTTATTATTTACACCTTAACACACATGTAAGCAAAACTAAAGAAAACCAATTTCAAAACATCATCTTCCAAAACAACTTTATTTTACAAACACTGGTTTAAAACGATTGAATACATCAACGCCTCTTCTGTTTAACGTCAACTTTTTTTTTACAACTCGTCGAGACAAAGGAGTTAAGCTTTTCGCCCACAATATACAAATATAATCCTCCAGCAATGCTTACGGCAAAAAATACTAACCTAGCTGGTAAATTAAGAACATTAAAAATGGGGTATGGCCACACGCCTGTTCTCTCAAAAAGAATATGCATCCAAACTAAATAACTAACAAAATATGTAAAAGCCAATACAAGACCCACTTTTCTAGATAGATAAGTTTTGTTAGTAAATATAAGTTCTAAAACTATGAATAACACTATGAAGGAGTGATATGTATGGTTAAGCCATGGTGGGAAAATTTTCGCAATTTTTTCAGGGAATATAAGCTCCTTATCGAAGTGGTAGATGCTCCAGAAACTGATGCCGACGTAAATAGCCATGGGGAAGGCCAGGCCGAATAGGGCGTCCTTAAACATTCTAATCAAAGGCCGCTTCTTTGGAGACGCGTCATTAGATCCTATCAAGTCGTTCAGGAATGAAACAAAGAAGTATATAGTTTGTAAGATCTGAAACAAGCAAAAAAATATAATTACATTTAAAAAAATGTGCAGAAGGAAATTCTAACAACCATATTTTAAACTTTTTTCTTTTCACTTGATTTCATAAATCGTTTTCTACAACATAACATCTAACACCCGTTTTCACTAACCTAAAACAAGGCAATGCTTAACCAGGAAACGCCTAATCTTACAAATCGAGTAAGCAGATTCGTAATTAAACATTTACACAAGGTTCCTGAATTGAGAATTTGAAGTTGATCACGTCTCAAACCATGCTTAAGCCGTTTTAAACGTCAATTAAACAGGTTTTCATTAGCGATTGATAATTTTTTAATGATCAGTTGATAGCAATTTGATAAATTTAGGACTTTTTGCCACATGAAACGTAAAAAAACTAAAGTTATTGATAATAATCAGTGGTGATTTTGTACTTTTCTAAATTCAAATACCGGCCGTTACTTTATTATCCATTGACGCATTTGTGATCTGTCATATTACGAACGACCTTGAGATCATGTTGCCATCTCCATGTCCCGAATTCAATTCCACATCGGATCAATGTACAAAAATGAATGTTGTGAGTGATTATGTTTTAACAGAACAGCAATACTGGTTCTTAAGTTTTTAAAGTTGATATGTTTAAAATAAATATTCAGATCATTAATTATTTATTCATCAATTATTTCAAACTCATTCTTACAAAGCCAAAGGCTTCGGCCGCGTGGTCCCTAGGGAAAGTTTAGAGGATAAAAAACCTATATTATGTTAGTTCCGGCTTAGAATTATCCGTATATTTTTTTTATCAAATTCGTTCAGTAGTGTTTATATGAAAACTAACAAATATAGTCCCAAACTTTCGAATTTATAATTATACAATAATAAGATTTTAAAGTTTAATCAATCAATGTGAACTAAGTTGTCTAACATTAACAAACCTAACTTCTTACTCTCCCACAAGGCCTTACTTAGCTGGAAGAGATCGGCGTAGAGACAAGTCCACTGTTGTAATAACTTTTTTTATGTACAATAAAGAGTAAGTATGATAATTGTACGGTTTTAGACCAAACATTTATAGTACTTACTCTTACTGTCAGTTGCACAAACGCCCATTAAGGTTTAATGACACCTTTAAGCTCTAATGAATGTCAAATTTGTACGGGTAATTTCCCTTTAAACTAATGAAAATTTTAATGGACGTTTGTGCACCTAGCTGATAGTAAGTAAACTTATGAAATATATCTACAATTTATCATCATAGTTACCTAGTTATTATTTAATGAATCACTGTTAAAGGCAATTATGAAACAATAGATAAGAATTCAGTAATTCATGATCAAATAAATCGTACAAAATAATCTATAGTACCTACCTACTCATTATTATATGACTAAAAAACTGATTATTAAATCACTCCCTGATAACAGTATCGTACAATCTCACTTCAATTACAATTATTATTTTAAAAAAAATTAATGCACTAAGTGACATCACACGGTGTTAAACTTTTGTAATATCTTTGTTATATGTGAGCTGTTATTATGAAAGTTGTAACGTCCTATATAACTAATTTAATGCCATATATATTTCCCTACTTTTCCCTTATTCCTTATTTCCCTACTTTTTTCAAGTTTTCAAAGCGCAATATTTTCCGAATTGATTATCTTAAATGAATGGTTTCAAGGTGTCGCCATCTCTGAGGTCCCGGTTTCGATTCCAAGTCGGGTCAATGTAGAAAATGAACTTTTCTATATTGTCTCGAGTCTGGGTGTTGTGGTACCTTCGTTGTCTCAGACACGGGGGCTATAGCTACTCATATTGGAATCTGAGCAATGTATCTGATAGTGTTATATATTTATTTTATTTATATTTCATGAAGTACATTTTTCAGTGTAGCATTATAATAAATATTTATAAGTTATATTATAATAGTTCATATTTTTCGAACATATAACAAAAACCTGTATTTTCATTTGTAGGACACAAGCTCATTGTGTGAAACGTGCAGATAAGTCATTAATCCTATTAAAGTTATAAATGTGAAAGTTTCTTTGTTTGGATGTTTGTCCGTCAATCACACCGAAAGTACTGAACAGATTTTGATGAAATTTGGTATAAACATAGGGTATTAGCTGACTTAGATAAGATAAGGATACTTTTTATGAATGTCTTCGTGAATTGTTCACCGATGTCTTCGTGAATTGTAAACCAATTTGATATTAAATATGTATTAGAAAAAATTATATGTCGAAAAAATAAACCAAATCCCCTTTCCAAACACCTGTTTCTGAATAGGGTAACATTAAAATATACTAAAATTGTGGTCATTCTATAAGATAATAGCGTAATAACTAATAACACATATTTCACTTTATTTTAAATTAAATAATGTGTATTTTTTCAGATAACACAAGTTAAATTAAATATTTTTTGACATTTTATCTGAGACGAAAACGCTTTGTAAGTCTTTGCACTGCGATGACGTCACACACTAGTAAATAGGGCTTCCTGTTGACGCGGCGTAATGGCAGCGTATGACAGACACGCGTTTTTGCACGGTTTCGGAAATTTAGACTTTAACTTTCATTTTTATTAATAAATACATTAAATATCCCCAAAATATTAAAGTAGTGTCCTTTAATGTAATAAAGAATAATTTAACACTATTTATCAAAAATTTGTCAAATATCCTATTGAGAATTTAAAGTTAAAAACGTCTCAAACTGTACTTATACGTCACCTGTTTGAACAGGTTTTCGTTTCTGATTTTAAACAAAAACCTGATTTTTTTAATGATAATTTGATGAAACAAGAACTTTTTGACTTGTGAAACAAAAAAAAAACACTTAATTTATTGAGAATAAATCAGTTGTAACTTTTCTCATTTCTGAAACCGGCCGTAAGACTTTCAATGTGTTGAAATTTTTATAGATATATTTAATTAGGTTTATGTGGCTTCTCGGTTGCCAGCATTCACTCGACTAACGAAAATTTTCGATAATATTTAGCTCAATTTGTAAAAATCCAAAAAGCCCCAAATTGTAATAAAACTCAAGGTTCTATGGCAAAGGTTATTTATTCAAATAATCGTGAGAGTATATAAGTATTTGATAAAATAACTCACATACGCGATGTAGAATTATATGTAATGTATCACATACATAGGGCACACAAACGTCATCGCCATCTAGCGATCTGTAATATATACAAACTGATAACTACAGTTATTATCAAAGGACATTACTTAACACAATTACAACTTGTAACTACTATCCGAAGTATATTAGGACCTTCCGAAATAAATAATTTCATGTAACACAAAATTTAAAGTTTAATATCTGGTTGCTAAAACAAATTCCTGCTTAACTCTTAACTTGGTATATTAAATTATTAGGTTTAATCAATTTTGTATTATAGTTATATTGAATTTGGTAATAATTTTGCTAAAAAGTGTAAGGGACAAAGTGTATTTTTTGAGCATTTTTCATTAAGTATATTTTAAGTTTAATAAAAGCAGTGTTAAAATTTATAGTTATAATTCTTGCATCCATGATGTGAGTACGAGGGGCCTATTCTGTTTGTCCACCAACGAAAATTCGAAAAATTTCGAATGGTTTTCATAAATTTATTAAAATCACATCGGTGAAGATTATCTAGAGGAAGTGTCGGGTGCTACCTCCTTTGCTTCATAGATTATCGAAAAATGGCTTTATTTGGATGACTCCAAATTGAATGACTCCAAAGAAAGCCATTGTAACGTCTCGAAAATAGACGAAATTCAATTTTATTGTTATTATTTATATAGAGATACTATGTACGTAACTCAAATTACTTACAAAAGTCCACATCGTTAGGAACATGAGGCGGCCCTTATAAGGCATAACCTCATACCCCTTCGCCGGCAATGGTAAATCCAAATACTGCTGATCGTACCATAACGAATACACGTAAAACGACACCACAGAAATATGGAAAAGGGGTAGTAACATTTTTAACACGCACACTTTACAAACGTTGGTGTATGACTGAATCGGTCGGCTGGCATTTACCTTATCTATTAAAACGCTTGTTATTACGGCACGACTGTTAATTATTATACTATGTTACGCTGACACGTATGTTTTCTGTCTACCCTTGATAACTTGTTTGACCTGTTCCATGATCTTCAACGTCCAACAATCACAATTCAACGCCTCTTGTTAACTTATAAAATTACCTATATTAATTATTAGGTAACTTTAATTGTATAATTATTTAATGAAAATTAAAATGTTCATACTTAGTGGTTTCTTATAATTTTCATGCACATCACTCATTAAATAAGAATAATTTATTTCAATATTAATCCTAATACATATACAATAACATATTGGTATAAACTATTGGATCGATTATAAAATTATTTAATCAGCGGGTATAATTTACGCAGTGTCGGGGAAACGGCTGATAGAAATTAGTTCACAATTTAAAAAGAAATCGATTAGCATATCTACTTAACTTTGATTATATTAAATAATCGAAGTTACATCAAAAACGTACATACTCGTTTAACATACAAAATTCTCCTTTCGGTTCTGATTATAGTGAGTGGTATTTGATGAATAGCACCTATATATTTTTTTTGTTATAAAAAGAAAACTTCGGATCATCTCTCCTCCACCATTAAAAAAAACAATTTTGAAAATCGATCATCAATTCGCGGCTTAGTTCCTTCGCCTGTCCCATGGACTACTACTATGTACTCAATTCGCGGAATATTCAGTGAACATACTTATATAAAAAAAAAATTCGCTATCGAACATATAACATCCTTCTTTCCGATTTTGAAGTCGGATAAAAAGGAAGAGGTTCTAACTGACGTGTAAACTATAAAGTCAACGGTACATCGGGTTATATCTCCACTCTATTTTAAACTTTAATATTTGAAGGTAGGTTTTTTAATCCAACCTAAACATTCTTTTTAAGTATTTTATTTTTAAATTCATATAATGATACCTACAATGTAAGTGTTCAATGAGATTTACAGATATGTATGTAACTCTTAATAATTTAGCAAAACAATAGACTTTACGTAATAATTATCTGCCTGTATAATTCTATCATAAAGAGACGGACGGACTGTCAACCGAGACTAAATTATCATTGCGTGCGGTATGTAATTAAATATGAATAAAACCATTAGATTTTTCATATAAGTTTAAACATTTGAAGTTAGCAGTAGGTTACCTACATATGACTTGCGTGACGACATCCGTAGCCGAGTGGCGCGCACGCCGGTTTCAAGGTGTCGCCTCGCGATCTTTGAAGTCCTGGGTTCGATTCCCGGTCGAATAAATGTATTTTCAGTAGTCTCGGGTCTGGGTGTTGTGGTATCTTCATTGCATCAAATTTCCATAATAAATGTGCTTTAGATACTTAATTTGATTGGTATCTGAGCAATGTGCGTGATGTTGTCAATTATTTATTATTATTGTTTATATCGGTGGGTGAAAGCCTATTTGTTTTAAGCGCCATTTTTTTAACTTTTCAGGAGAGGGATTCAAAGATTTTGATTTCGAAAAAAAAATCATTAAATAAAAACTACTGGTTATTTTTGCATGAAAGTTTTACAATCTAAATTATTTTTAAAATCCTCAAATTCTAGTTATATTCTTAACTTTGTCATGACAATTATTTCGAAAATAAATGTCGGTTAACACAAAATGGCCGCATAATAGAGTCAGGGAAAACGGTTTAACCACCACTTTATTTCGCTGATCGGTGCGAGCAAAAGGTTTTAAGTACTACTTTAATTGTCTTTCTAGTTTGGATAAATGCTTTAACCAACTATCCACTAATTCAATAGAATAAACCTATTGGCTGAAGAAGCAAAAATTTTCATTTCAGGGTCAAATCATAACAGCTTCAGCAACAATTTAAAACAAAAGCAATTGTTTTAAATCGCATTTGTTTGTATAACTTTATTATGAATGGCGAATGATACCATGCAATTTATTTCTCATTTTAAACTTCAATCTTTGTGGAGATGGTTTTTTATTAAAATAAAAGAAGATCTCTTATAAAATTATTTATTGAAATATTCTCAAACATTCTAAATCAACAACTTATTATTTATGTTACAAACTTCAGCATATTTAAACGTTTTAATTTAGTTTTTTGGCAGACAGAAGCATTAAGGTTTTAATCGACGGTGAATGCTCAGATCTACTGTCTTTTAATGCTGGTGTTCCCCAAGGATGTGTGCTATCACCTACACTTTTTCTTCTGCATATTAATGACATGCTGCAAATTAGCGGTATTCATTGTTATGTGGACGACAGCACGATGGACTCCTTCTATAACGGTCGTGCAGGTATTTCTCGGGAAAACGTCACTGAGAGCCGGAATCAACTTGTGTCTGTTATTGATTCTTTGTTAGAGGAAGTCTAACTGGGGTCGACTTAATTTGGTCCATTTCAACCCTAATAATATTGGTGGGTCACTATTTATTTGACATTGTAGTTCTGGCTTTTCAGTTTCCTTAACTATGGTATTTTTTCTTCATTTAGAAAGATTTGTGGTGGTGTCTGAAAAAATAATTATTAATTATTATAAAATACTTTTATTACTTAATATGTTTGGCCTAAGTAAAAGTAACAAGTTCTTACCTTAACAAGATTTGGCGCACACAAACACTCGTTTTCACGGTTCACGATAGGCTAAAGCGCCCGCACGAGGGGTGGGGTATTTATACCGGCGCGAGTTAAAGGCGCCGGCATCTAACGGTCATTGTTTGATCCGACGTTGCAAAATTATCACATAGTGATATTTGCATGTATGAACGGACATAGATATCACTTTTTTGAGTTTCGATAAATGCTTCAAGTAGCACCAAGTAAACTTGAGATGTGTTTGACCGACACTCAATGAGATTCTAGAGTGCGGATAACTCTCTGGAACGACACGCTAGTTAAGTTTTGCATTCAGACGATAATGATTTAAACAACATGCTATCATGAAAAAACATAAAGGAAAAAAGGTTGAGGGGCCGTGTTGTATATTTTTTAGGTAAAGGCTAATTGTTTTAACCAACAGCCGTGTTGATTTTTATGAAAAGCAAAATGTATTAAGCGACAGTCACCTCTAAAAAGTAGTGGCAGGCAAAACGCTTCAACCGCCGTGGAGTATTTTAATTGAGAAAACAAAAACAGTTTAAGCGGTTTTTTGTAAGATATATGTGTGGTTCATATCCATAGCCTCTAAAATTTTATTGATTTTTTTGGCGTTTAATACATCATTTTTCTAAAATGAGGCCAAAGTGTTAATTGTTTTAAGCGCCAAAAAAGTCATCCGATCTTTACGGAACCCCTCTCATTCGACGCAGAAAAATCTGCCGATTCCAAAATGGTATATAACTCAATTTTGCCCTGGGTGGTGCTTAAAACAAATAGGCTTTCACCCCTCGATATCATTAATTAGACCTTTTTTGACTCTCAGACACGTCTCGCTTTACGCTTGCCCGCTCTCCCCTGCGGACCCACGGCACGGCAATAGCACAGGCATACCCACTAAAACTCAGTGATGTCCCTCTCCATGTGAGGCGGGTCAAACTGCGTGTTGGAGATACTTCTCAGATATTTGAGAGGTGCCCTCCAGACAGAACAGGGACGTGCAAAACCCGGTTAGCGCGTAAACCTGTGGCGTAAACCAGCCGAACTGCCCCTGAGTTAAGTCCCCGTCCCGTTGGTAAAGGACTCGAATCCATAACCTTTCGTAATCCAGGCGACTGTGCTACCCGAACCAACAATTTATGGAAAGTAAATACATTATTCTTAATACAAAATGCTTAAAAAATTCACTTTGTCCCTGGCACCCTGTGATGGGAATCAAACCCACGAACCTTTCGCAATCCGGGCGACTGCTCTAACCACTGAGCTACCCAGGACCTAACAGGACTGACGAATCTTTCAAGCACTTGTTACTTTTCGCTACTACAGAGCGTATTCTGATTAATGTTCAGGCATCCACCCAAACAGCCGAAAGAAATATTGTTACAAATATTGAAACTTTCGATAAAGATGAGAATTTTGTTCTAATTATTATATTTTGATTAATTTTGCATTCACAATGCCATACTGAAAATTATTCTTAATACAAAATGCTGAAAAAATCTACTTGGTCCCTGGCACCGAGATGGAATCGAACCGAAAGGTCGTTTTCGCAATCCGGGCATTTTGTAAACATAAAAATGTGCGATAAACCTCTACAAAGGGCCAATGTCTGTACCTTTGTAGAGGCTTATAGAATTTTACAATTATAAAAATATAATATCTGTGCTATCTATGACTTATTTTCGTTTAAGAAATCAGTTTTTAATTACGCTCTAAACCATTATTATTATTGTAATAGAATCAGTGGCGGTCTAAGGGGAAGGCGAAAGGAACGGTCCGCCCCGGACCCGTTGTCCTAGGCCAATCATAAGTTAAGAGTTGTACTGCCTTGTAAACGCAAAATCCAGTTTCTGCACCAGTTGGTAAAAGTTGTAGGTCCGCCCCGGGCCCCCGATGGGGTTAGTCCACCATGAATAGAATCCCATCTAGATCTACAGATCTATTTTCTGTACGCACTATCTTAATACACTATTACACCTCTTACTAGCGGTGCACAAGGAAAATGAAGAGATAATTTTTCATCAACCTAAACTCCTTTGCATCTTAAATATGTATACGAAAATAAAACAATATTTATGGAAAAATAATCTTATTAAATAAACATCTTTAAAAAAGTAAAAATATATATAGGTAGGTAAAAAGTATCTAAATTTTCACTTCTGATTCAAACCCATCTACAAGGAAATAATTTATTATTTCATCAACATCTTCAATTTTCTTATTTCTTCTTCTTCTTGGTTTTTTGTAAGTGGTTTTTATTAAATTTTTTAAACCCATCTTGATGGTGCATTTTTCATAAATGACACATAAACTTCTATAAAACATAAGTACACTATTAGACCCATACAAATACTGTTCTATGAATTTCATAGGATCACTTTGATTCTCTAATTTTAATGCTATATTGTAAACAAATGTACCATTAAAACATTTATGATATTTTGTACTTTTATATGGGTGACGGCAAAGAGTATTCAATGAGTTAAACTGCTGCAAGCAACACTGGAATTGTGCAAAACTGTGCACCTTTTTGACATCGTAACTTTTAGGTCGTTTATGGATACTGTCATCTATTTCAAAATGCTTCAATAATGCATTGGCAGCTATTAAACAATCTTCATATTGTACTTTACACTTATTTAGAAATAATTCATCTACCTCTTTAGAAATGTATGAATTATTATCCTTTTTTAACTCATCAATCTTTCTAGAATAGTTCTGAACAAACTGCTTATGACCACGGAAAGTGCCAGTACGTTCATCGACTACTTCTAACATTAAATAGCATACAAACAAACTGTGAACATGAGCTAATGGTACATTACAATTTATTACCCACCAAAGTAAGGATATCATGTACAACTGAAAGTTATTTGGTAATAAAACTAGATCATTTAAATCTAAACTTGGCAACTTTTCCGTTAAGAAATGATGGAAATATTTTTGCAACTGTTCACCCGTCAACTCTTGAAATGGAACTTCTAGTATTCTAGAAATAGAATGCTCTCTACCTACAAAAATCCTGCGATATGTGGAATCCTTTTCCCTTGAAACATAAGTACAATAATCATGGGAGAAATCTGTGGATATATCAAATATATATCTCAATATAGGCAAAGTACATAAAAAAGAATCTTCACTACCATAATCTTCAGCTTGAGGATTACAAAAATATAAATGATGCGTGAAAAGGTTCAAATGAGATTGAGGTATATGATTGTTTCTAACTGCATCCGTATACCAATCTGGTTGATTGAGATCATCATCTGTAGCATTCTCTTCTGTAGAACCTACTGTAGATTGTGCATCCTCTTCTGAAGAATCATCATCAATTGAATCTTCAACTGTCTCATCATATGAATCGTTATCAACTTTAGTAGTTAATTGAAATTCTTTTGAATAATTTGTAATGGTTTCGCTACAGATATTAAAATATTTAAGTGATTTACAATGTTTCCTATTATATCCATCAATACTCTGTTTGATAACAGATAAAACTTTATCTTTGTGAGCTTTCCTAACTCTTCCCAATATTTTGAATATAGCAGAGTCCAAGGTTTCATTCTGTAGCCATTTAAAAATTCCGTGAATGCACCTCTGCTGTTCATTCTTACACTTTTTGCTTTTTGGCAATTTTAACTGGGAAAAGAACTTATTAAACACTCTTTTCTCCACATAATCATTACCCAATAAAGTTGCCAATAACGGTAACATCTCTTCTTTGAGTCCACCAAAGTTTTCAGTCAAATATTGTACCCTGTAGATTTTGCATTCCATTGCCTGTATTTTATTACCGTCTACATAGAATGGTTTAGCTTTACGTTCCAATGTATTAAAAGGTATATACAATACATTGTAAATGAAAAAATCAGAATCATAACTTAATACAGGGCATTTTAAGTTCCTTGCCATTGTTGCAATCTCATCGTCGGCTTCAAATTCACATACCGTGTATAGTATATTCATTTCTGCAAGTATTTGCTTAAATACTTCTCTTAAAAGCAAGGGAAAGATCTGGAGGCTCCCTTGAGTGACAGCATCTAAACGAGAAGCCCCATTGATTTTAGATCTTAAGCGACTATAAGCTGTTTTTAATTTCCTAACTTCATGGCTTCCGTCAAATATCACAAATGGTGTAATATTACATTTTCTAAAATTTTTAAAGAAATTCCTCACATATATTGCGTATTTGTCATAATCACCACCAAAAGCAGAAAAACAATTGAGCGACCTATAGAGTTGAGCACACATGCTGTTCCCATCAATAATGAGGTACGTATCGTGGAGTAAATAATATTGAAGGAAAGAATCTTGATTTGAATTAACGTAAGTAGTTAATCCTCGGACTCCCATTTTCACTTTTTAGGTTTTGATTCAATTTTATTTATGTAAGATTAAGAGCAGAAAATAACTATGCTCACGACACTTTTTTCTAAACTTTTTTGGTTTCGTTCGAGGAGTTAAAGTAAATTTAAATCTACTTTTCAATTCAATGTCTAGTTCTTTCTCCTTGAGAATACCAGAAAACCACATAGTTCACGGACATAAAGAGAGAGAGCACAAAAAACAAAAAAACAAACTTTGGAACAAAGAATAGTATTAATATCAACGTAAAAAAATATCAATGACGGAGAGAGGGAGAGAGGCAGACTCAACAGAGAGTCATGTCATAGGCATGTCGATCTGATATCGATTAATCGGAAAATCTATTTTTTAAAGTTTTCAGATCAAATTGAAACGCTGAATCGATTTATGAATCGATGCATGAACCCCTCGAATCGGTACGATTCAATGAGGAAGTATTTAAAAAATAAAAATTAGTTCTTAAAATCATACTAGATGTCACTCAAGATGTTTGGATTTTGTTTATTATATTCAATCAAATTTTATTTCTAACGTAATAAAAGTAAATTGAGTATCGAAATTTAATAAATATGACATCGTTTTGTGTTTCGTATAATATCTAACTTTCAAATTAATTTAATTTATTTTAACCGTAAGTTTAAGTTGTTTATTATGTTACGTGTAAAGAAACGATTTTTGGTTTATCAACATTAGTGATGAGCCAACTTATTGGTTGCTCGTAACTTTCATCCAAATTCAGGTTTGGAATTAAGAACAAAAAGCAGATTTCAGCTTGTATTTGTATGTGTCAATATGCATTCACAAAAAGAATTATATTAATATAAATATCAAAATCAATTCAGTTTAGGCTGTTACATATTACTTGTGAAAGTCGAAAATCTTGCCAATGGTTCGCAAAACTAACGCGTGAGGTCTCGTACTAACAAGAATCCGCAAAAAACTCAGCAAGGACTGCTTTTTTAATTTCAACTATACTATATCTGAGGGAACGTAACGACCTAACGCACACGACACCACTGCAGAGATTTTAAGAAAGCATGACTACTCTAGGTACTTAGTAAATTATATATTTGAATAAAACTGATTTCTAGAATAAGTCAATCTATTACCTATTAACAATATTATTGTAAGAACCAAAAAGCACATACCCACCGTACGAATTAACTTAACACACGGCTCGACGTCCGCCGTCGACTTGCAAGGTCAGTAGCGATAGTTATAGCGCGAGTCTGATAATGGCCCTTGGCACAGAAAACACGCTATTATTAATAATAAATTGTTTAAGAAAACTGAAATGCAATTAAAATAACTAATGTGATCTTCACGCTTGAAAAAAATTTATAAATTCTTACATGGCGGCTAAAAGACAGAACCAAAAACAATAGACTTCATAATAATAGATAAGAAAATAGGTCAAGGGTGAGTTGTGCACTTATACACAGATTATATTTTAAACACGGACGTAGTGCTACATAGTATAATAACTGTACGCGTCTTTTTGATTTTTAAATTTAAAGTTATAACCTTGCTGTTCGTTTAGAGCAGACGTTTCCTGTTGTTTGCTGAATGTTTATTAAGATAATGTAATAATGAATATAAGATTTAATAACTGATCATAGTTATTTAAAGTCTTAATTTCGAAAGCACAAGTTATTTGCACGTTACCCTTTGCACAAACGTCATTATAACCAGAAGTCATGTTATTTTGTACGAATATATATTTGATACCTACCGGGTAAATATATAGATAATAAATGGATTTTTTAGTATAGTTATCGTTTTTATGACTTTTGTTGCTGATTAATAAACCCTATTCATCCATTCACCATACATAATTTAAAAATATTATTGAGACTTGATGTAGTTTTGTTGTTTTAAGTTCAACAAACAATTAATAGCAATAAAACTAACTTTTCTAGTTATTATTGTTTTCAGAATTTAAAAAAACCTCTGTGCTCACTTCCATTATGTTAGTTTCCATTTTCCTCTATACAAATAAAAAATAAATTTATTTAAAGATTACTTTGTATTAATCAAGTTGAGTTTGCATAACTAGAACTAGTTAAATTTTAACTCGATATTAATCAGAGTTATCATATCCACAACAACACTGACAATTCTATTCTCTTTGATTTAACGTCATGAATTGACGTTCATTTCCTCGACGTTAAAAAAAAAGATCCAGCAATTTTTGGACAATTCGATATTTTACATGTACAATTGTGCGTAATGCGCAGATAAGCCATTAATAAAAGAAGAAGAAGAAGAACAATTTTTGCTGCCATCTAGTGTTATAAATTTTTGTAATTTCTTTATTTTTTTAAATACTTCCTCAATAAATTCAAAATCTAGCAATATAAAATTCCTAAATTGATTACGATATTTTAAGTTATTTAATATTTTGATGTTGTCGGACGCATTGATAATTTGAACCCATAAAAAAAATTAACTGTACCATAAAGTTGCGGACATACCTGAAGTTACAAGAGCGGGAAATATTCAAATGAATTTTGACGTTTGGTGTGATAGTCTCGTCATTTCTCTATGTTTTCGGATTGTATGAGTGTAAAGGATTTCATGTAAGGCTATTTTGAATTTTTTCATAGTTTTGTTTCATGACTTTTGTTTTGTTTCATGATTTCTTTTTTTTTCAAACATTATTTGACAGAGCCTGTCGTCGGTTTCAAAACGTCGGCGGAATTTCATGAATTTATTTTTTATGACAAACTTATATAGATTAGACTACACACAGACTACCTGATAGTCTCCTAGAATTCCTACTTGTATTAACGGTAAATTATCATCAATAATGCTTTGTGTCTAAATAAGTATAAGACATGTTTGAAAAATTCGCGATTAATCGAAAATCGATCTTTTAATGCTTGATTTAATCGAGAATTAATTCTAGTATGTTTGATTCGAATGAGGAAGTATTAAAAAAAAAGAAAGCACCAAAAAAGCACCTCCACTACATGGCGACCCCAGCAAAAGTTGATTTTTGCAGGAAACGATTGGGCCAAAGACAGTCATTTCCATTCCTTTTAACTAACATATTAAAAAACTGAAATTTGAAAAGTTCGAAACTCGGATATCAATACAAATACGAAAAAGTACAAATAGAATATGAGTTGTTTTTTGACTTTTGAAAGCTAATTTATTATTAAATTTGAAAGAAAACCGGAAAGGTTGTCATGGAGAAATCAAGAATGTGACATAGCGACATCTAGTTTGATTTCGGGAATTATTTTTTTTAAATACTTCCTTTTTTTAAATGGTGATTTTTTTCAAGTGAAGCGACATGCCTACCCTACAATCTACATCAGCTGAACCAGTGTTGGCTCTGCGCCGCAGCCACGTATAGTACGATCCCCTCGAAGACTAATTTCCGAGATGTGAGCGGGGACGAACGTTATAATACCTCCTTTGTATTGACATCTTGTTTATTTTCTTTTTATTTAAGTGTGACATCTGACATCTTTCAGTTAATGAAAAGTCTTACATTGTGAATATGATATTTTATTTCCATAAAATAATACAGATTCTTCTTTTTAATTAACGGCTTATCTGCGCATTTTGCACAATTCTGCCAATGTCAAGTAAATAAATGAATTTTTATATGTAAAATGAAAATAAAATGAAAGAAAGGATTCTGCATATAAAATCAGAATTGTAGATAAAGGCAAAATAATATAGATCTTCTTCTTCTTTTTTAATTAATGGCTTATCTGCGCATTTCGCACAATTCTGCCAATGTCAAGTAAATAAATTAATTTTTACATGTAAAATGAAAATGAAATGAATGAAAGATGGCGATGAAAGATCTACCAATAATATAGATACTTTAGTCACAATAATTGAATGACGCAATGTCAATTACAAAAATATCTTTTTTTTTTTCATTAAAAGCGAAGGAAACTAAACACTCAGCCATTTTGCGAGTTTTTGAGTAATTAAACCTTTAACCGGCATCACTCTTATCATACGGGTACGTTCAACTAACTGTAAATTATTTTATGGTTTATACCAAAACAGAAAAATCAAATGTTGATTTTCAATGGTGAAATATAATTCATTGAATCGATTGGGTATCTATTCCTATTTATCAAAACAAATATTTCTCAATTAATCGCTTTCAGATCGCCATCTCTAGTTTGTTCATTCATTCCCCATTCATTCGTTCATTCATACGTAGTATCTCCTCACTAGTCTGTGACTTTGTGGTTCATTCATTTTTATGCCGGTCTCCGTGTGGCTGTTGCTCGTGGTCGTGGCATGTGTAGATTTATTCTAATAAAAGAACACGTGTTTGTTGTAAAGAACGTTATAAGTGTAGAATTTCTGTCTTGTAAGGCTACGCAACGTTAAAAACTTTTATCGTTTGCTACGAATCTAATGTAAGTAACTATAATAATTACGCCATAAATATGAACTTCCAACAAGTGCTCAAACAAATTGATTTTACAGAATACCACTATGACTGAGAAAGAAGCAACGCCGGAAAATAAAGAGCAGGAGGCAAACGATAATAATGGGGTCGAAGACAGCGAATTGGAAAGCGCAATTATACGACAAGTGGAATATTACTTTAGTAAGTGGTTTAGTAATCTCTTTGGTAACTATTAACGTGTCTAAAATATACTTAATTTAATTCACGTCAATAGAAGTGTTCTTCAATTAGTTTAAGCGTGACATATTGTAAATAAAGGACTGCGCTTTGTCCTAGTGCCTTAAAATAAGTCAGAGTTCCTAACCTAAAGTTATGCTCTCAGGTTTCAAAAACCTCCTGAAATATAGGCCTCGTTTGCTTCAATACAATTTTCTGCAGATCTCGCTCTATTCCTAGATGAGAAATTACCAAACTTGCTCATGAGTGTAAGAGATTGCTTTTGGAATTTTACTGGTTTCTGTTAACCTCTGTTGAGTGTCTGTGGTACTTCTCATAGTATGGATCAGCAACACCTCATATTTACCAGTCTATGGGCCCCTAAGCAATTAAACACTATCTCGAGAGTCTTTATAAAAAACAACAAAGCACATCTATATAGGTATACTATAAAACAAAGTTGTTTCCGGCTGTCTGTACCTCATGTATTCATAAGCTTAAGACCAAATTTTTACTAATAAAATAAAATGTTACTATCTGTAATATTCTTTTTGATGGTTACTGAAAATTTTTGAAATATGAGTTAATTATTAAAAAAGTTGTGCAACTTTTATTTCATCTCAAAACTTATGAACACCCAAGGTATCTCAAGATCTGAGCTGATCTGGCTTTTAATGCAGTTTTTATCAATACAAAAGTGATTTAAGAGGAAGTAAATGTAGAACTTTTGATATTTACAGGTGATGTAAACCTACCACGTGATAAGTTCCTCAGGGAACAAGTTAAGCTGGACGATGGATGGGTTCCACTAGATGTGTTAACCAAGTTCAACCGTCTTGCCAAATTGTCAATGGATACAAATGTCATAGCCAATGCATTGAACAATTCCACATCAGGCCTTTTGGAAGTAAGTACCAAATACATTATCAGGAATCCCTAAAAATGAACATTTTGGTGACAGACAATATGCTTTATTCTAAATAATAATGGACAGACAGTAAATTATTAAATACTTTTCAAAATTAAATATTAATGATTTCTAAAATAACCCATATAGATTTCAGAGGATAATAAAAATGTGCGCAGAAATCCTGAGTTACCAATACCAGAGATGAATGAGGATCGTCGCAAAGAATTGATGGCTCGCACAATTTATGCCAAAGGCTTCCCAAAGGATGCATCTTTAGATGACTTGCTTAAGTACTTTAAACAATATGAAGAAGTGGAAAACATAATTATGAGAAGATATGTGGATAAGTCAACAAAGAAAAGAATGTTTAAAGGTTCAGTGTTTGCTACTTTCAAGACAAAAGAACAGGTAACTATTTTTTATCCAATTCATGTTTACACTGCTGGGGTACAAGCCATTCCTATGGATCGAATGGGCCATGACCCAATGAGCGGACCTAGTGCAGATTGGTGGGTGTAAAACATTGCACATGCAGCTGTCTCCAACATTTTAACTTGCCTCCCAAAGCATGAGGCAACTTGAGATAATAGATTTCTTAACTTATGCATTGCAGACCAACCAATTAGTTTTTCACAAATGTTGTTAAGATATAATAAAATAACTTCCGCCAGTGGTTTCAACCACATGGTCCCCTTTAGTGATGTAGAAAGAACCTTATATGTGAAGTCTTAACTTGAGTATTCAATGTAAACCAAATTTCATTAGAATCTGTTCATTAGTTTTTGTTTGAAAGAGTTAGAACTATAAATCCTCACAAATACATACTATACACTAAGTTTACTTTAAAATTAATTCCATTTATAATATTATGTTTTAGGCAGAGAAGTTTTTGGACACAAAGGACCTAAAGCATGGTGATACCACCCTCATAGTCCTCTGGCAAGACAAATATATACAACAAAAACAAGAAGAATACATTGCCAAGAAGGAGCAAGGAAGAGAAAGGAAAAATAAAAATAAGGGACATAATGTAAGTGATAAATTAAATATTTGTTTTTTAATTCCATTGATATCTATAACTAGTTGTTTTCCCATGGCTTCGTCGTCATATAAGTTATAGCGTATGTCACCCGCGTATAATCTAGCTTCCCATAATAGTTTTGGAACCTATTTGAAGCAAACAAACAAATAATATTAGTATAAAAGTCTCAATTCTAGATATTTTTAGAACAATTTATTCAATTTTACTTCAGCATTTTGGACATGTTCTGTTCCTAATTTCTCTCAATTTCGTAACAAGTCAGTGGCTCTTACAAACAACTTTTTTAATTATTATAGACTTGTAAGCCTTGTTATATGCATACAATATAAGTATTCTTTTAGGTGCAATGACACGAAAAATTTTGGAGTCTATTCAGTGCAAAGAAACAATCAAATCATTCCTCTTTATAATATTATTAAGGCAACCTCTCTGATGCCGATTTTAGTCCATCCATCTTGGATAACAGTTTCTATTCCATGTCAGGTCAATATAGAAAATTAATTCTGATGTGGGGGTTTTGTGTTATATTAATTGTTTTCTACCTAGTTTGGAATATGAGCAATATATGTGAGCTTCACTAATATTTATTATTATTGTTATTTGCAGGACAAGGAAGAAAAAGAAGAGTTCAAGTTACCAGCAGGTACCGTATTCCACTTCAGTGAGGGAAATGACACCATGAAGAGGGAAGACATTCGTGATGCTTTGGCTGCTTTAGGTAATTTTCAAGTAGTTCTGAACGTTTCACATTAGATTTGCAAATTGAAAGTTTGAGAAAATTTACTTCAACTTGGTTCAAATGCTTGCCAAAAGTGGCAAGATGCAGTCTTGTGTTACACTTATTCTTTGAAAACAAGTATGCAATACCTGAGGTTGAGTCTAAAAATATATTATTCTTAATACAAAATACTTTTAAAAAATCCACTTGGTCCGTGGCACTCTGAGATGGGAATCGAACTCACGACCTTTCGCAGTCCGGGCGACTCCTCTAACAACTGAGCTTCCCAGGATCCACCAGCACCGACTAATCTTTCAAGCACTTATTACTTTTTCGCTACTACAGAGCGCATTCTCATTCGCATCTCAGGGACCCAGTGACCAAGTGGATTTATTAAGCAGTTCAGTACAAATGATGTTTTGACTTGGTAGCCTTAGTACTTCGTCACTGAATATTAGGCTTTAGAAAGCTCTTGCACATTTTTGTCACAAGCTCTCTGTTACTATGTATGTGGAATTTTCTATTTTGTTTAGGTGCTGATGTAGCCTACATCGACTTCAAAGTGGGAGACAGCGAAGGCTGGGTGCGCTTAGCCAAAGAGAATTCTGCAAAGGAAATTGCAGAGAAAATCACAGATGGTAAACTTAAAATTGGTGAGAAGGAAGTAGTCTTCAAGATGTTAGAAGGTGACCAGGAAAAAGCCTATCTCGATAAGACTGTTGAAGAAATGGCTAAGCGGCGTAAGAATCAAAAGATGAATAGTAGACAAAATAAAGGCAAAAACAAAGGCAGACAAAGCAGGAAACGGAAACAAGATCAACATGATGATGCGCCTCAAGCCAAAGTGAAGGCAGAGAGTTAGTGTAATAGGCATAAGTTTAATGTTATTATATTTGACTGTATTCCTAATTACTATGAAAATTGTAGACATTGTTCATATTATTATGAGACAAATCTCGTATTCTCATTGGAACATTTACTATTCCACTACTTTTTCGTAAATTACGAACTGTAATTTTAGAAATTGTCTCTACTTGATAATTGTTGGAGATGTAAAGAAATGTAGAACAGAGTTCCGTTTCTTATTGCTGTTAAATAAAGTTTATGTCTAGTAATTAACTGAATTATTTCAAACTACCTATCTCATCTTTTTTCCGAATTAAATGAAATAGGACTAGTCGTTCACTTTTCAGCACACAATTGGCAGCATATTAGAAGAGAATGTACAGCCTCTTTTAACAGGCTACTTTTTTGTCATTGTGATCAGAGCCAACTATATGAATCATTGCATTGCATACACAGGTTGCGGGCAGCGTAGCACCGATATCATCGAGATCTATGGAGAAGGCCGTTGAGCATTAGATACCTACTAAGTCTGTGGCATTAGTTGGACATTCTATTTATGTGAATTGATTATGAAACCTATTGTGTGCGTTGTGTTTCCTTTTTTTTCAATTACTATTTATTTTTTAGAATGTTTGTAGAGATACAGCGCTATCTTATTACTAGGTGTTGCAACTTCTAACAGTTCGTCTTGCCATCCGTTGTTGTTGTGATGTTAGTGCGATGTGTAAGATGTCGCTACGTATCAGCCAAACTTAATTTTTGCTGAGTGGCAAAAGATGTTAGGCGTTTTCATGATGAAAAACTTCTTTCTTTCAACTTCTTGCTTTAATCTTATCAGTGCAGCAGAGTTCAGAATCGATGGTCTTGTAATAATAAAATTTTAAAATGTGTTGAATTTCTTTATTAGATTCACTCATTTTGACAGTAACAAAAACAAATGAAAATCACACATTTTCCTAATTTGAATTTGGAGTTAACTTCTTTATAATTTAGACTTTTTAATGATACCGAAACCAACCAGATACAAATAGTATCGCCAGAAAGATTTTATTACATGTTTATGCATACTATGTATGTGCGGAAAGACTCCCCCAACCTATTAATATTATTGATTTTTGCATGCCATTACTAAATAAGTTTCGTGAAACTTTTTTTTACCATCGTGACACTAGTCTCGTAATGTAACGTATTTTATTTGGAAATCGCCATAATGTCAAGTGTGTAGGCATGCCATAACGCCACGATAAGTTATTTATGTAGCCTATGTAGATTTCTTATTAAATGGTATTAAGGATTTAGAATAGATGGCACATATTTATATTCTCAGGCATGCTGGCAAAAGTCACCTTAGTCATAGATAATTAAAGATCATAGACTTTTATTAGACACTCAGCATAGACACAAGGGCGTATCCAAAGAGTACAGTAATAATACGGAAAAAGAGTGCCCTCTCGCGTGTATTTAGTGCCAATCAGAATTGAAGCGCCATCTGCATTACTTCCCCAAAAACTATTGCTATATAGGTATACCTATAGTAGGTATGTATTATAGTTATAGGATTCTTTCTTCGCGCCACTCGAAAAATACAAACTGTAAAGACTGTAGTAAAACTTTTAAAAGAAAATTGAGCATAATGAACAACTTTCTTTTAAAAGTTTTACTATGGTTTTTACAGTTTGTATTTTTCGAGCGACGATAACAAAAAGAGGACAAAAACTTGAAAAAGAAACGACATTGTTCACTTATTATAAGTTGTTTATTTCGATAAGTTAAACAAATGCATACAGCACATGATCAGCATAGTCATTCATAAAAAATACAAGTATACATTTTATTATTTTCTGTTTTTGTATTGTTTCCTCTTATTATAATATACTTGCGCTGTCAATTTGGTCTCGTCATCACCCTGGTAATTAATTCTTCCACTCAAAATTCTATTTACTGACTTGCACCAATTATAAATAATTAAATGTACAGTTGTTTTAACAAAATGTTAATAAAAACAATCAGTGTGATAAGAACAAGAACACACAGGAGGCAGTTACAAATAATTTTACAACAAAGTATATTTCCTGATATATTACTTTTGGTAAAAAAAAAATTTAACGTTATGTGAGTAATATTTTGCATATCACGGAAGCAATTTTCTAGTAGAGTACTTGGATAACATAACCAATTTTTATATTCTTTTGATTTTATAAATGTATTATGTAGGTTCTCTCCATTTTTATCTTGCGATATATTGCTGCATGCATTGCATTTCGCCTTTTTCAAATATTTTCTTAATGCCCATCCACATACATAGTTAATTTGACCGGCGTCACTATTCTCATTAGAGCCCATTATAATATTTTAATTAATAAATATTTCACTATCATTTTTGGGAATATCAGTAGTTTTTTAAATTTCCTGTTAAAAAAATTATGTTTTGTAGACATTGATTATAATCTGCCTCACAGTTTATTTTGAGTGAATGAGGCGTGTTGAAATATTTAATAGCAATGATTTATACGCTCCTTCAAATCCAACAGTGTTAGGAGCTATGTTTCTAACTCCTGATATTCCCAAAGAAGTTTTCAATGGGGTCTTGATTTAAATTGTTAGTCAACAAACAATCTAACCTATAGTTTTGATACAAAACCTTCCAAATTGCCTCCATGTTTTCAATTGTTTTTATAAAATTTTTGGATGAAGGAATTACACTTTCTGTTGCAATGACTTGACCAGCAATATTTTGTTTTTTTTTTATGAATTTTACACTATGCAAAATTTTTTTTGCTCTAGTCCATAACTCGTGATGGGTGAGATTCGCTTTACCGGACCTTTATAAATTTTTCCATTGGGAATGTTTAGCGTGTTGATATTTAGACTGTCAAATAAATCATCAATTAATAATGTTATGTTCACCAGTTGACGACACTCTTCTTGCAAATCTCCTCGCGCCGTAAGGTGCTCAGCAACTACAGCAATACTGTGACTGAATACTTGTGTTGCTAATTTCACTCTCATTTTATTATTTTTTTCAGGATCAATGTGTTCCTCCGTTAGTTTATTTAATAATCTTAATTCTCCATAGCATTTATCTGCCGCATAAACTTTTTGGTAATATAATCAGCAACTGTAAAATAAAAAAGAAACCTTTTGTGTACTGTTTATAATAAAGGTCCATGATAATAGTTTTTAAAATTATTTACTATAACTGTTTAAATTAAATACCTTGTGGAGGTGCGTTCTTTTAGATCTGCTACACGAACTATAGTTATGTTCCCTGATGATATCTTCTACATAAGGGATGTACTGAGAGTCAACTGAAAATTAAAGATATATCTATATTATTAATACCAAAAAATAATCTATGTCTTCAACTAGTATTTGAGAACGAAATCAATTATTTATATCAGAAATGATTGTAGTATCTACTTCTATTTAGTAATTTTTTCTCGCTCTTACATTTTCCACAGAAAACTACTGACTATATATATGTTTAGTAGTATAACTTGTAGTCTTTAGTTGTATAACTATATAATCTTCATAAATTAGATTATAATCTTTGTATCAATTTTTAGAGATTATAATAAAATTGTAATTAAACATTGCTAAATATATAAAATAATGGTTATATTAATTACTTGGTATACAAATTAAACTTAATGAGAAAAAAAACTTTATTTGAGTGATATATAGAATGATGGTTATATTAACAAAAATTAAAACAGGTGAACTTTATATAAGTGCTAAATGAATTGTTTTTAGGCGTCTTGAATATTATATATGTTGATATAAAAAAAAATGAATATTACTTAATACAAGTCTTATTTTAAACAAAATTCGACCTCCGTAGGCGAGTGGTTCGCACGCCGGTTTCAAGGTGTCGCCATCTCTGAGGTCCCGGGTTCGTTTCCCGGTCGGGTCAATGTAGAAAATGAACTTTTCTTTATTGACTCGGGTCTGGGTGTTGTGGTACCTTCGTTGTCTCAGATACTCCATAATACGGGGGCTTTAGCTACTCATCTTGGAATCTGAGCAATGTATGTGATGTTGTTAAATATTTATTTATTTATATATTCATTCACCTCCACCTAATATAAGATCACACTGAGCTAATTAAATGTCTTGTTAATGTCAGTCAGTAAATGTCAATAGTCATTATTTCAAATGTACATTTTATAATAATAAAATTATTGATATGAAATTATATAAAAAGTTATTATAATAATTAAGCATACCCAGTATACTAGTGTGTATTAATAATTATTTATTTACCTGAAGAGGACATTTGGGAAGATTGCAATTTATCATGAGATTGGTTGCCATACTTTGAAGAATACAAACTTTCCTCTGTCATTGTTGGAAACAAACCTGTAATAAAAATGAACAATTATGTAATTTCTTCCATAAAAAATAGATTATTAAAATCTTTATTTTAAATTTAATTCAAATTTATAGTTCCAAGTTAAATTTACCTGAACTTCTTGACAATTGACTATTTTCTTCATTAGGAGCAACTGGGAGCTCCTCAAGAATTCCCCTTGAACCTGGAAATTATAAAAATACTCTTTTGAGTTTTACTAAAACAATAACTATACATGTCACTGGTTGGTTGGATATGTAATGGTTATTGGTGGTAATTTTTATATACAGTAGAAATTAGAAAACATCATGTGATTGATCAATATATTAAATTGAATCATTACAAATCTAGCTGTGCTCGTGACTTTTAGGAAAGTGTATGTATAGAATTTAGTAATATTATAATTTGTCCTGTTACTATTACTAAGCCAACATAGATTTGGAGTTTTTTTTTTGTTTTGTTTATTTGGGTCAACAAACAGTTTTACAATAGCATTCCAATTTATGATATGATGTACACAGTTTTATAATTGCAAAAGCAACGTTAACTACAAGTTACTATGAGTAGTTGAAAGTTGCATATGTTATCAGCTTAAACACTTACTAAGAAAAATGAACACTACACAAACAAAACTGTTACAAATATGATATATATATTACTTTATGATGATATGGCATTGCAATTTAGTTCACTTATTCTTTCTTAACTAACTCTTTGAATTTTGTTTTGTTTAAATTGAATATGTCGATTTCATGTAAACCATTGTTATAAAATTTTGCTACTCAATGCACTGGAGATCTCTTGCCTGTATTTGTACAAAATTTAAATATAGCAAACAGTTAGTGTTTACGCAGGGAGCTCGTTTGCGCCCGCTTAGGTACTAAATAATTAATTTTATTTATTAATTCAGTACAGTCATACTCACTGTGACATATATTAAATAAGCCAACCGCTTTCAGGTATTGCCGTCTAGATTTTAAATCTGTCAATCGGGGCCATACTAATTAATGTTCACATGACACACAAGCACATCTGCACCTATATGGAGTTTGTCAAAACATAGCCCATCCTTTTTTTATTCCCATTGTTTCATAATGTTTGTTTCATTACACATTTTTATGTTATTCCCAAGATTTGTGCCTAAGCGATTTCTAAACTTTTACTGTATTTCAAAATAAACATACATACCCTGTTAATGCACTGATGGGACAGCCAAAGCATTCAAACGTCTAAAACGACTTGTATGTCTGTCTATAAAATGAATATCGCAAACTTTTTCTTTTTGTTTCCAGTTTTCCACCAACCAATGTAACCCAAGCTTTGAAACATTCAGGAAACTTCAGGGTTTGGGAATGAGTGCATAGTGACATCTGAAACAGGAAGTCATGGCAATATTATAGACATTAAAGATATAGTCATTATATAGTTATTATCTCATTCTTTCCACTTTATACGGTGTGTTATAGAAACTTATTGGTTATTTTTGTTTCGTTAGTGTGTTGATAAGAAAATAAGAAGGAAAATAAATAATTGATAACCTCATTGTTAAAGTCTAGATTTTAAATCTGTCAATCGGGGCCATACTAATTAATGTTCACATGACACACAAGCACATCTGCACCTATATGGAGTTTGTCAAAACATAGCCCATCCTTTTTTTATTCCCATTGTTTCATAATGTTTGTTTCATTACACATTTTTATGTTATTCCTAAGATTTGTGCCTAAAGCGATTTCTAAACTTTTACTGTATTTCAAAATAAACATACATACCCTGTTAATTCTCTGATGGGACAGCCAAAGCATTCAAACGTCTAAAACGACTTGTATGTCTGTGTATAAAATGAATATCGCAAACTTTTTCCTTCTGTTTCCAGTTTTCCACCAACCAATGTAACCCAAGCTTTGAAACGTTCAGGAAACTTCAGGTTTTGGGAATGAGTGCATAGTGACATCTGAAACAGGAAGTCATGGCAATATTATAGACATTAAAGATATAGCCATTATATAGTTATTATCTCATTCTTTCCACTTTATACGGTGTGTTATAGAAACTTATTGGTTATTTTTGTTTCGTTAGTGTGTTGATAAGAAGGAAAATAAATAATTGATAACCTCATTGTTAAAGTCAATTAAAAACATGATGTGAGTTAGCTGCATTGAAGTTTAATAGATTATTATTATGCTTACCACTAGGTGTCGTCCGAAAGAACAAAGTCGGGGCATTACGACAATAATAATCTTAACACAAAACAAACTTAAATAAGCGTCCTGTCGCGATAAAGTTCTGAAACTACAGAAATCCACAGCACAAATACACGGTAAGGTGGAGAAGAATAAATCTCAACTCGACACACTTAACTTGAGGTTTTGTAGCCACTAGAACAAAATGACGAAGACAAAATACAAATATATGAACGCAAGAGCACAGTAATCGCCATATTGATTTTGACAAATTGATCCAAATAAGTAAAAAATTTCGTCTTTTCGAGAGTGCGTGTAGCGTCATCTAGTATTGTTTATGCACACCTGGTAGTACTCATAATAGTTTTGGGGAAATAAAATGGATGTCGCTACTATCTTTGCAAAATTATGGCTACTAAGGGAGTGTCCCCCCCGTGGGCGTATCTGTCAAAGTCAATCACTCATTTGTCTGATTAATCGATGATCCAAATAGACTGAAAATGAGATTATTTTAGCGTTATTTGCCTGGCGTTTCATAAGAAAATCAATATCAATATCTCTATTTTCTAAATTGTTGACAAAATAGTACCAAATAATGAAACCAGACGCAGAAACCTTAGAAACGAATGAAGAAGCAGACGCTTCGGTTGCTGGCGATGCAATAGGCGACACCGTCTACAGTGAACGCTTTGTCCTCAAAATTCTATTGAAACTTGCGAATTTGGACTCCCTCAAAGATGAAGTCAAAGACAAATCGTTCGAAGATGACCTTTGTACGCTCTGGGACATGACTGCCGATAAAGACGTGGTATTATTCCTACAGAAACATGACGTATTGAATTTATTCAATTTTGCGTTGCCTACGATAGAAACACCACGTATCATAGAAATAATTGTTGGAATTATAGGTAATATGTGTTGTCAAAGAATAGCCGTTGCAAAACTTATAAAAATGGAAAACTTTCTAAGACTCCTTTTAGAATATATAAAGACTGATGATAGCTTAGTTCTGATACAGTTGTTACGTTTAGTTAGTTCCGCTTTATTCTTAGCCGAATGCGAAGACATACCAATATGGATGAATTTATTTGAAAGTGTTGGTTATTCTGAAGCATTGTACTTTATACTCAAAAATTCCTCACACAAACAGTTGCTAATAACAGCTATAGAAAATACAAACTCAGTATGTTCCTATTGTAATACAGATAATGTGAGAACAACTTTTTATGCTCGCTTTGTAAATGTAGAAGCTGTTGTAAGCTTAACAACTGCCTTTACAGAAGTAGTAGTAAATCAAAAAGAATCATGTGAAAAAGAAGAATTAGAAAGAGTGTTACTCATAAGTTTGCAAATAACACTGAATATGGTAGGTTTTGAAAATGCTTCTGAAAAATTCCATTCTTGTAAGGATAGTGTGCTATCTATGATAAAACATATTCTCTTATATTATGAAGACAAACTTATAAATCAAAAAGAGATTGATACAGATTTAGTTGATATTGTGGATTCTACAATTACAATTGTTAATTTACTTCAATTGAGTGAATCAAGTGCTATAGATGTTTTCTTTGTACCCTGCCACAATATGTGGAAAGCTATGAGTGTAGCCACAAAGTCTCATCAAAATGGGAATTCAGACTTTGAAGATAGTAATGAAGATTTAGCACAGATTTCTAAAGAAATAAAATTGCCACTTTGTAATTTGTTGTGTGGTTATGTCTTGAAATGTTCAGAAACACATCTATTAACTGCATTAGACGTAATTAATGGGGATTATGAGATAATAGTTTGTGAAGTAGATAGTGAAATCCGAAATAATGTATCAAGAAGAGCCACAAACTATAGGACTAGACTTAAGGAAATTATTGATTCATAATAAATTGTGGAAATTCATAATCTTTTCTGATTTCATTATAGCCCTGTTTACAGTTGGGCCAATAAAATAGGCCACATTTGACAAATTTCATTGTAGTGTATCCTGTCTAAAATCATTGATTAAATTAATCGTAATGGTTTTCATACATATGTACATGGAATGAAGTAATTATCTAAAAATTAATATCAAATAAGAAGATAGGTTTTGATATTTTTAAAGATACAAAAAAAGATGTAGGTTCATATTGTTACCAATCTGATATTTGAAAACAGGTAGAAGAAAAGTTTGATTTGTTATTAAAAACTTATTTGTACTGCCCATAATGTAAGAGGATTAATTGATATATGTCAAAAATAATGACCCAACTTGTAATTATGGTGATTGTAATTTGGACTTACAACAAATAAAGTATGACAAAATAGGTGATGAACTTGGCTGCTACACAACTTTTAGGAAAAAAGGATTGGTTATGTAACAGTTTTTGAAACATTACATAGTAAATAATGGAATGAAATGAAAATATCTTTATTCAAGTAGGCTATTACAAGCACTTTAATCGTCCAAAAAAAAATTTTTTTCCCCTACCACTTGTTCAGGACGTCTTTTAGCTGACAAGAAGAACAAGCGAACGAAACTTACCAGCTTTTCATCATAAGTAATGACATTTACATAAATTATGTCATTACCAAAATAATATGTATTATCACCAGAGGTCGGAATTAGGTAGAGTTATTTATGTACTTGCATCGAAATGTTGATATTAATGTAGACCTTCCCGGGATTTCTTTATTTCTTTCTTTCATTGATGTAAGTTTGGCAACGTCGTGCGTGCAGTAGTTTAAATTGTGTAAAAGTAAAAAACTTTTTATTTAAAAAATCACGGGATTTTTCTGCTCCACTTTATTCTTTCGCTGTATGAAATCAGTGTAAGTACATGAATAACTCTACCTAATTCCGACCACTGATTATCACAATAATAAATATAACTTTCAAAGTCTGTAGGACATAGGTTGAACATATAATTAGTGTTTATAGAACAAAGCAAAGGCTATCAATTCCATGCATTGCGATCCTTAAAATAATCATCAACTTTATAATAGCCTTTACTCATAAGTATATTCTTTACATGAATTTGAAATTTATTTATGGGTAGGTCAATTACATTTTGTGGAACTTTATTGAACATAGCAATACATTTACCCAGAAATGATCCTCTGGTTTTTTGAAGCCTAAAGCTTGGAACGGCAAGTTTATTTTTATTTCTTGTGTTAAGATTATGAACACTACTTTTTTTTTGTGAAGGAATCGTAATGTTTTCTTGTGTACATAATATTCTCATAGATGTATTGAGAGGCAACAGTCAGAATATTTATTTCTTTAAATATTTCTCTGAGAGATTCCCTAGACCGTAAAATATATATAGCACGGACAGCTCTCTTTTGTAGAATAAAAATATCCTGAATGCTAGCCGCAGAACCCCACAACAATATACCATACGTCATTACACTATGAAAATAACTAAAATATACCAATCTTGCCGTTTCAACATTTGTCAAGAGTCTAATTTTCTTAACAGCTAAAGCTGCAGAACTCAGTCTACTTGACAAGCTATCAATATGAGGATCCCATAGCAGTCGGGAATCTAGTGTAATACCAAGGAACTTTGTCGATTCTACTAACTCAACTTTTTCACTATTTACATTTATAAGTGTACTGACATGCCTCACATTAGGTAATGCAAACTTTATGCATTTCGTTTTATTTGAATTGAGCTTTAAATTATTATTATCAAGCCACTGTAGAACATTGTCGAGAGCATTATTTACATCGTCAAAACAATCATTACCCCTCTCAACTTTAAACAGTAAAGAGGTGTCATCTGCAAATAATACTGTCTCGCACAAATTCTTCGTAAAGTGAGGAAGATCATTAATATAAATTATAAAAAGCAAAGGTCCTAATACCGATCCCTGAGGTACGCCCATAGTAACCCTGTTTAACAAGTTTGTCATTTTATAATTTATAAATAAAAAAAAAAACAAAAAATGTTTTGTGCTATTGAGCAATGATTTAGTTAATTATAATTGTACAATTGATGCTTTTATTTAAAAAAATGCAATGTTTTTATCAAATTACTTCTTATTAATTTCTTTTCTATTACGCCGTTTTTGTACAACATTACGTTCTATCTTTGTTTTGAAGTGTCGAATATGACGTATTACATTCCTGTCCGTCAAACTAAATTCTATCAGGAGATATGTAGTTACTATTCGTATAACCGAATAATGAATATGAGACTATACTCCATTCATTATAGCATTAGACAGAAGTTAAATAAGGTTCTTTTTATGGTATACTTTGTGACAAAATATCTTTTTAATTTTGTCAGACTATAATGTACCTATTCATAATTGTGAAAATACGTAATCTGGGATTGTCATTGATTGTGAATGCTACTGCCTTTCTTGTTGTTTTGCCGTTTTCCGTGATTAAGTTGTTATTGTTTTATTTTTAATTTTGTTAAATATGGACGATGCCGGTGCAGGCCGGAGTGGCCCCCATACCTACCCTCAACCTTTAACATTTCTGATAAATGTTATAAAAGTAATAAACCTCGAAAAAAAACATTTTGTGTGCCTTTCTTTCCTGGGCATAGATATAACTAACTTCTATTTTAATTATATACACTTTGAAAAAGAATTTATCAAAACAATTGATAGATAGTTTTAGTTCCATGTTGGCTTAGAAGTAAAAGATGAATTTACTCCCAAGCCAACATGGAAAACTAAATTAGAAATTAAAAGAAAATTCTGGCCTCAACTCAACCCCGAGGTATCGTAAAAAAATGGACAATTGCCCAGCTCTTTTAGACTGCCTAACATTTAAAGTTTCAACAAAACTCTAATATTTATTTTTTAAATATATCTTGAAAATAAAATTTTCTGCACTGCTGCTTCTATAACCCTCTTTTTTCTAATGTTATAATGAATGGAGTATAGATGGATCGAGAATTTATTTCAAAATCGAAGACGGTGGCGCTGCCAGACTGACACACGTTTTTCAATGCTTTCATGTCACATGTACTTAATGTAAGGAATGTTTTTTGTGTAAATAACTTTAGTAAAATAGATGATTAAATAGGTGATTTTTTTTTCTGCGGTTTCAGTCAATAAAATTGCCGTCACTATTCTGCCAGGATATAAAAGAAACTACAAGAAGTTCATGGGATTATATATTTTGTAGACATTATAAAGCAACATTTACATTACCATAAACAAGTTTTACACCGTCGCAGCGGGCGGCGGACTAAAACTACTCGAATGTAACAGTACATCATCGTAACAAAACAAAGCTCTCTCATACACGCGAGACCGCGCACCGCCGAGGCCAGTCCATTAAAAAGGCGATTCGTTTAAGTTTGAGCTCAGCCAGGATTGACCATAAACATAAGAGTTAAAATATCTTCATAATGTCATCGCAGCCAATCTCGCCGCTTTGAGTACATTATCTCTTAATTAAAATCGCTACAATGACGCGAGTGCGCGGCTACTACAATTTGTCATAACCTGATATGCATCTCACATTAAAAAAACGTACACCACAAATACTGAAAGGGAGAATGGAGATTAATAACTGTATACTTTACATTTAAATGTACTTATAACTAACTAACCACGAGCCTACTAGTTCCTTGAGCGGAACATAATCGAACATTTTTTTAAATATCGATGCGTAAATATTTAGATATTATATCATTACAGGTAATAATAAAAACAGGATAAAGACTAGACTTTACACTGATCAACGACAAATTGGCTAACAGCAACATATCGCGAGGGCGCCTCCCTGCGGACGGCGGGCGGAACTAGTGCGATGATCCCGTTAACTAATATCAAAATTAGCAAACGCCCTTCTTGTAAAAAACGTTTCGCTGCCTCAAGACCGCCGCTCGCAAGATGGCGCGTTTTAACATACTTAATAAAACATTACAATGTTACCTACTCAATAAATTAGATAAATTATCTGAATTTAAAACAAGTCTTAGGCTTCTGATAAACATTGTTTGTAGTACCATGACATGACAAATTCCATTGGCGCTACGATCGAAAGGCGCGCATAGTGCGCGTCTACTGAAATTATATTTACAAAGAATAAAATCGTAGGCAGAACAAGCCGCGGGTGATATGAACGCAGGTAAACCCCTTTTGTACCGACAGGGATATGTATTTGTATACTTTGTGACATTGAATAGCGAACACCTAACACTGTAAATACTACACATAAAATGCCAATTCAACATTTGTAGCCAACACGAAACTGAAAAATAATTCAGAAATCATTAACCTAATTAAATCCACTAAAGTTTCGTCGTACCAATTGATTACATTAAAATTATAATGCATACACAATTTGTGTAAAATAAATTAACTAATAATTAATTATAATTGAATTAATTTCCATAGAATGAAATCCATTCAGAATACTTTCCGTCATTTTATATAACTTCCAATGGTCCGATTTTGGCACTTACCGTCAAGATACATGTAAAATAATACTATCGAACTGCAGAATGGCAGTGTTTCAATTATAGACATTAATCTGTAACAGAGTATGGAGAGGACAGGCAAGATTCAAAATGCACCTTATATCACTTGAATTTTGGACCCAATTTTGTTCTCAATCGCTTAAAGAGTAATTAACATAAAATAATTTTATTTGCAACATCAATAAATGGGTTAAAATTGAAAACAAACAAGTCCAAATTTGCAAGGTTAAAAATACAAAGATACTAATCGTTGTATTTCTGTCCCCAATATACTCTGATACCTCTCCTGTTAGATATGTTCGATAAATATGATCGAAACGGTTGTATTTTTTAATAATAAAGCTCTTTAATATATGCTCTTAATTCTGTATATTAACTAGGTATCGAACACAGAAACAGAAAAGCGTAGCGTTCTACATATAGAAAATTTTCTTTGGTATATTTTTGTGAGCAACGACAAATGATTACAGTTCGAGTATATTGACATCCATAATTCTAGAAGCGATAATGATATATTCCATATTGCACTATTATGGAATCTTGGACGTTTGGAGTGTACCTTATTATTGAACAATTCGGTGCCATATCGAGCGCGTTCGGTTTTCGTTTAAACGCAGCAACCTATGGAACCCCACCCGCTGGCCTTCCGACCGAACATCGAATATATCCTATTGTTCCGATAACAATTTTTATTGCAGCCGAGTGCACGAGGCCACATGACCTCTGATCACTGGAATGTTCACACATCGACGACATAAAATAACGGCCAGGCCCCACATACAAATATTGCTTTCTTTAAGCGTATTAAAAATCCATCGAGAGTAGGTAAGATTACATTCATTTTGTACTTGCACGCAGACATCTAAACACGAATAAAATATACATAGAAACAACCTAGTTTCCCCGTCTTTCGTTGTCTAGAACGGACAGTCGCGTTCACATCTATATATATATAGGACACCTACGCGGTTCACACACAGAGATTAACGAGTCACAGAACAATAAATATAGGAATACATCTACACAGTCTGTTACAACGGCAAGGGAGATATCGATACATCACACGGTTAAAAAAATTTCACTATTTTCGCGATCGATTTATTCCGTTTCGACTAAAATACGAGGTCCACACCACTACCGGAACTTCAAAAGGTCTTAATACGGTTCAAATAGCAATGAAGGGCTGAGGATCGCTCCGATTTCGATGGATTGAATCGTTCGCGAAAATGGCGGTGATGTGGGAGGAGGAAACAAATACGACTTCCACTACCACTACCGTGACATCGAATGTCTAAATAAAGTTCAAAGACCGATAAACGATCGGCGATCGCGTTGATTTCGACGGATTAAATTGTTCGCGAAAATGGCGGTGATGTACGCGCGGGGCTGTTGAATCATAGAGATGCGGTCGACAGCGGAGAGTCCCGGGCGGTGGGCGGCTCAGGCGCCGGAGAAGCCGTACACCTCGAGCACTCTGATCTCGAAGTCACCGCTGGGGCATAGCGGCGGATTGTTGAATGTCGAACAACGGTCCGTCTTGCCGAACCTTATGTTTTCATCCATCCATATCGCTTGCCCCTCACTGTTTGTAGTAAAAAAAAACAATATTTTTAGTTCATTAATAAATGAATTGGTGAACTAAAGGCTAAATATAAATAATCTTTAAAAATTATGCAACATTAGGGGTTTCCATGCATTGTCATATCACAAAGTTAGTTTGTTTTTTCGAGCTAATACAAAAAGGATCAATATCAAGGAAATCTCTTTTCTATAAATATAATTTTAGCTAATTATGATTATCGGATTAGCAGTGTTAGATAAGATTTGCTGAATACCAATCAGATTTAACAAAGTATTTCTTTTATTACAGTGCAGCTGCAATAGAAATACAATAATTGGCTACTTGACTGTTTAAAAAAAAGTATTTTTAAGTTTTCATATTATCATATTAAACCACTATCAGATTTATTTTTCTACAAAAAGTGTTACATATTATATAAAAGAAAAAACATTTGTATTCATTACTTTAAATTGGCCTGCGAAAACAATCAGTCACGTGACATTTCGAGTCGTGACGTCACTTTTCATTACACATGAGTATTAGTTGCACTCGCAGCAAAGACGTTGACGTTTAAATTATTGGAATGTGACGTCACATGATGCTTTGTCATGGCTGTCCACATTTCGGCAATCGGTTCTTGTAATCCACACATATTAGTAAATATATATTATACTTAAATTATATTTTAAAACAAAAAAAAAACAATGCCAAATAGTCAATTTTGCCAAAAAACCCTGAGGTCATACCGAAGTTTTTGATTTCTTATCTAGTACTAATAATTTAGTGTCTAAGGCATTAGATCCATCTAAGATTATAATAATGTCTTATCTAAGGACATTATCTTCTCTTACCTAGATGTCATAAAAAAACCATGAACATATCATTAACCGACTGAGACTTCTGATGCTGGACTAAGAGAGAGAGAGAAAAAAGCGAACAACTGACCCTCCACCGATAGTGATCATCTTGGAGTCCGCGGCCATGAACAACGAGTTGGCGTGAGGTGTTCTGCCGTCCGCCGTATCAGTGTCGTCTTGTAAACATCCCACCCACGGATACTTGGCGCGGACGGGATGTAAGCTGGGAACATAATATTATAGACACTGACCCTCCTCCTATGGTGATCATCTTCGAGTCCGCGGCCATGAACAGCTCGGAGCCGTGGCCGAACCGTTCCTCCTTGTCCGGCTGGGAGCACCCCACCCACGGGTACTTGGCTCGCTCCGGGTAAAGGCTGCAATCGCGCGTTGTATTTACAAACGTGGGTTAAGCACGGTTAGATGGCATGTGTGTTTCGCTCAACGAGTTGGTGTCATAGTTTAACATGTATATTAATACAGGTGTGTTTCATTAATACAGGTGCAATACGGGTGTAGACAGTAAACGAAAATAAATACATATTATTTATTTTTTCTGGTAGTGTTTAATATACTATTACTCATAATCACACTTGCATGCTTATTATATTTCTTAAACTAATTATGAAAAAACAAATATTTTATGCTAGTTGTCACGAGACTGCAAACAGCGTGTGACGTCACGCCCTTCTTACTCATATCAGAACTTAGAGAATTCAACCTTATGCGTTATAAAACGATAATCGTTTCAGCATGCCGTGACGTCATAGCCATGACGGAAGTGGCGTTTTCGCGGGAAATAGTTAAATTAAATTTATTATATGAATGATATATTTTTTTTAATATTTTTGTTTAGATATATTTCATGTATATTTAGAAAATAAAAGTAGTCTACACCCCTATTAAAAAGGTTATCGTTCAAAATATATACAGTTTAGCATGCGTTCAATCTTTCGATTTCGAATGGATATGGGATTAAGCTATTTAGTTGAACCTTTGGTATATTTATAGAAAGCATCTTTTAAAATACTACAGTGGATAACCTATTACTCTGTTTTAACCAATTAACATGCATCTGATGACAGAAAGAGAATAGCCCGCAGAAATTGGGCAAATGAAAGATGCTAATGAAAGTAGAGTGAAAATCAGTGCCAAAAACAGAGACAAAGCAATGTGACAAAATACAGTGAATTATTATTAATATGTTACTCTGAGATTTAATCATTAAAATTGATATTTGTTTCATATGCGAGTTAGAAAACGTCAATTAGAGTCATTCTTCATATAAATATAATATTTCAAATATTTCTAAATATGCTACGTAGTCACTAAGTAGCCTATAGCTATGTCATTTTAATAAAAAAAAGGCTAATTGTGAACTCCTTTTTCACGTAATCGGTTAAAATACTAGTCTATGAATTCTTAATGAAAAATACTTAAAAAGATCCACTGAATCCCTGGCACTCCGAGATTAATATTTTAATATATATTGAAACCGATTTGAGAGACAGTAAGTATTTCAGCGGTAATTATAGTTTTTAATACAATAAATTCGCATCCATCGAATATAAACGTGCCTAATGGCTTATTTATTGATTAATAAAAACCTGCGTGCGGAATGAGAACGATTTCTGTGTTCAGTTCATTTTCATTGATCATTCATTTGTTGATATTGATCGATAATCAATGAAATGAGCACACAGAGATAAATCGTAATCGATTTCCGCATGCGGGTCCCGAAAACAAATATAAATAAACCATTAGCTAATTCTACATTGTACAGAGTTTATAGAGAAATAGCACTTATTAATTTGTCACTGTATCAACCTAAAGCATGCTATGGTATAACAAGGTGTTAATTAAATCGATGCTTAGTTGTAATTTTCCTTTTTTTAACATCCATCTGCATCGATGGATATGCTGATAAATTTAAAAACAAAGCATTCAAATGTCCATCCATGAGCGAAACAAGCAAGCATTCTATGAGCATTATAGCATGGACGCATGAAAGAGGTAAATGACGTATATAAATGAGCAGCGTTTACCCGGAGGTACCAAGACCATAATGATAGAAGCGCGACTAATACATTGATATGTCTGATATATATATATATATATTTGAATCACCATCGGTAATAGCAGTGAAACATTCGATAAGGTATTAATTTTGGTGGTAAGCTAAAGTATAACTTATATGTAAACCCATAACGTCGATTTCCGAGTAGCAAAATCACTGAGAAAATCAATCTATTTTTATTATTATACACAGGAACTTAATGGAATATTCTCTTGTAAAATAATATTATAGTTAGATTATTCTTTAATTAGATATATTTAGAACTTTCCACCGTCGGTATTTATACATTACTATTGAAATCTTTACCTTAAAGAGTATTTTACCGTTAGACAGATGGTGCAATTTTGATCTTAAACCCAATAACATTCAAACGATCACATCAGAGAACTTATTCACTTGAAATAAAACAGATAATAAAAATATATATACTTGGTGGTTCTATATTCCGTAAAGAAAAACTAAAAGTTGTATATTCTAATTTAATTTAAAATTATTTATGATATAATGGTTATCATCTTGCAATGTGCATATAAATATTTCTTAAGGGGTAAAAAACCACTCTTATTAAGATAAATAAAAGCAAAGCGTCTTGGGGCGTCGTATCTCGAAACGGACACTATAATTCCATCATAGACGACAAAGAATAATTGTAAACTAATTATATTGGTAAGTGGTATTATTAAAACGTTTATATTAATCCATGCCGGCATATCAGAATTAAAAAATTCGTTACCTTTCTTTACAATTTATTCTTAATCGATAATGATAAACATATAAATATATACTTATATTTTTTTATATTTGCAGTACTAATTATTCTACCCTTCATATATGGTAAAAATTAATTATTCGATTAGGAAATTAAAGAGTATGCTGTCGGCGCCGACATATCAATTTCATGGAACAGAACATGTTGCTGCAACTTACTAGCAGTACAAGTAAACAGTTTTTTTTATTTACGTCAAACGTCATTCACAGGGTAGTATCCAAAGAGTAAGTAATATCATTAGAAAATCATCCAAAGAGTAAAGTATAATTGGAAGGTTATTTTTATTGCATATTTGGATGTAAGAATGGAATCATTCAATACCAAGAGACAACATGTTCGAAAAAGTTTGTTTGTTTACTACATGCGCTAGTGCTGACATCTATAACGATCTTTGCTTAATATTATACGTCACTATAAAATAAAACTATATTTACCTGAACAGGAATGTCTCCCCCGTACCGAAGTAAGCCTGCCTGTTCCCGCGTTCGTCTTTCTGGTTTCGTTCGAACCATCGCGTCGAACAGTATGCTCCAAAAACCTGAGGTATGAAAAAAACTATAAGTTTACTTTTGTAATAATAATGTATTATTTTTTTAGTCTATATTTATTTCCCACTTTTACTCTTGTTGAAATTTTTTTTGTTCAATTGACAAGAATTCAGATAAAAAAGTAAAAACTATTTTTAGTAGGAAAGGCTGGGTTTAGACTCTTTTTGTTGCCAGCTCTTTACTCATGGCTCGATGCAATTCGACCGATATCGAATCGTACGTAGATTTATAATACATGAATGGATCTCGATGGATTCCGACCGTTTTATTTGAGATCCGTATAAACCTTCCGAATTCAATCTATTCATATATGAAGTGTGTGTTCGCAGTTTTGCGTACATATACGTGTTCGTATTAAATGTGCGCTTGCGCGTTTTCCGCCCCACCCGGCAACGCCTATATTGCGTTCGTATGGTACTTTGAATATCTCATCAGTAATCTATTTAATGTATCAACTGTTGGAGCATTCGTTTTCTCTATGGATCGAATCAAATACCTAAGTAGAAAGGGACCCAATGCGTATTAGTGGGCGTTAACGATTACCGCCGCGCTGACCACTGCCCTATAATACCTAACGACTTTTTATAGCAGAATGTGTGTGTATTGTAGAAGATTGAATGGAAAAATTGATTGATATGCCTAGTTGCTATGATATTGAGCTGATTGCAGATAAGATTATCTAGACCATGTAGGCACTTTTTCTTATTTCAAATCATCAAAATTGAGATTGTATATTCAAAAATGAATAGAATTACATTAAATTCTAAAGCTAAATTTGTATATAACGTGACACAATCAATTCAAAAACGGACTTCATACATAAATATGGATCATAGTGAACTTAGTGCGGTGATTTAAATTTGTAATAAAACTTGTTTCTAAAGCTGTTTCGTGTTTAGATGTAAAATACAACGCATAATATGTCCGTTTCACTCACACTTAGACCGACTCTTCGATTCATCATCATTATTCTGATTAGCCGACATATGATGACATATGATGACATATGACATATGTGCTCGAGAATATAACTTGTACGTACGAATTGACGTGACATCTGAATAGATATTCCTATTTCCCCGAAAACAAAATGCATTTTCATTATGCAATGGTGCACGCACTTGAAAACGTGACTATTTGGTAACTTCCACCAAAATAGCATAAAAAATCACTATTGGACGAAATTAACTCTCCTCTTCAGAAGACATTAAATGTCGATTGTGCCTACGATCGTTACAATTAGGAATCAACACTGACCCATTCTCTCCATTCACTCCCGCTGCAGGGGCTCAGACCTTTTTTATGGATAGTTAATGAGGATCCTCCTTATTAACCATCCACAAGGAAGGCCTTTACCGTGGCCCTCCACGCTGGCAAAATGAGGATTGTATGGTATTAACAACTGCAAACTTATCCGTGACCAACGGCTTAACGTGTCTTCCGAAGCACGGAGTAATTCAAGATCATATTTTTTGGTCACCCACCCATCCCGCGATCGACCCTTCCGAAAGTTGCTTAATAAGAACCAATCCACTACGCCACCGAGCTACTCTTTTACTAGCTAGCTAGTCATATATTAGGAAAGGTCTTTACCCCAGGGGCCACCCATAAAGTACATCACACATTAGGAGGGGGGGATATTACTCTTATTACTATACCTCATTATTACACGTCTTGATCATCAGTAGCGTGGGCTCGTGGTGCTCAACGCGCACGTAGAATGTTGTTAGCGAGCAGCCGTGCTCCTCGGTCGTATAAAGTAGCACCGGCTGATACATAGTGATGCGCACGGGCAGCCACGACCACAGCGTGAACAGCTGGAAAACAGACAAACTGTTTTAGACTCGCCTGCACTTGTTCTTACAGATCAGAAAAAGGAGAACTTTAAATTAACTTCAATTAATTTGGCCAAGGAACTAGGAGTGAGAATACTTTCTATATTTATTGAAAAAAAAAAGCTAAAGATTTTGAGATTAAGACTTACGCAGAACTACAATGATACAATAAAGTTATTCACTCATACAGATGAGTTTCAAATCTTGAAGTCTAAAATACTGTTACTACGATTGGTGTCAACATTACCAGATTACTTATAACTTACCATCAGAACATCCGTATTTTAAAAAAATAAGGTCAGTGAAATTCTTTTTAATCTTAAAATGAACCAAGACCGTATTTTACTGATTTTGTTTAAATTCTATTGAATATTTTGATTATCTCATATACACATAGTTGTTTTGTTATAATTTAAGGTTAACAATTGTAATATTATTTTTCGAAATCAAATATTTACATTTAAATAAAATATTTTTGACTTCGAAAAATATTCCCAATATAACTCTAATAATAATAGTAAAAATACTAAAAATGTAAATTAAACTGAAGCCTTTTTAGAATAAGATACTTTTGCTACCACTGCTTGGTTGTATTGAAACATGATTTAAATATAATATATGATAACTTAAATTTACAATATTTGAGTTTCTAGAAATATTTAATTAAATTGAAAATATTTAATTTTTATAACTTTTGCAATATCCAATACATTTATTTTACAACCCAAGATCACGCGCCTTTCATACGATGGTAACAAAAACCGTATATCTAAAAAAGACTCAATTTTGAACATAGATGACGTCACAATATTAGTGGTGTCAGATTAGTCGACGCCTTAAGAGTGCCAAGTGCGGTGCACACAACTGTTTAGACGTCATACAAAAACACTACGAAACTAACAGAACGACATCGCATGCAACATTTATACTCGAATAAATAAATAAAATGCAACCACCTAAATAATTTGAGTTGGCCGAGCCAAATTTCACACCTCAGATACGAGCTTATAATGAATTGATTCATCACAGATTGAATACAAATATTTACTGCTAAACACAGTTCATATTTGTATGTATATTGCATGATGCGTTAATAAATAGCATAAATTCAAAGTATATATACAGCAAACATCATTGAAAAACACAATCGATAATTCTACTTTAGTATGATGGCATTATGAATTGAATGTATTTTAAATAGGCAGTGAAAAATGGCAATTCTAATGAATCAAACACATATTTCATACACAGGTCCTAAGAAAATCTACAATGAGACAAACTAAATTCTAAGATTAAACTAAATTCAAGGATGTATGTATATTACCGACGACTACCTGTTGGTCCCCTACAACTTGTCGATATCTCTCGTGCGTATAATAAGTGACGGTTAGACATCGTAAGTAGAAAGAAATACCGCAACATTAACGGTACAGCTGTTTTGGAAGATGTGGACACATATTTGTGATTTTGAGATAAGTGTTTTTGCTTCGACATGGCCGTCTATGAAAAACCAAACTACATAGGTATATATTAATGTAATTCTTATTATATACACATATATTACCAATTAATAATTAAAATATTTAAAAAAATAATGATTATGAAGATGTTTACATAACACTATTTCTTCTGTAATTAAGTATAACTTTTGTATAGCACCATTTGACGTTTTCAATTTTAAAGCTTTCGAATGTAAAAGTCAACAAGTGCAAAAATAATAAGAAAAAGATGTGCAAGAGCTTTCTAAAGCTTGATATTCCAGTATGTTGAAGTACTAAGGGTATATAATCATTCAGTACCGAGTGCAGAAGTCTGGCGCTGGAACATCTGATGGCAACGGCGCGAAACAAACTTCTAGAATCGCTGAGTGTCTGTTCAATTAAATGAAAGTCGGGAGTATTTTTTATGAACTAGCTCCTAATACTTCAATAAATGAACTTTCAACCATTACGAAACTCTTTTTCGAGGCTCATTTTCACAACACTTTTTGAGACTATGAAGGTGGTGTGATAATAATCTTCAAATACTAAAATTTATATGTTAGCAGTTGATTTCGATTACTTTTAAAATATCAAGATTTTAAATCGTTTGAGGAAATTTAACAGTCATATGACTACACTTTCACTACATCCTGGACAACCGTATTGAAGCAAATCATTTATCTCGTACACACACAGATATAGAAAAAGAGAGAGAGAGAGAGATCGCATGCACGAGTCTGGTGCCACCACATCTACCCCCGTTAGTAAACAACGAGGCAAACCTTCTGGCGGAGGTCGGAAGAGTGTTGCTCTTGATCCTTGAACACCGCGTTAGGAAATGGGAACCACAGGGCCCGTTGGGAGGACCGTGGACTCTGTAACACCCCCGCTGAATGTTGATGATATGGGTGCGACACATACACGGTTATGACTACCTACTTGACTCACTGACAGTCGATCGGTTTGGGATTATCGTTTGACGCATAATACAGAAAAGTGGTAGATCGGCTGATAAGTTTTTTTTTTTTTGGATTGTAACGTTAGTCATTTGGTTAGTTCCTGGAGAACGAAACATTAAGTGTCATGTCTGCCGATTGATAGATAAATGGCGTAAGGTGAGTGTAATTCAATCAATGAATAAGGATACTTTGTATATGGATTGATGGATCATATACTGAAAACTAAACATTCTCCAAGGCACAAAGTTAATTTCTCTTAAGCATTTTCTGATAGAATTGTCTGTTGGACGTTATTTAATTTATACTAGAAATTCTGACGAAACAGGATTGTCGATAAGATTATTACTTATTAGATTTAGGGTACCATAAATATTATAGTAAGATCGCTTAAGGACGTATGATTTGCCCTACTTATGGAGCTCGGTTAAGGAAATTATTAACTCACGAATCGTCGAGCATAGTAATTAGTAGAATTAGAAGCATAGTTTTGATTGGGGCTAAATGAGTATTTATTATAAAATTATACAATTTCCGCAGCGGTTACGAGTTATCGTAATTATATCTTACAATTTCTGTAGAATTCTAATTAAGTAAAAAATAAAAACAAGAAAAATTAAGGGAAATATAGCCCACGTAATGTGATGTGTCCAAAACAAAAAAAAATACTTCGTTTTCTGCTTTTGAATCATATGGGAATCAATGTTAGCAATTCTTGTTTTTTTTCTTACTTTTAGTTTATAGTAACAATAGAAGATATAAATTATCAGAATCTTGATAACGATACGTGATCATTACAATAATCCATTCTTATCTAATCAACTGAATTCGTAAAACAAGTTGCTACTTTAAAATGGATTCTACTTATAATAGAGGATGTATTGAGTAACAGATTTGAAATTACTCATTTCATTGTATTCACACTTAAGTGGAAAGAGTTAAATGTATAATATATATAGCTGTCTTAAACCGTTTGTATGTATTTTGATTATTTATTCATTCAACAAAGTTTCATCAGCAGTGTTGTCATGTGTTGTCAATTTATAAGACAAAAACTCAGCATTTGAGAGATATTTTACTATGACGAAATTGGCTAGACGAATCTGTGCGAGCGCAATAGAAATATGGTTGCACAATAGTCAAAGATATATTGAATACCGGGTCATTGTACGAAATTTTCTCTGTTCGGTGACCGGACTATGCGCACATCCTTATAGAAACAAGTATGAATAGATTAAAAAAAAAACAAATATGGAGTAGTAAATGAATACTCAGTACATCTCTGCCTATAAGATACTTATTATCTATAAAAAATGAAATAACAATGTATAAATATTAGAAAGAGATAAAAAAAAATATTTACAGCCATCGTGGTAATCTTAAATCACATTACACAAGCACTGACATAGCAAACGGTCATTGCCCGAAACAAACAGTCATAGGAGCTCATAGCTGTCATGCAAAACTCTAGCTATATACATACTCACCTAACAGGGAGGGCAAATTAAAAGAAAAAAATAAAACGAAAGCAACGTCTAACCGGTCCGCTTTGAAGCTAAACTTGGCTGAAATAAATTATAAAAAAATAATAACACCTAAGTGACAAGCGGTGCATCTAAACATCGAGCCGTCGCAAATTGGCAACGGAGCAACACTTAATTGTTGGATGTATCGTGTCTTACTTCGCCGTGGTCAAGTATCTGGGACTTGATCGCTTGTATTGGGTAAACGCCCATCGATAGGGCGCGCGGGCCCGGCGAATGCGAACCCTAACGGAAACAATCGGCACACAGTTAGCACTCACACCATTGATTAAAAAAAAACAATCGATTTAAACATGCGAGACTCGTCACATAAACGAATTATTCGTACTGTCATATCTGTTAATCAAATCTCAAGCCGTGTCCAGCTGTTGTTACTGTGGAAAAAATTTACAATCGGAACTCTTTATACCAAGACGTGTAAATACACAAATCGCAACTCACACGCATGCCATAACTTCGAACACGTAATTCGATGGCTGTCACAGGAAATATTATAGTATCTTAAAAAAAAATAAAAAAAAAATAGAAACGAGACACATGAAAAACACTGAAAGAGAAAAATTACAGTAAGTTGTCATAATTGAAAACAGTCAAAGCTAATGAAATGGCATTGGATATTTTCTCGTGTGTGTCGAAACATAAATATACTATCATGAAGTTTACGTTATCTGCGATTGAATGATCACATCGAATGTAACACAACATAATCATTCACAGACCTCTCGCTACACAGACTGAACATAACATAATTCGGTGATGTCGGTAAAGAAAACATAAATAAATATAAAAAAGAGGATACACTACATATTTTTTTTTACAAATAATAAATGGACACTCATATGCGTCTGATAATGTCGAATTTGCAAACTTAATTCGATTTTGATAGTTAGTCATGTTAGAATCGCAATCGTATGGAATCGAATGATAAAATAAAAGCCAAAGCCACGCCTAATGCCGTCTTGTACGATACCATCTGTTTGCACGTTTCCTCAGACATTTTCTGCGAACCAAGTAAAATATCTGATGTATACATATAGTGATATTAAATAATTATAAAGGTGCGCGGGTGGACTTGGAAATATATTGTACGTCGGTTACAGTTCAGTTTTTGAAGAATTAATCATAAGAACAACTGTTCATCTGTCATACGGTGAAAGAAGGAAGAAACTTGTGTAAGAGAAGTTTATCACAGATAGAAACTCATTGACATTACTACTCCCATTTTATAATTATACGTGAGGGCTACTGTAAACGAGTTATCTATCACCAAATGTCAATTTCCTTAAGGTAGGATATCATTATACACAGCTTTAATAATAATAATTCATAAGATACCCACAAAGTTTCCATATTCTATATTAATTTAAGAGTAATTGCATCGCTTATAATGATAACATAGGCGGAAAAACTTCAATGTACAAATTTTAATATTGTTTTCGGAACTGCAAATCGCGGAGAAATTGTCTTCTTAACCTACTAACATCATCAGAGACAGAGGTTTCTATAAAAATGTTGCATACTCACAAATGTCCTACCTACTCGGAGGTTAACGACCGCTTTTGATCGACATACCTACAATTTCTTTACTGCAAATAAAACTTTCAATAATATTAATATCAGGAGACAAATATATAACCTCATTTCAATTAACATTTGGTGATCATACAAAGGGAGCCCTAGAGTCGCGAAAAAGAAGTTATCTGAAACATTCGTGTTGGTGGCTCACCTCTCGTATGGTGAGTGTGTGTGACATCATCTGTATGTTGACTTGGGATTGGCTCGTGGGCAGGTTGTCCGACGAGCGTGACCTGACCAGACGCGAGCCGGTCATCACCTGCTTCGACCGCAGCGTCATATCCGTCTTGATGAACACCCGCGCTATATACTGTGAACTGGACCGGACCAAAGATTTTAAAGCTGATGGCAGATCAATCCGAGCGTTATGAGACGAACGGAACTAAATTTACAAGTGAATGACAGGTGATATTATTTATAGTAGCTCGGTGGCGTGGATAAGCGCCGCGGCCCGCGATCGTTGTCGTTAAGCAACTTTCGCAAGGGTCGGTCGGTCACGGGATGGGTGACCAAAAAAAATATTATCTCGAGCTACTCCGTGCTTCGCAAGGCACGTTAAGCCGTTGGTCCCGGCTGCATTTGCAGTCGTTAATACTGCTACTCCAATCCGCATTGGGCCAGCGTGGAGGGTCATGGCCCATTCTTCTTAACCATCCATAAGGAAGGCCTGAGCCCCTGCAGTGGGGACGTAAAAGGGCTGATGATGAATGGCAAACTTACTCGACTATTATTGGGTTATCTGAATTCTACACAGTAAGCCTTTCAATTTCTGGTCAAAATCATAGACGCCTCATATGTCTCTTAACACTTCATCTTTCTATTTGTGTTCAAAAAACCATACTAAATAGCGGAAAATGTTTTAAATATTGTTTTCACAAAGAATGACAATTATATCGCCAATGATGCACTATGTTTCTTAAGTATTATAATGGGGTTATAGTGGTGCTTCCGGCGTTTTTCGTTAGCATAAAGCTGATGATTCGTCAGGTTATGACATCAAAAGTGGTTATATCAATGAAAATAAAATAAATACTTGACAACATCGAATATAAAGTAGCTAAAGCTCTTGTAATATAGAAATCTGCTCTGAAAAGTTCAGTACAACAAACTTCGACTCAACCGGAAATTGAACAGGAAATGTCGACACCTTGTAAGCCACTCGGCTAATTTAAGTTTACTCGACTGTATAAAATGCCATCCATTCATATTTACCTTAGTGCCCTGATGGTGAACGCTGTCCGCAGCAGCTTCGTGGGCGAGGCGGGCATGTTCCTGCAGAACTTGTCAATGGCGTGATCGACTCCATTCTTTGTCGCCTCCGCGTACCATTCAGAATTTTGATTTGTGGAGTGCTTTTGAAAGAGTATGAGGATTGCGAGCGCTACCCTGTAGAACACCTGTTGGTAACAATTATAACAATTAAATATAAACACCATGAAATTGTTATTGGAAGACCATAGACTTTCTTAGGACTCGGTGGCAGTGGTTAGCGAGCTCGGTCTGCGATACGATTGCTACTTTTGCAATGGTCGATAATGGGGAAGTATTAAAAAAAAAAATAGAAAGCACTAAAATAGCACCTCCACTAGATGGTGACTCTAGCAAAAGTTGATTTTTGCAGGAAACGTATGGACCAAAGATTGACCATTTCCGTTCCTTTTAACCAACATATTAAAAAACTGAAATTCGCAAATTTCGCAACTAAGATAACAATACAAATAGAATATGAGTTGTGAAAACCGGAAGGGTTGTCAGGAGAAATCAAGAAAGTACTGTAGCGACATCTAGTTTGATTTCGGGAACTAATATATATTTTTTTAATACTTCCTCGTAGATTAGGTAAAGGACCAAATAAATTAATTTCTCGAACTCCTCCGTGCTTCGGAAGGCACGTTAAGTCGTTGGTCCCTGCTGCATCTGCAGTCGTTAATACATACCAATCCGCACTGCGCCCGAGTGGTGACTCATAGCCCATTCTCCCTATTCGATTCGATTTGATTCGATCACATCCATAAGAAAGGCCTGAACCCCAGCAGTAGGGAATAGGCTGGTCATGATGATGATAATGATGATGAGATTACCTTAAATATTGTGAAATGCAATAGCAAAGGAGATATACTGAAATGTATGGACTCTGAGCAAGGTGCGAGAGATTATGTACACCAAAACGAAACACAATTCTAATTACTGTAATAAATTATTGAAATTCTGATAAATTGTACACATTTAATTTTTGCACTACTTTTACTGGCATACTACATTAACAGAGTTTGAGTCGTGAAAATCAACTTAAATAAGTAAGTAATAATAGTTGTAACCTAAAAAAACATTAGTAAGTATACTAAGGCGTTTTTACATTTCCAAATTTTAATTGGAACTGATAAAGAGTTGTATTTAATATGCGAAGAATGACTTAAAAGAACGAGCATTAAATAACTTACTACTCTTCTCATCTCCAATGACCAGCCACTACAATAATCTGCAAGTTTCACTTGATAATGTTACAACAGACCTTGATGCCCTCGTGGAAGAAACAGTCGAGCACCCGCACCATGTGTGGGAAGGGCAGCGCGGCCAATATCCACCACTGCCAGTCGGCGTATATGCGCTCCGGGCCGATGCCGCCCGCCAGCCGGGTCAGGTGCTGCGCCGCCGACTTCTGCAACCAATCAATCACACTGTACGGAAACCGCGAGATGAACTGTTCAACTGCATGACAGAACATTTTATCGAGTCACTATTCGCAGTATAACAAACTAAAAGAATAATAATATTTTTTTGACATTCACACCATCACATTACAATAACATAAACAAAAAAACAGATAATAACTTATAGAATTCATTTGTAAAACTATATATAAATGTGCGGTTATATTGGGCGAAAGCCAATTAGTACCCCCTGTCTCAGCTAATGTCGCTACTGTGTTTTATTACAGTACCGACGCTGGTATTATGACTGAGCCTATGTAGTGACGTATTGTGTGTGTGTGTTTGTGTGTGTGTGTGTGTGTGTGTTTGTGTGTGTGTGTGTGTGTGTGTGTGTGTGTTTGTGGGTGTGTGTACTTGTTTATATATATGTAAATGCGTTCTATCTAAAAACTAGTTATAACTGTAACATATATAAGTATACGTATTAAAATATAAAGTAGTGGACAATATAATTATACATATAGATATAACAAAGCAAATACTTATAAACTATCAATTTCGTAGACAAAACAATCTGTCAGTTCAAATTGGTTTTGTGGAGCAGAAGATTTTATCTAGAGACTAGTTGCATGTTGTATAATTCTCTTTCGATATGTCTATATTTTGGACACATTTACATTATCTTGGTATGGACATGTGATGAGAAGAGATGATTTGCTTGTAACAAAAGGGGTTACAACCATAATTGTGGACGGATATGTTAGAAAAATCAAAGATAAGATATGAAAGAAACCATACAAAAGATGATATGTGTAAGAAAAGAGAAAACTCAATACTGACTCCTTTCTTACACACGGCGTCTGACGGCTGATCGAAAAGTAAGGAAGAAGAATATTGGTTTCTTATATTTTCACGCGCACTATCCATGAATGATATTGCGCCAACGCTAAATAAATATGTAGGAAAATGGCAAGCAAATGTTAACATTCAGAACGTTTTTTAAAGGAATATTGGTAGAAATTCCATAATAGTTAATTAATACTGAAAAATTATAAGTTTCATACAAACTTTCATCCACTAATTTCCCTCGGGGTGGAATTTTCAATAATCCTCTCTTAGTGCTCCTCTACACTCCCTAAGGAATCGTTATTCTAAATTTCAACTTTCTACGCTCAGTAGTTTCGGCTGTAGGTTGTCTGTCTGTCAGTCAGTCAATCACTCAGTAACGCAAGAATTCTTTTATATATATAGATAGACACATTTTACAACTCATATGACATTGCCCAAGTCATTGGTTCGTTTGAAAAACATCACGAATATGTTATTGGCACATTTGCGAAGTAAAAAATTAAACTCGTGTATATATGCAAATCAACAAGTCACGCCGTCAATTATGATTTACAAAACAATAATAATATTAAGCTATCAATATTAACCGCTATGAGCCTTTTTATGTCCCCATTGTGGTTTCAGGCCTTCCTTTTCGATGGTTTGGTACATTTTCTATAAAACTGTGACGTAGTGAGCCCCCACTCCTCAACTTAAACGCCTGTTATCCAAGCTATCTTTTATTAAATAGAAGTAAAAAAAAATGTATCTAAAATTTTTCTATTATCTGACTGACGGAATAAATAATTTTTTTTTTTTTACTCAGTCGTCACCCCTACTATTATAACTATAATAGGATTTAATGCAAATAATGAAGGTAATCTTAGGGTATGTTCCGATATACACTGCGACCACTGAACAGTATGACTTCAATTTAGTATACTGGAAGCCCGTTCCTTTATAGTTAGTCATACTGGTGACTTTTTAAAACGGAACGCAGTCCAGTATACTGTTAATCCTATTTTTGGCGCCATTTTCAAATTTGTTAATGCAAGGTGAATATAAATATAAGGATTCCCTCTTTTCAAAAGAAAATATTAAAAAATTGGAAAATTGTATAAAAAAAATATTTATCAATTAAATCCATCTTATAATAAACGTAAGTATTTTATTTTATCTGTTTCGACTGATCACGTGGTCAAAAGCACTGCGAGCACCTTACCTCGAAACCTCCAGTACTCACAGTACAAATATGGCGGCAATTCATGACGTCATAAATTTCCCTACGGTACTGTGGCAGTGTACTGGCAGTCCATAACGGAACGGATTTTTCAGCAGTAAGACCACTGCGCAGTGCTCGCAGTGTATATCGGAACATACCCTTAATCATTTACGTCGTATTACCGGCTCGAAAACTCGCTACATATTTTACAAAATGAATATTTAGGGAGCACGTAAACTTCGTATTACCTACCTGTAACTAACAAACTTTCGATAGTAATGATCATTATCCACGAACTAATAAACAATTCAACAGTTGAACGCGGGAAACCGTGTTCTATTACATCGACGATATCAACGCGTTTCAACAAAGTTCATTTATCTTTGTGTTACTTTACAATGAATTATACCTCTACAATAATTAATACTTTGCACTTGCCTTATTATATAATTAGAGAATCGATTTTGTATTATTAGGTATAAGAAGTCAGGAAATCGATTTATCAAAAGTTTAATTGCCACAGTATTGTTATACAATGGCGTCTTTATAAATTAATGGTGACAGGTATTCAGGAAAAATTTGTAGTCAGTACCTTAGTTACTCACAACGATAAATCATACTAAAGTCTTTTCTATCCTTTTTTTTTAAATTTGCTGACGCCTGATATAAAAAAGATGATTAAAAAACTATTCCTACTATACCCGGTAGCTATTAACCGATTTCCGTTAATACACCTATAGTTTGTTAATTAGAATTAAAATAAAGATGATAATGTGGATAAATGTTGAATTAGCACTTTTAATAATTACCTATGAAAAAATAAAATATATACAAAATTATAGTATATTATCGATAGTAAACCAGAAGATAAAATTTGTTCACTTCTATCATTTTTTTTCTGTATATACATTATTTAATGATCTATACTCCATTCATTATAGCAATAGACAGAAGTGAAATAAGGTTCTTTTTATGGTACTTTGTGACAAAATATCTATAATCACATTACTCTTAAGACTCACGGCTAATTTGCTACATATTCACTAAAATACCAGCTTCTATACTTAACCGTTGTCGTTTGAGCTATATATTAAACAAATTTATGAGTATTTGACTAATTTAAATGATTTCATAACTATTACAACAAAAAGAACCTAAAGAAGCTGGGTTGCATAGTTTCGGGACGATTCTCATGTCCCTATAACTTTACCAAATTTAAAACGTTACCTAATCCATTCAAACGATTCGGGAGTACAGCTTTTTAATTTTAGCGGATTATGATGTATTCATAATAGTCAAAATACGTAATCTGGGATTGTCATTCATTGTGAATGTTACTGCCCTTCTCGTTGTTTTGCCGTTTTTCGTGATTAAGTTGTTATTGTTTTATTGTTTTCTTATATTTTTGTTTTAATTGTTATCTTTTTGGTGTTAAGTTTTGTTAAATATGGACGATGCTGGTGCAAGCCTGAGTGGCCTACAACAATTACCTTTGATATTTCAGGAAGTTTTTTCAATGTCTTCATCAATAGTCTAATAATATCTGAGTAAATTTATAAAAGTAATAATCAAAACTTCATTTTGTTTACCTTTTTTTCCTATGCATAGATATAACTAAATTCTATTCTCATTATATACATTTACAACTAGAAATTATCAAAACAACAGATACCTAGATAGTTTTTTAGTTCAATGTTGGCTCGGGAGTAAAAGATGAATTTAGAAAATGCTAGCCTCATCTCAACCCCGAGGTATCGTAAAAAATGGAAAATTGCCCAGTTCTTTTAAAGTTTCAACAAAACTATTATAAATATTTTTAAAATTTATCTTGAAAATAAAATGTTCTGCACTGCTGCTTCTGTGATCCTCTTTTTTCTAATATTATAGTGAATGGAGTATAGTTAACGAGAGCTGTGTGAAAAGAAGATTACATTAAAACGCCATTGTTATAACTATTAGAAGTCCAGGGCTGCAGTGATCATAAATCTAAGATAAAACAACTAACATTCTCGTTACATGTGCATAGTGCACATAACATTGTACAACCCTCAACCGGCCGGAAAGGGTTCAAGAGTCGGTGATCGATTTCTCTGTGGCCATTGACCCTCGCGTATATAATTATTTACACCGATAGTGATGACCTGAGGCCGTGGCCTCGGACAATGTAAATCATGTTATCTGTGATGGAATTCTAGTGTAAACATGGACGCTCATAATAATAGACTGTTTTATTTTAAAATTTAAAAGTATAAATACATCGCTGAGCTATGCTATTCTGTTAAAAGATCCTCGAACTTGTCGTAGAACTCAGCGCTGTCACGTTGTAAAACTTCAACCAAATCAAATCTTTATTACCTTTTCAAGTAGGATTTATTTGTTGAACCATGGTTGTACCTCTAGAATAGAATATATTTTTAACCAATAGAATTTGAATGAAGTGAGAACTGTTGATAGCTAATAATAATAGTAGTAATATAACTTATTAGAGAGTTATTTTCATTCAAATTCTTGTTTATTTGTTAAAAATATTGGCGTAAGTAACGACATTTTCTCAATTATTTATTTCTCTCAACTATGAAAGAATATTTTAGATGGGTTCTAGTTTTCTTAGTAGTAGTTTTAATTTTCTTTTGTGAGAATATAAGATTTTAACGTAATTTAAGTACATAAAAATGCACTAATATTTAAACAACTTTGAACGATATCGGTCAATGCCTGATATCAATCAACTCAATTTGTCTCAGACAAAGATAAATGTAAAATACATATTAGTTTTATTATTATATTATATTCATCTAATCATAGTGGAATTGATATATGTTTTTATTAGATGTAGTAAAGAAGAGAAAACGTCAAATTGATACGATACCAAAATAACAAAGTTTACGTTCAGATATTACATTACAGAAATTGTGGATAATATTTACTTTGCCTGGGGAATCCGCTTTACCACGTTTACCCCATTGTCCAAATTTTGTCTTCCTCGAGAAGACTTAGCGAGGGACGGCAGTTGGCAAAGAAAAAAAAATGGAGACATGAAAATATACAATCTTGGGGCGAAGAGACGACCCCTCAATCTAGTATCCCGTCTTGATACTACATCGAACATAGATTAAACTCTATCGTTTCAATATGATGTAACAAATAGAAACTGAATTATGTCTCACTGTTGAGATTAGGATCACTTTGTCTCGGTTTAAGGGTGCTTTTTGTTAGGACGTAAGACCTTTTTGATAGGGTTGCGGAACCTGTGTGTGATCATGACTGTCTCTGCTTTATGGACTAATGATATCGATCGCACTCTGCATGCGGACTCTAACAACAAATGTAAACAAGCAATTATTCAACATCCAGCATTCAATAACTCCCCGCATGCGGTATATCGACACGCTTATTGACCTATACCTACATATAAGTGGGTCGGCACATTAAATTGGTAAATTTACCTTCTGTATAATTAACTTCTTTTTATAATGAGAGGAGTCCTCACCATTCCGTAAAATTATAAAATACGTTACCTACTAATATCTGTCGCATAGTAGGAGATTAATTAATTGAACCAACGCAAAGTCATTATATAATTTAGAATTGACGAACGCTTAACGGTGTAACATATTTAACAATTTGATAATCCAAAAGAAACTTTAAAATTGTGCCTGCCAGATACTCAAACATGAATTTTGAAATGACAGCTGATCGAGAGATATGTAAGAAGAATACATATACGCCAACCCCAAATAAATTACTTGGGAAAAAATGCAAGCTAATGATGGTACGCCACCACTTGTGCAACCTTATACTCCATTGTGTATCGATTATGTTTTATTACCTATTCAATATAATAAATAGTAATAACGACTAACTTCTATGATTATCATACAATATTAAAACAACACTAACGATGAATATACTTTCCACGTGTAGCCTGAGTTCTAATATGACGAAACATTTACTTTATACGAAAGTATCGATTTAAACAGTGCCCTTAACACGGGAAATTCATCGTATTTGTATCGAGCATGCACACATTTTTATATTATTTACACAGTTACATCTGTAAAAGGAACTACTGATATTATAATAAATAGAACTACGATTTCCAAAACAAATAATTGACATTTCTGGTCGATAGGAATCAGATTGAATTTCGATGATTTTTCATGCCTACACAAATCACAATAAACCATGGGCATGACCTAAATCCGAGTTTATAAAAAAAACGAAATAATATAAAACGGAAATGAAAACAGCGATTTTGATATCTTACACAAACAGTGAGCGGAAAAATTTGTTTCAAAGCAATGCAAAACTCGTAAAATTGGGCATTGAAAAGAGATTTACGCGTTAAAAATTCTTGGCTCATTTCTAGCGCATACATCACTTCCGATGGCTTTGACGCGCTGTATTTTTATAATCAAAGCACCCGGATTGTGTGGCCGTGTGCACATCAGCGTGAGCCTTGCGGATTTGTAAACATTCCATTTGTGTTAAATAAAAATTAGATAGAAGCGATCTTTAAGAAAAATTTTACCACACCAAACGGTACACTCTAAAAAATGGAGGCCAACAAAGAGCGATTTTCTCTTGGTTAACATAATATTGAATAAAACAATTACTTATTTACATAAATCAACCAAAGCTGAAACATTGAACCAACTAGTTAAAGTATGGTTAAATTAAAAATTTGGTAACCCTGATTAATTCTATCAAATATATTTATCGTATCTATCATTACTGGATTTTTTGTGTGAATCGATTATTTTTAATAGTTAAATTTAATAACTAAGTATGTTGAAGCAATTTATACAAATTAATCAAAATAAATAGGTAAAGTAATAGATAAGACGATTTTTATTGTTGCAGTAATAAGTTCTCGTATTTGGTTTAACAAAGAACGTTAGTAGAACCAAAAAAACCCTTTGTTTTTCAAACAACAAAGACTATTTAGTCAATTCAAAAACATGAATGATTAATGGTAACTACTTGACATTATTGGACTAACTAAAATTAAGCTGTTCATGCTACTAACAATGTATTTGCTAAAATAATTATCAAATTCTGATTGATTTAAATACTGTCTTATATGAATCAACTAAGATAAGCGAGTGCCAACAAAGAGTGACTTTGTTAAATCCACACAAACTTATCAAATTCACTTTTCTATTGCGAGAATATTGTTTGAATATTGTTATGAAAAAGATTAATTCAACCAACATGTTAATACGAGGGTCAAACTGAAAGTTCTTAGAAAATCAAAAACTGATTACATTAGCCAGTTATTAGTTTTATTATATCTTTTCAAAATATTGTCCATTCACGTCAATACACCGCTGCATGCGATGGAACCACTGGGAAAAGCACTTTGCCCACTCGTCCTTAGGGGTCTCTTCAATGGCATCGCGATACGCAGCCACCGCTTCTTCAGCATTCATAAACCGCTTTCCTTTAAGTTTTTCTTTAATTTTTGGAAATAAATAAAAATCACAAGGCGCGAGGTCGGGGCTATACGGCGGGTGACCCAGTAATTCAACGTTTGATGTCGCCAAATAGTCGATCGTTCGCTTGGCGGTGTGCGACGAGGCGTTGTCGTGGTGAAGGAGGATCCTACTGCGAGGTCGTTTCTCTCGAACTTTTTCCAAGACAAGTGGCAAACAATTGGTAGTGTACCATTCTGCAGAAACTGTTTTTTGATCCTCTAACACAATTGTTGCAAAATGACCTATCCTTCCAAAGAACGAGGCCACCATTTTTTTTCCCGCACTTCGATCTCTCTTCACTTTAGTTGGCAACTCCTCGAAAGGAAACACCCACTGAGCAGATTGTCTTTTGGTTTTAGGATCATAACAGTAAATCCAGCTTTCGTCACCTGTTAGTATGTCGAACACAGCATTTGAGTCACCTCCGTTAAATCTTTCAATCATTTTACGACACCAATCCACACGATGGAGTTTTTGAGCCTCAGTCAAATTATGAGGTATCCACCGGGCGCAAAGCTTCCTGACCGCTAAATGTTCGTGGAGGATTTTGTGCACTTGACTCATACCGATGCCTAAGCTTGTCCGAATCTGTTGATAGGTCACTCTTTTGTCAGTCTCTATCATACGCCGCACAACACAGATGTTATCTTCAGTCGTCGCCGTAGAAGGCCGTCCCTCACGTAAATCATCAGTGAGATTAGTGCGACCACGTTTAAACTCATTAAACCAGTTGTAAACAGTCGCACGAGATGGGGCTTCATCGTGAAAGGCCAATCGTAGTCTATCATAACTTTCTTGTTGACTTAAATGACATCGAAAGTCATAAAAAATCATTGCACGAAAATTTTCTCGTGTTAAATTCATGATGACGTGACACAGACAATTTTCAATTTGCCGCCAAATCGTAAAACAAATGACAAATGAATGAAATATTTACTCAGTAATATTGGCAAAGAGTTATATTTTCAAATTTTAGAATTATTTTTTTATTATATTGTTTATAAGTGGCCAGTTCTAAGAACTTTCAGTTTGACCCTCGTATGAAACACGCCCATCATCTTCATAGGTGCCCGAATAGTTTTAAGTCTGCAAACTAGATGGCGTTGTTCATTTAATGCATCGCGGTATCAGTTTATATCGTTAGATTGTATAAGTAATATGCCGTTTAAACTAAACTTAATATGGGATTCGAAACCAACCATTCCAGTTATTTACTTTAGCTCTTTGGTTAGGCTCTGAGCTGTGGTCAGAGTTTAAAATCTGACCCGCTGTGGACCAAAAGTTCAGAATGATCAAACGGCTAAAGTGGTTGGTTGTCTTGGTTGAATTACCATTGGTAAATCGATTAATATAGTCGTATCTAAGGGTGTCCACTTAAAAAATATATCGATATAAATACTCGATATAAAATATCGGTAACTGATATCGATGTTTTTCGATATATCGTATAAAAACATCGATATTTTTTAAATATCGAGTATTTTTTTGAAAATTTCAATGCTTTCCTTTTTTAGGCCCACGTGCAGTTAAATTTCCAAAATCTCGATTTAATTAAATCCAGACTTAGCCTTAAACTCGACTTAACTTAAATCTAACTAAGTTATCTTGCAGATCCTAAAATCATGACTAGTTTAACTAAACCGAGATTTAGCATATTATTCGTTCACCATTCATTCCTTATGTTCCGTTTTTGATGAAAAGACTAGAGTCCGGCGCCATAAAATCAGTTTAGAAAAACAAACGTCATCATCGTTTTTATCAAAACTCTATATCAACATACATTTTTTTGAAGTCGCCGCGCCATTCATCATTCATAGTTATTCATAAAGTAGAGTAAAACTGTTTATTAATAACTCAAAAATACCAATAAACCGTTTGTACTGCCGAACTAAAATAATGAAAAGATCCAGGGCACCTAATTTCACACTTAAATAAGTGGAGAAATATCTTATTATAGAAAACAAGAAAACAGATGGGGCTACAACAAAAGATTAGCAATTGGCTTGGCACGACTTAGCTACCGAGTACAACTCGCCCTAGGACGTCTGAAAATTTGATGTCATGTTATAAAAATCAAAGTGAAAATGTTGTAATGTTAAAATTTACTTTAGCTTTTATTGTCATCATAAGTCAGCTGTCAACGTTATTTAATCGATTCGATATTGTGTTATAAATGTATCGATATTCGATATATCGAATAGAAAAATATTTTTCAAAACATCGAAACAATCCGATATATCGTATGGAAATATCGAGTACTTTCGATATATCGACGATATTTGAACATCCCTAGTCGTATCTCATGCTTAAATTGACCAATCTTTTGGCAGAATTAACTTCGGTAAATTGTTTGAAACAACCAAGTGTCATATTAATATCGACCAACATGTTGGTTGAATTAACTTCGGTTAATTGGTTAGTACAATGATGTTTCATGCTTATATTGACTAACCTATCGGTTGAAAGAACTACGGTAAATTGGCAAGTACATATTTCATGGTTAAATTGACCAACTCTTTGGTCAAATTAACTTTCGTAAATTGATTAGTTTAGCCACGTTTCATGTTAATTTTTACCAACCTCTTGGTTGAATCAACTGTGGTAAATTGTTCATACAGTCACATATCATAGACATATCGACTACGATCTTATTTAAATTGAAGACTAGGAGGTAGTTGCTATAGTTATTTATAATGAACAAATTGAATGAAATCTTACTTTCTTAACAAAGTAACTATAGTAAAAATAATAAAAGCCATCTTATTAAATGTATCTAACATCTTGTCAGGCTCATATGGAAACAAGATGCTTGGTCACATATATCACAATATTGTTTGATTTAACATTTTTTTTTTAGAGTGTACCATGGGGGCCACACGGGCGGAGCAACTGGCGTGAAGCTAGTCTATACTTATCTTTAGAAGTGTAATATATATTCAAGAAACTTCTACCAAATACGAGTAACTACTTATAGTAAAAAAGATGCATTTTACCGTAGATTCATGAAACTTCTAAACAGTAGATTCAAGAAACTTTTAAATAGTAGATTCAAGAAACTTCTACCAAATATGAGTAACTACTTATAGTAAAAAATCTTCGGTGTAAGAATCGCACTCCTACTTCATCTTTTTAAATCGCGTAATTTAACTCAATCATAATCTTATTATATAAAGGAAAAATTTTATTGTTTATTTGTTGTTAGTCCGAAACTTGGGTACCGATTTTTAAAGTTCTTTCACCTACAGGAGACTACATCATACGCGGGTGACTTAAGCTACAAATGTCGCGGGCGAAGTGGCGAGAAAACAGCTAAAACTATTAAACTACTTTTTATGCACTTATGATGTTTCGTTTATGCCAATATATGTATATAAAAAAAATGGCATACAACGATTTCCCATGAAATTAAAATGTAGTCGTAAGATATTAGTGTGGAGTTTGTAGTAAAAGTGGAGTTACATAGTCACGTATAGAAAGTTCATATTACATACCAAAATTAGTTGAAAGATTAAATAATCAGATATCTATAATACACCGAAATATACTTACGGCATGTTTCTTTGCAATTTGCATAACAGTCTTCCAGGTGACCTCGTTGAGCAGCTTGGTCTGTGTGATGAACATTTTCTCTTTGGACGCTACCAGACTCGCCATGCAGTGGTAGCACTCTTCCTCTGCAATATAAAATCTATGGTTACTATGACAGATTTTGATAATTACCGTACGAGAGTTAATAATTGCAATAATAACAATATATAATATTTATTAGACCACAACATAACAAAATACATGATTTTTTTTACAACTAAGCTTATCATATACTGTATCTCAAACTTTAGATTTTTAGAATAAACTAATCTGCTCAAAATTTTATTTAATACTAGAGGCCGCCAGCGATATCGTCCGCGTTTTCCATTATTTCTTCGCTCCTAATAGTTGCAGCGTGATGGTATATAGCCTAAAGCCTTCCTCGATAAATGGTCTATTCAACACAAAAAGATTTTTTTAATTCGGACCAGTAGTTCCTGAGATTAGCGCGTTCAAACAAACGAACAAACTCTTCAGCTTTATAATATTAGTATAGATTTTTAAGAACATCGGCCCTGCGAATCTGTAAAAATCCAAACCCGAATTCGAATTCATTCAGGTGGCCGAATTCAAAAAGCGGCATCCGCTCAATCTTGAATTGGTAATAACTTATGTGGCATAAGTGAAGTGAGTTTCGAAATGACATAGGAATAGAATATCTGAGACACGTACATATATTTTGTTTTGTATTTTTATACGAAAAGAGAATCAATAGAATTTGTGCACTAAACAACGTGAATTCGAATTAGGATATGGACTTTTACAGAATTGTTAAGCAACTTTGGCATTGGTCGGTCACGGGATGGATGACAAAAAAATATTAACTAGAACTACTCCGTGCTTCGGAAGGCACGTTAAGTCGTTGGTTTCGGCTACATTTGCAGTCGTTAACATCCTCCAATCTGCATTAGGCCAGCGTGAAGAGTCATGATATCCTTCACCATACATAAGGCTTATGATGATGAGATCAGTAACATTGAAATTCTTGCTTATATTTTTAAGTAGTTTAAAAACAGAAACTAACTATAATTATACTATAGCTTTAGACCAGCGCAATAAAACAATATTACAAATTAATCTACCGATACTAATATAGAGCAGAGTATGTGTAACGAACTTTTCTTTTTAAAAGGTTTTCTCTCATTTGAATTAGTAGATTGCCTACCTTTAGTTCTACAATAAAATTGTAGAACTAAATTGACCGTCGCTAGCCACAAACAAGGAAATAATTTTTTAGTACACCTCCTTATACGACCTAATATAACCTGACTAATAGAATAAAGTATGCAATGAATCCTGTGAACTTGCGAGAAAGAGATTTTTTACCAATTTTTAACTTGAATTAATAAAGAATGTACATCTAAAGCAGGCCTCGGGAGTTGAAGTTGAAACGAGCTATATTAAAACGCCATCGGCAGATGGTAAATGAATTGAGTCGCTCAATTCAATTACAGAAAGAAAGCACCACTCCGCCTGTTAACCCTAACTTGACACAGGCGTAGTCGATATCGAAATGATACCGGCGTCAGGAATAAACGAATCGTCAATCCGAATTCAGTGACTGGAAGAATGGATTTCTATTTTTATACACATTAAATTTTGTGCTTTTCTAATTGTCTTAATTTTCAATGATAATACTATTTCTTTTGTCATGTACCAAGGTCCATGCTTCTACATACAAAGTCATTTCGTGATATTACGATAATATATAACAGAATTAAACCTTAACAAAAACCTCCGATCTACTTAATATAGTAGTATATAACTTCAAATGTTGGACACGGTATATGTTTATCTGTAAAATAATCTAACTTTAAAGTTAAAACAATCAAAAGATAAGTCACATGTTTTGACATTCACACGGAAATCAAAATCTGTCTAAGTAGATAGAAGTAGAACAGTTTTTTTAATAACAAAGCCGCATTTGTCTCAGAATCTAGATCGTATCGTAAGAACGCTCGATATCTTCATAATTTGTGATTCTTACAAGTAGGTTCGAAGGTCTGTGTCGAGTTTAGCTCAATTTTATGAAATAAAGTCATTACCTCACGGTTTTCTTTAACATTATTTATATATAATTAATTTATTGATTACAAAAATATAAATATAGCCACAACTTGGCAGACAACCGGATCGCTTTAGAATTTAATATAGAACAAACATGTTCTATAACGCTTTTGATATTCTATACGACATCAAAACATGATTTAGACAATACCACTCTAACGATTTCAGCGGAAATAGAAGTACCAGAGGCAGAATGCGGATCAAGAGGTTTTCGATAATACGCCAAAGACGCAAATACATAAATATAAACCGCGTATGAACATTACCGATCAATCAGAAGCAAACGTGGGGTACGACACCGCGCTATTTTTGTATTATAATTGATTGAGGATGAGAATAGTGACAGACCAACAAATCATCAATGAATCTTATATATGAACGTATAACAGAGTACAGAGGTTTGAGAGTGGTGCACGTAAATCACCAATAAACTCGATTCTGAACTGATATTGAGTATCTGTTTCTTTTAATATCGCTTTTACGTTTGAATTTATAGTTTTCTTACATGCATACCAGAGACAAATAAAATCGAATTGAAAATAAAAATAGTATTAATATGATTAACAGGTTCTTACGTTTTAAATATTGTTCATTCTTTAAATTATAAAGGCGGAAAGTTTAAGATTCAATAAATGGAATAGAAACATGCTGTTACCCATAGTACTTAACAGACGTTTATGTTCGATTAGAAACTCTTGAAATACCTCGTGTATTAATTATATCATAAGTTTTAAGATAAACTTTTTACTGAAAAAATTAAATAAAATGTTACTGGCTGTTATTTTTTTTACCGATTTCGAATTTGGAATGTTAACTTTTAGTTTATTTGTATAGCAAATTCATTTGTTTATATTTTCTCGTGATGGAGAGAACGAAACAATTACGTGCAACTGTCATTTCGCTAATTAAGACGGGAAAAAAAACCGATGCAGATTAACCGCGAGCTGAAAAGTTTTCCAGTAAATCGTAACTTCGTCTATTACACAATACAGCGGTACAAAGAGACAAGTTCTCGCCAAAGTCGCCAAAGGAGTGGTCGACCTCGCTGAAATCCATGTCGCGCTCGGAAGAAACCCGCTCTGCAGACTAATATTTCGCGCGTTTCAGTGAATAGAATATTGAAATAAGATCTTACGGTAAAGACCTATAGCCGTAGGAAAGTTCACTTTTTAAACGATCGTCTTCGTAAGTTACGACGCGAGCATTGTCCATTGCTACTGAGGAGACGTGTTGCCAGGAAGATCGGGGCCCATTCAAATTTTACCAATCAAATCTTCCCAAGGGGCCCCAACTATGAGTTCTGTTCTGCATTAGAATTTATTATTTGTTTTATGTGTGTATCGATTATAAAACTATTTCAATTGTTTAGTTATTTAGTATTTACATAATTCTAAACTACTGGGCTTGTTTTTTCTTTTTAGTTTTTATTGAAGTTAATTGTTTCATGTATTTTTTAAAATTTGTTTTTACGCAGTCGGGTTTTTTGTTTTTCTTTTAATTATTTATTTTTATTTCATACTTTTTTTGTTTGTATATCGTTTATACTTTAAATAAAAACTTAATAAGTAAGAAAATTAGCGAATATGATTGTTTTGTTAAACAACTTTAAATCGTAGTATATTCTAAACTATTATTTAAAATGAAAAGTGATAAAAGGAACCTAAAGATAATTTTAAAATACCTATTCAACGACACCCCACTTGACATAGTTGGTCGATTTTTTTTTCATTTTGACAATATGGCTTCTGGTTGTCTCTGTGGTGAATTTTGATTACTGTCATGTCTTTAGTGACACTCGCAAGGTTAAGACAAATCGATTGACGTAAGAATCATCAAAATCGGCCTTCGCATTTGGTCTCTAGAACGCCACATAGAAACAAACATACATACATACATAAATACATAGACTGATAAACACATTACCCTCCTTTGCGTCGCGCAGTCGGGTAAAAAGTAAAATAAAAATTACTAAATTAGTAAAATATGCATGGCATGTAGATTGCCAGGTCGGGTAGTTACTTATAATTAATCATCAATTTGCCCACCATGGAATAAGGTAGTACCTGATTATACTATAAAAGTAGGCAATAAATAGCGTGGAATCGCAGCATGATTTCAAATAATCAAAAGTTTTTGACATTAATTGCATCAGCAGAATTAGATAATTAGCGATTAGACAACGTAGTAAAGAAAGTACATTTTTTATCAATGAAAATTGGAGCATTTCGAATCCAAAAGAAGTCAAATCATTTACCGGGTAAATTTATAAATAATCACGTTATTACATAACAAAATGTAATTATCGCAAAAATAAGAGCAGGGCGCCATCGCCACTGCGATTAAACAATTCATGATATAATGGTATCAGTTATGATAGCATTTTTATCATAACTTCTTATATTTATATCAAGCACAATCAACCGTTAAAGTAGCATTAGTTTTAATTTTTTTTTTATGTATTTACAGCATAGTAAAAACGCCTTCTGCGTTAATAATAATTTGAAAAAAAAAAAAAAACATTTCGTACAGGACTACAAGAACTGTCTTCTGGCGTGAAGTAACCAATATTTTGTTCCCGTGTGAATTTTCAAATGAATTTATGATTTCATTCAAGATGTGTTGCGGGGTAGACAAAAAAAGGCACGGTCTTTACGTCTTTAGATTCCTTGACATTGACAATTCTATTCGTACAAATTCGCCGGTTTTTATTGCTTCTTATATTACTATTAGATGCCACGCGACCAATCCGATTGTGGAAGGTGTGTCTTGTCGTCCCCCAGTTTCTACATCCTTTCACTTTCGCTTAGTATATCAATTTTGTCATTATGTTGCCTTCTATATTCATTCCCAACAGCTTACCTTTTAAAACCATCAACTATTCTTAATTCAAAATACTATTTTATTTGATTAAAGTTGTTGTTTTTGTACTAAAGAATCTTGAAACCATCAAGAATTTTACGTTTGCATCCAGCCAGAATGTCTTTTCAGCCCTCTTACGAATGCGAAATACAGATGTGTTTCGAGGGCAAAAACACACAACCACGTATTATATAACTTGTTTTAAAATGTTCCATAATAACGTGTGCAATTAACACAAAATTTCATTATGCTTTTAACACGAAGCTCTTACGTCACAACCACATCCAGCGCGTTAATATCACTATATTCTGCGGGACGCCAAGAGGAGCTCTCACTTAAAGTGTCTCGTTCCCGCTGGAGCGAGCGACGAAATCCCATTAGCCACTGGTTTAGAAGACTAGGCGCAATGGTTATTTCAGCGGGTGATAAAAGCTGTTTCTGTAGTCTTAAATTACAGGGTAAGGAAGAACATTAACATTTACTTCATTTTCTATATTAAAATTGAAACGATATAATATTTTCTTGCTGAAAATGGTAGACGCACATAAAATCGGACGGATTGTGTTCTATGTCTCTAACATACATTATATTTTCCCGTATCAGGTGTGAAAACTTCAATATTTAAAATGTTTTCTTACTTCCCAAAGTAAGAGCAAAATATCAGAAGTAATATCATAAAGATCCAGTAATATTGTATTCACCCAAAAGCACTAGGATTATATTTATCGCACTCGAGGATTCAATAGGTGTTTATTTGAATATGAAAAGGTTTATTACTGTTCCAAGGTCCGTTATTGAATAAATACAGGCAAATTAACGAATCTCAAAAGCAACGAAACGTGTTCAAAAAGGCCATGACAGTTGTCCTTGACTAATCCACTGACCACGTGCACATAGCGGGGGCAAATAAGATTTATGGGAATTTTGATTTCCAAAAAGGCTCCACAGCTTAAGCATTCCTTGAAGATATAGAGAACGGACCAATCAGGAACGGCTTGATTGGTGCTAACGTTTGCAGACGGAAATGATTCCGTGGTATATGGTAATCCGATGACGGTAATCTGAAGCACGGAGTCACCTGTGTTCATGCAAAAGTTGTTTATCTTCCGCAAATGCAGACCTAACGTACAACTGCGCTATACCTTCTACTGAAGGATGTAGGAGTCCTACATATCTGAATTGGAGAGGTAGATACTCTAAGAGGTATATACTGCCCAACAACTACGCGTCTAAGCTATGCCAGCCGGTCGTCATTGTCTAGCAAGTACCCTTGACTACCAGACATTTCCTATTTTTTGTATCTAAAAAATACGCTTATCAAAAGATAATTAAATCACAATTTAATTTTACAGGATTAATATTATACAGACCAGATAAATATGGCTAAACATTTACATGGGAATGCAACCTATACGCATAATAAATTGTGACATTTTATGAGAATCAATTGAAGCACGTGATCGCTTTACACAAATTTCACATTAAAAAATGTATTTATGACTGGCTCGGGGTCCGGTACATTCATATTTAAAGTATCCTCGTTGGGTCAACTGCGATTTCTCGGTCGGTGAACGGTTGGATAGATATAAGGACCGTCGTCGTCGGCCCCTGTGTTGTTTTCATGAATAACTAAACGGTACGAATGGAACGTCCACTCTACCTGTAGTGCGTTCGTTCACCCAAACCAATATATTATGTAAACGCTTTCAAGTTCGCTACCCTATCTATTCACGGTAATTCACATTTTAATAAACAAGCGGTTGGCAGCACCCTGCTAATATTAGAAATTAGCTTAGTTCAATAACAAACTTTGCTCCAAAATTTTAATCCTTATTTCGCAACTCCTTTTTCGCGGTAAAAAAATATTTCCAAAGGCCAAATTAAAGCGTAACAGACAGTTACTTTCACATTTATAATATTACATTTTTTTTTTAAATAAATACTGAAGAGTAATGAGTATAATAATAAGTATAGACATATCAAATCAAATTCTATATGTCATTATTCTTCTACCAATTTCAGGAGTTCGATGATGTAATAGTTCGTAGTAGAGCGTTCGTTCTATTTTTTAAGTTGGGTTGCAAATCGAAGACGCAAACTTTATCTCAGGATTCAAGGCTTGTGGTAAGTTTAGATTCTGATAACATTTGTAATTGTTCACATTACCGATTTTTAATAAGCCCGTGACATGGGTTATGATCACGTTCTTCTCAGAGACAATTTTGATCTACTAGAAAATCTCCATTCCAATGATTGGTTATTAATAACCTTTAAAGACGATTCTTAAACCTAATGAAGGATTATATTTTATTCTAACATAAAATTAGAATGACATCTCTATCTCTAATCGACTTTTCTATTTACAAAAACATAATTTTCTCTCACTGACCATTTTCAAAAATACATAAACACCTTTGAAAGTTATGGTAATAGAATATATTTATAAACAAAGCATACGATCTGTCATGAATAAAGACATAACAAAATATTCCATACAATTTTTAGACTTATATCTAGACGAGAGTATGACGATGATTACTGGATATATAGACTATAAACAGCAAGGAACATAAAACGTCAGGGAGCAAGCATCGAGCATAAACCAGCTGGAAGTTTACACCGCCTCGCCCACTCAATACCAAGCCTTCGCCCCACGTAGTGCACGTATAAACGAACGTTATTGTTTATATCGCCCACGGTACAGTACATATTGACGTTTTTGTGAAGCCGTGAAGGATGAGGTCGCTTATCACGCATTTAGAGGTCATCGATGATTTTAATTTCAGGGTCTTTGACATTACTCCTTTATAGTGTAGGTGAACACTAACAGTTGAAGGGAAATCGATAAATTTATATTTAGCGACTAGATTAGAAAGATTAGGAATGATTTATTTCAGGATTTCTAGAAATTCAACCCCTAACATGGAGAAAATAGGTGATAGGACGTAAAGACAAGACCACAATAAAATTCATTATATCGAAGGATGCCATAAAATGGGCTATAAACTAACTGTGTAAAATCAGTGAAAGAAACGTGAGTAAAGACTGTACCTTAATCCCAGATCAGACGCGAAGGGAAATTTGTTGTTTAGCCCTACTGATACGCACCACTGGTAATTGTCAACTGATAGTTTTTTTTTTTTTAAATACATAGTGAGAATTCATAATTAATCACAGTTTCTGGTAAGGAAATAAGATCAGTTAGTAGACAATAAATCTTTACTTATTCATTTAGTGATTTTTCTTAAACTCAGAAGTGCTCTCGGGGTATATTATCGACACAATGGACACATGTCCATTATCACAAATGAATTTATCTTTATCAAAGAATTATGCTAGGTAAAATTAATTTAAAATAGACCATATTACTATTCTACCGCGCAAGGAACACAAGCACAAAACGATTAAAGAGAAGTGTGGACCAACCTTCATTAGGTAGAAAAACTAAGGAAAGTTCCCAGATATGTATTTTCTGAGTATCAAATACTCAATACTATTTTTTCGTTACAATAAAAGAGGCTTTGTGACGTGTGTTTTTTTGTGAAATCATCGAGCTTCACTTAAAAAAAAACTTTAGCTACATAGATACGAACTTTCAATTAGCATACTTCTATGAATTAAATATTAGAATTGAACGCGTCGTGTACAGAAGCAGAAGCAGTCGAGGTGCGAAAGGTCAACGAACAGATTTATCAACAGTTTGATGTCAAAAAACCAACCATAAATAAGTTATAGGAAGGCACCGCTGGGGTCTTATTTTTGAAATATTCTGTGTCGCACGAGACACTCTTTTGGACTAATTTTCCTTCATGTAATTAACTACTTTTAAGCCTTGCGATATGCGAGGCGAACGTTGACGATGACGAATGAAAAATAAATGTTTTGTTAAAATAACCAAATGTCTATAGAAAAGATTTTTTATTATTTTTATTATTTAGTAGTTGTATTTATGTCAACGAGACACGAAGTCTAGAAATTGCCCCTATGAAAGTTGTTTGCGGTTTTATTCGTTGTATGAACATAAAGCAGCTTATTGTTTAGTTTTTACTTTCCCGAGTGGTATGGAAATACAATTTCAAAAGTGTGATTCAAAAATAATTTGTTAAACGTGCCTATTCCGATGCCGCCATAACGAATGATTTTTCAGACCAGCTCTTTTGTAGAATATTAGCAAGCTCTGACTTCAAAGAAGTCTACAAAAGTACGTTTCCATATATTGATGAATTCTAAATAACAGATAGACTTGAGTACATTTTGAGAGATACAATATCATACGAAATAGACTTAGTTTTGAAAGCGAATAGCCGCTAGTCATCTTATTTTAATACAAATTGAATCATATAGCCTAAGTTTGCGATAAATTAGGTGAAAATACTTTTTGTCAACAAAAACTAACACCAGAAGCTGTTAAGTCAATAATATATACCCACCCCTAAGGTACTTACAACATGAACATCAATACTTTTAAATCCGGCCATTTGATCGAAAGTTCGAGGATAACGTCTTCACTGTTTAAAACTAATTTGACCAGGCTCATTAAACTTCTATTGTGAATACTCGCAACAACGTTAAGGAAAAATCTGTGCCAATCATTATCATCAATCCGTCGGTGTCCCCATTACCATGAGACAAAATGTATTCATTTATAGAAACTTGTGATAATAAAAAAGCCCCCTGTCTATTTTTGAATGATTAGTCTCGCTTGATTGATTTTTTTAAATATTGGTTCACTTACGAATTCAAAAATTCCTGAATTTGCTAACTTGCATTAGTCATACCTGACTACTGACTAATACTAATAATAGAATATTCATTAATGTGAAAACTTAAATGTATTTTTTTTTAACATTTACCGAAGAGTATATTATCAGTAGAAGAGACTCGGAGAGTTTGTAAAAACAATAACAAAATAATGTTAATAAATTTGACAATTTACTCTTTTACCTCAAGACCAAAATATATTTTCCGTACACCATAAATAATATACATTTTTCACTATAACTTTTTTGAATTTCAACTTTTCTGTATAATTATTATATTTGCTAAATTTTACAAAACATCCACTTTCTCCCTGGCGCTCTGAAATGGGACTCGAACCCATGACGTATAAAACTATATTCGCATTTTATTTCGAGTACCAGAGTCAATCGATTGAAAACAAAAGCGATGTCATTTACCTTTGACTATAAAGTGATTTCAGCTGTATGATGGTTTAAAATAATAATTTTAAACGAGTGATTCGGAAATAGAGCCTCTAATAGAGATGTCGATCTAATGTGACCGAAACAAATGTGAAAATGTTATAAAGGTATTGAAGTGGTTTTCCATCACTCTTCAATGAATTTGCGAAAATAAACAACACAACGAATGTTTGTATGTACAATAGAAATGTCAAATGATCTAATTCTACACAAACCTCGTGAAGCCACCGTTGAATGTGTTCGAATTCTGAACCGCATTTTGTTGTAATAAGGATATTTGAATGGTTGGACATACAAAATTGTTTACGCGTTCGTTGGGGTTGTTCCGTATTCATCCTATGACGTCTCATCCTCTGTATTCTGTATCAGTGTTCTTAGCTCACCCCAATTTCAAAGCACTTAAAAAATGTAAGATTTTTGTTTGGTTACTTAACAACGTTTCTGTTTATACCATCCTCGACGAATAGCTTAGCCATTTTTTCGATTTCATTTTTTTTCTATCAACCGCCCTAAAATATAGCAGACACATCGTTAATGTGACAAAAACATTAAATCATTTTACACCCGCAAATCCAAATGTAGACAACTAGCTACTGACGTTTTAAGCATTTTATTCCGGCTACTTTAACTCTCCCCCCCCCCTTCCGGAGGTTATTCGCAGCGGTTTTTGCCAGGTAGTCCGACCTCGCTTAAGCCTGTCCTTTTTCAGGATGGGTATAGGGAGAGCCCTGGTTAAAGGCTTAAGGTTGCATTACCCCTGCGTTAAAAAAAAGATTCTTGTACCTACACTAAACTCAACAGAAATAAAGATGGAACAGAAAAATTCAAATAACCATTAAGTTAATCCACTCGCGTTAACATTTCCCCATACCTGAAAATGCTATAACTCCGTACGGTTATTTCGAACGAATAAAACGGTACTAATAAAAACGGCAAACATCGGGTCGCCGGTCGCGGGCAATAAATTCGCCAAATCTATCATTCACATTACATACACACACACATACACATTAGTCAACAACACAATTTACAGACACTCGTAAAAAGTTAAATGTTACACATGAAACGACCGGTAGTCCTCTTGTTGTTTTCCCAAATAGTTAAGGCAAGTTTCTTGGTAGAGAAACAGTTTGAGAGTTTTCACGTTTCGTTTGGAATCTACTTTGTTACTATACAAAAAAAAATGTATATAAACTCGAAATATACTTACTCTAATAGAAACGATGCTTATATAGCGCGTTAGGTGTTCAAAAATTTTAACCAAAAGCGAATCTAAATACACTCAATACATGACCTAAACTGGACAGAGATAATCAAAATGTCACAAGACATCGTCACAAGAGCTAACGATAGCAAGAAGAACTTTTCTAGTTTCTTTTGATTCTTGAAATTTTCTTATGGAACTTTCTTATTATTTTAGAAAATCCTCATATTTAGTAAATGATTGGTATATTGTATTGAAATAGTGCAATAAGATTAAACGACGTCTGCTAGAAGCTCAAGACACTTTAGGCACACCACAAACGTAGCTACCTGATATAAGGTCTACTTACACGATAAATAAATGACGCCATAACAACCGCATAGTGACAAAAGCGACGCTGATTAAACTAACTACATCTTATTTATGAAACCACACTAAATTACTACACTACACAGCAACGAGCATTCTGCATTAGGGACAGTATAATAATATAGGTAATGGTAAATATGCGATTAGGGACTTTGTCCACGCGTCAAGAAATAAATTTGGAGAAAAAAAAGTCTTTTTTGTGGAAATGCATCATAATGATAAGTCGGTAATTATTTAGTTTTCAATTCAAATAAATTATAGTAAGTAACCACATCTGGCAACCCTAACTCTAACTTATAATAAAGTCGTAATTCAGGAAACAACAACCTTTGCTATTACGTACATACCAACAATAGCGTTTTTGCGGTTATCGTCTCGTTTAGAAGAGCGATATTGAAATAATGAAACCCATTACTTAAGTATGATTCTTTTATCATAAAATACCAATCAGCGTAATGCGCACTGATGGTACCGTACAAAAATATTTTTTTTTTTAAATGACAGACTTATAGTAACCTCATCTGTAATCTACGAACAAAAGAATTGTTACTTTTAATAAAAATGTTTAAAAAATCCACTTTGTCCCCAATACTCGGAGATGGAAAAATAACCAGTACCAGTAAGTACCAGTGCAGTGAAGAAGAAAGTGGACTTTTAAGCGTTTTTTGTTAAAGATATTTTCCAGTATAGCATTGTGAATGCAAGATTGATCAATAATTTATAATAAAAAGAATTGTTTTCAGGATTTTTTCATTTAAGTCTAAGATTTGGTCGATTCGTATTTTTTAACTTTGATAGACGGACGGACGTAAAAACGGATACAAGAGGTTCCGTCTTTTCTTTTTAAAGTACAGAATCCTAAAAAATATACGTACGGTATAAACATTACCCACAGAATAGGCTATAAAATCAATTACAGCCAATCATAATGAACGTTCTAAAATCTTATGGAAAGTTATGCAATTAAAAACTTAATAGTCATTTAATGTCTGCTTCACAGTTAAATAGATTTAGATAAACAGTATTATGTCTGGCGATGAATACACATGATTCACTTAACAAACCGGTACTTATTTGTACAAACAAACAGACAAAAATGTTCAAAACATCCACTATGTACATATTTGGCCATACCATAAAAAAAATCCCAGCTGGCTACAGAATAGAGTTCAAGCAAATAAATCTATGTCAGGTTTGGATGTGTGAATCATTTCTATTAATAAAGATTAACTTTAAGAACACAACAATAAGTGAAATATGACTTGCAAAATTATTGCAGCGACGTAAAAATCTAAACAGTAAATAGTAGTAGCCATTCAAAGAATACTTGAATATTTCATAACCCCCACAAGGACCAGTGATTCGTATTGAACAGATGACAGGTGTCATTCATAAATGACGTACGAAAAACGTCGTGATCTATAAACATTTAAAGTTATTGCAGTAGATATCTTTATTGCGAAGCTTGATGTATTTTATAATCTTTATTGCGTTTAGACAAAGGCCGCTTAGGTGCGACACGACATAGCGTTGTTGATCCTGATGAGATTATTATAAGCAAAGATAAATTAAGCCGTCAGGGGTAGACCCCTGACGAGAGAAAAGTTAATTTTGTTTCAAACTCTGAATTTTCAGCAACGTATAATCTTATTAGCCAGAAAGAGGTGGCTTTACGGATTAAACGATTAAAATACAAAAAAATGGGGACGATAGTTTATCTAAACAACGTGATATTAAGTTAATTACAGAATTTACTCAATTACCTATTTAAATTAGCACAATCACTAACTTTTTCATTTGCCCACCGGCAATAGTAGACAATTTGTTGCATCACCGTATCGAAACGGCGACTACGTGATACGAAACACGATCGGATAATAAGTGATAGATAATTCGCTATAATGATTTGATACGAATGAAAACATAATCAAATGTTTATAGGAACTTTGCCACGTTTATGAATCTCACAATTCTTAAATATTAAACGAGGAAACTCATATTTTTGACATAAAAAACGTTCTTAAAATATTAAATGAGAAATATTACACTTCAGATCAGTGAATTTGTAAGTGGACGACCTGGAAAATTCTTGAAAGTGGACAGACATCAACTTGGTAATGCTAACATAGTCATGTAGGTAGTTGATTTTCGACCAAACACTATCTCCATCGTAAAACATGAGAGATAAAGTGACGTCATTGCGTCACAATCATCAGGTACATGTCAATATCAAACTGATGACGTAGCTACAGCGCGCCGTGGTGATAGCCAGTTACGCTCTCATACTTATCAAAATTGCTTTGTCGCTTTGATCTCAGTTAATTCTATTGACGCATGCATACTCGCAAACTGAGAATAAACAATCCACTTTCCCCTATGTAAGTACACAATGATCTCTCGTTACTATGTAACTTGATATTAATTTTAGCTAATTGAACTTTAACTTTTAGATGTCACATTAAAATTATCGTTCACTATTATACTTTTGTCTCCAACAGACCATAAACAGCATTGTCTGGATAATTTCAATTTCAGCCTCAGCGAATCTCTTGGCTGGCACACGCCCTGTAATAAGAAAATGAGGTCTCGTTAACCTCTGTCTGGCAAATTAACGCGGTTCTGAATAGAGATAGAACCATTCGATAACTAACGCTTCACCTATCTCGCTATTGTACGTTTTAAGGGCATTGTCCTTTATCGCCTGGAGACCTTTTTGGTGATGAAACCCACTAACAAAGGGTTCGTAAATACAAATTGGGATATGATTGTCATCTATTTTGCATGAAACCCGTGATGACATTATCACAAACGGATGAAAAGACAGAGTCAAAATTTGTCCACTCTTTATTTCCAAAAGGTATATTGTATTTGAATTAGGTAATATTCTAAAATCTTATTAGTTTAATCAAGAGAAAACCTGAAAGTTAATTGTGTTAGAATTGTATGAATATTTATTTGTGTCCCAAAAGGGTTTCATTATATATATTTACAAAGGGAATTTCTCGATTAATATAATAAGAAGCGAATAAGTCGCCCCCGTAAAGGCAAAAAGTTTCGAAAGTTTCTTGTTTGGTGGTAAGAATAAATTAATTTTACCGCTTTGCTTACATCAACAAACTCTAGTAAATCTTATATTGTTAGAACTTTCTTATTAGATCATCATATACTAATTGGTTGAACTAGTTCTTGACACGATTTCACTGTATTTTAGTACAAAACAGATAATAGTACAACTGTTTATGTCAAACAGCCGTATCATATTTAAACTTTACAGCGACCTATAATGATAAGCTTCAAAAACATCAACAAAGAAATCACATTTTGTTTCTAAAATTAAAATATATCTAACACAAAGATAACATTTTCTTTATAAAATATAATGATATTACTTAATACAATATACCGTTTATGCAAATGAGTATGTTCGACTTACAACAATGTTGTTATTTTATAACCTTGACCCTAACATATCTGTTATTGCAGCAAATGTGATAGAAGGAAAATCAACGGATTGTTCTCCAAATTAATAATAACAAGGAAAGTCACGTGAACTAATACGATAAACGTGAAGATAATGTCATAAACACACTGCACCACTTTGCATATTACCGTAAATCTAAAAGCTCACAATTCTTACTACGCGTGTGAATACTGCGTCAAATATTAAATAGTTTTGTTCCTTTTTAGCTTGCAATGCCGAAAATGACATTAAAATTAGGGCGCTGCATGAAATTGATTCAGAGCGGTCACGCGATATTAGACCGAGAGCTATTTATTGAGCGTTGTACTTTAACCCGTCGAGGTTAGGTAGAAAAAATTCAACGATTCGAAACGCTATCTGTTTGTCTGATGATAAATGTAATAGGAAACAGTTCTCCATATTTACGATGTTTGTAACAATAAAAAATATATGAGGATACAAAACGGTTGTGAAAATCCAGAGCTCAGAAAGAAAAACATCGATACATATACGCAAAGCGTTATAAGTAGAAAAGTCCTTGCACTGTCACCGAGTAAGTGTACAAAGGCCAACAACATGCACTAACAATGTATGACACTATAGCGGCGATCTTAATTATTCGTTACCGATATCTATTTCGAAACGGGGAGCCCACAATTGTGATATCATGCAAGTCATCAGTCATAATAGAAACATTTGTAGTACGAAAACATGAGCATTTGTAAGTTCCTACGTGAATATAGACCATGATAATAAACAAACAGTGCCTACTACTGATGGATTCAGCTGTGACTAATTGAAAAAGGAATCTTTGCTTGTAAATATTCAAATCTATGAATAAACAGATAGGAGTTAAGGTTTGAAATGACTAACCTCCTAATGTTCAATTATTATCTAACACTAATAATACCCGATATGATACAATATGAATCTATTATTGCAATCTTTTCTATATAATCACGTGAGCTACTATCGTAATTTTAATTACACAAATAACATAAAACTTTCCGTGGCAACCGGATCATACTTGAACAATATAATTAAAGCATTTTAATGTGTTATGAGTACTATCGGGAAAACAGGGTTGCAATCTGCGGTTCGAACGGCGATCGTAAAACCGTAGCTTTGATGTGTGTCGAGAGCTGGCGTCGTTCACCGATTACGTTTGCGTGAGCGGAATTTTGATTCCATCAACGCAAGGACGATTGCGACCTAACATTGCTAGTTTCCTAAATGTAAGAAATAAAACGGTCCCAATATTCAAACACGCGACAATAGAAATGCGTATTGTAACTGAATAGTGAATAGTCACAGTAGGCGAACAGAAAATTCGGGGAGTTGAATGAGGATAAGAGAGCGCTCCAGTAGATCGGGTCGTGACCTAGTTTCCGTAACGACGTCCCCCGGGATCCGGGTTAAAACACTCGTGTGCTAAAATGCAACATTGCCGTGTTTCAAAGCAATCCTTCGGGAACTATACGTTCGCCCTCTTCAAATATACCCGTCATATTTGGTCTGCTAGGATAAGTAAGTAACTCAGTTATGAAGAAACGAAACCTTTTTTTTATGGGATGGGGGCAGACGTGCCTGCGGATCACCTGATGGTAAGTGATTACCGTCGCCTATGGACACCTGCAATACCAGAGGGGCTACAAGCGCACTGCCGGCCTTTGAGGGACGAAAGAACATTTAGAAATATTTACTTAAATTAAATGTAACTATTATTTTTAGTTTTTGATTATTGATGAAAATACACTCACTTAGCAGCTAAAGTAACAGGTGCTCGGGAAGGCAATAATAAATGAATGAATGCAATAAATAAATAATAATTTCCTTTGGTTTCCTGTAGCACAGTTGGAAGAGCGCTTACTGCCTGGTTCTTGTTTTGTTTTGTATTTATATGAGACACATAAATGATATACAATAAAACATTCCAAGTGACAATTCATAAGCAAGAACTATATCAATTAATGAAGGATGTAGTATTTGAGTGTGTAGAAGTGCATTCTAGTGTAAAAACCTCTTTGAAACGGCTAAGTAAAATATGATGAGCGAGGTTTCTGTCATCTCGACCTAGATTAAAGACACGTGAACTTTTGAAAAGCTAGACGTTACCCCTCCTCGCTACATGAGTACTCGTCTATAAGCATGCAAGCCACGAGACGACGACGCGACGGAACTTAAAACTCCAGACACGTGCGGCAAAGACGGGATATTGATTTTTCCAAACAAAGATTTGACGCAACGTGCCGGTCAGGCGAATAAAATGAAATGCAAGCTGTCGTTCCTGATACCGACCACAACATAGATCGTCCGTCAGCGCCAAAAATAGATACGACTTTTGGTCCGAATGATGTCGGTAAAATTTTAAGGCCGCAGCTGATCGGTAAATCTAAAGTGATAACGAGCATCTGTCTTCGAGCAAGCTACATGCTGCACAAAAAGTAAACGATGATAGTTGTCCTTGAGATTTCTTTTTGAGGCAACTTTGCGACAGCGAACGCAACAAAAACTGTAAGTTATGTTTATGCGCTTCGTTACTCTTTACGTGTACACTGTGCGTCACTCGAGAGTGACAAAGAGAACTAAAAAACGATTTAGGTACGAATCTCTACGGAACATTAAATTAGTTAACGACTAGTTACAGTAAAAAAAAAATCGAAGAGAACGTGAAAACAAGTTAATGAGCATGACAAAAACAGCTTTCATTGGTGACCAAGGAAAATTTCAGCTGATGAACACGACATTTTTTTAGCCTTTCGGCTAAATTTCTTTCTTTGACTTGGACATATTTCGTGGAATCGTCTTGTTACCTGGTATTACATTTTCGCCGTTTCGATATTGACAATTTACAGGCGACACCAGTTTGTCGTTTATTAATAAGGATTGTGAACGAGTAAATTGAGTCGGAAAATATGACCATCAAATACAATATAATAACACGTGGGCGAGTGGCAATAAGGGTTTATTGCGAGAAGTAAATTGGAGTAGGACGATGTGCCATTCCAACTCATTTCTCTCTAGATTATTTCCAGGAAAATTCTCATAAATCTTATCTTTCGACCACAATGATATATACTTATATCACGTCATATATCACGTGATTTCAAAACCAGGCAAAACCCTTTTATAGTAAGTACGATATGTTTGAATGTGAGGACTTAATCCTACCTGATTCAAAAGTGTTATAGTCTGGCCTAATCTTTACTCACAATAAAGTGTGATTTGACACTTCTTCGTAACGAAACTTGTAACAAATTGTTTTTATTGCTTATTACGTGCATGAGTCACTGGGATTCTGTCATTAATAGTCCCCTAGCCTCGAAGGCGTGATATCATTGCACCAGCTCGTGACAACATTGAACCTTTTGCACGTATGGAAATCGTTTGGCCTTGTTATAGTAATGTAATCATTGGCCACAATTAATAATTTGCCACTATTATAAAAAAATTGTGCTTAAATACTGATCCAAATATGATCACTAGCAGCGAGAGCATAAAATGCTTGACAAATTTTGTCAATTTCACTAAAGTTTGTATTCCAGTGACTGATGAATTTAATTTTTTTTTTTCTATATATTAATAGCGAACGAACCTTTGATGTAAGTTTTTTAACAGTTTTAAACTATAAAAATCGCAATATAATTAATAAAAAACTTCAAAGGCAGTTACCGATTTTTTCTATATAAACTTTATTTATGTTTTGTCCCGCGCCACGACTAGCGTGTGGTCATCGCCTGTGTACCTTTGAATAGGAAAGCGAGTGTTATCAAATCGTCTGGGGCTCTATTTTTGAATCATTCGTCTCGCGTCGAGCGCTCGTTTTCTACTGATTTTCGTTCGACTTAACAAATTCGCCATTTCTAAATCGCTCGACTGCAACGAGTGGTATGAACCACTCGTCGCTTAGCGAACGTTGTATGCGAGTGATAGAAGAAAACGAGCGCTCGACGCGAGACGAATGATTCAAAAATAGAGCCCCTGGTGTGCGAACTAAGCCGCTCACTCGAGAGCGGAAGGGGAAACCGTCTCACTCCAATGCGCCACAACACCAACAAATAACATGTTAATGAGTGTTTCATTCGAGCTTTTTGTTACTTTTTTACCGGCCCTTTGACCTTTACAAAGATTTCATTAGGTGAATTCACATTTGAATGGATGTCATAATTGAAAAAGACGTACAAAAGGACGGATACGTTCGTATAGAAGGTGAAAAGATAAATTTTAAGCGAACAAATAATTTAATGAGAACACTGAATAAAATGTGTTGGTATAATTACTGTTTGAATTAACATACTGATAAAATTATAGTATTAACCAGCGAAAACAAGTTAAAAATATGAATATAAGCTAAGCATTGATAAGGACTTGTTTTTGTAGGTACTGTTTGATAAATTCAGGTAGCGTACAATTGTACCTAATTTATTAAACAGTTAATGAAAATTAATTATTAATTCAGCAATCATGGTATCGTAGAGTCAAATTCATAGTCAAATTCATCATCATCACTTCAGCCGAGAGACGCCCGCTGCTGGGCATAGGCCTCCCCCAAAGATCTCCAAAGCGATCGATCCTGCGCCTCCCGCATCCAGCGGCTTCCCGCGACCTTCACCAGATCGTCGGTCTACCTTGTGGGCCTACCAACACTGCATTTCCCGGTACGCGGTCGCCACTCCAGGACCTTACCGCCCCAACAACGGCCGTCAGTCCAGCGATGTGCCCTGCCCACTGCCACTTGAGGTTCGCTTGATAGTCAAATTACGATAATCTATATAAGAACGTCGCATACCATGGATCTGATGGTATAAACATTTTTCTATGTTGCACTCGTAGTGCTTTAGACACCCTTACCGCTCAACTGGTACAGAATGCTGTAAGCATTGTGGACTTAATGCTGTATTACAATAAAGATTAATTAAATAAATATTAAGTCGCTGTTCTTAAAACAACCTTTAATTATATGTTCATAATTAATAAAATAATATATTATTATTATTATTAAAATACACAGATTCCACACGGTTGTGAAATTGAAACGCCGACAAGGGGATCACATTGGCAGCTTCTAGATCAATACACGAGATGAGAGCTCCACTGGCGTTAAGCCAACCACTAAAACACGGCAGGACTAGCTTACGTCGTCGCTTCACATCTCTAGTAATTAAAACGAGAAAAAAACAAGATTGAAAGTGTAAACTCTGTGAATTGGTTGAAACCGGCGCGCGCGTCTGCCAGTGTCACGGCCGTAGTAGTTGATGCGCTCCAAAATAATAATATCGGCGACATTGACATACGGCGACCGAACGGTAAACAATAAATGCAAGCACTACGAGACCTGAATGTGGGAGCGCCCACATGATGCTACCAACTAGCGACGCACGTGAGCGCGGACAACGTCACAAACTATTTCAGGACAATAACATAACAGTTTAAATGTCGACATTGCACCGAATATGGAACGCGAATCGACATAACGTAGACTTTAGCTGATATATTCCCTGACGTACCTATAGTAGTACCGCATAATCTTGTTTCATTGTTATGCCATCTGGTCCATCTCCCATGACACATCATTGTTAGCCACTAAATAACATTTAATATAATTGTTTATGAGAGAGATGACATAATACAGAGCCGTTAACGTAATAGAAACTCGTGTCAAACATATAATACAAAACATAAATGAATTGCGCAACCAAATTAAGTTATGATGGCACAAACAAAGGTAATTAGTTTGAACCTTGACTCGAATTTAAATATTCGAAGTCAATAAATACACTCCACGCAGGGTGAACACGAGCAGGGGTGAAAACAGAGTCCCCAGCTGCAGATTACAAAATTTACACACTCGAATACGTGCTCCTGACACTCGTGTCGTAAATGTTAAGCAATACTCAAATTTTGATATTCCATCAAAAACATATTTCCCGTTCACCAGGGACATACACAAAATAGCAATCCTACAACCAATATGAATTTGTCCACCAGAGGAAGTGAGACATGTGAAATTGACAGAATGTCGGATGCAATGCAAATCTGTGGCGTGCCGACGACAACCATTTGTCGGGTAATCAGAACGACCTGGTCAAAATCGTAGCGTACACATTGCAAACTCTGTTTCTGAGCGCGAGGGTTCAATTTAGAATCTGATGAAATTAAACTGGTATGGTGCTAGGAGACTGCGAGAAAACGTATCATATCACAACAGAATAGGGTACGAAGTCGATTTGTCAGTTGATAATGGTAACTGTGATACAAACGGGAGAGACTGCCTCGGCAATTTGCCTATTGCTGCGTTCAATTATCGCCCCCCGCACTCATTACTGAATTAAGGCGAGAGCGACTGTAAATTTTGTGACGCCTCTGCTCTGAATTGAAAGGATGCTTTAAGTGGCCATTCGTTACCTGACCGTATGATGCACAAAATGGCATGGTATTATGGCATTTTAACGAGAGCAGTTACATGCAATCATAAAAGGAAAATAAATCTTAAAGAGTGGTCAAACTTAGATTTAACTAGCCCATATTTAAAACTATTGACATAAATACTCAATGAATTAAACGTCTCAAAGGATTGGTTAAAACAACAATGAAAATATTTAGAAAATTTTGAATTTATCGCGTTCACACTAATGGTAAGAGATGGTAACATTATTTTATAAACATGCAGTGTTTTTTATTAACTTAAAAAAATATATGTTTTCCGTTGAAAGTAGTAACAAGTCTTATTTAGCTTGTAAAAGAATTAACAACATTCATGGTAACCGATGAATAAAGTTGATAGCTGGAGTAGAATTGACATCTTTCAAATTATTCCCTACCTTCTCGATAACATATATTACCAACGTCAATAAATGAATGTACTTGAGATGTAAGTGATACAACCATAGCAGCTGTTTATCATACCAGGCTAGTCGTAAAAGTCGATAAAGTTGAAAAGGGTTTTATGCCGCTCTGTCTATATGTCTGGCAACTTGTCAATATTTAGAGTTAGACCATTGGATAATATGAAGATTGGTACAATATTTCTTGAGTATACCACTAAGTCCAAATTATACGCCCAGAGTTGCTTTGATGCGTAGTAACCTTGTGGCAACCTTAATATAAAACTGTTCATGTCTTATGGGATAAAACTATGATTATATGTGTGTATCTAATAAGTTAGAACTATTATAAAGAAGCTTTCATTGAACAAAAATGTCGGTCGCACAATTTTATAATAAACATATTTTTGTATCAAATATTAAGCTCAAGAAAGGTCAAGAATCATCAAATAGCGCAATTGATACTGACAAAAGTTTTACGCATCTCACCTTAAGACCGCCGTAGTAACGTAACCAGTTTTAAAGCCAAATCATAGACATTAAACTATATGAAATTTGTTTGGCCACTCTTTGGCAAAGTCGCTTATCCAAACCATAGAATCCAAAGTTGTAGTAACCAATAAAATATGTACATTATACCGTGCCTCCCTCACATTAGTCGCCAAAATGACAACAGTATATGTGAACGGAGTAAACAGTATATGTGAACAGACTAATTGGGTTTTATTATTCCATTTCTTATGCTGTTGTCAACATCTTTATGGGGTATCAATCAACATACTAACGAAACAGCAAACGAAAGAGACCATTTCTTAAAAATTACTTTAAACAGCACTAATATCGACCCTGCCTGTAACTCAAGTGATATATTTGCAATCATCTAATGTTTATTTTAACGTGACTCACCAGGCATGAAGTGTAACAGGGCAGCGGTGATGGGGTACAGACTCGGGCTGTATGTGATGTCTGGACAAGCAAAGCCGAGCACGGAGACCACGCGGTCGGCGACGGCGCGACCTTTGCGGGTCAAGTGATATCCAAAACAATGTGTCGCCTCTACGAATGGTGGTAGCATGATCGGTTTGTCCGGCAACTCCACCGTGCCGAATACCTGCAATATTAAAAAAAAAACACTGTAATATAATAATAATTTTAGTTGCAAAATTAGGAAACACTATAGACACATTTGTTTGTATGTTTAATGTCAGAGATCAAACAACATAATGGGCTTTTAACCCTTCTGAACATGAGTGCTATAAATTTGGATTGCCATTAATTTGCGACATGTGATTGCTATTTTCACTTTTATGTTTATAGTAGAGATAGGGTACATAGATCACATAATTTATTTATTTATTTATTATTGTGATAAAAACGACGTACATCAGTTACAATTCATACATGTACCACCATTCAGGGACATTTCAGATCATTCGTTGTGATGTTTTCCTTAAAATCATTTGGTCATCATTAAGAAATTGTTGGCGCATTGAATGCCTGTAAAATTTAATTTAGACCTCCACTTTTTCTATTTATTTTTCACATGAAATCTGTGAAAAAATGATAGTGATAAAAATAGTATTAACTAATAACGTCAATAGTAAATTCCGATTTTAAATTTTGCTCTTTAATCTAGTTTGTGATATAATTCTACCGATAACGCCATTCAATCGCTATTTGCGAAGGTATTTTATCGAATTGATCGAGAAACCTTATCACCTTATTTTTACAAAAACACCGTTACGAATAAAATAACCAAACCAATGAAACATTTCATTTAAGTAACAATAGCAAAATAGAAACGCAATTGAATTCGATGAGTAAAATCAATATTTAATTTAGACTTTTTTATAGTCCTGCTTTTATTGGGTAAATTAAATTTCGCTCAGTCCACTAAAAATTCAAATCAACAGCCACAAAATAAAATGTACGAGTATATTATTTATAATACTTTTTCTCAGTTGAAGTGGTCGATATTATACTAGATCGAAATAACTCGATCAAGGCGGATGTTTTTAGATTTTAACTTCTAGAGTGCTCAGTTAATGCAAATTGATTTAGTAAACACATATAAATTTGTTATCCAATCTCCTGCGGACATATTCACGAGTCGGGCGTGATTATCCACTTTGCATGCAAGGCCGTGTACGCCATACTAGTCGTACGAAATATGTATTTCGATTACATACATATGTTATTTGCGCCATTTTATTTTTGTAAATGTAAACTAATATTATAAGAGGACTGAAATCATTAAAACCGTTGAAATTATGGTTTAAAAAAAGGCGGTGAGAAGTTCGCGTGTCCAGTAAGTACCTAAATAAAAGAAAATATGCATTGAAAATGTATTGAGACCGACAAATAAATGCATAAAATATTAACTAGTAAAACAACTGACAATCGCCAATAATTACCGTGGTGTAAAAATGTATCTACGAATCCATCTATGCTAAAATTGTCTCGGACAAAATTGGAACCAGTATAAAAACACACAGTTTTGACTGCTAGGCCACTGAGGCAAGCTGCTGCCTGTAGAGTCTATTTGATTGTCGGTATGACAATCAAAATACCTTACTCCGGTGTACCTTTTTCGATACACGAAAGGGTACCTAAGTGTCCTAAACTTCACCAAACTAATTAATATGTCTTTTATTACTTTCTGTTTTCAATATTTTTAACTGCATCACAAATAAGGCTTAGTGGTTTTAACTGCATTATGAATACGGCTTAATAAACAAATGGAAAATAATATTTGCCACTTATTTATTTTATTTTATTTACCATACAAGGTTACAACCAGCTCGAACCGATTTAGGCGTAAAAACAAAATAAATCGAAAGATTATCACAGAAAGATAAATATAATTTATTGATATAATTCAAACTTAACCAAGCTAATTACTCGTATATTGAAAAGAAGCGTACGATTTAAAACAGTAGTTCTCATTCAACAATCTTGCCCGAGATAACGAAAAAACGAACTATAAAGTTTCCGTAAATTTAAAGAAGTAACGAACGACCACATTCGTAATACTCATATAGGTCGCCAAAGCAAATAATACAGAAGACCTCAAAGATAACATCTAACGTCGTAAAGGAGACTACTAGAAATCACAGACCGATACCAGATATTCTAAATTTAGAGAGTCAACAGAGCTCAAAAATTCGCAAAGAAGAATTGAAGAAAACACTTCGTTCAATCCGGGACAAGATGAATTTATTAATGAATACTTTTAAATAAATTTAAATGATAAATATAACAGTAAACAGTATGACAATAAAAACGTAACAAATTGACATGACATAGTACCATTGAATGCTCTGTATGTACTTACAAAACAAGAATATTTTTACGATTACGACGATACATTGTGACACTGTTACAACGGCGAGTTCCAAGCTGCATGAATAATTAACTAGTTGTTTTGTAGCTATTTTACAGAATACGCACTCCACATAAAGTAGTTGCTGCATTGTTTAGTAAATCGAAACAAAAAACACTGTGTTACCATGATAATGATAAAAGTACACATGAGGCATTTTCAGGGCCTCATCGGAGCAGCTAAGTAGTAAATTCTTTCGAACGAAATCAGTTTTTGATAGCTAACCCGGCAAACCAAGTACAGCCTTTGATTGAACATTTTTTTCAGTTTTCCAGAACGGTCACCTAAGTTTGTGATCATAGAAAATAAAGAGTCAGGGAGTTCCCTGTTTTTGTTGTTTTTAGTATTCTTCTCTCAATAAGAATCTTCCTCAGAATTCAACGAATATTTCATTAAAATAGTTCCAGCCGCTCGGGTTTTGAGCTTAACAACAATTTGGTAATTCATTTTTATTTGTTATTTACTTATATGTTTACATAAACTTAATACAAAGATAAAAACTTTAAATTATAGTTCAACTAGCTTTCTATCCGCGGTTTTGCAAGAGTGGACTATATAATTTTTAAACACTTAATTAACCCAACGGGGATTGCATTTTTTAAAATCTACGTAGTTTAAATAACTATTAGTGTGCCAAATTTCAGCTCGATCCATCCAGTAGTTTGTTGTGTGTTAATAGATGCGTCAGTCATTCACCTTTCTTTATATTTTAACATTCAAATAAGTAATGTAAGTTTAATATTGGTACATTTTGCTATACGTATCTACTACAGGAACTTTAGAAACAGCTACATAATACATTGTTAAATATTTTATTTCGTTCAATATCAGATAATGGACAATAACTTCATCTCATGCTAAAAATATTTAATTTGTTCTACTGTCAATGTTCAGTATTGAATATAATGACGGCTAAGAGAGAGAAATGAATGTATTTCTCTAAAGATATTTGCGCCACGAACCTAACATCCGGGCCCCTTGAATAATGAGTACCGTCTAGAGCAGTCGGTTTTTTACACTACACCACAAGCCAGCCGTCTCTGCCAGAAACGATATAGCGACTCAAATCATTCAATATGGCGACGGTGAATTAGTCAATTTAAAAAAAAAATCATATCTCAATACAGTTCAAAACGAAAAAACTTTACTTTTGCTGTTGATAAAGCTGTTTAGTAATTTTCAATTCCTCACAGATGAACAATTTTCGCTAAGCTTGGTGATACTAACTTTTGAATAAAACTAACATTAGAGAATCTTTATGTGAGTAGGATTTTATGAATTGCCTATGAGCATGAATTGAAAAGAATTGGGCTCATTGTCTCACAACTATTGTTATTTCTTGTAAAAAAAATCTAACAGAAAAAAAAAGTTGGCGATGATCTGAGGAGTTTGCGTGCGCGCCACGCCTCCTGCGCGCACGCGCCGTCCTTGGCTCAGTCAAGGTCGCCCACGCACTTAGTTGACGCACACCGAGCCAGCACTAAAGCCTGCTTTGTTTATAAACTAAAACCAGCTCTCCGGGAGGTCGATACCATCTTTAACGATGAAAAACATGTAATGGCAGTAATTAATTCAGCGCTATTACATTAGAACTGAGAACTTGTTGAAAACTTAACGAGACTCCTTCAACGCTAATCAAAAACGACACAGGTTGTCCACTAATGAATAAGACACGCGATCTTAGTCACGCAGTATTTGACAATATGTATCATGAGTTTATTCTACTAAAAACACGAATATAATTTTATGCATGAAATGGAAAACAACATGGGGCAAAAAAACAGAAGCCCGAAACACATCAGATTCTTGGCAATTGTTTTAGGACGACTTATCACACACACATACAACAATGCAAACATAAATAAACGTTAAATAATATATAAATCTATTGTTAAGTCACTTTATTATCAGTGTTGACCTTATAAAATAATGTGTATTTATTTATGTCTGCTCAAAACTATTTCAAGTGTTTTAAGTGCTTAGTCAGGTGGTATAAAGTGATTTTACTAACGCGGTGCGTTCTTATAAATATTGGAATACAAATTCAAATATAGATAAATTTTCATAAGCGATAGACAGATATTTATGTAAGAAATTAACAAAACACACACATCGCTTCCATTGTTAATACGAATGAAACACGTGAAACGACCGACATACAGTCGGATTATAGAGGAGAGGATGATAATAGTCACGTGTGTGGGCGAAGCGTAAGGCCCTAATTAAAGCAGACACAACCCCGACACGACCTCTAGCCACTGACAATCAACGGCTAATTGAATAAAGTGGACCGACAAAAGCAAAATTGCGAATTTGATGCGATTTGCTCAGTACTGGAAAAGAAGTCTCGTTGAGCGTATTAATAATTTTGAGTTCATCATCCAAATCACCGATTCTAAATCGTAATGGAACCATAACAAAAGTAATAAATATGGATATGCAAATGAACTCCGAAAATAAGGCAAAAGTTTTCGTATATGCCCCGCTGGATAAATAAATACGAGGCCGGTGTGTTATTCTCCGCGAATAAGATCGATGATACTATTTTCGTCGGAGCAAATCCACAAGGCGGATTCCGTCTGAAATAACTCCGTGTTTTACCATCTAACCGCTCGGCGAATGTAAATCTTTCGCGATTGTGAGTCGATTGTGAAAAACACTTGTGTTATATCAGGACCTAGATACTTCGAGTGAATTGCTAAAGATACTTATTGTAGCTATGCAACATAATACAGTATAGTTTGAAGATAAAATAGGAGGAGACTCAACAAATCGTCGAATACGAGCTAAAGAACTCTTTTCAGTGTTATGAGCTACAGTTTCGAAAATTAAGAGATTATTTATAATAATCACTTCTCTAATGCTGACCCAAACTCATAAGACGGTAGGTACACAAATTAATTTTTAAAACCGTTTGATACTATCATATGCTATCGTATAAATACATTCCATCATTGAAATATTGTAATGGAAAATAATCTATTATTTATTAATTTTCAGTTATACTTTTTGGACGATGTACGATTTAAGATTGTTTCCGAGATCATGGCGGGCGCGGTAACAGTCTCATATTAAACAATCCTTCTAATTCCTCACGAAATTTCATGAAATCACATCAAAACCCGTTTCATGGTTTAGGAGTTACAAGCTTAACAGGCACAGAGAAAATGACAGACGCCCCAGCCTAATTTGTTTTAAACTAGCTGTTTTACCGCGGCTTCGCCATTCCTATGTCATCCACATATGATGTAGCTCCGCGTAGGTCAATAATTTTTAAATCAGTCCAAAAGTTTCAATGCAAACAAACAAATCTTCCCCGTTTATAATATTAGTATAAACAAGGTATTCAGTGATACCACAATTTTGTTGATGGCAGCATTTCAGTTAATTATACTCGAGCCTAGTATACGCTATTATTGTAAAAGTCATTAAGAAGGGTTCACGGAAGTATGAGAAACAGTTACTATCAACACAAAATCCAAAATTTTAACGAACTCGAGATACGCATGCGTGGTCATAATTTGCATGAACTATAAAAAAGCAATATGATGTGAATATAAAACATATGTCAGTTTACGTTCAAAACGATACAGTTCAGTCTTTATGTTGGACATTTTCAAATAAACAATCTATTTGAATTCAAATGATGTACGGCAGAAAAAAGTTTGGAATAAAAAACAACAATGGAAACACATTGGACATTACATTATCTAACATATTTCACGTTACATTATCTACGCTTATAAGATAGTTTATGTAATTATCTTATTTATAACTGTAGATAATGTAATATATCAGTTATATAAGACAAAAAATATCTTATTATCAATTCATAATTTGCACAAATTGTGTTATTAAAGTTTAATTTTTGAATCCATACAGACATTAACAAATAATATTGGACCTTATTTGAAATATATCGACGCTTAAGAACCAAGACCATCTATCTACACTTTTGGCGATTTTGACTTTTTAATGCAGTTCTTTTCATGGTTAATTTACGCATCGTTTCCTTTAATCGATTATTTCAAATTCGCAATATATATGGAGTTATGAGAAAATACCAATACCACCTTAGTTATGTGTCGTAATAATTGTATGGAAATACCACCTATCTACATAACATGTAATTATTCGTTCTTATTTATCTACATAACACTTAATTATTCGTTCTTATTGCGAGTTGCAAAATGAACTGTTATGTGTTACAACATAATATGCCCCATACATAGGCCCTACAGACTCACGCCGAGAAGTCCCAACACCCGAGATACGAGAATGTGATAAGTTTCTCGCCTTCTCGTTCTCGGCTTCGCATCTTCTCTGTTTGTTGTCGATTTTTTGCCCGCTTTAAGAGATGCCACTCGTCCGCCGAGATGAAGGCCGGCACACTCTCCCTCAACCAAGCTTGGGTGCTTTTTGCCTTATGGGATGGCGCCGAGTCTTGCTTAACCCAATCCTTATTATGAAATAACGTATCAGACAGGGGTTTCACCACGGGCTCTAAAATGTCACTCTGATAATTCTTGGCTTTCACCTCGACATCTTTTTGGCAGAAATGGAGCGGAGTGACACCTTCATACGAAATTTCGTATGAAGGAGTGCGCGAGAGATTCCTTCAGGGGAAGTTTCCGATATGCAGCTTCCAAAATTTGAAACAACATTCCTCTGCCTTTGTGCATATTGTGATACTTTGCTTACTTTTTTTTTATATTTTATTTTATTTTTTTTACATGAACTGTGTCTTGTGTCTGTTCTAGAATAAATGAATTTCAATTTCAATTCCGTGCAGAAGCTGGGACATCCTTGCTACTTTAAGCGTCCATTTGTTTTGTTGGTTAAACTTTTCTTTGCCAGTAAAAAATTTCTCATCGGTGAAGAGTTCCTGGCATCACGTCTCCTCAGCAGCAATGGACAACGTTCGCGTCGTAACTTACGAAGACGTTTCGTTCGTTTGAAAATTCTTTAAAAATTGAATTTTTCTACGGCTATAGGCCTTTACCTTAAAATCATATTTCAGTAATCTGTTCACTGAAACGCGCGAAATATTGGTCTGCAGAGCGAGCGACATGGATTTCGGCGAAGTCGCTCTCGGATGATTTTGATGTTCGCAGGCGTCCTGACAAAGCGTGGCCGACCACTCCTCTGGCGATTTTGCAGTGAACTTGTCTCTTTGTATGTATTGTGTGGTAGACGAAGTTACGGCCTACAGGAAAACTTTTCAGCTCGCGGAAAATCTGCAGCGGTTTTTTTTTCCGCCTTAAATATCGAAATGACAGTTGCACGTAATGGTTTCGTTCCCTCCATCGAAAAGTTTGTCTCAAAACTTATGTACATATGAGGTACAGAGCGCCGTGGGTTTAAATATTTAATTATTAGTGCGGTCATTGTATATTAAGAAGATACGAGACGTAGAAGATACGACTTACTTTACCTTCATAAGATACTGCATGCTTCCGTTGATGCACCGGATCTCCTCGCATCAATAAGTATTAATACGAGACACAAATCGCGCCATCCTAATATATTTGCAATGCAGGTATACAAAAATAATACATCCTTTTACAACCCTCTAGTTAGAATGTGTCGCACATTTAATGAGATTTCCCGTAGTAGCAAAGACGATGAAATCGACATCTTTGACCATAAATTCTCCAGATATAAAAAGATTCTAACTGATTTCCTTAAAGACCAGGTATCTTCACCTACGAAATAATCCCTTTTTTTGGATAGAAGCCATTGGATAGAATAAGTTAGTTTTTTTTTTTTTGCTGGACTGTATAGACCGTCCTCTATTATGGATCATGCTGTGTACACTAATTTTGGATTATTGTCTAGACTAAGTAATCTAATATATTTGTCGAAGTTATGCGTTGACTGTAATCTGTAAGTGTACCTAATTTAAATAAAAAATAAATAAATTAAACCACCTTTTTCTATTTGGATTAATTTGTACTATCCACTCTCATCTGGGCCTCATTTTTCAATTTTTCAGTCACAATGCTAGTGCATGTATACCAAAGCGCCTTTACTAGTAAAGTCATCCATATCCGAGAACGGAGAGATCTATTGAGAACTCACCGTGAGTGTAAACGGTGCAACTATTTCACTTCAAGGTCCGGCGAGTCTTCTCGGCGTGAGTGTGTACCGCGTAACTAAAACACTTCCTAAGTTATTGATACAAGTTTTTACAGTACATTCTTACCTTAGGTGCCTAACTAATATAGACGGAGAGCTTGTGAATAAAATTTGCAAGGGCTTTCTAAGCCTCGACATTGCAGTATGTTAAAGAAGGTACTAAGAGCATACATTGTGCGGAGGTCAGGCGCTGGAACTATATTATTTCCTTTGCCAATACCATCTATATTACAGTTAGCTGCATAAACATACGCAAATATTTTAACTAATACCAGCTATCTACAGTAATATTGAAACTAATGAAGATTTCTTGAAACATATGCAAACACCTTATTTCCTATGCCTATCCATTAATTGATCAGATATAAAAATAAAAAAAATTGTTGTAGAAAAAATATGAAACGTTTTTTTCGTCTCCTGTAAAATCGACTTTTTGTAGATAGATGGTCTTGGTTCTTAAGCGTCGATATTGCGTGGTTGAGTAGTTATAATTTCACTGTTTCTCGCAGTATCTTCATTGATAACTATATATTTGAACTTTGTTTTGTTGTTAGCCAATTTGATATTAATACTTTTATGCACCCTCTAAATATCAAATATATAAAATAAATATTAAACAACATCACACACTTTGCTCAGATTCCAAGATGTGTAGCTAAAGCACTCGTATTATGGAGTATCTGAGACAACGAAGATAACACAACACCCAGACCCGAGACAATATAGAAAAGTTCATTTTCTACATTGAACCGGCCGGGAATCGAACCCGGGACCTCAGAGATGGTGACACCTTGAAACCGGCGTACGAACCACTCGGCTATGGAGGTCGATATATTCTCGATATTACAAGAACTTCTCTTTATTTGTTCTTTAGCTTGTTATTAAATCACACTTAAATGTATAAGCGTTAAAAAATTAATGTTTTAAAAATAAACCTACATTAAAACATAGGTTGTTGTTACTATCTGTACCATCATAAAATGCGTTGGAATTCTGGAGACATAGCGGTAGGCAATTTCCACTGTTCTAATTCGATGGTAAACAGAGTATAACAATAACAATTAATGTAGATGTAATAGACGTGTGAATAAGAGACAATTTCCTTATATTTAACTGCTCTAAAGTAGACGTCACATTGAATGCAGCTGTGATACAGATAAGGTATCATTTCTACGCGACACTATCGTCTCCTTGGGATAAAACACTTCACAATTTCCGTAAATAACCAAAGAGATAGATGCAATCCAATTCTAATTACACAAAAAGTTAAGGACTTACATTGTGGCGTTCGGTTATCTCTGCCTACCCCGCCAGGGCTACGGCGTGAAGATATAAATAAATGACTGTAAAACTACTATACTGAGTAAATTCCAGGCTAAGTTAGTTAGCACCCGCATGATACCTGTACACCTTCCGCCAGTAAATAAATGTTCAGAGGTGGTAACTTAATCCCGCAATCACTATCAACTATACGTTTTATTTGGCAGCGTAATTATCGTCCCTCTGCTGAGTATTGGGAATAATTAAATTTTTCCGTTATATTTGGGATCGTTGCAAGAGTTGTTGTGGGCTGTGCTGTATCTGGATTTATTTGCGAATGGTGCAAAGTTATCTCGCACGTACAAACTGGATAGGTACAAGTAATACCGTAGTTTCCTGACCTGTTAAAGTTTCTTTTAATATTTGTTTATACAGAATAAACTTTCGCTTTGTTAGTTACCGGCGTTCAGTGTGACAAAGCCCAATAACAAATGCCGGTTGTCGAGCCGATAACCCGGCCAGACTTGTTTGCTGCACCGAGTTTGATTGATAACTTGATATTATTAGCGACCCTGGGGTTATCTCGAGCCACATATACGTGTATAAAGTATGTTGATTACATATAAAACTGTAATATACGCTTTCTAGATGACCCGAGTTTGTGTACGCGTTATTTTTAATTTTACGGTCACACGAGATATTATTTGTGGGCGACCAGTTTATTTTGTTTCATTTCCGACATTTAAATAAACTAAACTAAATCAGCTCGAGGTAATAACAAGAAATTAATGTGTACATATAGTAGAAAAGCATGTTAAGTGTTTATGTCAAGAAGTTTAAAAAAAAAATTAAGAGTTACATATAATAACACAATAGAATAAAAATATTTGACTGTAATTTCTTCAAATTTTTTTTTGCATTCTTATATCGAATTTTATGAAATAAATAAAATTTTGACAGTTTTTTTTTTGGAACGAAGTACACGATATTCAGACAGTAAAATAAACCTATGATTCTAGAGTTTTGTGTAGTTTAACAATATTTACCACCAAAAATATATTAACTCAATTTTTTCGCTAATTAAAGTTTTTAGAAATCAGTTTAAGTTTAGCGATTCGCGATCTTCAGTGAAAAAACACAAAATAATAGTTCACAATAACGCTGATGGTATTCGCGCATAAAAACACTGTAATGGTTTAGGCCATAATGTATGGAAATAGATCGACCCAATAAAGAGAAAACCGCCGCACTCCGCACTCGTGCGCAGGCCCATTGCGAAACACGCCGCGCAAATCTCGGACGCGCCCGTTCCCTCCTCGAGAATCATACGTTACACAATGGCCTCCTATCGGAATACTAACGTTCCAATTGCACCTGTTTCATGTCTGATTTATAACTGGTGAAGAAAAAACCTTCTTATCAAGTGTTTTTCTGGTCGGAGCAATAAAAACAGACTTATCTGAGTCGGGTAGTAGAATCTTTTGAATACGCATCATAACTATCTTATCGGGTTCTTAATTATGAAGCATGAAGCATATTTGCATTACGTTCCACGCATGTGAAACTACAATACAGACTTCGTCTAACAGAAAGTGTAGGTAGGCGTGAAATGAATGTCGGAAAGTATCACGTCACATTTAGCATGGCAGTGACTTCCCTACATTGTAATAATAATTTGTATATTCAGACCACACAGTTGCATAACCGAGCGTTTTGTATAGACGTTCATTTCGCTGACCATAAATATAGCAATGGACCAGGCAACGTAAAATAAGCACCAACTTTAGGACGCACGTGCACTATATAATTTTTTTTTTTTTTGGAATGGTGACAATTTTATACTTTTTACAAGAGCGACCCAGACACTGCTAAGGTCGGTCGTAAATAGGGACACTGGGACGCATCGATTACCATCTATCAATAAAAACAATGCAGTTACAGAGGATTAAGAACCATTTTGTATTAAGAGGCTGAATAGTGCCAAATCGATAAAATTGATCAAGGATTGTACTAATTCACGGGAAACCTATGGTAATCCAAAAATTTGTGGTTATACTTGATCGTATTTCTGATCTTGTGGTTGAAACCGAAACATGATTGTATTAACTTCACTCGATAGAAAATAATTCCAAAGTAGCATCTAAAAATATTGCGAAAGGCACGTTTCTCAATTATGTGATACATTAGAGTAATGATATTAAGTACAAATATGTATCAAAGGTTGATATAAAAGTTGGTTATTCCCAATTTTTGATAATGTTATTATAATAATTAATATAATTTATTTTGTGATATGGCACATATGGTCATTTTTTTCAAGCAACTTTAAAGTATTGACATTTCTGTCACTCCTACTGCAATTGACAGGGAAGGCTATAGAATAACGCACACTAACTTAGTTCACGCTGAGGCGTGTTGCTAGATGGACCTATGTTGCTTTGTGTAGCGTTCTGACGTACCGAGATCGCTAAAATTGTAAAAAAAAGAACATTTAAAATAAGTAATTTAATTTCGCTCTCGTTTTAACAATATCTTTGGTGTAATGTACTCGGGTAGGGACCCGAGTGTCTCGAAGTTGTAAGTTCTAATCCCACTAGAGCTCGCATTTTTTCAAGTCGTAATTTTATTATTTTATTCTAATTTTCATTTTTTCTCTGCCATAATTTTAAAAAGCAACTTTTTTATTATTTTTAAACAGTATAAAATTTGAAAATATATATTTCGTTAGTATGACGTAGGCAAAAGTCAGACTGACATTTTCATACAAAAGCCCCGATATTGATGAAATAGTTCCAATAAAATACATGTTCGTGTTCCAATTCCATCAAAGAAGCATTTTTGTTTTACTTTTATCTTCTTTTCCCCGATATATTTTCCTCTCTCATTTTTTTATAGGTATATGTTAATCATTAATAATTCGTTAAAATAATTTTGAATATTATTTTATACAGTAATTAAGTATTATTTAATTATCTAGTCTAGTTGATAAATTTAATTGCTGTAAAAATATATAACATAAAATTTGACAATAGGTAAATATTTCCATAAAAGTATGTGTTTGCAAAAGTTTGACATTTTCATGCAAAAACCATCCCGTAGACCGTTACTCTAGTAAAAAATAATTCCTAATCAATCATATTGTGTAAATAAAATAGTTCAATAAATAGGGATTACTTTATAAAACATATAAAAAAGGGAATTAGTTACTATTGAATGAATTTGAAACAATGTACTAAATAATAATGTACAGGTTTTTCACAGACTTTACTAAAGTTTGGTGTGGCGCAATGTCCTATGTGCTGGTCACTAGGTACTTATTGTGCCGCAGATCAAAACCAAGTTTCATGTTATTTTTTTTTACCCAATATTTTTATTATGAGAAATATAATATTAAAAATTATTTATGTGTTTATACTAAAATATAAATTATTATATTTAATAATTGTATAGATATTATTTTTGACATTTTCATGGAAAAACGACTGGATAAATTTCGCGGTAATTTGATACAAAAATACCTCTAGATATCCTTTATTGGTTTGCAAACTATTGCAGTACGCAACAGGCGTAGCCATACAATTATTGATAATGAAAAACGAAGATTTTTCTGTAAGGTAAATGTACAGTGTTCCGGACTAGTACACAATTTTAAACGATACTCAATAGACTATAGTTGTATTGCAACCAAAATAATACAATTTTAAGCATACTTGGTAATTTTGATAGTGGATTGGGTAGTTTCGATAGTGAAACGTAAAGCACGAATTTGCAGAATCATTGAAATTTGCTTTGAAATAAAGAAAGAAAGAAAGAAAGAAAATGTATTGACCACACCTACATGAACACAATGATAATATATAAGAGAAGAAAAAAAAAAACAAAAATACAAATATAAAAAATAAAAAAAAAATCATATCTAGGCTGATTTTGAGTAATAAAATCGCATAATTATCTTAACATATCAAAATTAAACGTCCAGTCTTTTTGTTTATTCATTACGTGACGACACTTCGTTTGAATATTTTCTGAATCTGACATCTGTCAGTAGTTGTAAAAAAATAAATAAACAGCAGCCGATTTGACAGAAAAAGCAGATTCCGAGATAATACTGTTCTTACCTTATTTAATATTATTATTTTGTCGAGATCGTTAGATAACACCGTTTTCGTTTTAATAACATCATATTTAGTTTTTTTTTATATAGGATCAAACAGTTATGCAAATTTATATGAACATAAAATTGAAACATTAATAAACACATAGTTCCCTACATTACATTTGTTAAATTGGTTGATTGTTAAAAAAATGTAATCTGTTTGTACATTACTGTTATTTAATTATTATTATTGATATTTCAATCTGTACATAACAGAATATCGTCATGAATATGGCAGACGGTGTTTTTATGGGTGTAAAAAAGTGGAATTATGATTTAATTTTAAGAAAAGAAAACGTTTTTAATTTTTTGGAATATTTTTGTTGTCGATTATAAACACTTACAAGTACCAAGTAAGTACTTTTGCAATCAGAGTATAACACCCTATTATAAAAGCCGTGACAAGTTTTCGAACGTGACTGATACGAACGCACCGCTATTTCGTAAGACGTCGTTCTTTGACTTTCTTAAGATACTGGTAAATTTATTGAAATAAAATTTGTGAAGTCGTTTTAGCCATTAATTGTTATCAACAGAAGGTTGATAACAATTAATTAATATTAATATAATAATAAATATTATGAATTAAGAGATAACTAGTTAGATTTTGCTGTCTCTTAGTTCAGTGGCTTTGTAGGAGGTTCATATCGGTAACAAGAAATCCCCTGAATCGATAGATCAACACCTATCATGGGTGTTTCACAGTGCTCGATGCTTCTTTTTTAATTTATATAGACAAATTGCTTCCTTTGGTAAAGGGTAATCACGAAATAAATTTGTTTACAGTGACAATTCCGTAAAGTATAACTTCACTCTTATTTAAAATTAAAAGAGGACGACCAGTTAATGACGGTGTGAATAGTTCTATTCTCAAAGTAGTACATTGGTTTAATATCTTATGTGTTATTCACGTTGAATTTTAAGCCTTTCATCTCTCATAATCTTGCTCCATGACTATCGCTTCATTTGCAGATTGAATGGATTCTATGTAAGCACTATGGTAGGTATCATCTGCATAAAGAAAGCAGCTTTAAACTGGCGATCCCAACGAAATTCATAAATTTTATTCTATAGAGGCAACTATTCAAACAATGTGTTGCTCAATAAATATCTAGAACAACCTCAAATAAGATGAAAGGTTGGAATATAGTAAGTTTTTGTTATTGTTTCATTTGGTCGTATAACTTTTTACTGAGGTTATGTTTGGCCAAAATACTTATAAAGATTCATTACACCGTTATATTATTTGCCACTAGCTGGTGCCCGCATCTCCGTTCGTGTTGTCTCATACCAAAGATTTTGTAAGCTTAAATTGTATGTTGTGGATTGAGTAGGTTATAACTTAATGAACCTGTAAAGGTAGAATTCTTTTTGTACCAAAATTCTACAGTCCGCTGACGGTGCCAACGGTATATATGATTAACAATAATATTTAAGATGAAATTTATAAACTTTATTGGTTTTTTTTTTTATTCGGATGCCAAAATATAGAGCCCAGAGACGTTGCTAACCCTTAAAACAACAAGGCAAAGTTAGGCATTAGAAAAACAGGTAATTTTCAGTTCCACACCAGCAACTTTTATTCTCTCAACAGCATATCAAAGTCGATCAGAATTCCGTGGTTTACTGCGCTGTTTTTATATCTTTGCGTACTTCAGAAATTGTTTCTATCTCATTTTTTGGTAGATATAAAGATTTTGGGCAATGTATGAGGATGGTCAGTTTTTCACTGGCTTAACTGGATTCTAGAGACCGAAGATTCTAACCGTTTTTATTCTTAGAAAATTTGATCATGTGTCCCTATATCGTTAAAATTCAAAATGGACGTCCATCCGGAAGCGAAGAAGTATGAGTGCTTTAACTACGTTATCCTCTCTGCTAAAATCTCCAAACACTCTTTCATATCTTAACTGTACTTATGTACCTTTCACACCAAAACTTTTCGTTCCTCCTCTAATCGTCTACTCTGCCCATCTCATTTCTCCGAAATCGTTCACTCTTCGTTCTTCGTCAAATCTATTCCTTTGTGGGATGAATTTCCATTCTACTTGTGTCTACAAGAATTACACAGGTCTGCAACAAAAAAGCTCTCTGGATGTTTTCAACTGATTTATATGTATTTAAGTGTTCTAAAAACAAAAAAATTCTCAAAAAATTCGAGAACGTCAGGTTATTTAGCAAAACGAAAAATTTTATTACTGAAAAAGGGTTTTTTTGGGCTAACTTAAAGTCATAAATAAATACGTACAAATTTATTATGATTACTATTTTTAAATGTATACATGCCTATGTTCTGTGATACATGCCATAACTATCATTACATTCTAAATAAAGAACGTCCTGTGTGAGCTAAATTAACAAACATAAATATGTTGTAGCCTGAACATGTGCGCTTTGATAGTGTTCAAAGCGGCGCGGTACAATTACGTGTTAACTCGTCATTGTTATATTCTTCATAGATTCTTCAAAAAAAGCCTTAAAGCAGTTTTTCTTCACAATGGTGGTTTCTATACTTCTATTCCTGTCGGCCATTCCGTACATCTCAAGGAAACCTACAAGAACTTGGAATTGGTTCTTTGCAAATTAAAATATAAAGACCACGGTTGGCAAGTGTGCGGTGATTTGAAAATATTGGGCATGTTGCTCGGACAACAATCTGGGTTTACCAAATTCCCTTGCATTTTGTGTCTGTGGGATAGCAGAGACCGAGTAAATCACTGGACCAAAAAGTATTGGCCTCCAAGGGAGCTTAAAGTGGGCGAAAAGAACGTCCTGCATGAAACTTTGGTGCCTCCTCATAAAGTTCTTCACAATCATGACGGATCCTCAAAGAGAAGGGTGGATTGCCTTTAAAGAGGTCATAGAGAAATTTTTAGGCAATAACAAAAACCCTAACTACAATAAAATCGTCAAAGAAATGTTAAAAGCATTTCAAGCTTAAGGTTGCCTAATGAGTCTAAAAGTACATTTTCTTCATTCCCACCTCGAATACTTTTCAGAAAATTTAGGAGATGTGAGTGAAGAGCAAGGTGAACGATTTCACCAAGATATTAAAGAGATGGAAAAAAGATACCAGGGAAGATGGAACGTCTCAATGATGGCAGACTACTGTTGGACGCTTCAGAGAGACCTTTCAGATGCTTTCTACAAGCGAAAATGTACTAAAAAGAGTCTCATTGGGAAAAAGAAAAGTGTTTAGTGCTTACTAATGAAAGTATTTTAGATAAAAAAGAAATTTTTGTTACGCAATTACAAGTATATCTATATTTTTTAATTTTATTATCTTTTATTTTACGATAAGGACTTGTTTAACATAGATACCTAAATTGTCAGAAAACGTGACGTTCTGTGATAAAATTAAAGTCATTTTCGGATTCAGCACACCCAAAAACGTAAGAATTACGCAAAAAAATCAAAACAGCTCTCAACTTTTATTTTTTTGCAGACTTGTGTTATCAATAAATAATAAATTAGCTTCTAAAAACAAGTTATTCTATAGCAAATGTTTCATTGTTTGGAACAAGCAAATTCATTTAATCATTAATTACTTTATGATTTATGTATTTTTATAGTAATTATGTATGTATGTATATACATACATACATAATTACTATAAAATTAGGATAATGATATTGCCGTCTTATTATGTACAAAGTTAATTTTAATATATTTAAAACTAAATCCAAATTATCTTATCAGAGCTTTTTGACACATTGCATTGTCTGTTTCTAGAGTAGACGAAAAAACGGACAATAAACCTTAGTATTTACATGATCGTTGAAAGACAACGATACGTATCGCTAACCATAGATCTTTCCCTTTCCCGCGTTTTGTTGTACGCAACAAGGTCACGAACTTGCCCTGTACAACAATAGAGAGAACCCCGTGTCCACATCATCCTAAGGTTTACTGGTAGAAAATGGCCATGGCATTGAGTACGTCAATGTGTATTTGTGCAAAAAATGACAATAAATAAAAAAAATATTTATTGTTAAGAAGTCATATTTATCCGATGTTATAGTATAACTAGTATCTTTGAGGACCACATTATATGTTCTGGATCTTTGACTTTTGTACTCTTAGCAGAATATATTGATCAGGCACAAAATTTTTTCTTAAGGTGTCGCTGGTCTGTTGTGGTTGTGCATTAAACGTTTAAGTTTCCAAAATTAATTATACCCCATATATTGCCCAGGTATTAACAAAATAAGTTTCATACAAATATACTCAGTAGTCCCGAAAATTAACGTGTACATACAGATAAACAGACAATATTTTTTAAATTCGTATTCTATTATTGTTTATTAACCACCCTCAATTTCTTTCTTTTTTTGTAAATATATTCAATGTACAGACATTATTTTTTTGCAGATTTGTTATAAGTATAAATCGTGTAACAGAAATAACGCACATCCTTATACAACCCAATTAGAAAATGGATTTATAAATAAAATTAAACATTGTTTATAACACAGTTATACTTATTGCTGGGTAACGGTGTGGACATTTTACAAATCAACACAATGACGTGAAAATTACGGCTTCAGTATTTTTTAAGTTAAGGCAATAATTATGATTCTTATTTGTTATGAAAATCAACTAGTATAGTCTTGCTATCATATATCCCATAATCCTTAGGCACTTCGATGTATTTATTAACTGTATGTTAGTATATAGGGATTCTTACTTAATAGGGATTTGACTTAATAGGGATTCGATGGACAAAACAGTTTTTCTCTATATTTTTAATTACAGCTACAATGTTATGCAAGAATATATTTTTTTATAAATCGAAAACAATTTTCTTTTAAAATAAAATACATTTTCCATGACAAAAACAATCTAAGCCAATGAAGTTTATCTGTAAAAACTTTAGTGAATTTTCATTTAATAATTGCAGTATTATGATTGTTTCGGAGTTCATAAAAAGAGTGTTTTTGGATGACTTTGCCTTCCCTACAAGCTCTTTATCCTTAATGTACTATTTAAAATATGGATAGACTTTTAAGATATTGTTTTTGAATCAGTTCGCTTTCCAGTATCAAATAAAAAATGTCTGACGGCAACTTTGAAATCATCTATATTTATGGGATTAATAAAATGATTGTGTTTTAATGGTTTTATCCTAACCGGTCAACCAGTCCTATACTTTGATGATGCGTCAGTATTACAAAATATCATTCCACCTCCATAAAAGGATCATGGCTAGAGGAAAAAATAACTTTTCTTCAAGTTATGAAAACAGGATATGTTTTATTAACTCCAGTCCAAAGATCAGGTAGAGTCCAATTCTTAAAGCATTAATTATTTTTAAAAGGGCCATGAAATGTTCGACAGCAAGACAATGGTAGAAACAGGCGCGTCTACCCTATATTCTCATAAAAACGATTCTAAAATTGCTTTTTTTCTCCTCCTCCGGAAAGTTCGATATGGATATGTGTACTTACTACAATGACTTCCAATTAATATTGCATATGGTGAATATTCGTTTACGTAAAGCCGACCTACCAAAAATTCGTACAATTAAAACGTATAATGACTCTTCTTGTAATGAGAATAAGGTATGAAAGTCCGTCTCAGTCAAACTCGGCGGGGATTAGGTGCCATGACGTGATATTTGGTTTATTCTGATTGGCCGACATTATCAGGTACACACAGCAGCAAGTCAGGTTACTACAGTCTATCAAATTATCGCAATTATTTTAACCCTACCTTCACTACATTAAGGTTTAAAATCGAGTGAAGAAATGTGATGTGATGTGTGGTATCATAAGTGATTTTATATAGTTATTTCATATTTCTTTAAATTTTAAATCTTTTCATTATTCAATGCAAAGCATTTTTTAAAATATCAATGAATTTGAATAAAATTCTGAAATATGAAACAGACAAAATAATAGCATGTTATTTTGTCGACCCAAAAAGAAAAAACATACTTGTCCTTTCTAAGCCCCATAAAAATCTGGAGTAAAAAGAAATTATTCCTTTCTTTTAAAAAAATTCAGCGCCACCTATTGTGTAAGCACTTTAGACAGCTAACTCAAAGCACTTGATGGTTATAAAACGTCATTGTTATTAGTACAAAGTTTATCTGCTGGCGCTGAACCGATAGGCATTTGTTATTCTTCTGAGGAACGTGCAATGAGCTAACCCACACTAGCGTAGACACCTGTAATTATGTAAGGGGGCGTGTCGATTTCTAAAAATCACCGTCTCCGAATTGTTATAATAATAATAATAAAAATTTGGATTTGCTTTGTTGTTCTCATATAGACTGGAAGATATGCTCTTGTATATTAGTGAATTTGCTTCAGTCATACTGGTTGTTTACAGAATTTAGGTAAAATGTAGTATGACGGAATTTGAGATAAGTTTAGTCTGGTTTGTGCCGACGGAATTGCCACCAGTTTATATTTTTTATGAATGCTGTATACGATTATTTCTGGAATATACTAGATATATAAAGTAACTTGGTAGATGTCAACTTTAAGACACAATTTGTATTATTGTACCTCAAACAATAAACATAAAATTAAATAAATAACTGTCAGGTATCATTCATTCATCGGCCTGTCCTGGCCTTTTCTATGAATGAAACCAATCAAATAGGGAGAGTTAGGGAAAAGGGAGACTCTCAGGTATCAATACAAATATTATAAAGAGGTAAAGTTTGTAACTTTGTCTGTTTGTAGTAAATACTGAACCGATCATGAAAATTCTTTCACCAACCTGAAGCTACAACACACGCGGTTGACATTGGCCATAATTTAAGTAGGTGAAGTCACAGGAAAACAGCTAGAATTAAATAAATTGTGATATTATAAACTTAGTTTCTAACTGTGAATCTAGCGTTAAGCTTACTTTTTAAATATATTTACATATATTCTATCAGGGATCAAAGACCTTAACCAAAAATCGTTAATAGCACTAACAAATGTCATAGGTTATTTTTTGTGTATATGTAAATAAAGATAATATTTATTTACAATGTAACATTGTTTATTCTTTTTAAAACGATAACTGTGCGGAACTCGTTCATAAACATAACTACGTCTTATTGTAAGTATTACAACTTATTTTTTTTACGTAAATATCAGAGTCGTACCTGGAAGAGATTGCTGTTTAGCAATAAGGCCGCCTTTTGTGTACCTTGTATTGTTTTACTGTGTAATTTCTTTCTGTTTTCCTGTCTGTATGTGTGCAATAAAGATTATATTATTATTATTATTATTATTATTATTATTATTATTATTATTATTATTATTATTCGTTTTAAAATGATAATGTCGCTTTAAATAACATTGTAAATTATGCCAGCACAACTCTAAAGTTCAGTTTTATATAACTTATTATAAAATATTTAAAATAAAAAAGGATATATAAACGTAAAAGATTTTTCTTCGGTAAACAACATAAGATAAGGTTGGCTCTAACATTCTACATTCCTGTTCTAGTTCATAAGCTACCGCATTTAAGTTTCTTCAATATAACAACATAATAAAAACAGAGAGGTCAAGGAATGAGTCGCGATACTGATTCCTGAGAATGTAATGTATTGACATTACTCTTGATAAAGCGCAGAACGACAGAAGGTTCAAGAAACCCAATTGAGAACATTACGAATGATAACTTTATTAATATTAAGAAAGTATTCTTAAATATTCTCAAACTGACGACCAAAAAAATAGGTCACATTCATTTTTATTATTGATTTCTTATCCTCCTCAAGATGTTTTCCTCATTGCTAAGGGTCGTCATCATCTCGGTGGGAAGACAGCGACGTGGAGAGCTTCGTGCATACGCGATCCATATAATTAGAAATCGCCACACAATAATAAAGTGTTTCTATATTGAAACACAGTCACGGGTATGGTGAATGGCCTAATTTATTGTCCACCAGTAAAATAAGTAGGGGGAGGTTAATTAGCATGTCGTCGTCAATTATGAATTAAAGCCACGCTAAGAGTACATATAATAGAGACCGCATGTCTAGAAGACGCGAGGGTGGCGAGAAAACCAACTTTCACCTTGCAAATTATTGATAGAAGACAAATGTGTGTGATGGATGGTTGATATTTTTCTTTCACCTCCTTTGGCGCGTTTTATTCTGAAAGATGTGCGAACATCTTAAAGTTGAAAGAAAAATGAGACAAAACTATGAATAAGAAAAAGGCGCAACACCGTAATTTATTTTTAATTAATCATACGAAAATCATTAAGATTATTCTAAAATTGGTAATCTTTCATTTCTTTGTCATATCTAATATATATAAATTTTAGTTTATTTTCACTCTTTACAGAGACAATCACTTTAAATTAAAAAAAAAATCGATACGCTAGTGTTTAGCTTGCAAATCACATACCGAAGTTGGTTATCATTATCGAGTAGACATAATTGGATTGCGCAAATTATCTACAATTTATAAACTCTCATGATAAACTCTTTTTAAATACATTATCGACGGCGTCTTATGAACGAAGGCGACGATCCAATAGGGGAACCTGTTGTACTTAGGTCAGTTTTTTGAATTTTGATTTTTAATAAAATAATGGTGCTAGTTAAAATTGTCAACTGTGCATGTATGTAAAGATAATTTAACTAACTACAAAATTCATTCATAAAATTTCGTTTCTTTTAAAAATTTGAGACTACTGGCTGCTAGAAAAAAAAATGGAAAGCTGTCCTAAGTACAACAAAGCAGATGTACCTTGGACCGTGCACGTTGTACTTTGGACAGAGCAGGTTCAAATTGAGATTAATACTTTTATTAATTATAATTTGTTTAATTTCAGTTGAATAATTATTTGAAATAATTGGATAATCATTTGAAACTAACAATTCTTTCAATTATTAGCAACAATATTAAGTAAAAGTATTGTTTTTTTAAAAATTTCACCAATCTTTTTTGTACTCAGTATTGGTTACAATATTTTGGCATCGGATCACAAAATTTTATTGACAGGACTCGTCCTTTCACACTATTCGTTTTCTTCTTCTCCTTCTTTGTGACTTTATCTTTGAGAGTAACTTTTTTTTCATTTTTTAAAGCCTTTATTGCATTTTTCTCTGGTGTGTCTGTTAGTATTTTAGATTTGCCTTTTGGCCCTTTTGTGTTCCTTTTCGTGGCGTGGCTTTTGATGTGAACGAATCACTTCAGGGGTAATGAGGTTTGAGGAACTTGGCCCACCTTTTCAAGAGTTTTAGAAACGTTTAATGGATGCATTTCAGTTTGATCAGACGACTCTTGAGACCATTTTTTATTCTGCTGATTATCAGTCTGTAAACAAGGTTCTTGGGACAAAAGGGGATCTTATTGGATAGGAGGTTCTAGGAGCACAAGAGGGCTATCTTGAACTGCGGGTTCTTGAAGCAATGAGATGTCAGCATTTCCAGATTCTGAAGATAAAAAACGATCAAATTGTGTAGAAGTTTCTTGGAATAATGGACGATCTGAAATTTTGCTGCCAAAAAGTCAGCATCTGAGAAAATATGCTTATTTAGTAGGTGGAAGTGGGTCCAGTAGCCTTGAAGCTATTGCCAATGTTCGTTGGTGTGAATGCACATGGAAATGCTGTTCCGCCCAAATCTGCAATATCATAAATTGACAAAGGTTTTCCTATATATATGTCCGGGAGTCATAATTTTTTTAATTAGCTGCCTGATTAAAATATGTTTTAAATGGTCCAAATACTGATTTGTCCAACGGTTGCATTTTATTCCTTGTGTGTGGGTGTAGTGTAACAAGAACTAGACCATTTTCTTTTGCGAGATGAATTGATAAAATAGAAATGTGACTTTCGTTATTGTCCATGAGAACAATGGCAGGTCGCTCCTTAGAAGGTCTTGCAAATTTTATGAAATAGTTCATAAACATCACAAAAGTGGCTTCATTAGACCATCCTGACGGATTAGCAGCACCTAAAGTGCGCTCTGGTGCTCCATGGATCATGAAATCTTTAAAATTAACCCTAAGAAATATAAGCATTGGTGGAATAAATCTTCCACCAGCATTACAAGCAGCTATCATCGTAACAGTGTTTCCTCTTTTAGCGCTTGTCACTGATTCTACTTGCTTAACTCCAGTTGGTGTCAGAATTTTTGCTAAGCTAAGCTTTACGAAGGGAAAGCTCTTTATAACGTTTCCTAAATAAATGCAGCCAGTACTCTCCCGCCATTTTTTCAGAGTCCCATGTAGAAGGGAACTGGTATGCTAATACTTTTACTTCTTTTAAAATCAATCCGAATTGAAGGTTTGCTGCATCCTTCATATAGTCCACTAGCATTTTATCTTGCTCTTCATTAAAAACTTGTTTACTGTCAGATTTTCGCGTAAATCATGCAATAAGGTGCCTTCTTTCATCATGTGTTGGTAGTGCCGTCTCAAAGTAGTACGAAGAATGTGGAAATGTTCAGAAGCACCATGAAGCGATAATTTATTAGCCTTTACGAGATTAACAGCGTTTTCAATTATTTTTGTATCGATTATAAGTTTTTTATTTTTTTCCTTGCTTCGCGGCATTTAACCTATAACAATATAGCCAATTTGCTTTTTTAAATTAAAATACCATTATCATAAAAACGTATGTAAATTATTGTTGGCTGTATTAATGACCAAAACGATGTACCTTGGCCAGTGACCGAGGTACATCGTGAGTTGGGTGGCTAAGGTACAACAACGCAACAACTTCACTTAATAAGCTTTAAAAACCGACTACCGATTGAGATTAGGATCTAATACTTATACCGTCTTGTAGCTAGATATACTAAGATTATATTCTAAATAAGCAGTTTCGACAAATATGCAACACTTTTAATAAATTGACATGAAGTGGACCTCCAAAAACTTACTTTTGCCAAGTAAAATTAAAAAAATATGTTTTTTAACTGTGCTCGCACGGCGCCGGCTTATCGTATCTAACTTCACGTTAATATTGACAAATGGAATATCTAATACAATAAACAAATGATTTTAAAAGCACAAGATTTAAAAATAAAACATGATTGTTTTAGGTACAACTCTGTCCAAGGTACAACAGGTTCCCCTACATTAGCGTTTATAAGAATAACTATAAAAACAAAACGATAAACCTTAATCAATAAATTTTCTATCCAACAGTGATTACCGCATCGAAATCCGTACCGTAATTTAGGAGTTTATAAATATACAAAACAAAATTAGACAAGATCACATACATGTCTCAGATTACAAGACAAGCTAAAACCCTCGTATTAAATAGTATCTGAAACAAGCTACCACAACATCCAGACCCGAGACAATATAGAAAAGTTCATTTTCTAGCGACCCGGCCGGGAATCGAACCACAGAGATGGCCGACACCTTTTAACCAGCGTGCGAGGCAGTCGGCGGGTTGTCGAGGTTTAAAAGACCAAAAATATACAGAAAAAAATTACAGAGGCCAAGCGAGAGACCTTTATAACTATATATGTAGTGAAATCATAAGTATAACTAAGTTTCGTCGATAATAGCACAACACACACAAGTTATTTAAAACAAAAGGCATTGCATAATGAACTGCGCGATAATTATCTGCGATAAGTTGCTGCAAATACGTTACATAAGCCTAGATATGTATTGAAAATAAAATTAAGATAGGTCTGCAAAAAAAAATATGCTCCATTATCTTGCACAATATGTAACTGTAGATGCGTTTCACATTTTGTTAAATTTTCTTTTTTAATCTACAGCTGTTATTATTATATTTCCTCAACAATTGATTTCTAAAAACAGAATTAAATATAATAATAAAATACTTTATTGCACTCAATATGATACATAGTTTACAAAAAAGCTTATTATCTAAGAGATTGAGTAAACAAATGGCGGCCTTATTGCTAAACAGCAATTTCTTTCAGGCAACCTATGGTGAAAATGGATAACAAATAAAGATACTATGGGGAGTGGGTGCAATATAGAGAAGGATAAATAAATAAACAGCGTTAATATATAATAATAAATAAAAATAAAAATAAATGTATACATATGAAATGAATTAAACGGTTTAATAGTGAAAGAATAATATGAAAATATTATTCTTTCACTTTGATAAATATATATCAGCTTTATTTCGTCACTTTTTTTTTAATTTTTCACACTGAGAAATACCCGCTTCTCGCTCTAGCAAATGGCAATTCAAAGCAACAGAAAAGGATAATGATATAGAAAAAGGCGACGCTGTGCTACCACATGTAGCTCAACCCTAAAGCGTAACGTTTGTTATCTGTAAAAGCGTAACGGAATTATTCAAGAGATACCGATAAGATTGTAAACAATTTAGGCGATTTTTTATATAACCCTGAACAAACAACATGTGTATTTAAATAATATAATATACTCGTAAACAATAAAAAAAAGGATCAATTTTTATCGTACGTCATCAATATTACACCACCTTTTATGTCCTCAAATAATACCCATTGCTCACACTGAGCTGAGGCTAGTTTTGACAGCACACAACATTACACTTTTAATTTTTTTTATGTACTTAACTGTCTTGTATGTTTATACATGTGTTGTGTTGCGTGTTGACATAATAAATGCTTTATACAAAGTAAACACAACTACTGTAGTTATATTTCTGAATATCAAAAAAATGAAATTATTTTTATATATTCGATATACTAGCTGACCGAGCAAACTTCGTACCGCCGCCGTTTTTAAAAAAAAAATCTTATATACAAACCTTGTTGGAACACATAAAAAATAGAATCATTTTAATTTTTCGATAATTCAATAGTTTTTTTTTTTTTTTTTGAAAAATCATATCTAACTTATTTATTTGAATAAGGATCAATACTGTATTGTTTAAAATAAGTTCGTAAAAGGTACAATTCTACTATACAATGTTTTGTTAACACAAAAGTTTTTGGTAGCGTTTCCGATCTGATCGATTTTATTTTCCGACATATTGAACTTATATTCTTGTAATACCGTCAGTTTGTACAAAACCTAAACTTACTATACATTAAAAGCTTCCTCTTCAATAACTCTATATATTAAAAAAAATTGCATCAAAATACATAGGGATATACGGACAGAGAAAGCGACTTTATACTATGTAGTGATATAATATTCGAACTTAACGGATTTTAATTACTTACATTATGATAGTAGTTATTTGTTTTAAGCGCCCTAGTGATAAACGATAAAACGTGTAACCGTATAAGAAATCGTATCACATAGCAACTGTACCTGTTAAATAATTACTATGTAAAACATGGCCCTTCGAGTGATAAGATTAAAACCAATATGTCCTACATACATATTACACAATTGAGACTATAAAAACTTGAACGGAGTTTCACAACACAGTACTGTTCGCTGACTATGGAAAATGTGTACATAACAAAATGCCGGTAAAGTGCGAGGGGAAAATAATAGTACGAGTAATATAACAAATATTAAATTAAAAAGAACATACACTAGGTTACCCTGTAATCTATAAGTACTATGTATTATGATACTTTACGACCTATTCTATTTATATTCTATTCTTTGGAATTGTATTAGCATTTCGAAGATAGCTGAAAAGTTGTTTTCGATAGAATATGCCTTCAGAGTAGTGAGAAGGGCAATTGCAAATTTTCGTCTATTTTCTTAAATAATTTCAATAATCATCATCAAAAAATCTGCTGCACTAATTCACTGTACACCAAGCTATGCATTTATAATAACACATATAGTAGTTCATTAGTTAAATACGGTCACAATGAAACTGAAAGTACATAAAGCTTTCTCATATTAGAAAAATAATTCCGTAATAACCACAACCTTAAGTAACTGACATATCTAAGCAACAGGCTAATCCAAGGCCAGACGGAGAGCATGTGAAACCCCGCAAGTGTAGGAAGTGGGCTGATTTTGTCTGCCAATTTACCAACTTCCTGTAGTTCATGTCCGCGACGACGACGCTTAGTCATAACCGGTCATAGCCAACCTCTCTTGATTGCAAAAATCTGATCAGCTGACTTCGATGCAAGGACGTGTTCCTTAGACCGTAGTATAATTTTAATTTTCTCTAGCAAAATTGCTTGGACTTTGGTTTTTGTTATGAAAACTTAGTAATAAAACACATAGCTGAGGCTATAAAAATACGAATTGGTAACGAATAAAATATTGTTTAAATACAAAATTAAAACCAACAAATAATAAATCATATTCAAGTCTCACAGTCAGCGAACCAGAAGAACTTCAATTCAAAGGTATAAAATAGTTATTTTTTTCTACAATTCTGTTTTAAAAACAGCTCCCACAAGATAAGAACTTCATAGGCGGCACTAAATTATAAAACTCCTCTTAGCATTACAGGAATTGAAACAAAAGTATCCATGCACGATAAGAACTTCATAGGCGGCACTAACTTATAAAACTCCTCAGTTACTTTAGCATTACAGGTATTGGAAACAACAGTATCCATGCACCTAGAAAATCAAGCCGGAGACGCGTCAATCAACAGCACGGCGCAAGATTCGTTCAGCTACGCGGATCGACAAGTATACCTTTAATCTTATTAAAACCACGACCTAGTGCGTGTAGCAAATATTAGTCGGGTAGCATCTCAATATCCGCAGTGCATACATAGCAATCAGTATTCATAACAAGCAAAACGGAACGAAATAACAAATTCTTAAAGCACGTGACCACAATGCAGCAAGGTGAGAGGTATACTATTTCGGTGCTGGCATCGAGCCACATCAGGCGCTGCCTTGCCTATGTAAGTCTATCAATTGTCGGCTTTACTATGTTTATGGGACAACCAAGTGCGTTAGTAGTTCAAAACCTTTTCATCTTACAAACCTGTCGTTTAGGAGTCCCAACAAAATCATATCTCGTAGGACAGAAAATTAATAATAATTTAATAAAATCCATTGTTACCATTGTGATAATTGGAAATTTACGATACTTAGCTACATCCACGATCAGGTAGCACATGATAGATACCAGTAAAATGCACCATCCCCAAATAAATAATGGTAACTGGAGCGACAACAAATCTCGCAACCTAATAAATAAGTATGTTTGTGAGATTTGTTGCCACTTGTGCACGTGTACTTATTTATGTCTTACGTACAATAGACAAATAGTTACCGGTTGTGGAAGTTGCTACGTAATTATACAGAATAGAAAGCGTTTATTAGGCATAAAATACAAAATATTAAAACAACTAAAAACACAGTGACGGATTTTAAAAATTTGCCCCAACTGACCTCTAAAATTTGACACGCTAATTTAGTTCAAAATCATATTAATTACATTTATTATGTTAATGAAATTTCAACTTTATTAAACCTCATTACATCGGCAGGTAGCTTAATCTTATTCGTCCGTGTCGTTGACATAGAACTTATGGTTTCTACGGTGCTAGCACGAGTCAGATGATATACATAGCGATATACATCGCGCTGCGTTAGATATATCTCCTTACTAGTCTGTGGTTGTTAGTTTAGACCACAGAGCAGAAAAAAATGGGTTAGACAGCGCCCGTCTCCCCGTAACACTAAGCCGTAACCTAATTTCTGTGGCCAAAAAGAAAATCGTATAATTTACGAGATTGTTGAAATAAAAATAAAAGCCTAAAAACATATTTATATTATAGTCTTCGGTTTATTTTGCGACATAATGCATATATGTTTCATAGATGCTTCGATTAACAATATCGATAATTAACTTTTTGTAACTACGGTACGATTTCCATTTTCTTCACATCCGCTTCACATTTTGCATTTTATAATTATTATTTTCTAGACGAAAACGACGTAATTTTAAAGCAATAATTATCGTAATAAAATTTAACCCTCATCAGAATGATTGCTAAAAACGAGATTGCAACCCCGAGTTCCCGATATATATGATATATTTCGCCAAGCGCCATGATCCGTGATCATAATTAACCCTTAGTAACCCTCTTTTTAGCAGACTTCGATGTGTTTTTTTTACGTATGTTCGACAACTTAATGGACCGAGGTGGTCCATTTTAAATTTTATCAGAAAGAGTACATAAGGTAGAATTAGTATTTCATATCATAGTTCCAACAAAAGAACGAACCGGCCGAACGCAAATGATAATACAATTTAGTAGGAAAAATTCAAATTTATGCAAATGTTGGCATGACAATCCCTTTGCCAAATCTGTGGGGATTTAATTAGTGGCGTATTTTATTTTCATATAAAATTGTCGGTCGTATTCCGTAATCGGATTTCTTTTAATGAGATTGTGGCTCGAAGCGATGAGCTAAAAGTGACACTCGCTTCGTAAAAGTATTTCGATTTGTCTTTCCATTGTTATACAGTTGTAATAAGATTAATTAATAGGTCAGGGAAACGTTTGTTTGTGAAAAACATGTGAGTTCGAGTGGTATTTTTATTATTATTATTGGCGTTTCCCTTTTATATTTCGCCAAAATCCAGTGTTGTTCAGTTTAATTATTTTTCCTCCTTTAGACTCTGTTTTAATATAAAGTGTATGTAGTAAAAGCTCAATATAATTTTTAATTTTGATACTCTCCCTCAGCGAATGCGTATAAGTGTAGTACTCGAATTGACATTTAAGAGACATTGCTCATTTTGGACTCGGGGAAAATGTACCATTAACTGTCTCTTTCGTCCGTCAGGCGTGTAAGATTTCGTCAATCGTCTACTTCTATTGGTTACTGCATTCTATATATTAAATATGGTGTCGTAGAAAAAAAAATGTTCAGTCCTGTTGTCATTTCACAACATAAGATTTTTTTTTGATAATGCCTAGCCCCATTCTAATGTGTTAAAGAACTGATTTTAATTTTTTTTCACACACTGTTGCACAGAGTAATACAGAATTGATAACGTTGACTTAAAAAAATATTGTCACAGTGTAGAAAAGTCTCCGCTTCAGCATGTATCACGGCGAGAAAATCCTGTCGTTATGAGGCTAATTATTATCAGACGGAGGCTAATGTAAATAAGAATCTAATGCACGTTTTATACACCATTGTAATATTTATATAGGGCAATAAACAAATTTTACACCAATATCCTGTTTCGTTTTATTTTATTAACTTCCAGAGTTTGAAGTTCCTGAATTGTAAACGCCCTGCTATCGAAGCGTGTAAAATAATCTATAGCGAGGTCAAGGCGTACGAGTCGATGCACTGCATCAAATGATAATCTGCTGTACAATTAAAGGTAATACCATAAACATAATGTGGTTCATATTGTATTAGACTAGTTTTAAATCGTAATAGTTCAATCAGGTCAGGTATTACTTAGGTGTTTTGCAAACAGCAAACTGGTGTAGCCCAGACCAGAAAAGTTCTTATTCGATATCGTACGTAGGTAAAGTAATTCTTTCTTATGCATATAATTGCTCTGACCTGTTAGTTGAAATTAAAATCCACCGTTGACCAATCGGTAATCTACGTGATATGGTAGTATAGCATATCGAGAAAACTTGCGAAGAAGCAGTTGTAAAATGATAACAAGACCAACGTTTTAAAAGAGACTTAAGGTGTTTGAGATTAAACATAATAAAGGCAAATCAAAGCACGAATAAAAGCAAAAAACCCATATGGAATATGCTCAATCCAACTTTAAATAAAGAAAAGTAACACAAACAGAGCCAGATAAAAATTTAAGATGTTCACATATTGCGTCACACATATAAAACCAGGAGTATCTTGAATACAGCTATGAGGTTGACAAAAGATTTAAATGTACTATATATAGTCGCTCATTAGCTCTACAACTATATATTTTCATATTTTGGTACTAAGTACTTGACATATTGTAAAAATACAATTGTTAAATTGCAACGCTTAAATAGAAAAATGAGTCAATGTCACTATAACTTAGCTTGCCATTGACACTGAAAATCCAAAAATAGCTGAGAAAATACATATTATTAAGTCATGCTCTTTAAATGGGATTGTGCGATATTTTAGGAATCACATTCTTGGAGTAGGCACTTCTGCGAATAAGAAACTAAATATTTGGCCAATCTCCACGGGAACATTGCACGAACACTTTCATTGAATCACGCATATTGCATCCCAAATTGTCACCGGACAAATATCCGGAGGACGTCCGGTCCAACGAGGAAAGTGATTTTCCTCAAAGGCATATTATTAATTAAATCTAAGCATTCGCCAAATTCTGTATGAATATCGAGGGGTTTAATACAATCCACCGTTTATGTATAAACTAGCTAAAGCCAATGATATTTTTTGCTGGACTGTTTCCTTAGGAAGTTTGGGATAAAAAAAATATAGGCTATAAATAAATACGCTGAAAAAGATTATATAACATTCCACTGGTGAAGTCTATCCAATATAAAGTTTATTCAACACAAAAGAAAACGTAAATCTTTTATATTTATAATATTAGCGCAGATAGTGTAGACAGACGGCAAGCAACACAATAGCATAGAAAGTTCGAGAAATGAATAATGAACCGGATTTTTCACCGGCATAAATACTAGTGACAGTAATAAAAATTACAATGGTTTACGTCTTTATACTGGCATGGAGGTTGTCGTAAATATAAGGTTTTATTTCAAAAACTTACTATTATGTCGACTTTCGTGACTACATAGGTATAAATAACAAAAAAACAAATACTTTGGTAAACAACCAAATAACAACGCAGATAAAATAGAAGCAGTTTACATAAAATTAATAAACATATAATATGATAAATCGATCACACAAATTCATATGTATTGACAGATCTGTGGACAAACTACAAACTTAATGCGGAGCAGCGTGCGAGGGTAGGCCAGCAAGGTGAACCGGGGCACACAGTTGACGCGTTGCCAATCACGTACATATGTATTATACTCAGAAATAATAAGTAAACCATCAATGCACTCAGATAAAACAAGCAGTTTTGAAACAAGGAAAGTTTACTCTAGAAAACAGTGAATTTGTTGTTAATTATATTTTAAAACTTACAAAGTTATTAATTTTTCTGGAAACACCTAGAAAATATAGCGTGGCAAACAAAAAATGATTCATCATTATCGGTGTGTAGACAGTTGATGATATCGCGGTACCAATTTATAAAAGTTAAAGACCTTTTATAAATTGGTTGAAGGATATCAAAACGGAGACTTTGTTTAATGAGACATCTATAAATCTTTTATGACAAAATAAAACCTTATGACAATGACATGTCGTTTATAATGCCGTGATCTCATACGTGTCATAAGATTTGTTGGGCAACACATTAAGTATTTTGTGCTGACACTATACGTGTGGGACATTTATTACTGGTTTCTAGTTCAAGCTTTAATCTAATTTAATCTGAGAATAATAAAAATAAACAGCTAAATGTATTACTAAGTGCCAAACTCGATAATGACTGGACCGCTATTTTTAACACGCTTAAGCCCGAGAAATATTCTTATGAAGAAGACAACAATACTCTTATAAAACAGGGCTGTGCAAAATGACCAGCCGCCTAACACTCTAAGTCTAAGCCATAGGATACAACGTCTGGTCTTAGCGTATATTATGACGATATTTCGATTGATTTTATAATTTTGACATGTCTTTTATTGATCTTTCGATAGATAAACTCCTAAATTGGTAACACTGCCGCCAAATCCATAATCACCATTATTTATCAATTGATTGTCGTTATTAAAGTACATATCAGTTGACACGTTCTTTTCTTATTAAGTGATAAATAAAAAAAAAAGAACGATATATAAGAAAGAATATTTATTTGCGATAAGTAAAATCGAGGTCAAGGTCCCTAGGGTCGTGGGTAGGTTTCTTAGAGGTCTGATGGTAGATCACTCGATAGAACTTCCCTGTACTCCTGTGAATTCTACGGTGCGCCGGGCTTCAATTTCTGGTTTCCATAAGGCACTTCTCCAATTCTCAAATATCAATTCCCAATATAAGTAAAGTTGGCGTGATTTTCTTAATCCGTACGGAGTTCCTGAAGAAGTCACAATAATGCCACATTATTACCCTATGAAGAGAAGTCGGGTACTGCCACTAGCGTTGGTCGTTAAAATTAGCAATTAAATCGTAGAATCTAGCAAAGCTAGTTAGTACAGGAGTGAAGAGAGTATTCTTAATTAATCTGGGTCGAAGTGGCAGTTATAAATAAAAAAAGCAGTAACGGTTACATAAACTGATGGCATTTAAATGAAATAAAAAAAAGAACATGGAACGTAGGTAGCAATATAAAATATATATCAATAATGACTTTTATTATTGATCATGAAATATTACGGTGATTCTTGTTAAACTTAAGTAAATTAATTAAGCAAAAGCTGCATACTTAGAAATGTAAAATAAGTAACTACAATAATTCAAACGTTTCTACTCATTAAATAATTGGTTAAATGCACAACTTACCCAGTACGGGATTATATTTTTTCACTACACTTCTAAGTGTTTCTTATATTTATTTAAACTTTTTTTTTTATATATTTATTTAAAATAAGAATCGTCAGTCGAAGACTTAGTAAAAATCGAACAGACTTTATATTTTGAAAAGCGTTACACAGCTGTTTTCAAACAAGATTCATTTGTAAGTGTGGCTCGCAACAGGCACGAGCGGCTGGCCGCCGCCAGCCGCCGCGCGGTCGACTTGTTATCGTTTTTTATGCTACCCGCGCCCGCGCCAACATCGCTGTATATATATATTACATCTGCGTGCGATCTGTTTGTTTGTAAATATTTAATTTGTATATAGTTAGGTTTTAAGTATTTTTTTTTTAACGTATAATTATTTATTCTTTAGTAGTTATTAAGTTTTCATTAAAAATTAACATAGTTTTAAGATTATTATTTATTTTAATTTATTTGCAGTTTGTAAATAATGATAAACAATTCATAATTAATACGGAGACACGTAAACATTAATTTACTGTTTTATCATTAAATAGAACAACGTTACACAGTCCTAAAATGAAACGAAATATCGTCATAAAATCGCTAAGATGTTCTATCATATGGCTAGAATTAGGCAATCAACACTCCTGGGCACCATTTTAAACTCTTACTAGAGTAGAATAGCGCTCCTAGGGAATAGGCATCCTGCAAGGAGAGAGCGCCGACCCTACCCCACTTTGGAACCCCTAAAAGATCAGGTGACGCCGGCGGGAACGCGCCCCCATGCATCAAGATTGCACGTTTCCGCAACCTCATCCCTGGTTCACCTACTTCATCATAATAACTAATCAGTTTAATATATTTTTCATAGACAATAAACCTGTTTTTTCATAGACAATAAACCATAATTACGTATATGAATTCAATGATAAGGGTGACATAATATATATTTCCAAAGCCTGTATTAAATTAGGGCGAAAATCTCATCGATAGATTAGTAGGATAGATACACTAAGCACAATGATAATATTTTTTAAATAGTACACTCATACTGTTATCATTGAAATCAAGTAACACAATAACTCTGTACATGATTATAAATTAAAAAAGAAATAGGAACAATTAACTGGTAAAAATGTATGTACGCGATTATTGTCGAGAGGTGTAATTAGCGGCTATTGTTTGTCTAATTGTGATGCGCGTGAGCATCGCTGACGGGACGCGCCGCGCGCACGTTGATGTCGAACACAAGGAGCGAGTCGAATATAAGGAACTCAGGCTATTTTTGACATAGATACTAGAGTTCGAATACGTAAAACATCATTCGAATGCAGAATCTAATAAATATACTACTAACAAATAAATAATATGTTATTTTAAACCTTCATCGTCATTGTTGCGAGTCATGATCGCGGAATAACGGAGTAACAAGTATAAGGTACAGGTAGCAATCTCGTAGTCAACTATTAATTGTCAAATTGAAATTTACTCCAACAAACCACTTTTCTATGTTCTTATTTACCACTTATATTCAACGGAAACCTATCGAACAATAGTCTAGGGTATGAAAATAATTAAAATACTGATTAGTGGCTGAATAGTATTTCAAAAGTTTACCAAAGCATTCTTATTAGGTTTGGCTGTCGGAAATGGTACAATTTACTATACAAAGTATTTAGATAGAAAATAAATACTGTAAATTCGATTGAATTAAAGAAAACTTTCTTAAGAAATTTTGTATGACCAAAATTTAAGTTAATTTCACTATCAAATGTTTTCACAAGTTCGTCACAGACCGTCAAGGAATCATATAAAGATAAAACACATCAAGTAAGGTATCACATAAATTATCGAGATTAGCAGTCACTAGCGCAACCGTCAATTAAAAGTGACATTAATTTAAACGACTTTACCGATACAGATTTATAATTAATTAGAGCTTAAATGCGTCATTAAACCTTTATAGATGTTTGTGCAACTGACCGTTAATCTTATAACAAACAGTTTTCATCCAAAACTTGAATGAAAACTGTTTTGACGGCCTTCACTGGAACGTCATATCTTTATCTGGGGGCGCGATATCTCATAAACATTTGGGTAGCGTTGCACAAAAGTAAATAAGCATGACCTTGGGAATAATAAGAGCTCGCCGCGGTTTCGCGAGATAGCAAACAACATGAGAGCACAAACGAGAGTTGTGGGCCTTGAAAGAATCGAATGACGTTGCGCAACACAGAGAGATCACTGACCTGTGTAACCATGTCCCAGTAGAAGCCGTCGAGCATCGATTTTCCATGTTGATGCTGTCTGCAGAGGGCGGGCCAGAGAGAGGCGCGGACGGGGCTGTTGATAGGCCACGAGTTCTCTCTGATGAGTAGTTTGAGTTCTCGTTTGCGGCCCTGCTGGAGCAGGGGCTGGATCTCCTCGAAGGTTTTGAGGGGCGCTTTTTTTCCTGCGAATAACGGGGAAGGTAAACACTGTGTCCACACTGTCGCGGGCGGGTCCGAGCCGGCGAGGGACTCGGCGCTGGGTGCGCGGAACGCGGCCGGTTCTATGTACATCGCACTGGTGGTGCGCAACACATGCTTTCGGTGCGCGTGCGCCGGCGGCACTGCCGCGCCCGCAAAGCAAGCTTGCCAGCCTCCGGAAAATGCGATAGCACGCCTCAACACTGTCACAGTTCGATTGTTTATTTGACCGTGTGATGCGTCATGGTCTTACCGGCCGACGAGTTTTTATTTATTGATTTAATTATTAATTATGAATTCGCGAACACTCTATCTTTCTATGTTTGCAAATCTATTAATAATATGGTGTACGATGACGAAATCAGGCATTTGGTTTTAGATTATGATTCTTGAGTATATCAGTGATGTTATACATCAAATAAAAAACATTACATTACACAGATCTCACACCATAACATCATGTACAATTCTAAAACAGTTATCAAACGAAGAAACGCAATGCTTTGGACGACTGCCAAGTAAACGAAAATTTCGTAGTGCATACGTATTCCGGTATCGAGAAAACACCGAATGTAAACAACAAATATTAATAAAAATATAGGTTAAAGTCATACTTTTGGACTAACGTGTAAATTTATATTAATTTCACTAGCAAAATATTTATTTTCAGACGCAATCGTGTCTTTACTTGGGCTTCTGATGTTATCTATGACATGACATTTCATGTACTCAGCCTCGTCTTTCGCCTGACTTCATTAAGTCACGCCTTGTACGCACCATAAATACACAATTTTGTAAGTAAATTACATAAACTTAATATACTTTTATATAAAAAAAAAATTATAATAATCGAGTAAATAAAACCAAAGCATCCCGATGGCTTCAAAGACCCGCGCCGCTAGCGGCAGCGTTAAGTAAACAAGACACATTGATAACACTATCTTGGTCTCGAACCACTAGATTACCACTCGGCGCACACGCATACGCACGAAATATTTGAACTATTCAATATATGAATATGAATCACGATTTTATTCACCAATCACCATGTGATAATTTTAATAATTAAATTGCAAATCATACGGTACCTTGGGTTATTATTATAATTAATTCAACTATTACATAATAATAAAAAGTATGGAGTTGTTATTTGACATGCGAAACCTATAGATCTTTGAAATGCTAAATATCTTTTATCCCGCAAACGATTTTTATAATATGTTATCATTCGTCTCGTCTATCACTCGTTAAAAAAAAAAAGAGGTAATTCATAAAGTTGTCAACAAAAGACGATAAGACCGATTGATCAATTCATTAATAATTTTGGTGTATAATTAAGGATATATTCTTTATATACTATACGAAAAATACACCTAGAATTCACTCGTTTGAAGCCGACGCTGATGTTACTCGTAGTTCTCTATCTAGTATAAAACACTACAATAAGCTGATAAAATTTTAAGTGAGTCAGTATATACTAGCATATGTAGCTGCCGAAAGTTTTTTTTTCCGAAGACCGAGAGTTTAATTATTGAAGTTTTTGTTTTTTTTTTATTCACGGTAATATTACGCAAAGCTCAGCACAGATTAAAGTAACCATAATATATTCATTTTGTAATTGTAATATCTAAATTTGTGTTTTACCTACTTATTATGGCGTTATTTTATGTTCGTAGTAATTTTTTTTGGTACAAGGAAAAAGAAAAGATTATTCTATGATACCAAAAGTTTTACTTGAAACATTACAATTACAAATTTAGGATATATTAATCATTTTGTAGTGTTTTGTTACTAGATAACTGTATAAGCAATGTGTTGCTGCTACCTGTAAATACTAAACTATAATTTTCAAACTTTTTATGTTTTTGAAATTGAGGATGCCCTTCATTAATATAATATACTCGAAATACGTTGCTCTGTTGTACAATTGGATAAAAATACACTTTCTTTATAAAATAATAAAAAAAATACAATTCTCGTTACTCATTCAATGACTATTGTAAAAAAAAAGTTTTCTTATTCCTTTATTATATTTGACCAATTTTGCATTCACCATGCTATACTGAAAAATATACTATATTACTATTTACTAGTTTTTGTGCTAGTGCTGCCCACTGGCGGCAGAAACTTGCAGTAATACGTCCTATTCAGAGACGCATCGGGCGCACGTATTGCTACGCCTGAATTTAAGCTACAACGTAGTCCGTAGTACAGTTTGTAACTTACATAATGTCAATTCGTATTGTATAATTTGTGAAAAGATATTAATAACTTTAAATATGTACATAATATGTCAGTAACAATAAGCATGTTTTAATATTTCAGATTTATCAGTAACTGTTACAGTGCTTATTTTCTATTTACAGCTACAAGTAAACAGAGCAATAAACACTAATAGCCTTAAACCCATTATCGTTTATTCAGTGTAGTGTTGTAACACTTATGAAAGTGGGAAAACTACGTCATTGGGTCAAAAGCTATAATTTTAGGTTGTCAACAGTTAACAACTTAAAATTTTAGGTTTTGGTACTTAATAAATTACTTTCTTATAATAAAAATTAGGTCTTCGTAATGTTGGTAAACAAAATAAGTGAAGTTGTTTTCATATACTTTTCTCAGATCCTTAATAAGTACAGCCCTCGGTTCTTTGGAAATTCGAAAGTAATAAGCAACCACAGTTCCCGGACTCGAGACATTATAGTAAAGTTTATTTTCTATATTACTTGCTATTTTCGAAACAGATTTTTGTTTATATAGCACATTTTATTCGTAAATTGAAATATGTAGATATTTATATACAATAAAATTTAACACATGACCATGTATATTATATATACTAAAGTCATTTTTTTTAACAATCCCTGCTAGACTACCAGCGCCGTTGCGGGCGGCACCAAATGGTTCTTACCGTAACGGCACAAGCTGAGTAGTGTCCTAATTGACCCCATCACATACATGTAGGTACCTACTTAAACTCGTACACACTTGCCTTTGTTGTTTCCTTTTTTCTATGTTCCCACCTACTTTGTAACCGTTGTATATGTGATGGGCGATAAAATTCTTAGTTAGTATACAGACCCGACCCGGAATCGAACGCGAGATCTCAGATTCCGAGATACGGCGATACGTTGAAAACGGTATTGTACACTAGAAAATAGGAGATACGTCATTGTTATTATAAATGCAATAGTATACATTATTGTTATTTATCATACTGAAACTATTGTTCAGACCGAAAACGTTGCAACTATACGCTATACCTATAGTAGGGTTTCGGACCGATCTATAGCAAAAGAATCGATCTTGCTAATCGATTCGAGACCTTTAAGATCGATTCGGATAAAATCGATGACGTAAAGATTGGTCTATCAAGAATCGATTCATTCTCCGAACATCATACATCATCATCATCTACAAAAGCTTTGTATCTAAACTAGCTTTTGCCCGCGACTTCGTCCGCGTGGTAAAGTAACTTTGAGCAGCATTTCTAACGAATATTTATTCATGATATCGTGTGAAATACCTGAAATAAAGTTTCTTTATCAAAATCTTTTCTTAGGGGATGCTTATGTAGCTTTATGCATGCAGTCTGAACCCGATCGGTTTAAAATTGACAAAGTTTCATACAAACTTTCATCCCCTTGGGGATAGAATTAATGAAAATCCTTTCTTAGGGGATGCCTACGTCATAAAAGCTTTATGCATGCAAAGTTTTAGCCCGATCGGTTTAAAATTGATAAAGTTTCATACAAATGTTCATCCCCTATTTTATCCCCTTAGAGATAAATTGATCAAAATCCTCTCTTAGCGTATGCCTACGTCATAACATCAACCTGCATGCCAAATTTCTGCCCGATCCGTCCAGTGGTTTGGGCTATGCGTTGATAGATCACTATGTCAGTCAATCACCTTTGAGTTATATATCTTTAGATAGACTAAATTATTGGGGTATTATCGAATTATTACCATAAGGAAATTGCTTACCGATAATTTTAATTTTATGAATATGCCGTTGTTTTCTAATTTAATCACTTACCCCATCCAGTTCAACTAAATACAAGTACTGCACGAAAACGATACAGTTCTATGGGTAGCAATACGTATCGTTTACTTTCAATAATCCTACAGGTACCTAATATAATTTGGGTCAATGCCCAATTTTCATTTGTCCTAGAAATAGAGCTGAGGCCAGGGCTTGAAACCGGTTCAGAATAAACCGTTTTTATTTAGGTAAAATCTGTTCTCTTATAATGTTTCGTTCCGGATCGGAACTAAATGCGGAGTGAAATTCGGATGGAATAAAAACCAGTTAATTCACTTGCTTCGTAAAAAGTTATGGTCTTACGCTTTTAATGCGAATTATATCATTTTTAAGCGATGACAATTATCATACATGTGTACGGATGTTAATATAGGACTATAGGCACTTAAAAACCGCGCTGAAGTTTGTGAGATCATTGTCTGGAGTCATATTTAAACCGGTTAATGAAGAAAACCGTATTTCTAGTGAACCGGTTTAAAAACCTGTTCAATGGAGCTGAACCTTTTATGTAAAGTTCCGCATATACTTACGTCGAACCGGTTCAAAAATTAAACCGGTTTCCAAGCCCTAGCTGAGGCTAAACCTTCTTTAAAAAAAAGTATATTGAATTTACGAAATTTTTTGTACACGTTAATCATTCTTCTGAAGAATACAAAATAATGTCAAAAAAGCAATAATGTTCGCGAGGACATATGTTTAACCCTTTTTTTTATCAGACGCATATGCCCATTATGATCCCTAAGCAAAAGACGAAACCGCACTGGAATTAAACGCAAGTCTGAAACTTTGCGGTTTGTAACATAGAGCCTTCTACACAAGCGCATGCCATTAACCGATTGGAAATAGGAGTCACAAAGTAAACGATTTTGCGTTTTCTGCTAAACAAACTAAACAAGAATACTTTAAAACACAGTGTGCTCTTAGCCTAAATTATAGAAAACCAAAACAAACATCTTTCTGTAACGGTAATAAAAGGAAAATTTGGTTTCTTTGATTCTGAACATCTCTCTGAACGTGTCTGAACATTTGTACATAGATAAAATATTAACATGAAAAATCCCCTACTAGTCTTAAGTCATACATTACATTTACTTTTATTATTTTAACAGCTTATTGTCTTTTTATTGAGAGAAACGTTGATTTATTTTACTTGGATCATTTATTTAGTGAAATATGAATATGCTTGGGTTTTCACAACTATCTAAAAATATAATTTTATTCCTTTAAAAAAACCTTAACTGAAATGTCCCCAATCATTTCAGTGCGTCGCTATATTCGAGATATGGAATTAAATTTCCTGCGACAATATCGAATTTGTTTTAAAGTAATTTAATGCATTTTAAATCGCGCAATATGCAAACGTCAAACATCTGTCTCATTGACAGCGGAGCGATTCCATAAAATCCGAGCCGGAATTTGAATTCACTCAGGTGTACGAATTCACTTCGAAAGCGATATCCGCTAAAACTTAAATTGGTATTAACGTTTTGTGGTGTAAGTGAAGTTATTTTCAAAATGACATTGGAATAGAATATCTGAGACACGTATGAATGAATTAATCTAATTTTGTATTTTTTTATAAAAAAATGGAATCAATAGAATGTCTACACTAATGCAAGTTAAGCCGATGTTGCTTTCGAAGTGAAATCGAATTCGGTTTTTTATGGTATCGTTCGCTGCTCTGACATTTTGATCTCCTCTTCTCGTTAGCGTGAAGGGCATTATAAAAAATGACTTAACCAACGCATGTTTTGTAATGACAAGATTCTAGATTCGGCATTATTTTTTCTGTAGATTACAAATTCTAGAAACATGCCTACTACTCAAATCAAAATAAGAGTTTCATCGAATTGTTTTTGAAGACTAATTACCTACTATAACATTTAATTACTAAAGTGATTTAATGATTCAGAGAGATAAAGCATAATATACCTAGGAATATTACTGAGCTCCCTTAAATGTTTTAAACGACAGACATAATTTTATTCATGTTGGTAGCCAAAAAAATGGTTAAAATTATCTTGTAAATTATATTATTGGCATCGTACAGAGGACACATTATAGACAAATAAATAGTTATATTTATCAAGGTATACAAAATATCCTCTAACAGAACACTTTTAAAAATTAATCTGGTAGGTTTTTAATTAATAATCAGTTTGAACCAATAAACTAAAAATACAATTACGAAAAGAATACATTTATTTATTTTTATTTATTAATTATAACAGTTTTCTTACATAAATTTTCTACAATAACCTTTTTTCCTCTGCCAACAGGATAGAATGGACCTGTCATCACAATTTACCTCAAAGCAAAAATATAGGTGTTCTCGGTGAAAGCGAAAAAATCCAATTAGTACAAGTGTGAAAGACGAGGCTGAGTACGCAAAAACTAATTAAGAGCTGTCGAATCAGTCTACCTACAGCGCTACTGAAACTTGTCCAAAATTAATTAAACAATGAAATTTAAAAATAGACGAGTATAGGTAACAGAGGTAGCAAATATTGGATCGTCGCAAGTTTTCGACGACATAATTTATCTAAAGTTGTGTCAATAGGCAAATGTCAAAAATGGAGTGAATAATCTCAATAAAAAACTGTTTTCTCGAGACTTACTAGTTTGGGATGGCTACTATTATTGTTAGATAATTATGCTGTGTACACTAATTTTGGATTATTGTCTAGTCTGTATAATCTGAAACATTTGTCGAAGTCATGTGTTAACTGACTGAAATCTGTAAGTGTACCTACTTTAAATAAATAAATACTATTTAGACGTCATAGGATGAATACGGAACAACCCCTTCGCCCGCGTAAATAATAGCTCGTGTCATCCGCATATTGGATAGCTTGGATCGCCTGTTAGCTATACGTCTAGGTTTTGTCTGAAGTCGAACTATTTCTTATTATTATTGTGCCTGCTAACTTGACGTTTTAAGCAACGGCAATTCTAAACAAACGAATCAAATCAAAGTTTTATTTGTAAAAAGTTTAAAACTTTATAAAACCAACGATTTCTTCTTGATAACTCTTAAATTACAGTCACAATTGTTTTGTGTATTTAAATCCTTCTTTCTTTTTGATTCCCACTCGTTTGTTTGGAATTTCCGTTGCTTTAAGTGTTAAATTAGCAAGCACACCGATAATCAGAAATAATTCTATTGAAGTGAGCGAAATTAATGTTAGAAATTAATGTGAATTGTATTTCTATCGTTCCTGCTATCTAGACGTCTAGCGAACAGGCACATTAAGTTATTCCAATATCTCTTTATACACAGTGTACCTATTTATATACTATGTATCACTATTTACTCACAATTTATTGACATATATTTCTACTACTTATACTTATTGACACAAATTCGTTGGTGTGCCTGCTGTTGTCACCGAAACAAGCACAAGTGCGGGTTGCACTTGTGCTTGCTACGGTGACAACAGTCTAACGAAATACAGAAAATATAATGATATTTCTTCATTATTAAATAAATATAACGATTGTAATTATATTTTAATCACATCATACATTATTAAACAAATATATTTTGTTATTAGTAGGATATATGGGATCTCTATAGGTTTTTTGTTACAATGTCTTTTGAATTTATCAAATATAGGTTTATACATATTTATAAATTTAAAATCCTTAACGCGTTGAGATTTTAATTCTGCAAAAAACCTATTGCCTAATGCGACGTGCTTGTTGATTGTTACATAAATTGAAAAAGTTACAAAAAACGTTCTATAGAAATTCGAACCCTAATTTCATAAATTTTGATTATTGAAAATGATCTTGATTTTCCTTTGTCACATACACGTGCTGCCAAACAATGTGTCTTAGATTCTTGTCACTTTTCACGTGGTTCAAAATTTACGTTTCATTTGTTTTTATAGCTTTTATAAACTGCTCATATACTTTAAAATTTTTGAGCTAAAACAATTACATTCACGGTCGAATGTGTGTACCGTGTTTTCTATACGGTCGCAAGAAGGAAACCTAGGTGATCTTACGTAGGTCAAGGTCACAAAATGGATCGTCATAAATATTTTTTGTGTGATTTTTGTGTGTCTAAAAGGGAAGACCTAGACGAACGTATCACTAAGACTAGATTTTACGAAATTCGACCACTAAGAGGGTCAATTAGGGTATGAACATTTTTATGGATCTTTCTCATTTCTGGACTTAAAACTAGACCACGCGGGCGAAGTCGCGGGCAAAAGCTAGTATAATCATATGTTTGATTTTCATAAAATTATTTTTATTGGGAAATATTGGTATAGCCTTAGATTTTTTTTTTTTTGTAAAAAAGAATAACGACTGGTGACCACGTGACTTAGATCGGAGCCCTAGTAAGATATGTATCGTTTACTGGGGGCTTGTTTTATTGACACATCATCACTCATAAATACGATGAAATACATTTTCTGAAAAAACTTGAAACGTTATCCGCACGCATTAACATAAACACGTTTCAACTACACGGTATTGAAATTTATTATGATCTAATATTGTTTTCATTTTAAGCACACCCATTACCTCACTTCTCATTAGCGGTCCGTTCATTAATCTGGACACCGTTAATTATTACTTTAATGCCGACATCGTAAATATGTTATGCGTGCCGTATAAAACCGTCGGAAAATATACTTTGGCAACATTCCTACTTGCATTCTTCACGACAGTCAAGGAACTCAGATTAATAATAATACGGAACGACAAACGCGTATGACTCTAACACCGAAAGTAGTTGTGAAAAATAAAAACTAATCTGATACAAAAATTATTTATTTTTATAAGGTGAGTGTGACAGGTAATACCTAAAAGGGTAGTCCTAGACGAACGTACTACGATCAAATCGCGAAGGTATTAAAGAAAGGTCAGGTCAAAAGTACCCTAAACCGACATTCTTGTAATGAAAAGGCTGATGCGTGTAGAAAAAGCGAGAGAGATATATCAAGATCGTCCAAATGGAAGGACGTGGTCTCTTGTCTACCCCGCCGGGAAAAGGCGTGACATTATAGATATATGTATAGATAGATTTTTTATGCATTTCTATCACTGTGGTAATGGCATGCGTAATGAGGAAGATTTAATACAATATTCACTCTCATGATAAAACCCAACATAGAATAACTAGCGGACCCACCGGACCTCACTACTATAGGTTCCCTTTAATGTTTGGGACCGGCGCATTCATTACACGGGCCTTTTTTACATACTCGCTCTCACCAGCGTTGGGTTGGCGGGTAATGTATAGCTTTCCCGCCGCGCCCTGTAAGAAGGGCTAGTCAAAAAGCACTAAAACATAACGATGTCCGTCTCCATGAAGGCGATACACAAGGACAGTCCGAATACCACTTCCCTCGCCATTCGCCCCGATTTCGGTCCACCCCTTGCAGGACGGGTCCATCTGCGACTACGATTCAGGAATATTTGAGACATACCACCCAGACCGGGCGAAGATGTGAAATGGTCAGTTAGCGCGCAAACCAACCAGATTAACCCTGTCGAAGGACCGGAGATGCGGTACTGAGCAATCTCCAGTCCTTATCGGTCCAGTTGGAAGAATCGACCTAGGCTGAGCCATCGTGAATGATCCTCATCACCGTAGGTCAAAGAGATCATGCTTGCATACTTTGCCACGGGCATGCCCGCTAGTGAATTCCCTGCTCTAAACCATCGAGACCCTAATTGGACTGTACTCTGATGTAAGTCGTCTGTTTTTTCATCATACTTGTGAAAATGTATTCGCATTGGTTAAAATCATTATTGTTTTCAAATTGATAAAGGAAAATATACGATTCGTTATCTTTATAATTTAAATTATTAAATTTTTAAAGGTACGGAAGATGAATTCATATTGCATCCCACATAAATAATTGGGGAAAAAAGGACAAGCAAATAATGCGGCTTCGTTCATTGACTCATGTTATAAGGAAGCTAGCTTATTTATTTATCTCTTTTTTTATTACAGGCCGGGGAACGCCAGAACGACCAAATTGATCGTCTATTTATCGGAGGATCAGAAGTCATAAAAACCCGACGAGCTAATAGGAAAAATTATGATTGACACGAAAGTAGAATCAATGCCTTAAAGTTCTCGCCGCCTACCCCACAACGGATCTGGTGTGAAGATATAAGATGTACATACAATCCGATGTACCATTTATAACCACTACTTGAGATGCTGAAAAAGTTTAACGGAGCCCTTTTAAAATAATCGTAATTATTTATAACCACAATACGGCATCTTCTATCCCTATCTATCTTATACGGGCGCGTTTATTTCGTATCATTTTGAGATATTTTACCCACAAAATGAATATTCATCATCATCAGCCCTTTGATATCCTCACTGCAGTAGTTCAGACCTTTCTTAAGGATGGTTAAGGAAATAAGTATTACACAATATCAATACAACGCTGATAGAACAAAGGCTAACGTTACAAGTTGTAAGGATAAGTTCATTGTGTCAGATTTTCCATAAAGCGCCTAGATACTAGGTACCTATTAGGCTTCGTAATATCAGGAGTATCGATACCTACATTCAAAAACTTCTCTAATATAACCTAGTCTTTTATTCCTATACATTGACATTGCAGTAAATGTCTAATACAAATAAGTCGTTTTACCAATACATCGCCGGAAATCTATCTATCTCAATATTACATCATCATGAAACAATTTTATGCCAGTCGATGATGAATTCTTCAAAATATGAGTAACAATTTCGCATCAACTTTTTTAATATGTTGTTCATTCACTACTGCAACGTTACGTAACCAATAAATTTAAATTCCGATTTATCAAACCAAAACATGTTTACAATTCGCAATCTAAATCGAGGTTAATTTACTCACTTACAAAATCTATAATTTGATATTATTATAACATAAAACAACCTAAATTCAAAACCGGCAGTTATGCAAATGGAGTTTTCGCGGTTTCGCTAGATGGCGTGTGAGCCCTCTCCACATGCGCCAGTGCATTTAATTAGACATTAGACTATAAAATCATCGAAATGTCGAGTCAAAATTCAGGCTCAAATATTAGTCTGCAAATATTTATCACGCCATTGATATATTAATACACTGATATTCAGTTAGTTACAGTAACAAATTAGTTATATTTAAATAAAACTGTAATGAAGGTAGGTAGGGAATTGATATACCTACACCAATTAGTGCATTTTTTATCATTACTTTGTTAATATTTACTGATCTTTTGTGGAGCAGATTTCTCTTGATATATTAATATGTTGTAAAAAGATTTTTCAAAATTCAGGACTTACTTTTTTAGACTACCTGGTGATCAAAATTATAGAACAGATCAAAAAAAATATCTCTATAGAGCTTATATAATAATTGGTGGTTTTTTATATTCGTTTTTTTTTACTTTAGAAAAAAAAATTGTTGAATAAACCTCATGAGAAATGTCACTACCTGACACTATGAAGATTTATCTCATAATAGTTATTTAATGCAGTTAAAATAGAACACTTCAGGTGCTCCAGTTTGATAACACTATCGGTGGAGATTTCTTGCTGATAAACTTTTGTATTCACTTTCAGATTGCTTCATCTGTTTGGGGCCTGTTTTAGATTAAACAATGGTATTTAGCATAGTTTTTGTTTGATTGGAGATATAAAACTTCACAAACATGTTATTAAACTACCCGTTTTAAATAATATTTGCTCATTGCTGCTCAGGGAAAGCAGACAGATTGTTATGACTTTCACATAGTTAATTATAACTAATTCTTAATCTGAAATAAACATAATTTACTGCTGGAAGTTGAAGACTGTCTTGTTATGAAGACAATTAGTGAACTTTCACAAAATGAAATCTATCAAAAAATAAAAATTAAAAAATAAGCATACTCTACAAACATTTTGTAATACTATTTATCATATTACTGAGTATTTATGTATAGTGATTAGATTATTTAATTGAAGGTAGGTAAATAAGATTTATGCATTATCTTAAAACAATATTTAAAGGGATAAATCAGAATTGTAAAGTCTAGAGTTGTAAATTTGTTATTTGAAAAAGTGATAAGAATATTAAATGAAAAATTGAAAACTATTTTGTGAATGTATTTAAAAAATAAAAAAAGCCAATAAACAGAGCATTGAACTATTAAATTGAGTAACATTCATAGTAGTTTTAAAAACCATATATAGTGAAGACAGGAGTGAAAAACTGATAATATCACAGTATCTCAATGAAGATGGCAAGAGTTCTATTGTTATACTTCAGGGTGTTTAGACAACATGACTCCATATTTCACAAACAAAACCTGATGCATTGTGAAGTTTCAATGAATTCATAATGTGAAGTAAATTGATGAAATGCTTTAACTACAATAATATTTTATTAAATAAAATTATTACAGTTATAATACTAAAATATTTAATAGATTGTAGGTAATCAAAAAAATATCTAAATAATAAAAAAAAGGTGTTATCTCATACTACTCCTGTTTTACAATTAAACAAGGCAGTGCAGTATAAAATGTTGTTATTTTCAAATTCTTGATAATATTAATGAATAAATTTTCATGATGTTGAGCTCAAATCATTTTTTTTATAAAATTAGATACATACCCACATCACTAAGATATTTGTAAGTTATTAAAAAAAGTAAGCAATATTTGTATTTACCTGGTGGGCTGTCTGTCAAAATAGTGATACCGGTGGGATCAACATGAGGGGGGAACGCCTCATACAAGTCGGGCTCTTCTTCAAGCACTGCCGACAACATTGCGGAGGGCATCCCGTAACCACTCACACATACACACACTCACTGTGACTAGACACCGCACTACACTACACTGGACTTGCCAAGTGTCCACAGCTCTCAGGGCTCACACGGGTGAGCCACCCTGAGCCATTCTCGTATATCACTAAGCCAATGGTGTCCCACAGTCTAAGTCAAATCCTGCTGCACCATTTTCAAATCTGAAAACAAAGTTTAAATCACCAAAATCATGTCAACACCATCAACTACAGAACAAGACTGATTATTTTATCAATTTAGAGTATAATAAAGTGATTATGACTTTGATATAATTAAGTCTAATACCCAAAAGCAACAATTAATACTTAGTTATATACCTAATTAGATAATTAAACTTTTTGAATCAGCTGATTGTTACATTGCCAGGGCAGTCTTGACATTTTATAGCTATTTTAAGACATTGGGCAGCTGATCGGGCGATCTTCAATGTCAGATGCCAAGTGCGAAATGTGAGACAGAATACAATCGCGTTCTTTTTATGAAATGATATTAAATCAGTATTTATTTATTTAAATATACAAAAGGGCACAATGTCAACTCACCGCAATCCTGGCGATAAATGATGCGGTAGAGGATCTGCGACTCCGTATTTGCCGCTTTGGAGTCCCCGCGCCAACTAAACCCAGTGGTCCGTTCCCGGCCCAACGCAATCACGAATAGGATAATAGTCTAGAATGGGAACCGACGTTTCTGCTTGTCACTTAATCGAACCACACAGTACATCACACAAATAAATCGGTTACTGACCATGCACACGAAGACATTGTGATACAATAGAAATAGGAAATGCAGATTATCTAGGGTGTTCTAAACCCCTTCTTCGTTTAATCTAATTATCGATGTATCCGGTGAAAGTATTTTCTAGAATAGGTAAATTTTGGTTGACTGAAGTACCTTACAATTTTAAGTTCGAGTTATTTTTTTATGTTTTTTGAGATAATCCCGTCCGTCAATCAAAATCGCACAAAATCCAATCGGCGATTTGCGAGAACGCGAGCTCGTCGGCTGCCGTCGTCCAACAGGAAGACCATAGACAACATTTTAAAAAGCAGGCAGGTTGATAAAGTTTAGACTTTTCAAAAGAATTTCAATTTTTGCTCTTCGATCACCAATACAACTTTTTACTTTTATTTTTTACTATTATATTTAGAATTACCTAAAAAAATATAAACGATCATTCGAAATTAATTTTTTATTCAACATTTGTTCAAAGTTATTTTTAGATAAGATAAAGATAATAACGGTAATTCCTTCTTTTTTGTAACGCTTGTCCTCCACGTACAAGGATGGTTTGAAAAGTTCTCGGCTCGACCAAGAAAACAAAGAAAATGAAAATAAGTTATATTTTTCTACATATTCTCTCCTTGTCTCAATACAATGGCACTTGATATACGATTAAATAAAGAATCAAGCTTTCGAATGAAAATAAATTAGTTTACATACTACCCTCAAATCTCGGTGAGGTCGAGAACTTTTCAAACCACCCTCGCATTATAATAAGATTCTCTGAAATTAAAAAAGCTTTAAACATCTAAAATAATAAGTCAAAAATACATAAAGAGCGGCGGGGTGATCATGAAATCGGGAAATTCTGAAAAAGATTCAGAAATATGTTAATTTTACAATAAAACATATGTTATGATAAGTTTTTGTTATATTTAAATTGCATTAAAAAAAACTAACAGTTTATTGAAAATAAAGTTATTCTGTATTTCTCAGTTGTCGTTATTACTTCAATCAAAGAGCTTTATTGTATTTATTATCAAATATGGTAATGAGGAAGTTTTAAAAGTTACTTCCTAAAAACAAACTAGATGTCACTAGCGATTTTCGTATAATGACTATGATACTCATTCCAATTTTCTGTCTAGCGTAATAAAAGTATATTAATTGACTACTGAAAATTAATAAATTTGACATCGTTTTGTGTTTCTTTTAATATCTAACTTACAAATTAATTTTAATTTATTTCGATGAAATATAAGGAACGATGTTTAGTTTATAAGTTAACATTAGTGATTAGCGAACTTAATGGTGACTCGTAACTTCAATGAGAATGTATTCAAAAAAAGTTAGTTCTCGAAAGCAAACTAAATATCACAGGCGATTTTCGGATAATGAGAGTGATATTCATTAAAATTTTGTTTCTGATGTAATAAAAGTAAATTGATAATCGAAAATCAATAAATATGACATCATTTCGTGTTTCTTATAATATCTCACTTTCAAACTAATTTTAATTTATTTAAACTGCAAGTTTAAATTTTATTTTAATCGTTAGTTTAAATTGTTTATTATGTTACGTGTAAAGGAACGACGTTTGGTTGATACGTCAACATTAGTGATGAGCCATCTTATTGGTTGCTCGTAACTTTCATCCGAATTCAGGTTTGGAATGAAGAACAAAAAGGGGAGCGCAGAATTCAGCTTCTATTTGTATGTGTCATTATGCATCCACAAAAGAATGATATTAATTTAAATATCAAAATCAATTCAGTCTAGGCTGTAACATAGTACTTGTTACATAGCCAATGATTCGCAAAACTTAGGCGGGAGACTCTTGCACTGACAAGAATCGGCAAGAAACTCAGCAAGAGCTGCTTTTTTAATTTTAAGAGATTTTAAGAGAGCATGACTACTCTAGGTACTTAGTAAATAATATATTACAATAAAGCTGATTTCTAGAGTAGATTGTGTAGGAAGTCAATCTATTATTAACAATATTATAGTAAGAACCAAAAAGCACATACCCTCTGCACGAATTAACTTAACACATGGCTCGACGTCCGCCATCGACATGCAAGATCAGTAGCAATAGTATAATAACTGTACGGGTCTTTGTGATTTTGAAATTTAAAGTTTAAACTTTGCTGTTCGTTTCGGACGTCGAGTCAGGTGTTATGTTAATTCGTACGGTGGGTATGTGCTTTTTTGGTTCTTAAGACTTCTCTGTCTATACTAATATTATAAAGAGGAAAACTTTGTTTGTATGTTTGTAAGTAATGAATAGGCTCAAAAACTACTGGACCGATTGTAAAAACATTTTCACCATTCAAAAGTAAGATTATCCACGAGTAACATAGGCTATATTTTATTTTGGAAAAAAATAGGGCTCCGTAAGATATTTGGGTTTGTCGGACACAAGGTGTAAAAAATCAACCAGAAAAGTTACTTATTTTGGGTACGCTGCCTAAACTATAAAAGATATAACCATAAAATGTTCTAATTTATTGTAGATCTTATAAATATCTACAAAAAAGACCGTAACACACTATACCTATATATTTCGAGTGAGGCACAACAACCATATTTTTATTTAAAAACTTTGTTTTTGTTTTGACGACATTTAAACGCGTTTATTTTACTCATGCTATAAATCCTTATCAAAATAAATTATTTCATCACTGAGTACAGTTTATATAAGTAATATTTGGTCTTTAAATTACTAAAATTGGACGTTTGGTTTTAAATTTATGGCGAAATTAAAATATTACGAATTCTGCTGCACGACCCATTGCGAAGTGGGCGTCACCAAATGCGCGTGCGGGAGGGGAATTTAGATCTATGAGTAAGGTACCAGCGGACCACGAGGGAGAAGCTGCTGGCGGAAAGCTAGTGTGAAATAAAACAGTGAGAAAAAAGCAGCCCTTCCGCAGATTCTTGCCGGTTCTTCTCAGTACAAGATCTTCCGCCTTAGTTTTGCGAACCGTTGGCAAAGTTTTCGGCTTTCACAAGTGCTATGTAACAGCTCAGACTGAATTAATTTTGATAATTTGATGTGTGGATGCATAATGGCACATATAGAAATATGGCACATAAAAAAAAAACAATCTGAAGCAGCCGCTTTTTATTCATTATTCCAAACCTGAATTCGGATGAATCGAGTCTTTTCGTCGTCAATTGAAGTTACGAGCAACCAATAAATTGGCTCATCACTAATGTTGACATATAAATCAAACGTCTTTCTTTTACACGTAAGATAATAAATAACTTACTTACGATTCAAATAAAATAAAATAAATTTGAAAATTAGATATTATAAGAGACACGAAACAACGTCATATTTATTTATTTTCGATACTTAGTTTACTATTATTACGTCAGAAAAAAAATTTGAATGAATATCATAGACACGATCCAAACATCGCTAGTGACATCTAGTTTATTTTCAAAAACTAATTTTTATTTTTTAAATTCTTCCTCATTCATGACGTTAAACCAAAGAGAATAAAATTGTCAGTGTTGTTATGGATCTCATATTTCGGATTTATATCGAGTTGAAATTCAATTAGTTCGAGTTACGCAAACGCAACTCGATTAATACGAACTTGTGGTGACTGATACGTAGCAACATCCAATTCATCGCACTGACATCACCACAATAATCGATAGCGAAAAGACTAGCATCGTCACAGCAATCGATAGCAAGACGAACTGCAAGAAGTTTTAACACCATTATAAATTCAGATACTACAAGGCGTTTAGAACAAAGAAACCTACGTCGCCCGCAATAAGTTTTATTACCAACTAGCATAAATAGAACGTCCAACCTATGAACTGCGGTCCCCAGGCTAACTACACCTAGCTTGGAGGGAGGCAATTAACCTTTAGTCTCCCTTACCAGTTGTCTTCATCATCCAATAAGACCCCCACATCTACCTAATGGTTCCTACAACATGAAAGAAAACCGGAAGGGTTGTCATGGATACATCAAGAATGTACCGTAGCGACATCTAGTTTGATTTCGAGAACTAATTTTTTTTTTAAATACTTCCTCATTATAAAAACTGGATTCCAAACACACAATATCGCTTTCCAACTAGAGCATAAAAGTAAACAATTACTTTTGGCTTAACTTGTTGGAGATGTTATAATATTAATGTGTTGAACTCGTTTCATCATTTTAATTATTATAGAATAAAATACTTATCTTAGTATTTGTACTATCACTGTTATATTTTGTTGCAGAGCCACCTATACTTATTCGTCGACTAATACAAATTGGGCAAAACATTGCTGCTCTAAAATGGTAGGCGTTATTATCTGGCTGTGGCTAAATAAAAATGTTATCGGGGTAACACACACTCAATCTCTTCTTAATGGATTTGTAATCGTAGGTTCATAATTGTCTATTTAAAATAAATTGGTATTTTGATAATTTGATGTTTAATTATCTGCAAGAAATACAAGAACGAGACTCAATTTATATCTTAGAATAGTAGACATGTTTTTGTATAAAGTACTGAATTATGAACTTTAAATTTTATTCTTTCAATCATTATGGTTATCTAGAAATCAATTCAAACCAAAAACCAAAAAAAAAAAAAACCAAACAAAAAATTGTGATGCCTGCAAATTTCCTAAAGCAGTAAATATAAAAAAAAAAATACGTCATAATAAGTTTTGGTGAATTTTATTTAAGAAAAAAAGCGCGGGAAACTTTAAACGAGGCGGACGAAATTTTTCTTGCAAAACTTTAAAAATTTTGTTTTGTACATTTAAACGAATCAGATAAGTTGTGTAGTGTCATATTTCTATAATTAGTGTATTGTAATTGTATTTTTGTATATTTATCCTGTATATTTTCGGTAAGTTTTTATAATATATATTGTATGGATACATTTTTATGAATAAACCACCGGATCTAACTGCGGGGGACTTAGGTCCTGACCTGGGTCCCCCTGTTGGATATAATGTAACTGTAAATAATAATTCTAATAACGAAATGGACACTGACGCCTCTATAAGCAGTGCGGATGGTTGGACGCGTAAAAGGTCCAGATACCATAAGCGTTGTAAAAATTGTAATAAAAAGAGAAAGAGAAGCTCACATATAGGTACAGGTACTTCTAGCGAAATAGATTGTCAATGTACTTTATTAGATAAAAATGTAGAATTTAAAGAACCAATAACTCCCATAATTAGCAATAACAAACAGAGAGATGACTCAAAAGCTGATTCTACTTTATTCCCACGTACAGAGGTAGGTCGTAAACATTATATTTCTACAGATTTATCCCCGTATATTGTTCATGTACAAAGAATTCAAGACTCTCCGGGTGATGGCTCCACACTTCATCCTATTACTTTTGGCAACTTTTTAAAGAAAAATAATTTTCAAAATATTGTGACAGGAAGTGTTAAAAGGATAGGTCGTAATAGATGTACTGTATCGTTTTCCACAATTAAAGATGCCAATGACTTTTTAAATAATAAAAATTTGATCGATTTTAAACTTCGTGCATTTATTCCCATATTTAATGTTACTAAACTTGGTATTGTACGTGGTGTACCAGCCGATTGGACACCAGAAGAAATTAAAAGCAATGTCTCTATTCCAATGGGTTGTGGAGAAATTATAAAATTACGGAGAATTAATTATAAAGTTCACGTTGATGGGTCAGTAATTTGGAAACCAACTCAGTCTGTCGTATTTACCTTCGATGGGCAAGTTCTTCCTAAAAGAGTATACATTTGTTACAATGCACTACCAGTTGAACTCTATACCTACCCAACAATCCAATGCTTTAATTGTTGTCGATATGGACACACAAAACTTGTTTGTCGGTCACCTCCGAGATGTTTCAAATGTGCTCAGGATCATAGAAGTGAAAACTGTTCAGTAGAGGAAAGTTGTGCACTGTGTATAATGTGTTCAGGGTTTCATTACGCTACGAATAAAATTTGTCCGGAATTCCAACGTCAAAAAGACATTAAATTGACTATGTCCCAAAGCAGTATCTCTTACATGGAAGCTAGCAAACTCCACCCACCAATATCCAAACCATATGCTGATGTTGTAGCAACTAATCAAACATCTAACATAAATAATTATAAGAGACAGGATCAAAAATCACATAATACTTCATATAAAAAGACTGTTTACTTAAAACCACGTTCACCGATAATTTTATCGAAAGGATATGACCAGCTAACACATAATAAGATTATAAGTGATTATGATATGCCTTGTACCTCACCAAATGGTTCTGCATTTAAACCAAGTGCCAATGAAGAATTTGAAAATAAAAATGTAATTGAAACAGTTATTTCATTACTTAATACTTTGTTAACAAAACATACATTAAAACCGTCCAACGTTGCCATTATAGTTGAAATAATATCTAACCTAATCGCCAATAATGGATCTAAAAATCCTACAGTGGAATTGTAGAAGTGCAACGTCAAAAAAAAGTGACTTAATTCATTTAATTAACAAATACAATTGCTCGGTGGTAGTATTATCTGAGACGTGGTTAAAGCCAGGCATTCTATTTGGAATCCCTGGTTTTACCTGCCTCAGAGAAGATAGACCAGATGGTTATGCAGGAGTAGCCATACTTGTTAAGAATACAATTTCCTTCGTGCGGCTGACCTTGCCAACGCATAATATAAATAACTTCAATGTTATAGGGATTACATTACAAAATAGAACGTCTATTGTATCAATATATATACCAGATGCAACATCTAACATTCTGAATAATGATATCGACCAATTAATAACATCTCTGACTAATCCTTTTCTCTTATTAGGCGATTTTAATTCACATCACCGCAGTTGGGGTAGTGGAATAACTGACACTGCTGGACAACAATTATTAGAAATCATAGACTCACATAATTTATGTTTATTAAATACAGGAGTTCCGACTCGTCGTACAAAACCTAATGAAAATGTCAGTGCTGTTGACCTATCTATTTGCACTCCTGGATTAACTTCAAAAATGAATTGGAATTCCCTTGATTCAACATGTGGCAGTGACCATTTCCCTTTAGTAATAAGTTCGACAGATAAGGTAACTACATTCAATTCTAGACGTAAAGCGCGCCTTAAATACAGATTATGCAACGCTGATTGGCAGAAATTCAGAACAACGGTTGATACAAAAATTTCAAAACTACCTAATATAATTCAGTCTGAAATTTCAGATTGTTCTGAAGCATTAGCTAAATGTCTCAAAGAAGCTGCTGATGTAACTTTTCCAATAAAAAGTACAGTATCTGACAAAATCCCATGTCCTCCGTGGTGGGATCATGAATGCACTAACGCTATTAAGCAACGTAAAGAAGCTGAAAAAAAGTATAAGCTTTGCATGACACCTGACAACTACGAACAACTTTGTAGCATAATTAAAATTACAAGAAAGTTATTAAAGCAGAAGAAAAGAAACGGTTGGATCTCTTTTTGTGCCTCTCTCTCTCCCAGCTCATGTCCATCCGACGTGTGGCGTAATATCAAACGTTTTAGATCAGCGTTTAACTCTCATTCTCATAATATTATCGATCCTTCTTTAGCCGACTCTTATATGGATCATTTAGCGCCTCCGACAGTTTTAGAATCAGAGTCCATGAACATCAATAATTTTATTCCACTTTCAATAAATCAAACTCTTAATAATCCAATTTCTCTCGCTGAACTTAAGGGTGTCTTAAGTAATGTAAAGGATAGTTCGCCTGGTGAAGATGGGATACCATACTCATTTTTTGTAAATTTAAGTGATAGAATCTGGCAAGCGAAACGTGTCACAAGAAAAGGGCGGCAATTTCAAAAATTCTTAAGCAGTAAACACTGAATGTAGTACTGCAAAATAATTTTGATACTTTTATTAATTATATTTAATCTTAACATTTAGATATCAATTAAAATTATTTGTTTTGGAACATTTGACTAAAGCGTGACTGTTCTTAATTGTACAGTTAACAGCATATCAGTAGGCCTATTCACTAACTCAACTGACAACCAAGAATCGTCATCACCGTAAAAAATAGACACTTTGATTGTGTCAAAATCACTATTTCGTATTCTCTATCAATGATGAGCAATTTCGAAATGTCAATATCGGCATTCTCCACTGGACTCCATTTTGACACTTGATTTCGTATCGATAAACTGTATTAAAGTAACATTGTTGCAAAGCATATTTGAAGTCGTCGCATAGTACCTCTTAAGCCATTTGTTGTTAAATTAAAGCGAAAAAAAATACGTATCCAATATTTTTCTATTATCTGACTGACGGACTAAATCGAATCTTTTTTTTAACCCATTCGTTATACCTATTGGCTAACAGCACTTATAATATTAAAAATTCATATTTGTCATTAATTAAAAGGGTGTTTTTTGCAACGACTTCTTTGTTTTTTTGTAATGAATATGGGCGACTCTGGCCACATTTTTTTAATAAATGTGATGTTAGCCAATTTTGATTTCTGGCCCTTATATTTATAATGTGTTCATAACACATACATGTCTCCTAAGGGATTTTCATCACAACCTTTTGCTCTGATCCAGAACCACTATCTATCAAATTAAATTAGTCAATATAAACACCAGATTACAATAAAAAAAACATTTATTTTTGTTACAATTAAGTGCCATGGATAAATTACATAATACAGGTGTCACAAAATCATCATGTTAATCACAATAGAAAATTTAAGATAAGATTTTGACTATGAATCAGACTAAAAATACTTTAGTCTGATTCATAGTCAAAATCTGTTTCTAAATATTCTACACCTGATAACAATGACAAGGAATCATCAGAGTCACTCTCTTCACTACTGTCTGCACCAACAGATATAATAAATTTTTCAAGTTCGTTTTCAACAATGCCATCTTTTAATTTGTAATCATTTTCGACATTTAAAACATGATCAGTGTATTTCTTCCAGTCACTAGGGGTAATTAAGTTAAAACACTCTATTATTAAGTTTTCCATTTCCTTTCCTGGTATTCCAATGTTTCTGCTTGCAATTTTTCTTTTTGCTTGACTCCAAACCATCTCTATTGGGTTTAAGTCACAATGATACGGTGGCAGCAATAAAAGTTCATGATTATGTTCTTTTAAAATCTCTTCAGCTTCATATACAGGCAATGTTTTCTTATCATTAACCAAACACATTAACTCTGCCTTTGTCTGATATTCCTCAAAATGTATTCCATTATTTACAAGCCATTTACGGATATCTGCTTTGGTATTAGACATTATAGGCGGTTTATTGATTTGTTTTATATGGTAGCTGGCATTATCCATAACAATTACACTGGGCTTACTTAAATTTGGTATTAATTTTTCTCTGACCCATTTCATAAAGTTCGATGAGTTCATATCATCATGATAATCAGCAGATTTGGATTTACTACTGAACACTAATAATGCACCAGGCACAAAACCTTCCTCAGATCCAGCATGCACAACAATATGCCGTTTTCCAGAGGATATCTTTGTAGTGACACCAGTTGTTGAAGGTCCTTGCCAAGACTTTTTAACTTTATAATTCTGATGTACATAAGTTTCATCAAGGTACACAATTTGCTTTCCTTCGTTTCGTTTTATATTTATTTCTCTCAAATACTTGTGCCTCCATGCAGAAATCTGGTATTTTTCTATAAGCATAGAACGTTCATTTTCATTGCTTTTAAAAGAAAATCCATTCTTAAGCATAATTTTTCGTAAAGTCTCACGGCTACCACTGAATCCTATTGCATCTTTTAATTCATTGTGAAGGCTTCTTAATGTTGGAACAATTTTTTTCACACAGTAAAATTCATTTACTTTATTCCGAATTGCACTTAAATCAAAATTATCTAAAGCAGACACTGTTGGTTGATGAGGTCGTTTTTTCCCAGGAGTGTCCCATTTTCCTTTATTAATTAATGCTTCATTTTTTATCCTTCTTAGTGTCCTTATACTTACATCTATAAAAGATTAAACACTTTGAAACAAAGATATGTTAAATGTATTTAAAAGCAAATAATGATAGACACATACATCAAAATAATTTAAATACCTATTCAACTATGAATGCAATTTATGTTTAATTTAGTTAAGTTTATGTGCATATTTAGCATGTATAACAATTACATGGTTTGATTAGTTTCATGAATTCTGTGAATTTCCTTGTTAAACAAAACATTCTTATGACATCATTGGATGTCAACAATAAAAACCAATACATCATAAAAAACCTATGTAAATATTATAGGAATACTATCAATCTATCTTAAATCAAAACAAGAAAAGAGACCTGTCATTGAAGAAATTTTTTGTAAGTACTGCGTTTCCGAATTCAGCATTTCTTGTTTTTCTAAAGTTTTTATTGCATTTATCTCCTCCATTATTGGTTGAATATCACCATCACAGTTATCTGAAATAGAGCAATATTTTATAAAAAATATCTGTTTAGTTAATTACAGAAAATTAAAACGAAAGTATCAAAATTATAATACAAAACTAACCTAAAAAAGATACAACTTTATCTAATCGTTGTAATTTCTCCATGAAATTTTTATTTAATTCAGTTTTCACTTCAGTAAACTTGTCAATCATGATGGAAAGAAGTTTCCTCGATGAACTTTTTATCGGCTTCGACATAATTTTTAACCAAAAACACAAGTTCAAATTCGCAAAAACAACAAAATTCAATATTCTTGAATTGTCTAACGTAGTGTCAAACTGACAGTTCTATGTTGTTGCCATATGAAAACGGAAAAATAGGTGGTGTCACGTTTCGCTTGCCAAACTCTACAGCTCTTTCTTACTATTTAGACTTAGTTAATAAAATTCTAGTCGCTGGTGAGGTCCCACTTTCATGGAGATCACAGATTATAGTTCCTATTTTAAAACCGGACAAACCTTCTTCAAACCCATTATCATATCGGCCAATAGCTCTGAGTTGTACTCTTACTAAATTAACTGAACATTTGGTGAAAAACCGTTTAGAATGGTATATTGAAAATAATAACATATTATCAAAGAGTCAGTTTGGATTTAGGAAAGGCAGAAGCACTATTGACAGTATTGGCATTTTAGTTTCCGATATTCATTTAGCTTTTTCTAACAATGATTATGTATTGGCAGCATTTTTAGATATTCATGCCGCATATGATAATGTTATTATAACTAAACTCATACAAAAATTAATAGATATGAATGTTCCGGTAATGCTAATCAAATTTATCTCTTGTATGCTCTCAGAAAGGTACATTCACTTAGACCTCCTGAATGGTACAAGACTAACTAGGTTAGTAAGGAAAGGACTCCCGCAAGGATCTGTATTAAGTCCATTATTATACAACATTTATGTTTACGATCTAGAAAATTGTTTAGATAATATTCAGATTCTTCAATATGCCGATGATTTACTTTTATACTCCATTAATAACTCTGTTGAGATCGCCAATAATAATTTAAATTCTGCCTTGAAACAACTTAAAAGATGGCTTGAGAATAACGGTCTAGAATTATCAGTCGAGAAAAGTACAATAGTATTGTTCACTAGAAAACGTAATTCACCAGATGTAAATGTTGTGTATGATGAAATTCCAATTCAAAATAATCCCTTTACTAAATTTCTCGGAGTTGTATTAGATTCAAAACTCTCGGGTAATCAGCATTGTAATTATGTGGTAACTAAATGTGAAAAAGTTCTTAATATGATGAGATGTTTATCTGGAGTTTGGTGGGGTGCACACCCGTCTGCACTGAGACTTATATATAACGCTCTAGTAAGAAGTTTGCTTGATTATGGTACATTTTTACTTCAAGGAGGTAATGTTACTGCCTTTAAGAAATTAGATCTGATACAATATAAAGCATTGAGATTAATTATAGGTGCTATGAAATCATCGCCTACAAATGCAATGCAAGTTGAATGTGCGGAACCACCTCTATATCTGAGAAGACAATTCCTTAGTGATAAATTCCTATTCAAAGCTTACCAGTTTTCTCTCCACCCTATCTTTAAGAAACTAGAAACCCTTGAAAAATATGCTCGCTCTCTTAAGTATTGGAAACATAAACCTACTACTTGTCTCATCACTAGTTACAGAAAACTTTTAGCTATTCAAGCTCCTATTTATCGTTCTCCTATTTTGCCGATATTTAATAATACCTTTGAATCTTTGTGTTATACTCCTGATATTTGTTTTAATATAGGTATTGATAAAAATGATACAGAAACTAATATTTTATTTAATTTTAATGTAGATAAAAACTGGAAAAATCATAATTTTATTTTTACAGATGCTTCTAAATCATCTGACTCTGAAAATGTAGGTGTAGGTGTTGTTCATATACAGTATAATATAGTTCAAAAAATTAAATTACCCCCTGAAACATCAGTATTCACAGGTGAATGCTTTGGTATCTATAAAGCCATAGAATATATCATTTTAATGAAACTAAAGAAAACAGTGATTTTTACAGACTCTAAAAGTTCATTACAAGCTATTCAAAAATTTCCTTTTACAATGAAACCTTGTCATTCTATAATTTGTGGCATTAGAGATAAACTAACGCTATGTAAAGATTTACAATACTCAGTTTCCTTAGCATGGATCCCTAGCCATCAAGGGATAAAGGGAAATAATAGAGCCGACCAACTAGCTAAAGAAGCGATGAAGTGTGGAGACGTATACCCCTATCTTAATTATGTTAATGACATAATTTCCTTACCTAAACAGTATTTATTAGATACTTGGAAAGAGTTATTACCTAAGAGTTTTCAAATTAAAGGACAACATTATTTCAAATTGCAGCCCAATATTCGTATTAAACCATGGTTTACCAAAAAATACGATAAAAAATCCGTTACTATTATTATGCGAATGCGTCTTGGGCATGTGTGTACTCCTGCACATCTGGCCAAGTTACATATTGTAAGCAGTGACCTTTGTGCGTGTGGAAAAGATGTAGGAGATCTTGACCATATTTTCTTTTCTTGTCCCTTAAATGACTGTTCCTCTTTCATCGATGCCTTAATAGAACAAAAGGTTCCATTACCCACTCGAATATCATGTTTACTACAATATCCATGTGTATATTATAGTATCTTATCTTCTTTTATTCATTTAAATAATATCAAAATATAACAATGACTATATATTTTAATTAACCAATTATCTATTTACAATTACTCCTAAACTAGCAACTTATTTGATCCACTATTTGTATTCGCGTAAATATGTTTTCTATTTTATGAGATTGTTTCCCTACCTTTTACTTTAAACCCTAGAAACAACTCGACACTGGCAAATTGTTCACACATTATTGCCATACAGCAAAAAAAAAAAAAAAAAATTTATTTAATATTTGATATGGTCTTAGCCGTCGCCTTATCCTCTCGACATCGTTCAATGTTTTTCCCATTGACAACGCAGCTGGTTTCATGACACACGTTTATTTATTTTTACTTGAAATGTATACGTATACGAGAATTTCTCTAGTATGTAAAAAGTAAAAAGTAACATAATTGACGAAAATAAAAATGTAGGATGCTAATTGCGTAATTTAACCTTGGTCTAGGCTCACGGTGGGCATCAGATGCCCTGAGACATTTTGAAACCTAATTTATAATAACATTGTCGTATTATTTCATGTCTGATATTTATCGCAAAAAAAATATATGTACTACAACACTACTTTTAAACGCAGCCCGCGAGGTCTAGGTCATAAGGATAGACTAGGGAAAGTTTGAACTTGACTTGAGTCGGGTCGATTTAAGCGTAACTCGAGTTACTTCGAGTTAGCCTTGGCTACATCACTATTTTCGGTTTGTTGTTTTGCGTTTGTTCATATCCAGCAGGTAGTTCTATTTCTATCCAATTTATAAGTTATTCATGGTTACAGAAATCGAAAAATGTCTGCCAAGTCGGATATATTAAAAGGTAAAAACTTCAACATTTCCAATTCCATTCTAAACATTATATTGGATTCAATAAATTCAACAAAATTGTGTTGGTTTTACAGACACTGTGACAATACTTATAAATGCAGCTGGTGATAATGATAATGCAGTCAATAATGTGGTTATCAAGTCAATGACAAAAGTTGCGAATATTTATCCAAATGAAGTAATCGAAATATTCTGTGAATTCTACAAAAACACTGTCAAAGTAAATACGACACAGTTGGGAAATCTTGTAAAGTGAGTATTTGTATATACACTATGATATAGTATAATATATGATATAGTCTATAATATTGTATTATAAAATTCATATATATTTTTTTCTACATATATTATGAATGAGTAGGTCTTAACCCTATATTGAAAGAAAAGAACCCAAGATTGTTTTAACATTTTTTAGTGGGTAGTGGAAATTGCCTCTTAAATATTTATTATTAAATCTGTCGGGATTCCATTAAAAATTTAAAAAAAATAATATTTTGTATTATTAATTAAAATAATTTCATAATGCACTTCCATAAATATGAATGAATTAATTTATGGTTTTTGCAGAGTTTTAGAACAAACATGTGTAAATCAAGTGAAGAAACTTCAAGAATCTGTAGCTACAGAACTTGTCAACTCCATGCTCCGTGCAATGTCAGAGAATCCACAATATGAACCAACCGTACAACTTGGGGCGTCTTCTGTTTTAGTGGCCATAGGTCATGAACATTTGGATTTGGTATGTTATCTTTTTTTTTTAATTACCCTCCCTTACTCCCTGTCCAATTTCAAATTCCAGCTGATATATAAATGTTTAGCTATAAATATAAACAAGTTGAAGATGGTAGTCATTGGCTTAGATATAAACTTGATTGTTATTGTTTTATTTCTTTCTGTTAGATCCCTTAAGATCCTCTATATCAATAGTGGGTAAAGCTTCTACCTTGGGTAAAAAAAAACTTTGTACAAGATAACAACATTGTAGTCTATTTGCTGTTCTATATCTTATTATATAGACTGCCACAAGTTGGCGGAAGCTTTGTGGCAGAAATAATTTTTCATAACTGTATTATTTCAAGCATATTAAGATTGAAAATGGAAGGATGTGATCTTTGCCTACTCCACTGGGAAAGAGGTGTGAAATTATAGTAAATAATTATTTAATTTGAATTTAGGTCACTCTTGAAAAACATCTAATTGTCATTTTATGCATTGAAAAATAAAAGATTGTATGAAATATGGGTGGAGATAATTTTTTTTTATTAATTCTGTTGAATAACGCCAGATGTTTTAAATAATAATTGGCAGTGTAAATACTGAAACAAGACACTCATCTGATTCATAGCAGACTGTTTGCAGGTCACATAATAGTTTTTGATTATATTATTACTTACATTTAAAAAATGGCAGTGACTAAATGTTATAAGTACTTATATTTTATTTCTAAGTTTAAATAAATGAAACCAAAAAAATTTTTTTTTTTGAATAGTTTCTATATACAGTTTGAGTTATTTTAGAGTGTGGTTAGCACCATACTCTATAATCTATAACTCAAATGGAGGATCTTAAAATACTCTTTTTTTTTAACACTATATTTATTTATGATACTAGGGCCAGATATGCACATATATCATCAACCACCATCAATGTAACCAAAAAAGTACAAAAATATGAGATACATATTTTTGCTTCAATTTAATAAGAAATAGCTTGTTATCTAAACAGGCATTAAAGTTTTAATAATAATGATTCATATATCGCATGTCACTTGTCACATACAGTTGTTGTTATTAGGTACAGTTCATGTGACATCCGTTTTAATAAATATTTAAAATATATAAACTTTTACCATAATAGAGTTTAACATTTTTACATTAAGTTGGAGAGTAGGGGCTCGCTACATCATAGTATTTGTAGAAATGTACAAAGATGTGACAACATTGTATTTTAACTCAATGTATCACCATAATTTATTGATAATGTAAAAATATATATATATAATAATAATATGCCTGATGGACAGACAAAAAAAAATTTGACATCAGTAGTAATTTTTCTTTTAAATAAATATCAATATAGTGTTGTGAATGTAAACGATCAAATATGATGACAGGTGCTCCGTTTACTGATTAATCAATTGTCGCCGGCGTCTGTGCCGCACTACACGATCGCGCACACCCTCGGTACTCTAGCAGCGGTGAATACGCACGCTGTGGTGCCGCACGTCAAGGAAATTCTTGGCAAAATGTTGCCACTGCTGACACTCGTACGGAACGACGCGGTCAAGCAGGCATTCGCTTATGGTGCGTAATTATAATATAAAATTATTGAACCCGAATGAATGAATAATATCTTATTTTAACCCTGAAAAGATTCGCCTAAATGTCTTTTTATCTTAAATATATCATTTTTCTTGCAAAGAGAGTTCAAAGAGGTTCTGTTTTACTTTTTATAACATAGACTTCTTTGATATTTTTATACTACAAAGAGAGACTAATAGAATTGCTATTTACTAACTGTAACAGCAGTACCATAGAGAGATGTATGGTTGCAATACATATCGTTTTCTTAATAATCCTTATAGAATGTTCGTTTTTCATATACTCTGGAAACATACTTATATCATAACATATTAATATGAAGTATACAAATCATTTTTATTTTTAACAGCTTTTGGCCACTTCGCGGTCGCTGTTTCCGAACAAATTGGAGACAACGTGGAAAACGGCGATATCACATCAATAAAAGAAAATTTTGTCACAGAATTCTCCATTATATTTGACGTACTGTACAATCAGTGGCTACCATCAAACGAACCTAAAGTATCAGAATCTGTCTTAGAAGCTCTCGGTCCTATTACCAGACTGATATCAGAAAGACAATTCAACGAGACTGTTAATAAATTTATTCTTTCACTGCTGTCTTTGTACCGTAAACCCGCAATAAATTTCTACTACATCAGTCAATGTATATCGTATCTACTCTCTCCGTCGCCGCTCAATCCTAAATTGACTTTGAATGATAGCGTGATAAATTCTATAAATCATGTCCTATTCAATTTAATAGTATTGGAGCCAGATTACGACCAACCTCACACTGTTAAAAATCATTTTGAAGTACTCCGTTGTTTCGACCATATGGCCGAACAGTTTTCTGATCAAACTATTGAAAGCCTTCTTCATCAGTGCAAAAATAACCAAGAGAAAGATCGTATGAAAGCAGTGGTTATTTTAACTCACTTGACGACGTCTTCGCAAGTTTTCACAGAAAACTACTCAACAAAATTCATAAGTATTCTTAAAGTTATGACAACTATGGAACAAGGGTTAAAAATGAAAAAGTTACTCGTAAAAGCTATCGTAGGTTTGGTATATAGGAATTGTGTCGTATCTCCTGAAGATTTCATAATGGTGGAATTCATAATTAAAAACTGTGGATGCGAAGCCGCAGCCAATGCGTCAAAACAAGAAGTTATGGAGCTACACGACACTTGTAAGAGTTCTTTAGTGCTCATGTGCAATACAGTAACGAGTGTTCGCACACAACTCCGGAGTTTGCTTTTGACAGCATTAACAGTTGAAGATTTCACTCCCTCTTTATCAACCGTGAGTCTGTGTCTAACTTCGCTCTTACAAAACAACTCGGATGTTAGTATTGACGACCAAAAAGAAAAGCCACCCGAAGTCCAATACACCCCAGATTTAGTATTTGCGCGGTGTATTACATATATCGCTGACCCAGAACAGACAGAGCGGAATAAAAACCTTCTGGTATTCCTTGAAGAATATTCAGGGGATGTTCATAAGAATCTGAAAAACTCTTGGACTGTCGAAATTCAAAGGCTCCTAAAGTATGTTGAAAAGATTGAGTCCAAAGAGCAGTGGCACGACATGCTGTTGGTTCTTTTAGTATCCGCTGTGGAACAGGTAAATAACAATAAATGGGTTGAAAACATATCGCAACTCATAGCGTCTCAAATTCTTTCAAAGAAACAACCACCAATAATTAAAGGAGTTTCATTACAATATCTGGCCATACTTGCTTGTCACATGTCTAATGCTGCGGTGGTGGAGAATATTTTAAAAATAATACTATTCGCCCTGAAATCAATTCCGTTAGATAGCGTAGATTACGTTAGTAAAGCTATAGGGATAGCTTCACGACAACACGGAGAGTTTGTTCTTAATGAGTTGGACGCTACCTACAAAGATAACGAATCAAAACGCCACAGTAAAATTTTCAACTTTTTATCATCTCGTAATTCTAAAAATGATGCCGAACTAGGTGTAGTTAAGTATGCTGTGATAACTTCATATGGAAAAGTTGCATCAGAATGTCTGGATGTCCATGTCTTGGCTAGATTAGGTGATAATGTTACCTCAATATTGTATGAAATTTTGAAATCAAACCCTCCATTTGATTTATGTAAAGTGACTGTTACGACATTGTATCACATAAGCAAAGCGTTATATCCTGCTGCTCACCATAACGTCGCACTAAGGAACAGATGGCAACTTTTAAATGCTGTGTTAGAGCAAATATACAATCCCAACTTGGAAAAAAGAAATGTTGAGCTATATCCCATCATAGTGAAAGCTTCAAAAGCTCTCACTAAGTTACAAAAAGGCATTCTCCCTGAAGAAAGAAATACGATCGTACGCGTATTTTTCAGCAGCATATTTGAAGAATTGTCTTCTTTCAAAAAGAAATACGAAATCGAAGGCAACGGCGCGAAAAATGACCTTTTGGCCAAGACATTAAACGACAGTCTTACACTGCTTCACCAGCTGATCAAAGAGTTGATAATACAGTCTACATGTCTTAGTACTATCGATGATCTCGTCGGCTTGATAACTGAGTGGTTTCGACATGAAAACGATGAGATTCGCACTGCTTCCGTTTTGATTCTCCAAGTTATTTTCGATTCTTATTTAAAGAATGTTAAACTGAATTATGAAACTCCGAGCAAATTCGGACAAATGGGCTATTTGCTCGGCTTAGTTGTGCCCGGAGTATCTGATACTAACTTCGCTGTGAGATTGACCACTATAGATTGTATAAAATTAATTATTCAGATACAGGATTTGTACGAGGGTCATACGATAGAAAATGACGACCAATGTATGGCGAAACTTACTGCTTTGCAGAATAACGTATTGACGAATGATCTTAACATGATCAGTGACTATTGCGTGGTGTTATGTGAAACGATTTTGCCGAAGATACCACACCATCACACGATGCAATTCATCGAAAGCTTGTTGGAAAACTATGATAACCAAGAGCTCCTCAATGTGGGTATAAGTGCTGTACTTGACGCATTCCTAACCAAGAAAGGGCAAGACTTGTATCAAAATGTAGAGAGGATAGTGGAAGTGATGCTAAAAACCATGGATGTGATCGGGGATGACGCGAGCTGGAGGTTGATGAAACCTTTAACATCACTAGCTCGACAGCACTCGAACGCTGTAACAGCGATACTTTTGGGTCAGCGAATTCCGTTCAAACAGTAAGTTGTTTATATATAATTTTATAAGTGTTAGGGCGTCTTTTTAAATGAAACATTAATTTCAAGCACACAAAAGACAGTGAAGTAATGAGCAAAAACCTTTTGTATACTTATTCAAATCACCATTCTTGCTTAATCCTCAAATCAATTAATTCCAATGGTTATTACTCGTTTTAGATGCGTCCTATTGTGTTGGCGGCATTTAGCGCAGGACGAAAACCTTGGATCATTGATTGTTGACAATTTCTTGAGGCTAATGACATCGATAGAGCTTTACGAAGATCCGTACCATATCACGGACAATCATATAGCTGCTCTCCAACCATTGACAGTAAGAAGAACATAATTTTTAAATATTATTTTTTCAAATATCAATACTAATGTTATATAGACGAAAAGTTTCTAACTTTGTATCTTCAGAAATTCTTATCCGATCATGAAAATTCTTTGACCTACGGGAAGCTACATCATATCCTGATGACATAGGTCAGGGATGGCAAACCTTTATACATCAACGTGCCATTTTTCCGACAAAATATTTTATGAGCTTATAGACTTGCCATTAAATAATTTTGACTTTGTGATTATTTAGAAAATAAAAAATACTATCAAATCAAAACTCTTTATTTACCCCAAAAAAGTAGTTTGCAATGTTTTATTAGGCTAATTTTATATAGTTAATGTAAAATAATAAAAAAGTTTTGTAAAACAAGCTTTTATTTGTGCGCACTATAACTTAAATGTAAATTTTAAACATTTAAACAATTTATTATGAAAATTGTCTCTAACAGTAAGCATTTTTACTTTTATTATCCATCAATGTTTCTGTTTCAATTAATTACTTAATTTTTAATGAATTTCATGTTCAGTCATGTACTCAAAATATTATGCCGCGTGCTATTGCTGGCACACGTGCCAATGGTTCGCCATCTTTGACATAGGCTATAATTTACTCAGGTATATAAGTCGCGTGAAACACTAGCAGCTAGTTTTGAGATAAATAGGTATAGCATAATGTTGTCTTATTTATTTTAAATATGTAAAATATGTACACACGACTGCACGTCAGGTAACCACAATATGTCAAACTTCTGCAATTGATTTTCACCTCTACCCTCAGTATATTAACATTGCAAATCGAGTGGAGAAATCTGACATGCAGTTGACTGTACACTAAAAATGTATGAATAGAGAGGTTAACTTAAACATGAATGGAAATACGCTTACTAGCAGTATCATGTATATAAGAAAGTCTAGTCTGAGGTATGTTTCAAGAGCATTCGTCCGGTTAGAGAGTTACTGATTCGAGTTCTGCCCTGGATTCTGTAAAAATCCATACCCGAATTCGTATTCACTCTAGTGAAATCACTTCAAGAAGTGGCATCCGCTCAAGCTTGAATTGGTAATAACTTATGTGGCATAAGTGAAGTGAGTTTCGAAATGACATAGGAATAGAATATCTGAGACACGTATATCCAACCAATTTTGTTTTGTATTTTTACACAAAAAATGGAATCAATGGAATTTATACACTAAATGACATGAATGACTCCGAATTCAGGTCTGGATTTTTACAGAATTGCAGGGCAGATCGCATAAGACGGTCTGATTCTAAATTGTGGTTTGATTTTCAGCTAGTGAGCGCGTTAGGTGAAATGCTTCAAGAGGAGACTATGGATCAGATCTGTGTATCCAAGTTCGCCGATATGTTTACTGTACTATACACGACGGTCGCGTGTTATATAGAAGCGGAGCCGCCTGCGTATTGTTTGCCCGCCAACAAGTCACAGGAGAGGCTCGGATATGTTCCCAACAGGGACTCCATAAAACTCTCCCCGGCTAAGATCACGGTCCACACCTTCAATTCGTTCCTGGAGCGGGCGGGTTGTCAGAAGGTCAGTTTTGTTGTAGTAATTTGTATAAATTAGCAGTAACACTAGCGAGAAAAATTATTGAATGTGTATCAAAGTTTCTAATTTGTATTCGATACTACAAATTAGAAACTTATCAATGATAATGACCAATAAAAGTTGATCATATCCTTTGCAGTTTTCATATATTTTCTTCAGTTTTAGCTACTATTTTTTTTCGTTAGTAAAACCTTTTTTTTTGTCAAAAGTATTTACATCAATATTTTTTTTTGTTTTTTAATTTATTATTTAATGAATTATTTAATTTATGATATGTAAAGATAATAAGAGGAACGAGATGGCGTTGTGGCTAACGCGATCGGTTTGCGATACTATTGTTAAGCAACTTTCGCGTAGCCGTTCATAGGATGGATGCCCAAAAATATGTCATCTCGAACTCCTTCGTACTTCGGAAGTACGTTACGACACCGGTCTGGCTGCATCTGCAGTTGTTAACACTTACCAATCCGAACTGAGCCCGCGTGTTTAGTCATGGCGGCTAAATCTCCCCATTCGATTCATTGGGAAAGTCTGAGCCCCTGGTGAGCATTGAGAACATCAATGGGCTGGTGATGATGAGAGATAATAAAATGGGACTATAGAAAACTTTTTATTATATTTTTATTTTATACATGAAATATTTTCTTAAATGATATAATAAGTTCAAATCTAGAAATAAATTTAATTTTCCAAATTTCCCAAGAACACAACACTTCTGTCAGGCGTCACGGCCCTCTGAAATAAATATCTTTCTATATTATGCATAAGGTTGAATTCTCTAAGTTCTAATAAGAGTAAGAAAATCGCGCGCCCTGTTTGCCGTCAAGCGGCAACGAGCATAAAATATTTGCTTTTTCACAATTAATTCAAGCAAAGCGTCACCGCTTTACTGTGGAGATTCCACAAACTCGCACCAAGCGATTCGCCTCTACATTCATCGGGCGAACTGCGAAGTTGTGGAATTCGCTGCCCGACTCGCTGTTTCCGGACAAATACAATCTGGGACTCTTCAAGTCAAGAGTGAATCGGTTCCTTCTAGGCAAGCACGCTCCATCTTAGACCACTGCATCGCTTACCATCAGGTGATCTGTGCTCGAGTGCTTGCCTGAATAAAAAAAAAGCGTTATTATCGGTAATAGTTAATTAAACACTGCCAGAAAAAAAAAACCCTGGTTGGCTGTATCATTGATACACCCATATTTTATGCGTGGATACGTCTATGTATGAATGGATATATGAGTAATTGATAAACAAATTGAAGACACTAAACACTAAATAAATAAAATTCGTTGCGTTCATTTGTTGAATGAAAAAAGTATTCACTGGCGCCAACAGATGGCGTTAGTACATATACTCCTGCTGACAGAATGCCCCTCCCCCTGCAGAGCGAGCATAGTTCACTTATACGCCAATAGATGGCGTCAGTGCATATACTCCTGTTCACAGAATGACCCCCCTGTAGAACGAAAACATAGACGTATCCACGTCAAAATCAGTTTAGTATCTACACCCGTATTGGTCAGGTGAAGGAAGCGTGTTCCCTATGCCTGAGCGTGGAGCACGGCGACTCGTCCACCACCCTGCTGGAGCTGGCGCCGATACTGGGCGGCGCGCTCAGCCGCTCGTGCCCGCAGCACCTGGCGCGGCTCGTGGCCCGCGCCGCCACGTATGCGCGCTCACCTTTACCGCCGCAGCGCGCCGCCGCTCTCGCCCTATTGGCCGACCTGCTTAATTACAGGCGAGTCAAAAAATAAATTCAAATTCATTTATTTTAATACAGACAAAAGACACAGTACATGTTGTAAATAAAAATATGATAGCACACAACACTAGACAATAAGATACAATAACACATTAAAAATTTAATTAAATGTAGTAGTTAGTAGCAGCCGCACCTTACACAAAAGAAAAACGATTGGTGGCTTTCTACTACAACTGGATCAGACCTGGATAGGTCTGCCGATGGGAATCGATGTTCAGATACGGTTGAAAGATACGTAGAAACAAATTATAATGCACCCACGTACCTTGAGAAGATCGATGACGAGTTCCACGTCGATAGTGCACCGGCCGGTCCCTTTACTGTCCAGTATATCCGATATATTTTAAATTAGTCGTCCAGATGAGTATTGAGTATACGATGTTACGTTTGGTAGATGGCGTTCAACTGCCCTCAAGTTTGTAAAATAAAAACTCGCGGGTACAGAGTGCATGACGGCTCATAAAAATGGCTGCGATTTGTTCCTGTATAATATACACACAGAAACATCGATTGAAAGTTATTTAAATTAAAAACACTTAAGTTCCTATTTTTTGACAATTTAAAATTCATATACTTATGAATAAGGAATGGTGACGAAACATGTATAATATTTCAAATTTAGCATCCATGACTGTAACAAAAGTCGACGTCGGCATGCCCACTAGATCACAGTGCCGTTTAGTTCACTCGTTTGGATACACTGGTGTCAGAGTATGCTGGTGTACCCGATTAAGAGTACGGAACAATGAGGAAGTATTAAAAAAAAAAACATTAGTTCCCGAAATAAAACTTGATGTCGCTACGGTACGTTCTTGATTTCTCCATGACAACCCTTCCGGTTTTCTTTCATGTTTATAAGTAAATAAGTTTTCGAAACTCAGTAAACAACTCATATTCTATTTGTACTTTTTCGTATTTATATTGAAAGTTTCGAACATTTTTTTTTATTCTTAAATTTTAAGAGGGTTTTTCCTTGCGGAAATGTCACCTTATTTCGAACTTATCAAATCTCATGTTTTTAATATGTTAGTTAAAAGGAACGGAAATGACTGTCTTTGATCCATTCGTTTCCTGCAAAAATTTTTTTTTTAATGCTTCCTCATTGCAGTGTCGATAGATGGCCAATACGTTCGAGAGTAAGCATGCTGACCCTACTTATATTGACCCTACCTATACGTATAAATTTTTAAAGCATTATTGATTTAAATAGTATAAATATCGCTTAATCCATAAATTCTCATTGATACATTCCGTTTTTAACGGCTACTAAAAACGGTCAAAATTATCCAATGAATTTTAACCCTTAATCTTATTAGAATATAAGGTTCATAATTTTGTATGTACTGAATGGTTATATTTTTTTAGGTGCAACGAAAATGAAGTTTTAATTGAAACAGTACTAGCTACTTTGACTACCGGTTGGAAAGACGAGGACGCTCGCGTGAGGGCAACGTGTATGCGCGGCGCTGCCAACGTGGCGCGTTTGTCGCCTGTACACAGGACCAGAGCATTGCCCGCCGCTCTAACCGCTCTCAGTCACGGTGTAGATGCACAATATGCAAAGTAAGCCGCATGAAAGCGAATAAAGAAAGCAAATGAAAATATCTTTTAAATAAATTAGCTTATTTCAATAAGCTTGTTTATTAAAGCTTATTAAAATAAGCTTGTTTATTAAAGCTTATTAAAATAAGCTTGTTTATTAAAGCTTATTAAAATAAGCTTGTTTATTAAAGCTTATTTCAATTAGCTTATTTATTTAAAAGATATTTTCGTTTGCTTTTGCTTTGTTCAAAAATGTTTCCTTACCCGTTAAGGCGGTTCTAGCCATAGGATGTATTATCGATACGTTTAATTTTACTACTTTGACATGTATTTTAACGACTAAAGAATGATGAATATAAATTACGACAAGTGTTTTTCCACCACCTAACATGAGAAAATCTGAAAAATAAATTTAATTTTCCAAATTTCCAGCGAAAACGCTAGCTTCTGACATGGCGTCGATATGACATCGCGGCGCTCTGAAACTAATATCGTTCGATGTATGCATAAGGTTTAATTCTTTAAGGTCTAATATGAGTAAAAGGTGACGTCACGCGCTGTTTGTGGTCACGTGTCAACGAGTATAAAGTATTTGTTTTATCATAATAAATTTAAGCAATGTTATAAATATAATAAGCATAAAAGTGTGATTATCGGTGATAGTATATTAAACACAACCAGAAAAAAAATGTATATATTTTCGTTTACCGTCTGCACCCGTATTCTGATTGGTCAAATTGAACAAATGTTTACGCTTGAAAGCACACACTATGTATCTAATGTGTCTGAAATCTGATAATCTTGTTAAATAATTGATTCGATTAAACCTTTACGTAAAGTAATTTAAAATATACATAATTTGCAGATCTATATCGGACAACGTACCGCTTGCAGCCATCCAAAGCCTCACCAGGCTGCTATCCGAGACTGACCAAATAGACAAAGACTTCGAACGTGAACTGCTTTCCATATCGCAAAAGATACGTCCGTTCATGAACACGGATTGCGATCAACTGAGAGAGAGCTCGATCAGGCTATTCGGTGTGATCGCCGAGAGGATATCTGATCCTCTAGTGGATCAAGCTATCACGTCATTGCCGTGCTTCTTGCTCCATTTGTGCGACATCAATCCTGCTGTGGTTAGAGTGAGTGATACCGTTACGATTCTATATCCCCGACTTTTTCGTTCACATACCTATTTTAGCCATAATTATCAACTTAGTGTGTAATATTTTATGGTATTCGGACAAAATCTCAATTAGTAGTTAATATAAATTGTAAGACTTGGGATATTTAACTATCACCGTATGGTGTTGTTTTGTCTCTATAGATTTCAGTATACAAAAAAAACATTAATCAATATAGTGTTGTCAGTAAAAGCTAAAGCGTGCATTTTTTCAACTATAATCCGGTCGCCGAACAAAGAGACATCTTCGCACAATGACCCGCTATTACATAACGCTATCATTCGTATGCAAACATTTTACTACTGCAATAACCAATTTTGTCATAGTAAAGTAAATCTAAAATATTTACGATATCTATCAGCCGGCACATAGGTCAACGTATGAAATTCTCTGTTCGGTCTATAGATATTTTATTTGAATAATTAGTATGAATATTAAACTACAAAAGTTGTCAAAGTTCCATCAAAGATATTATCGCATGTAAAGCAATGGACCTAACATTGAACCTTGGGGCAGGATACTAACACTAATTCTCAATGTGCAGGCTAGCAAGTTCACACTGAAAAGAGTGTTCAAGATTTTTAACGTGAAGAAATCAAACGATCTCGTTCAGACCCACCTCCTGGATGAGGGTAGATTGTATTTGGAGGAGTTTCTGGCGGCTCTAGTGAGGCAGATGGGCGAGGAGATGCCGTCGAGTGTGCCGCGCTGCCTGCAGGCGTGCGTCAACTATCTACACTGCGGACAGGAACATATGAAGCCGCGACCACCGCTGCTGCTGGGTGAGTGTACTTTGCGTTGTTGTATCTAGACGATATGCTTATAATATACGTCTTAAATTATGTCCCAATACAAATATTATTGTGTTTAGGGTTCCACCATAAATGTAAATGCCTTAACAGATTTGAATGTATCATCACTCGGGATAACTTAACGTTTCTACTTTACGTTATCCTGAGTGACAATGGCTATATTTTTTAATATTGGCTAATATAGCGCGCGTGTGTCATTTAAATGTGTTGTGTCGATGGATTTTCTGGAAAGGTATACTAAAGAGTTTTTTTTAATCTACCAATCCAGGATGAGATTAGCACGCTTCGCAATCCGGGCGACTGCTCTAACTTTGAAATACCAGAATCCTTAACGGGACTGAAGTATTTTTCAAGCACTTGTTACTTTCGCTACTAGTGAGCTTGTTGTCATCGATGTTCAGGGAATGCCCCCAAATAACCGAAATAATATTTCAGACGTTCTATTATTATAAAAATGTGTTATTATTATATTTAATAAATTTTGCATTCACCATTTTTTTATTACTAAAATATGACTTCCAAAAATTAGACAGGTATCAAATCGAGACGGAGCGGGATGTATTAAAAAAAAATTGGTTACCCATCCAATTACCAGCCTTTGCAAACCAGGCGCACCAATCACTATATGCATGCCCCAAGGTTCATTACTAGGTCCATAGCTTTATATGTGATTCCCTATGTCATTGATGGAACTTAGAAAACTTTGAACTTGTGAAGCAAAAAAAATAAATAAATAAAATAAAATATCTACAGGTCTTTTATACGCCGAGTTATATCGCATTAGAGAGAAGACCTTCGAAGAAGTGGACTTAGATCCTGACGTGACTCGTAGTGCACGTACGCGTTTGTTACAACTCGTTAAAGATTCTAATCCACAGGTAAGACATTCAGTGACAATTCAAACGCTCTTTACTCTCAGACGATTAAAGTAATGAACGAAATGGGTATTAAGAGTACCGCTTTAATTTCTCCTAAAATGGAATCCTATTTCTTATTTATTCTAATAAAAATATTCATTATTATACGAAAATATTTGTAGTATTATATGCAGAGTCATTATTGTCCTTCCGTCCGTCTCAGGAACGCTCGCAGTTCTCGTATTTCAGTTTTTGTCAATTGTTAAAAATAAAACAAATTTAAAATGCGGTCGTCTGAGCCTTATATTTTGACTCGAGTGAATCAAAACCGGTGTATTATCTATATTTAATTTATAACAAAGCTTTACTATGATATAGGTGCGACAAAACGCTGCCCTCGCTTTGGCCAACGTCTGCCTCGTTGCCGCGCTTGACGCGTGACGTCACTCCACCCATCTAACTATGACGTTACACAACGGAAAGTTCATCTTCAGGATCAATTAGCTGATTATAAAATCAGCAGCGTAATAATATATGACTGAAATAAATTATTTGATTTGGAGGGGGAGACTGTATATTGTCTGTAAATAATGGGGGGGGGGGAGAGTATGTACTATTTAACATTGTTTATATGAGTTATATGTTCCATTACAAATTAAAAAAAATCGTAGGCTCGGTTCTGACATACGTCTTCAAGATTGTGTCTCTCTTTCTTTCTGTATACATAGAACAAAGATAGGTGCCATGTACTATCAACATAACGGAAAAGTTTTTGTTATTGTTCTTCTGTTGTAAAGCATATGGCATAGCAGACGTTATACTGTACTCTATTTACAATGCAGTAAGTCTTAAATCGATTTAAAATTGACACATTCACAAAGTACTGTATTCATATGTCCTGAGAGTGACAATACTTGTTTGAAACATGAAACTGATAATTCAGAATGATTTCGTCCAAATTTCTATTTGACGTTCGGAATAATAGTTCAAGTGACAAAAATAATGGTAATAAGCTTAGATTATTAATAACGACATTCATATTAAAGCATTACCAAATCAATGCCAGTGTCAGGTTACTCAAGGTTTTTTCTAAAATTTGATTAAAACAAAATACTGTTACATTTTTTTCCACGGCTACGGCGAAGCGAAAAAGAGGGTTATGATTTTGGGCGGTATATATGTATGTAAGAACGTTCTGCTATTCTCTTATAACTTCAAACTACTCGTAGTAACTGAACAAATGAGATATCATTAGCGTCTTAGAACTTATTTTTTCATAATATAGATTTTTTAAACCCATACTAATAAGAGACTTATAATCGTTGTTTAGTTACGTATAGTTCTGTTCACGTCACTCTAATGTGACTTTCGATTCGATTGAAAAGGACAAATCACTATATATTACAATACAGCACTTATCCACTGCTTATTGGTGAAGCCTATAGTTTTGTGACATTTCCCAATAGGCGACTTGGGTATATTTGTAGAGTAGGTATATATAAAATACCATAAAGAATCTATAATTTGCCAAAGTTTCATTTTTATGCAATGAAAAATGAGAATATGGGAGTCGACAAACTGTGATGAAATGAATTATGATATTTATGTTGCCTCAACGGCTTAATAATATAGCCATAGCTGAAAGCGATGGCTTACCTATGATAATTAAATGTATTTTACTCATGTTGGGAATGTATATTAGTTTATCCCTTTATAAGATCATCTACTGTTATTATAAGGATATTATGAAAGTTAGATTTTTATAAGTAATTGATAATGGTGTTATTGTTGCATTTATACAATAAGCTTTCTACATATATTATTCAAAAATAATATTATAAATACAAGCAGTGCTGCTAGGATATGTTTAAGGTTATGTTTAATAGTTTTGTCATTATTCAAAGTTTTGATTACCGGATTGTTCGCCCAGTTGATTAGTATACGATGGAAAAACATTCAATTTCTCGAAGAATAATAAAAAAACTACAGAATTTTAAAATACTGTATTTTGTTTTAGTGATAAAGGTTATTAATTATGATGTCTTCTGCAGTGCGTTACAATAACGATAATTAAAAAAACAAGTTAATTATGCAAAAAAAAATGTATACTACATATTATTGTTTACATATCAGTTACCATTTCCAACATATTTAATAGTAGTCAAATATCACAATACAGTCCGCACGTGAGTGAGGATTCGGAATAATTTTTCCCAACTAGCAAACGACCTCACCATGTTTTCGCACGTGTATATATATATTAAATACTTTAAACCTACTGCAAGATATTAATTTAAGTCACAATTCAAACTAATTACGTTAATATTATTTTCGAATCCTCGGAGCTCGCGCGGGCTTCAGTATCAAACCAGATATATATCATTTTCGTGTCAATACTGGTGCACTGTCACATAAAAACATTTAATCCGGCAAACGGCGGCACTGTATATTATTCTGTTCTTTATTATTTAATATGTCGCTAATAGGGGTGTAGACAACTTTAAATGTTTTTATTTTATAGATAAACATGAAATATATCTAAAAAAATATCATTCATGTAATAAGTTGAAATCTAAAAATAAATATAATTTTCAAAATGGCGTTGCTATGACGTCACGGCCCTCTGTAACTAATATCGTTCGATGGACGCTAAGATTGAATTTTATAAGTCCTGATATGAGTAAGAGGGGCGTGACGTCACGCACTGGTTGCGGTCACGTGACAATGAGCATAAAATATTTGCTCATTGTCACGTGTGCCATTATTTTGTATACTAAATATTATCAGAAAAAAAAATATAATATCTTTTTCGTTTACTGTCTACACCTGTATTGTATATTAATATCATAAGTAAATTTGGGGCAATATTGTATATAAAAAAAAAAAAGAAATGATAAAATTTACTTTATTTGGATTTAGATATTGTTTCAATATTTCACGACTGAAAAAATGCTTTTCATATATTATTTAATTATTAGAGCTTGTTTTATATGGAGTTCCGTTTCTTAAATGTTATAGAGATATCCCAGTAATAGGTACTTATTATGTTAAATTATATTATAATATAATAAATTAAATGATTCTCGGTAAATTTCGTTTTTGTCTTGGAGTGCAGAATTTATATACCCAAAAAAAAAAAATTGTATTATATTATGGCTCATTGTCATCTACTTATATACTACCTGACCTGTAGAGGTTCTAAAAACGATATTAAATGCAATTATATCTGTATTCAAGTAAAGACCTACCAACAATAGACTTCTAAAATTTAAAATTAAAAACATCTAAAACTAAATTCATCATAAAATCGATTTCGAGGTTTGCAAAGTGATACCTCGCAAATTTATTTTTACTGCCGCCGCGTTGATCTCTTCATTTTTTGTTGAGCTTCACGCTCTGAAGTTTCCTTACAAATTTCGCACCTGTATGGACAAAGCAAAATACATTGAGGCTTTACTTCATACATACGATACTTAACGATTGCTCTTACTAATGATGATATTAGATTCCTCGTGTGTATCAATTTAAACCAGTTTGCAGAGGAAATCTCGTCCACAAAAACCATAGATCAGTTGAGAGCGTAATTATACGAATTGTATTAAAAAGTGTATAACTGTCGATACTATTATGAAATCATCTATGTAAACAAATAGAGAACTGTAATTCTTACTTTGGCGTCCTCGCAAGCCAAAAATACTTGGTAGGGTCACAGTAGGACCGAAGCTGACGGTTGTCCCACGCTGCGGTGTCCATTCTCCACTCTGGTGACACATAGGGTGCCACTAGTCTTTCCAGCGTAATCTGTCAAAACGCCCTCGATAAGTCCAGTTATATGTGGGTAGTTTTTCTATATTTACATGAGATTTAAATGTAAAGGACGATGCTTTAATATGTTTTTGAATTATATTTGCGCTAAAATAAACTCAAAAATCTACCACTCTAAATTATTTATTGATTGATCTTAATTAGTCTAGGATTAGCACTATTCGTTTTTCTATCTAGCGAACATACTTCTATTGCTTACTAGATGGAGACTCCAAGGCGACAACATGAGAATTCAGTTAAAGCACTGATTACACAACACTCGACCAGTAATTCCAAATATCATCATTACTGTTATTTTAATTATCGTTTAAGATATGTTGTTAGTTTGTTTGCATCGAATAGGCTCCAAAACTTGATCAATTTTAAAAATTCTTTACACCTTCGAGAAGCTTCTCGTACTTCATCATACGCGAGTGACATATAATATACGCGGGCGAAGTCGCGCGAAAACAGCTAGTATTAAATAATTTTGCTATGTACCGGATTGGCGGGAGCTAAGACAGGAGATAGCGGCGCGCGCACGTTTTCACCAAATGAGATTCTGGATTCACGAGCTGTCTTTGTAAGCGTCGTCAGATAAATATCCTTTACCAACCTTTGGCGGTCACTGTGGACAGTTTAAATTATGGTTAATAATTAATGCTGAGGTCTGGGTTAATCGTACATAACATGGTCGGTCGGTAAAATGTCATTGAACCAATACTATGTGAAACTCACTATAGTACGAAATTTTGTCTGTTAGGCGACCATGTTATAATTCTAATGCTGAGATGTTTTTTCGGCTTACAGACTCTCCGACTACCGAAAAATTTAGTTTCTGCATAAAATAATCTTTTCGGGGAATTTAGTAAGTAATTCGATATAGATACACTGAATCCAAGTATATAAAGTGTTTAAATTAATGCCATATTAATAAAGGTATTTACCTAATTTATCTTGACATAATTTATACTTATTTCTTACCTCTCATTAGCATTATCCAAATAAACCGCGGGTGTAATAACGAGTCGTGGACGCGTCCTTTGTACTTCCTTCTGTAGATGATCGACTGGGTGGAACTGCATTTGATGCATAAAATTCACGGATTATAAACATGCGTTATTAATGCTGATTATTAATCTTAGCTTAACGAGTTGCTCAATATGAATAATCCTAATTTAAGTGTCCTTACTTATAAAATATATTTACAGAGGATTTCAGTTGTTACTCACATAAGGTTCCTGCGGTTGTCTAGGATTTGTTTGAACTATGTCCTTTGGTTTATGCATTAAATTGAATGGTACATTGGGCACTCTCCAATCAGTAAGCGCGTGCAGGTCTTTTAAAGGTTTTGGTCTAATTCTCAAACAAGACTGTTTCCCTTTATAAACTGTTTTAATTAACGGCTCAATTTCACCATCACGAAAATCAGTTCGAGTTGTTGTTTCATAGTTGAACAACATATTTTCATAACGTGCTTCGTACTTAGACATTTTGAAATATTTGAAAATTATAATAAAATAAAATTACATAAAAATTAAATATAGTTTAAATTCTCGTTGTAAACATCAAAAAACGTAGTAAATATCTAATTCAATCCAAACTATGATAAAAAAAATTCAACGAGTATACAACTGATAAAAGAGATTATAAATGATTTTATCAAGGAGACTCGGAATCTTTCAGAACTCCTTAGTGTTATTATTTTATAAAAGGTTCTTTAGATTGTCTATGCGTGGCATTACATTAATTCCGTAATAAATACTTTTACTCTTTGCATTAAGCCCTTTGGTCATATATCTATGACTTATTTATACGTTGATTTCAAGGAGTTTATAATTTAAAACGCTTGATCGATTACGCACATCTATGACTTTATACAAGAATTTTAAGTAGAATATTTAACGTAGTATACGTTTTAACTTTAAAACTTCTTTTGTACTGCAAGAAATCGAACAAATTTTATATATATGATTTTTTCTTTATAAAATGTATGAGCCAATTAGCGGTGTGCTTGGTCGATGATAATAATTCCTTCTCGTTGGTTCACAACAGTTAAACCTAGCGTCGATATAGCAATAGTGTAAATCAAACAACTACAACTTATAATTAATATCTTGTTTTATTGGTGACTATATAAATCATAGATCGTCACGATTATCTAGCCAGTCTATTAACGTCCCCACTGCACTCAGGCTTTCCCTATCGAATCGGGAGAATGGGCCACGACCCACCACGCGGGGATTGGTGGGTGTTAACTACTACAGATGCAGCCGGGCCCAACGACTTAACGTGCCTTCCACGGAGGAGTTCGTTATAATAGATTTTTGGTCACCCATCCTATAACCATTGCGAAAGTTGCTTAACCGTTTTGCAGACCGAGCGCGCTAACCACTGTACCATCGAGCTCCTCTTATAGATGAAACACAATTAATATTTAGGATTTATTAACTAGAGCAATTATTACAATATCAAACTTAACAAAATAAAATCAATAAAGCTAAACACAAGCATAAATTAACAGAGTCTAAAAATAAAATAAACTTAATTTGGCCTTAACTAATTCTTTCTTTGTTGTCGAAGCATTTTTCGGTGTTTTGTCATAACAGCAGTCTCGTCGCACGCTTTACAGCTAAAATAAATTCATTAGGTACATTAATGTAAGCTTAAAATATGGTAGAATTATTTTTTGGATACATTTATACATTAACTAGCTTTCCAGCCAGCGACTTCGCTCGCGTGGTCTTATATTATACATAAAAATCTTCCTTTTGAACCACCCTATCTATGAAAAACCGTATCAAGATCCGTTGCGTAGTTTTAAAGATTTAAAAATACACAGGGATAAGGGACAGAGAAAGCGACTTTGTTTTATACTATGTAGTGATATGTAATGCTTACATTAGAAGCAGGACAAATAGGTTAGATTCGCTCTCGATTCAAACGCGTAGTGTCGCAAACATCAAAAATTATTGAGGAATACGCTAGTCTCACATGCTATATCTAAATGAGCGTCGACAAACAAAAAGCTTTAAATTAGACTATAGAAACCTTTAGCTATAAATTTTGTAAAGGTCGTTTTTTTTAACGAGATCTTAAGTGTAAGGTGGGCTTCAAAATTATGATGATTTCGGCGCCCCCTGACACTGACGACAGGTCACTTGAACTATCTTTACTCCCTTGGCTTATCGCCCCAAAGTGGTTGTTGGTCGCCAAGTGTCAGTATTATAAACCAAACTCACTTGGGTAACGGGAATGCCAACCAGAACCGTTCTGTGGGGTCGCAGTGGCCGCGCAGTTGCTTGCTGTCCCAAGTAACCGATTCCATTCGCCATTCGGGCGATACATATGGCGCTTGCAGTTTCTGCAGACGTATCTGAAAATAATAGGGTTATTATAAAAATGGACTCGGTACATATTTTTTGTGTAGATATTCTCATTTCTGTTCTGAATATCCGATTCCCAAGATGACCAACGGTTTCAAAATGTCCTATTAGCAAAAAGTCCAATTCTTAAATGTGTTTTCTTTTTAATGATAAATAATAAATTATTTAGTCTAGGTATATATAGTTTAAAACAAGTTAATTTTTTTTTAAAACTATTCGCCGAATTTCGAATAATGAACACTTATTTGGAAACGAATATTCACAGCTTCGTCTATATGTTACAGAATAAATCAATCACTTCCTGCACGAGGTGGGCAAGAATAGGAACCATGTATACATTAGTCTGATTTCTGCTTAGCTTTTTCAAAAGTCACTATTTCAGCTTGGTAAGTACAGTCAACAACACGTCAGGTTATACCAAAGTGTTATAAAAATTTCTCCACTTTATTTTAAACCTTATTGTATTGTAGAATACAAAATTAAATTCTATAAAATTATCAAAATTAAATAGCTAATTCCGAGGTTACTGCATGTAACCTCGAAATTAGCTATTCAACCATCTTAATTTTATACCTTTTTTCTTTTCTTAGCTCCGTCATCAATACGTAATTCATGATTACTGTAATGAATCTTAGATACCCCAAATTAAAACCAAAATCGTTTATTTGAAAATTAACGAACGTAGCTCGCGTTGGCCATCATTATGGATATTTGACATATTGGGGTTACCTAGAAAAGTGTTTTTAGAACTAACAGGATTAGCGGGTGCGGGGTGGTTGGGAAATGGCGCTTGCACGTTGACAAATTCCGCTACAGCTTCCCTTTGAGAGTGCGTCGCGTCGCTCGTGTACATGTCCCGGCAGAGGATCTCGCGGGTGCGTGGATCCTCTATATCGTCCATGCTCACAGCCGGCGTCATCACGAGCCGTGGCCGCGTTTTTATTGCATGCGCCAGCCCCGGATCGCCGGGGGCTGACTGGAGAAATAAAAAGTATTAGCGATTGCCCAAAAACCGATTTCGCAGTTTCGAATTCAGGGGTGCGACCTCTTAACTCTCTTGTTATGTTTCTAGCTATAGAATACAACATCTGGGCGATGTTATGTCGATATTATGTCTCATTTTACTACTTCAACATGTACTTCATTAACAACGAACGAATGATAGAGAATGATGATTATGCGTTTGACAGCAGCGTTAGTCTTTTGGTGGATAAATATCTAATTTGGTAACACTGTTGTCAATTCCGTTCTTATAATTCTTTATCATTCGTTTGTCGTTAATAAAGTGCATGTAAATATCTATACGACATCGCTAAGATGTAGTTTCCTATAGCTAGAATCATGGCTAACGAATTAGGCGGTCGCACACCAGGGCGGGATTGACTTTTTATCTCTTATCGAGTTATTTTATATCCAAAGAATAAAGCAAACAAAACATACGTGTTTCTTCTGGACATGCCAAGGGTTAGTTCCTACAATGGGCCGTGGCTGGTGCAGCAAATCGAAAGGTATCGGTTGCCCTTTCCATTCACTCAGTGTGTGTACGTCCTTCACGGGCGGGGGTCTTATCGCTAGACAACGTGGTTTTTCTTTATATTTAGTGGAGATTGGCAATTCAAAATCTGGTTTACGATAATCCGTCAGGTTCGTTGTTTCGTAGTCAAAGAGCATTCTCTCATACCGTGCTACTGCGTCCGGCATTGTGATTATTATGAATAAATTTTTAATTACTCTAATTAAACTAGAGAAAACTGCTAATTCTGCAGTAACAGTATTTGTATAGAAGCGCTTGTTTAGGGTGTTACCTCTACAGCTTTGATATTGATAGTTCTTTTTAATTCGTAAAGATAAAAATGGGAGATAAAGACATTATGACATCAGTAACATTATTAGTGTGACTTTACTCTTTGGCGTTGCTATTGGTATCCCTATAACGAGTGTCTATGATCTAAGCCCGTAGTTAAGGGTCCGTAACATAAACAAGAAGGTTATATTACTTATCTGTATAAAGGTAAAGTATACCTATATAGGAAGTATTAAAAAAAAAGAAACTACTAAAAGCACTTCCACTAGATGGCGACTCTAGGAAAAGTTGATTTTTGCTGGAAGCGAATGGACCAAAGATAGTCATTTCCGTTCCTGTCAACTAACATATTAAAAAATTGAAATTTGCATAGTTCGAAATTTAGATATCAATACAAAACGAAAAAGAACGAATAGAATACGAGTTGTTTATTGAGTTTTGAAAACTAATTTACTTTTATACATGAAAGGAAACCGGGTTGTCGTGGGGAAATCAAGAAAGTACCGTGGCGACATCTAGTTTGATTTCGGGAACTACTTTTTTTTAAATACCTCCATCTTGCTGCTCGTTTGTCTCGCTAAATCTCGAGATTTAGCCGATTTTGGTTTTGAAATGTTTTTCGTAGGAAACATTTTTATTCATTGAGCACCGGTCATTCTATAATATACATGAACTCGACCGTAAAGATCAAGGATACGCTCGCAGTGGTAACATTTTGTCATCGAGACTTTTTGTCTTCTTTCCATTTTCCGTACAAATTATAGGAGCCGGTGGCAGAAACAATATATGACGACAAAAAATCATTTGTTCGCGCCTAGTCTTAAGATTAGAAGATACGTAGTATCTTCTTCTTGGTCTGTGATTAGAAGTTTGTTTCTCTGAGAAGAAGAGAATCTGAGATCCCGTGAGAGATTATTATAATAATATAATAAAAGTATTATATAATATTCTTCATTCAAGTTGTTGCTAGATTACTTTAATTTTTTTAATGTATTCTAAGAGTTACATCATAGATAATAAAGTTTGAAACATTGATTTATTATATTATCTGTTACTATTAGCACAGAATAATACAGTAACGAAACTTGAGCGAATTCTGTAAATAAATAAATACGCTGCAATGGAGTGTTAGGGTTGCCTTCTTAATAAAACAGTGTTATATTTTTAAAGATTTTTATTGTTATTACCTTGTTATATAGTACACACTGAAAAGTATTTTCGTCTGTTACGACATGTTTTGAACGCTTTATTATTTAATTTTATGGTATAAAAAAATCTTCATTACACACGCGCGCGCACACACACACACGCACGCACGCACGCACGTACGCACGCACTCTCCCATAGCCGAACTACGCAGAACGAACAAACATATACCTATTTCATTCACACGTACTGACATCCTGTTGTTGTTTCATTAACTCATGACAGGTTGCATTGTTATCGACCCATATTAATTAAAACGCTGTACATTACGCGTTACATTCTAAACGGTTGTTAAAATTGCATTACATGACCGTCAATGTAAAGCGTTGATTTCTTAAAAGACGTCTATGTATCGCTGCGAACTGTGATCGCCGCTTCTTGATGATCGCGGATATTGAGAAGCGAGTCGCCCAAATATCGACCTTAAGTTATTAACGTAAGAGTGAATTTAGCTTTACTTTAAAGCGTCGTGTTAATCGCGGTTCAGGCACTAGTTTAATAATAGCTATCTATCGCGAATAACGTTAATCGCTACAGTATACTATGTACGTCTAGCAGTCACCAGTATTATCTATGGCGTGACGAAAACAACTGAGCTCACCTCGAGAACCTCTGAGAATTAACGTAAATGCGTACGTCTCTGTTTGCACATGATTTCGACCGTCGATTCTTAGTTTCGCTACTGTATTATCCTGTGCTATTAGTCTGTGTGACGCCTAGTCTTATGTGAAAACGCAACCTATAAAGGGACCGAAATGTCAAGAAAACTATATACAAACGCGATGAAACCTTTTAAAAGTTGTTTCATTAATATTTGTTGTTGTTAAAGTATGTTGGTACAACCGACCCCAAATGAGCTGGGTAATATTGTAACAGCAAAATGTATGCATTTTACTCTCGCTCGTTAAGGGAATCATAAATCTTATAATAACAAAATAAAAACTCTTCAAATTCATTCAATAATTTAATTCACCAATAACTTACACCAAGACAATATAACATTTGAAAGAAAAAATACGATAAAATTATCACAATAAAACGGGTATTATAATTATGTCAGCGAGTAATATTTTCGATAATACATTATCTAACATCAAATAAATTGATCTAAACAAGGTAAGTGAGCCAGATCACCACAGAACTTCAATAGATTTTGAACTTTGTATCACAAAAATAAGGTTTAAAATCATCAAAGAAATTGTTACTTCAAAAATGATCTATAGTACCGCACCTGTTCTCCATGCGTATACACTTAAAACGAGATCAATACTTTACATTTAGAATTGCTATTAACATATAAAAAATATTTAAGTGTGTCTACATTTTCGTATTTACAAATTTCCTAGTAGACAATTGGAGGATCACAATAGTGCAAAATTACTACCTAACATTATTTATCAATATATAAAACCAAGCGGAAAACCACAGGTACATTTTGTAGGCGCCTACAAATCGGAAGGCACCAAATATATTAATTAGAAAATATACTATTTCGATTTGACATTTCATTATGTCAAAGCAAAATATTGCTTATGATAAAGGCATAGAGTCTAAACGCATAATGAATATTACAATACTTACTTATATCTAATATTTTCACAAGCACTATTCACTAAATAAACTTTTTATATGAATTTACTATTTGTAAGTTTACGGAAATGAGTTAGTGCAATATTTACTATTGAATAATAATGTTTTGTTTTAATGTATATGACTTAGTTCACGAATAGGTAGTCATCATATTCTAAATGTGAAAGTTTCTTTGTTTGGATGTTTGTCCGTCAATCACGCCGAAACTACTAAACGGATTTTGATGAAATTTGGTATACAAATAGAGTATTAGCTGACTTAGATAATAAATTTTTATTCCACTTAACATTACCCTAGCGACCACGCGGGCGACGCCGCGGGCGAAAGCTAGTAGTCAATATAAATAGCCAAGAAGATCGAGTCTATTGAACGTAGGAAAATTAAACGATAATAGCATTTACGAAAATGAATGAATGTACAGATATGTTTCCTGTTAGTATAATTGGCACTGCAAGGTATAACAATTTCACAAAAAAACAAAAAAAAAAAGATATTTCTTCTCATCTATTTTCATCATCAGCCTATTGCTGCGGAACACTTAAAATAATTATAGACATTTTCATTTTTAAAGAAAAAATATATTAGCGCCATCTATTAAGAATGACAACAGTGGAAGTGTGATTGATTACCGATTACTTTATTTCGCATTATAAGCATTATAATTACATCAATAATACTCTTGTTATCAAAATTTATAATCAATTACACATTAAAGAATTGACAAAATAAATATGTAAGTTCTTGTATTATACAATATTAAATATCTTTTAGTTGGCCACTTATTGTAATTGATTTTCTGAAAAAAAAAATGTAAATAAAGTATATTTTAACGTGATAAGTGAAATGCAGTTTATATATTATTTATCAATATAAAGAATACCTTATACTAATAGAAATCTTAATTCATAATTTAATCAAACCTTTATAAGTTCTGTGGATTAGAGAAACTTTTAAAAACATTGACTCTGTATATTTTTTTGTAATATTTTTATCGATGGATTTACAGATGTTTTATAAAAAAATTTACTAGTGAAATACAAAAGCTAATAAAAAATATGTACATACACAAGAAAATATAGACAGTAGTAAATAAAACAATCTTTTTTTTTTTAATATTAATGAATATTGAAAATTCATACACGGAAAAAATCGCACTTATAAAACAATATAACAAAACGTTAGATTTTAATGAATAGTTTCAAACTGCCAATAAAATCAATGTTTAGATCTGGTATGCTGAGATAATTCCGCTTCTTTTATAGAAAAGAAGCGGAATTATCTCAGCTAATCAGCTCAGCTAATAAATATCTAAGCGGAAATATCATAATTTATATAGATAAAGCACATACATTATGAACAAATACAGTTCTCTATTTTATTATTTTATTCGGGCAAACAACACTTTTGTTTTTATAATAATTATTGGGGCAGTGTGCAAAATTAAGCATAATGTTTGGAAGTCTATCCGAGCATTTTTCTCACTAATGAGAAATCTATGGACTCTCTCCTAATCAGATAGGCACTCTCATTTTTGCTGATCTTCAGTGGTGTACAGTTCATGGTAATAATACAGTTTTCTCAAATGCGGCTTAGTAATAAGAGCGGGTGTGTACTGCGTGAAACTCGAATATTGGAATCAATACTCTTAGCAAAAAGATTGAAATTTCAATGTATTGTATTCCATTGCAACTTATAATAGGGAACGGGTTAATTGTATACTTATAACAAGTACAAGTTCTATGGAAGAAGAATTATTTATATATTTCTAACAATATTAAGATAGTACCGACATATATTTTAAGTTGTTTTTAACATGAAAAAATTTCACGTTACGACTATTTCTTATCACATTTTGTATATTCCCTTTCATATCTTGCCTTTAATAATAAAAAAATATATATGTACAAATATGAAATAAATAATAATATACAAAAAAAGTCTTCCACTTTAATAATGATTTTAAATAGAACTCAAAGTTAAGTTATTAATAGAAAGATATGAGTTTTAATACTTTGGCTTTATTTTGTCCATTGCCATACTAAATCTCCATTAATAATTCTGTAAATAAATATTAATTATTTTATATATGGCAAATCCCTTATATTCAGAATGCGGCAACACTTACGCCCAAACAGCTATGAATTGCCAGCGAAAAAATCAAAGGACCATAGACAAACGTAATATTTCCGAAAGAGTATTGTTTTCGTCAATCGGGGATGTTGAATTCAGCCCAGACAGGACAGTATGGGGAGGCAGGGCCGCCCCAGGACCAGCCGCGTGGTATCGCGAGGTGACTGAGTCCGGACCTGATGGCGCCCGCGTGACCATTGAAATTGCTTTTGTCTATGGGCCGGGGGCATAAAATGCACGTCAAACCTTTGTGAGTCTGGTCGATTGTGGTCGATACTTCTTCGCTCAACAGTGATTCGTAAATTTCTAAAGCTGAAAATAAACATTAGTTTTATTTAGTATATATTTTGAACGAGACTGAAACTAATATCGCTAGTTTGCAGTGTTGCCAACTTTATATGTCTATGCCAGACTGTAAGCAACTGTTTAAATAAACTCTTAAAAGTAATACCAGATGCAAATAAGGTAAAAATATCAAATTATTATACTGTTAGGGTGAAAAAGATCGACTACAGCTGACAAAACTAATTATCGATTTCGCGTCTTTAATCGATTCGATTTGGCGATTTTAAATATAACAATTGTATAGTCAAATGTGTCTTTCAATACTGATAAAATTTTATAATATTTACTTAGCATTCACTATACTGATAAAGATCTTATTGAAAAATGCTTAATAAGATCACCAGCTCCAGGAACCCAGAGATGGGACTCGAACCCACGACCTTTCGATATCTGAGCGGATGCTCTAACTACTAAACTATCCGAGACCCATCAGGACTGTTTTCTTTAACTATAAAGCGTAACTTTTTAAATCTCGGTCTGCTTCCAATCGGATCTAGGACTAATTATGTATTGACACCGATACACAAATTGAGAATTAACTTTTCTAGTAACAGATGAAACTGAACTCAGTTGCAACATAATAGTCCAACATAATATATTGATTTGACAGTAGTAAATAAAAAGTTGACATAAAAAGTACGCACTCTTGATTGTAAACCTATGAAGTGTGTTTTTTATTCGAACACTATGTGTCGTCTAGTACAGTCGACAGCACATCTGGTTACTTCAAAAGGTAAGTTCCGGTTGATTTTAAGCCTTAACCCGTTACTATTTAAGTTCAAAGTTGATTGCAGACTTCCTTTCAGTGACAGCTGTGAGTATATTTTCAACCCAGTAACCGACGTACAACAGAACGAGATAAACTCCCATTGTTCGGAAGCCGTTATCTACATATCTATATTAATTAATCCAATTACCGGTTGCTAATCGAACATGGTAACACTGGAGTAATAAATAATAAATTTTAATCTAACAACAAGTATCGTAACGATTATAAGATTATTTTATTGAGCCCTAAGAGATACTGACGCGTAGCTTTCGACTTTCTATTTTCACAAGTGCTATGAAACAGCCTGGACTGAATTAACGATTTTCTCGACACGGGACAGTTCCCTGTTGTTATCTACCACTCGCATGTCTAGTACATTGGATTCGATTTGACTGGCATCGGATTCATTCAACGTTCAATACTGTATTGAACTTTGAGTCCATTTGATTCAATCCGATATAGGTATTTAACGTGTGTACACACTGCATCTAAATCTAAAAAAACAACTTTGCAATTCTGTAATATAAGGAATTCAGAATCGAGAATAATACTATGGCATTAACGCATCAAAGAAGTTCGATTAAATAAAACCTTTATTACCTATTAAAGTTGGTTTTATTTTATTGTCGTGGCGACTTCGTTGCGTTCAACGACGGTTTTTTTAACAGAATAACTTACCATTGAACGCAGAGTGACTTTAGGGTTTAGTGCCTTCTTGTCTCAAGAACTCGAGAAACGTTTAACCTACATATTTCGTGCCAAGGGTGATAGTATTGTATGGGCACATCCGAGAAAAGTGTCTTTCAGATGTTATGCTCAATGTTGCCAACTTGCCACTTTCGGTGTTCGATTTTGATACTATTTTTTTAGCACGAAAATTTAGCATGAAGCGCCAAATGTATGATATTGTTACTCAGTATCATGTGTCTACTCACATTGCACGTTGTCTTGGTCCAACAATTCGCCCACTAAGGCGAGTGGTATACGCGCAGTAGCCGCCAGTTCAGAGGCGTGCTTTATCAGCCTGCAGTCGTCACGGCTCAGCGGACCACTACACTTGATATTTACAATCACCACAGGCCGACCGCATATCAGAAATGCTGTAACAACAAAAGAAAAGCAAATATAAAGTATGCCGATTCTCTCAAATTCAAACCAGAATTCCCCGGCTGCCCGGAAGAGAGTAGGTGTGATAGATAATGCTACCATTCTTATCTATACGTGTACATCATATTAACGACTAGCTGGTTTCCAGTGACTTTACCCGCGTAAATTATAGACTATGTCACCCGCACATGATGTAGCTTAGGAGGTGAAAGAATTTAAAAAACCCAACCATTCGTTTTGGTGTCTATTCAATGCAAACAAATAATTAAATCCTCTTTACTTACTGCACAGATTGTGCGGGAAGGATTTTTCCATAAGAATTTTTCTTTTCTTTTGTTTCCTTGAACTTCAATGAATGAATTAAAAATAAAATAGAAGTACACCGGATAAAGAATTGGTCCATTCGCTTCCGTGTTTTACGATCAGAAATATATCTAGCGATTCTTTTTTCTTGTCCTATCTTAATTTTAATGAAAAGCAGTCATCGTCAACTAAGCTGAAAATTGTAAACATCTAATATGGCGGACGGTCCAAGATGGCCTAGTTTTTTGTTCTAACAGGAGATGTGTATCAAATGAAAGAGAAATAGTTAAAAAGAATACGTTAAAAAATCCTTTAATCTCTCTATTATACGAAATTGAAAAACATAATATGTATTATACTTATGTAAATGACATTTGACAATACAAGGCAACTTTTAATGATCGAGCTTTTAAACATAATTGAGAAATGACGCGATTCTAACGCACATCCCACGCCAGTCAATCCAGACATTATTTCGCCTTGGAAATTCTAAAACAGAATGTTTCTAAAACATATTTATTTAATTCGAAACAGCGAAACAACATTCTTGTTAACAAAGTATCGTTCATACAGAGCGTTCGGAATATAACGATAACAATTCTTTTTATCGCATTTGCGAAAGCACGTGGCGATAACGTACCTACCAGACGATGACGTGTAGATACTTATCTACATAGGTAAGCAGGAATTAACCGATGTCTGAGATTTTGAGATGAGACTTAGGAAAGTCACAGTTAAAAATGATGCTACGGCAAATGAGGCAATAGTTAGCCTCCTTTCAAAGAATAAATGGTGAACGGAAGTGTCCCCGTAAAGTCGAGCAAAAAAGTGCACGGCAATAACAACCTTCTCTAGAAGCCAAGCCATTTTTGACTCCTTGTAACTTCGTGTTAACTGGAAGACCAAATATGACAAAGCTGGATAGCTGCTCTCCCAGAATGATAGGAACTGAATTAGTCGACTTGGTTTACGTTGATATCTTAACATAATATGTTATGTTTTTGATTGTGATGGAAATTATTTTTGAGTCGAATAGGTAGTCTATTTATTAAGGCTATATATCTAATCGAGCGGTGACTAATAAGAGTAGATCAGCAATTAAAAATGTTGTAAAAACGCGGGCGAAGCAACTGGCGGAAAAGCTAGTCTATTATAACAGCTGAATTCAGAAAAGAGACATGTTGAGATGATGTTTATAAAATCATATTCTTTGACATTGGAGATAAGAATTTTCCAACTTATAACGATAGGCAAAATAGCTGGTCCAAATTATGAGACTAAAAAACATTACAGAATAACATTAATTTATTTGTCGACGGCTCTACTTCCCTCAGTGTGGTAACAACCACATATTATCAAATCGATAATTCACTAAATGGATAGTATTTTAGTGGTTTACATTTTTTATTTAAACGCTCATTTTCTAACGGTTCGATCGTTGAATTGTAAGAGTATACATTGTAATATCAAAATACTAGTTTAATACAAACAGCAGAAATTATGATTCTGCCAGAAGGCAGCCAAATCATAGCTTCTTTACAAGGCTAAATAGAAATTTAGCCTTGTAAAGAAGCTATGATTTGGGTGACGGACTCAATCGAAGATGATTTCAGGCAGGCGCAGAAAGTAAGGATGTTTATATTAGGTTCTGAGGAATACTGAACTGGACTCTATTGAAGCACCATAAGGTATTTTGCTGAAGAAAGTAATGCTGCTTTTGAGGAAAAAGCACCTTTACTACAAAAGTTATACATTGTTCTGTCTGGTCATTGTGCAGACACCATGAAACTCAGTCCAGGGATGTGACATCTTATCGATATTATGACGATATTTCGTTTCATGTTACTATGTACTTTGACATGTCTCTAGGCGGATAAATTTGGGATAAATTACTAAGTTGGGTAACACTCGTATCTAATCCGAAAGCATTCATTCTTTATCTTTCGTTCGTCGTTACTAAAGTACACGTCAAAGTAGCAATATGAAACGAAATACTGTTATAGCATCGATAAGATGTCGTATCCTATGGCTAGAATTATGATCTATCCAGATTCAACTAAAATAAAGAAAGAACATTAAGGGTAGAATTTGTCAAAGAGATGGGTGCCACTTTACTTAAGCGGCAAAAGCGATTCCTGGATAGCTTATATTAAGCAAAATAAATAAAATGGAAGAATATTCAAAAGGAAATATAAAAGTTTTTACCCTTTTGTGTTCTGTAGTTTTGTTTATTCAATAATAGTTTCAAGTAAAATAGGGTATCAATTTATTTCGAAGATAATTTAATAATGCTAATAGCAATAAAATTACATTGTGAAGAATTTTGCATGAGAAACAAACGCTTAAATTGTAGTATACATATAAACACTACATTGGTTATATGAATGTCTCACTTTAAAAAGGTAATTGATCCATATACGAAGATACTCCTTGCGTTCACTTCAGCTCAGGGTGACCTCTAATGACAAAACGCAATGTATAGTATAAAGAGAGGAACGTAAGATAGTTTTGAGAAAACCGTCCTGTGTCAATTTCAATAAGGTTCAAGCAATACGCACGGTACAGATTTGCAAATGTCAATATCACACACGAAACAGTAGGGTTGTCAACTTTTATTTGTATCAAGTTTAGTTTTGTATCAAGTCAAGTACATTTGGGTTATTATAATAAGAAACATTTGACATCTTTCAGTCTCAACTTCAAAGTAACTTTGTAATGTAGTAACCATATTATTATAAATATTTTCAAAGTTACGGCAGCGATACAATTGCATATTTCTTGTTATTAAAATATATTAATCGTCATTATAAAACTAAAGCATTATTAATGGTGTTCAAAATACCTGGTAACTTTGGTATACCAAAGAAAACTAATTTCAATTGGTTGTGTATCTTTAAAAATTATGAAATAAAACCATATTTCTAACCTGTCACATCTAAAACGTGAATTTAAAAATTTTGTCTATACAACCAAATAACGAAGTTACCCCCTAAATTCTCAATTTACTCCATTTCTTATTGTAACTATTTTTTATTGGGAAAATTTATAAACAAGTAAATCACTTTTTGGCCGTGTCGATAAATATATTTGGTAAGTGATTCATCAAACAGTTTTAGACATGCAATTCGACATCCTCTATCCCTATTTATTTGCAGTGGGTAATGAGATACAAAAGTGATTTGGATTTATTCTCCCACTCTTTAAAATTTTACATTACGCTTAGTAATAATTATTTGTGCGTCGTCTGTGATTTTCTTCTTTTCATAATTTAATAAATCAATCTCACGAAGTAATATATTGATAATAATCATAAAATTGATTTTCCTATTGTACAATAACTCCATTCGATACACATTTCTTTGAAAACCATAACAATTCGTTAAATTAATCGAGAATTTGTAGAAGGAAGCCTCATTATCAAGTTCAGATTGATAGATGTCAAGTGTGACTTTTTATAATGATCCAACTGTAGTATAACATAAAGTTGTTTCCCGCTGTCTGAGATCTTTTAAACTACACAAAACGGTTAATGTGGTTTTCATCAATATACAGAGTAATTAAGGAGGCAGGTTAGGAATACAGAACCGCATAAGCGAAGCCGCTGGTGGAAAACTAGTGTAAATTAAAATAAAAATCAGCAGAGCGCATTTGTCCTGTTCCGAAACAAAATACTAGCGCATGTATAATAAAATGATAAGTTCATGTTATCCCCGCTGTTCACGTTGTAAAAAGAACGAAAATTTGAAAAGCTCTTTCCTAGATTTATAATTTAGTACTAGCTTTCTTAAGCTACGTCGTAACTACAGATATGCCGATCGTGCTTCAGTTTTTAAAAACTGGCATCCATTTTATCCGTAGCAGGGCGACCGGATCGACAGGCAACTTTGACATCAAAATTTCCGGACTGAAAACGCTTAAATCAAATTTGTGCTACTCTCACATAAACTGCGCTAGGTTCATAAATGTCCCAAATTTTTTTCGCGGCTTGCGTTGCATTTGACCTTTATTATTATTAGATTCACTCATTTTGACAGTTAGAAAAACAAATAAAAATCACATGTTTTCCTAATTTGAATTCGGAGTTACCTTTTTTAAAATTAAAACTTTTTAATGATACCGAAAGCAGCCAGATACAAATGGTATAGCCAGAAAGATTTTATTACGAGGTTATGCGTAGTATATACGAATACGCTTTTTCCCCAACGTAATATGAAAGTTGATACATCAAAGGCAAGACAACGCCCAGACCCGAAACAATATAGAAAAATTTATTTTCTAAATTGATCCTACTGGGTTTCGAATCGAACATGGAAGTATAAGTGTATAAATACAAGTACCCCTCAGAGATGAGGACACCTCAAAAGCAGCGAGTAAAGATTAGTTTTTTATTTATTATTTATTTATACTTAAAAATTACTACCTATACCGATTTTACAAATTATTTCACTAAAATAAAGTCATATTATCAATGAATATAAAACGGGACGAAGTTCATAGTTTGCTAATAAATAAAGATAATTATAAACGAGTTGCCATTTCGACGTTAACTATTCTATTAGTTAGTTAGAGTCTCGTAGATCAATTCTAATGAATTTATATCGAATGAAAATTATTAACAAACGTGTGATCGACGCAAGATTTAAGAATAGAGCTCAATCTCTTCTACTGCAACGTGTTGCGACAACTCACATGTCGCCGCTGTTTCTTTTGCATACAATAATAGCGAGCGGGGTTGACAACCCTACTCGGGAGGGGCAGACGGACGCGGTATTTGCATAATTGCCGACCATATACGCGTTCGTACATATGTATGACATTGGCTAAATAGGCGAATGCCTGCCTATACAAGACGTTGCACATTAATTTTCAAGTGAATCAGCAACACAAATGAAATAAAAACTTGTATTATTTCTAAAAATAAAAATAATGTAACGTTATTATGTTTGTATCAGGCTTGCTAAAGATTAAACATTTTTTGACGTGGGGTAGTGCTTAAACAGCAAATTCAATACGATTCAACTGCAATTCTATGGCTAATTGATTAGTAGTAATATAATTGGAATTATAAATAAAGTTATAGTTTTTAAAGTACAACTAATTCTTTATAATAAATTGCAGACGGAATGATATCTAATAATTATAAAAAGTGTTTTAAAACAACAATCAAATATACAGCAAAACATTATTAGCAGTATACATTGCAGACGCTACTTAAGGTTAAAAAAAGAAAGAAAATAACCTGAATATAATTGACAGTTGCGTACACAATATTAAATTTTGCGCATTGACTATAATTTTTTTTTCTTGTATATCATGTCCGTTAAAGTTATTTTTGTTAACATAATTCGGTCAACCAAATTGTTGACTTTCTTCCAAACTCTACTTGGCCCAAAACAGTGGAAATAATGCAAGTTAAGTGGAATAATATATCGAGTTGTAGTTACTGACGAATGTGACTTAAAACTGTTGTATTTTTTCTGTATATTTTATAATTAAAACTGAAGTATTTTTGTTCGATCGTGCTAATTAGGTACTACCACTCGAAATATTTCCTGTTTATCGAAGTGAATTAAGATATGCGAAGCACGAATATTCTATTTTATTATAGCTTACAGGGAAAAATATTCTCCTATAATATAAACTCGGGTGCGAACTCACGATAAGTGGTCGTAAAAATTACGAAGTAGATTCCTCTTCAAGAGAACTATTTTTGAACCACATGTAAATATATTAAAAGTAAATTATTGCTTTGTAATTTAATAACTACATTATTTATTTATTAATATAATAAGGAAAATGTACTCATCAAGCAAGACCTTAAATTTGATATTTATATTCTATAATTAACGAAAAACATATACATATTTGTATCCGTTAAGTATTTCAAAAGTTATGGTTTAACAAAGAAACTCACACACATACATTAACCAGTGTAAAAAGATCGTATCGTATGAAAATGATAAAGATAGATAAGAAAATAAATTAAAAAACAATAACGCCATCAAGATCACACCAGAGTAGACCACAGAATCAATGATAACGTTCAAACCCGTATTAAGGAGATGGCCTAATCAGAATGACATTTAAATTAATTGACAAACTATATTTATCAGCACAAAGAGATAATGTTAATCCATTATTTCAACACTTCTGTACAAAGTACTATTTCATATATCACATTAGAATATAAAACATTCTCAACTCTAATCCAATAAATATAAGATCATAAATAATCATGTGCACAGGAAAAACTGTCACGAATGTTTACACAAAACTAATCGTACGACGCGTATGAATCATGTTCATTAGTTTATAAAACAATTCAAGTGGAGAGCGAATAAACTTTGATATGTTATTATCTCTTTTTAAATAATGCGACGCTCCGCCATAATATTGCGAATACAAATACAAAATAATATCAAGTTTCTGAAGTAATGAGTTATTGGAAATCGCAAGAGTTCTAGCACTCTAGTCTTATGTTATCAGTACACATTTTTATCGTAATACAACATTTTACGGAGAATTTTTTTTGCATATTCATATTGATAATAAAATTATTATTTTATTTTTTATTTATATTTTATCGTGGTGAACAAACTGTATGCATATTGACAAAAAAAAAAGGTCATCGGCCTCCGAGTACAGTAGGTATAAGTAGCAACGTGTGATATACGTATCTTTTTTATTTCTTATCTCCGATGCTAGCAGGTTAAAATAAGATACACAATATTAGACTTTGCACACTGACTAAAAATTTTTCCTGTACAATATCGGAGATCGTAGATACTCTGTCGTAGAAGAGTATGTTAAGTAACCAAATAACTTAGAGACGCTACATGACGTCAACAATATAATTCGAATATAAGATATACAACGTTTAAAAAAAAAAACTTTTTTTTTTCAATATCCAAGTTGAACTTAAATAATTCGTAGTGGTCTGGCACTAGGCCAACGTGGTCGGTCTTTCTGTGGTCTTGCATGGTCCATTCTCCTTGTTCTATTCCATCCATAGGGAAGATCTGTGCACCGGCAATTGCGACATTAATATGCGTTCCGATTATCCTTCTGATATAATAAATTCTGATATAATAAAAGTAAATGGAAAATTTATCAATAAAAAGGCATCGTCTGTTTTAAATCTTTCGTTTTTCTTGTAATACTCATTTTAATTTTGAAAACTCACATCTTCGGTCCTTTTTCGTGTCGTGTTTTCCGGTCAAGAATTGTTATAAAAATTACGAATATAGTATCGCCATCTAGCGACATTTAATTTAGTAGGTAATTTTTGTCAGATATTTAAGGGCGTAAATTCATTACTACTACTATATTCCTTTTGAATTTGGTTAATTTGTAATAAAATTTTAGTAGTGTTATAAAAACACGTTCAAATATGAAACCAGCGATGGTAATTTGAAATCGATAAAGCGTCATTAACTTTTAAAACGTTGTTAATATAAATACTAATACCGATAACAATCGCTAATGTACCAACCTAATGGTAACTGTTTTTTTTTATTATAAATAACGTCATACAATTTATATACGATCAGAATATCATTGTCGACATTATCTTACAAGTTGAACACTACTTTACTATATTTCAACTTTAACTATGTAGAATCCTATAACTAATATGTCTATAAAAAAAAATATATGTCTATGTATATATTAATATTATAAGAGAAAAGATTCGGTTGTTGTTTCCGTTGAATAGGCTTTTAAACCGGTGAACTAATTTAAAAATTCTTTCATCTACGTGGTAGCTCATCTTACGCGAGTCACATAGGCTATATGGTTATGCGGGCAAAGACACGAGATAACAGCTAGTATTTCATAATTTCAAAATATATATACATTAAATACTAATCAATGTATTCCTATCTATTCAAGTAAAGGGATGACTGGGTAAAGAAAAAATATTAGATACGTATTTTTATTTGCTCCAATTTAACAAGAAATGGCTTAGAAAAAAGGATTTATTAATAATTAAAGTTGAGGAGCGATAGCTACGTCAGCACTAAGTAGATAATGTACAAATGTGTGACGTCACACGACATTTCAACTCAACGTATCGCCGTAATTTAATGATCACGGAAACTCAAAAAAAAATATATATACGTTTAATATTCTCCAACATTCAACCCTACGGATGTACAAACAAAAATTAGTCGTCATCGTCACGGTTTTAATTTAATATAAATACTTTTTGCGAAATCATCCTCGATAATTTTAGGTTGTGACAAAAAAAAAATTATACAAATCTCGAAAGTTACTTGTATAGAGTTTGACATTATCATGTTGACATAGCACAGACACCACGAGTCATTCCAAGTTGTACTCTAGATTGGACCACGTCACAGCGCATTGTCTGAGATTTTCCGTGGCCTTGTCAGATCGCTGAACACAATAGTGATGTCAAATCAGGTGATAATAAAAGCAGGTATGTAATTAGAATTCAAATAACTTGATAACTTATAACACAAACAAAGATTTTTTTTTTTCTTGTTTCGTAATTTTAAGTGCACCCGAAGTTTTCAGATGAAATAGTATGACTATTTAAAACTGTATACTAGAATATTTTCCAATGTTTTTTTTTCTTTTGCCTATCTCGGCTTTCTAGCTGTAAGCCTCCTTCAATTTACACAACAACCTCATGCAATTTGCATCGAGACAAACTATGATCGGCACTGATTGGCCAAACTCAAATAGTTATGTTGTGTGAAAGACGACCTATAAAATTAATTTTCTACCTCAACAAAAGCAAGATAAAAACGAATTTCTCAAAAGTAACTGCCGGTCGAAAATAACTCATTCTCGAATTGAAGTCAATTCAATTATTTAAAAATATAAATGACCAAAAGAAAGAGGCTAACGACCCGAACTTAATGACAACGCAGAAAGTTTACTTTTCAATTACAAAGAACGCGTTCTTATATAAAAGCATGACGAACGATAGAGGGTTAATATTTCAACTAGCGATCAACATTTGGATAGGACTAGTTATTTTCAATTCGAGGTGCTTCAGGAGCTCGACGACGTGGTGGTTAGCCCTTTCGGTCTGCATGCAGAAGTTAAGGAGCTTTCGCAAAGACCGGTCCTTGGATGAGTGATTAAATAGTTATTTAAGATACGAGTGCGGAAAGTAAGGTTTTACGAATAAGGGCCAAATTGGAAACACAAGCGTAACGAGGGCTTTCATTGGCAAGAATTCGAAAAACCTTTTACGCTCAAGTTTCTTACAACATTTTTCAATGCTTTTTGCGAGGAAATAAAACAAAGATATAGGTCATTAACACTCACCGATATGCACTAAGCCCGCGTGGTGGGACATGGGTAATGTGACCTTTATTTCGTGTCAAAACGAGACGCCTACTGGATTTTATATATAAATAGAAAAATATCTATGTAGATGTAAATTGCCATATTTAAAAACTAAATACAAATTATGGTTTAAAATTTGACTTAATAGTTGTGGTATCTTACCGTCACTGACACGCTCTCCGAGGGATTTTAATGAAATTTCAATGTAGACAAGTAACTAAGTAGGTTTAAAAAGGTGAGTTTGTTAAAGTGGGACATTTTTATTCTCCTTGGGGACAGCGGAACAATCCCGCCCAAAGCAGGACGTATGGTCACATTAGTCATGGCCCATTCTCCCTATTCGATTCCGTCCTAAGCAAGGCCTGTGTCCCAGCAGCGGGAACATTAATAGACTTGTAATGATTATGATAATTATAAATTACGAAAGTGCATTATGACGTCAATATTATATAATACAGTGAAATGTCCCCGTTTCACTTTCCAATTATATAAAACAAGTTCTTTAATGTCGATTCACTGTTGCCATTATTTGGCATCGCTCTCTGCTCACTATTAATAAATGATGAGATTTTATTCTAAATTTAAAAAAGGAACATTCATAGATGTACTGTAGTTCGAACTGAATCATACGGTACACGCTTTATTTTGAGATGAGGCAAATACAAAAACATCGAATTACATAATCAATTCTGCAATTTGAAAGAGTTCGTTTATCTATACTTCATTCCTATAAAATTAACCCCAATGACTTGCACGCCAGTTTCAATGTGTCGCGGTCTCTGTGATCCCCGGGTTGGATTCGGGATTGGGTCAATGTAGAAATAGAGCTTTTCTATATTGTCTCTGGTCTATTGCGTGTGTTGGCTTTTCAAGTAGGTTTAATTTTATTGGAACTTTATGTTATGATAGCGTTACTCTCATGGAGTTCTAGATTGTTTTCATAACAGAATAGCACTACAGTAAATATGTTTTAAACCAGTGCATTTAAGGTACATATTTCAAGTACAAAGATCACGTGATTAATTCAGTATCACGCACACTGATAGACATTAGTGCTACCGCCGGCACAACAATTGTTTCTCTATCAGTACATAATGTATTATTAGAATGACCCTGACCACTGATTGCACATTGTACGCTATATTCATAAAATTAACATATAAAAGATTTTAAGTTGTGTAATAAATTAAAAATCATTCGTTCTTTAGTTTCCTATCCAATGTACTTCACAATACGAGTGTTTAAGCTACTCATATTAGAATTTGAGCAATGTAGAAGCATAATTTAATTTATGCTTCTACATTGCTCAAATTCAGGTCCAGATCTAGGGGAGTAAGTGAGGGCACTTGCCCCGGGCCAGTGTTAAGGAAGCGCCAAAATCACCATTATATAATAGCTATTTACAATTCGAATAAAAAGAACGGCCTTTACAAATCCATTCATACACATACTTATTATAGCCCACGATGGGACGGACATGCAACAAAATCCCTAAATATGATAATATAAAATCCGGCTTCCCGCAGCGTTGGGTGGGGGGAGGTTAGAGGAAGGGCGCCTTACGAAGTATCTGCCCCGGTTAAAGAAAATCCTAGATTCGGGCCTGTTGGCGAACCTTCCCATTAAAAAAAAAGCATTCATTTGTTACAATTTGCTACGTTATATACTTGTTATAATAAAAGTTTCTGTATGGATGGAGGGAGAAGAGTAGTATAGAGAACGCGAAACATGGCGTAATAACGATAATCCCCGATTTGCAGATGAAGCTTTGATTTTTAGCCGTCACCCTAGTTGAGATGAGCAGGGGCAAAATAATTTTATTTGGAGTTAGAAAAAAGAAAAATATTGAAAGTCTACAGGAAACTTGACTATGCCTACATGTACATGTACAGTTTAGTTTGTAAGATGTTTATAAATAATTTGTTAGCGTCTGTAGAACAAAGACTTTTTACCTAGTCGCTAATATATGGAGTTACAGAGTGAACGTGTTTTCTTATTTAACCTTCTGATAACATAAATAGGGTCCGACACTTAATACCCTAAAATGAGCGTTTTTTTATTGTAGTTCGAAGAAGATTCTTCAATAAAAAAATAGAGAAAAAGGAGAAAAAGAATCATAACTTTTCTTTTCCCATACAAACTATATTTAATTATATTTCATCAATTTGCATTCACAATGCTATACTGGAAAATATTCTTAATGAAAAATGATTTAAAAAATCCACTTTGTACCTGGTACTCATTAAAAATATGAATTTTAAGTAAAATCTTTATCATTGATTAGATAGTATACCTACGTCACTGACATTATGAATACACATTGGCTTATCGAACGAAAGCAAGATATAGACGGCACAAGCGAGACTCGGTTGACACAACCACTATTTATAGACTCGGATGTCACAAAAGCAGTATTTAAGTTACCAAAACATAAATTCGAATCCGTATAAGTGTTTCATTCTTTTACAACTCTGTTATTGTCCCTACCGACTGCCAGCGTATGGTTGGCAGCCATTTTAAAGGTACCAACCACGTAATAATATTTTAGACGACAAAAAAAGCTATAGAAAAAATAACATATTATACATCGACACGGTCTATAAACGAACCGGGAACCAACGGGAAAGGGACGATAACACCTTGTAAAGGATTCCGACGATATATAAAAACCGGATCCTAATAAATACGCACTTCTGTACTAACATGCTTCTAGACAAGCTGTTAAGAATTCGAATTGCTGTATAACTCCAGCCTGCAATATTATTAATCTAATCTAAATAATTATGCTAGCTTGTAGAAAATATTGTTTCAAGAGAAAAGAAAAACTACCCAAAACAACTTGACGAAACTACCCAAACTTGAGGTAAATAACAAAGTTTTATCGGTCACATTGGTCAACACATGTGTTTGTAGATTACAAATAACCAGGTGCGGGCAATCATCACCACTTCATTGGGCAATCTTTCATTACTGTGCAGCTTTACTTCTCTGAATAGATCTCTATTATATATATTTATAATCTTATAAACCATTCCAAAAAGTAGTAAAAAACCAGAAACTCATGTTATAGAAGAGCGGAGCCCCCTGGTACAGGCATTGCTATGCTTACAAGGGGACGTCAAGGCGAGTCGTAAATTAACAACTAGTTTACGACTATTACATATAAAATATATTAAAAAAAATATTTAAAATATACAAAAGAATATTTTATTATAACTGCACTCGTTTTTTCTTAGATTAATAATGTATGAAATGCGTATTTGTTTACGTATTAATATGGGAACGTTAGCGGAGGAGCAAGAGACTTAATGTAAATTTAGGTTGTGATCGAAAAAAAAGAGGACAAAACTGCAATAATACAATATGTTGCACAAGTGACAACCCTAAATTGCGCCATTAGCGTTAGCCGATCATGCACGCGATGCTAGCACGCAATCGGTACGGCCGCCCCTGTACGTTTTACTCAAAATCGCTTGTTTACATTGACCACTTTTAAACAATCACTACTAGACACGAGGTTAGTGGAATTCGCAGGTGTAAACGATTCGTTTCATCTGAACACCGAAGTATTATTACATAGCAAAATCAGATCAATTAATTGGGGCTTCGAAATGTACATAAATACACTGAAAGAAAATAGATACTATTTCAAAATATATGTTACTCACGAGGGTTACTCACGAGTTAACACTTACTACTTATACTAAAAGGCACCATTTTATTGTATTCGTTATACAATAAAATGGTTGTTAGTAAGCAAATTGCAAATGGCAGAAAACGGTTTTCTTTAAATAATTTTTTTATATCTGTCGTAATCCCTTCCATAAATTACGTGAGGTGTTTTTTTAAATTTTCTGTCCCTCCCTCCCCTCCTGGTGAGATGTCGTGAGATTTTATGCAACCCCCTCCCCCATCCACCGATCTCACGTGAGATTTTTCAAAATTGATGAGTACTTGCGAGTATTTACCTTGTTGTAGTATCGAGTACCGCCTTTGAAAGTATCGATACCTACTCGGTATCGAAAGTATCGTTCGAACCCTACAAATATGGTGGTTTGACATTCAGTAGATGTATAAGCGTCGAAGTATGAATGAAATTATTTTCTTTTGAACGAATTAGTGAATGATCTTAATCGTATACGATTACGCTTAAGATTTAATCTTAAGCATGTACAATCTGGATTAAATGGACCAAAATAGTATATTTTGTTTTGTTTCAATCAGAAAAAAATTGCGTGATATTTGCCGAGACCCCCCCTCTCTCCAACGTAAGATTAGATGAGATTTGCCTCGACCCCTTCCCCCTCTTAAACATCTCACGTAATTTATGGACGCCCCCTTTCAATTTAACATTTGAAAGATATTCACAAACTTTACGCTATAATCATTTGACATGTGACAGCGATTGCGTACGCGCAGGTTTTTTGAAAAATATTGAATGAACGATACGGTTCATTTGACGTTAATTGGAAATGTTATTATTATTACTTTAAGTTCGTTCCGAAAGTTATCGTGACTTTAAACGTTAAAAGGAATCGCGATAAATTTTGAAATTAGACAATTAGGTTTTAAAATAAGAGGTAAAGTATAATTAACGACGTTCATCACTGAGAGCCACACTTCGGCATGAATGGGCCGGCTCGACCGGAGTGATACCACGGCCTCACAGAAAACCGACGTGAAGCAACGCTTGCGTTGTGTTTCGTCGTGTGAGTGAGGGCACCGGAGGCCCAATCCCTCCCTATTCCCTTCCCTTTACCCCTCAACCCTTCCCTCCAAGGCCGGCAGCGCGCTTGTAGCCCCTCTGGTGTTGCAGGTGTCCATGGGCGACGGTAATCACTTACCATCAGGTGATCCGTCTGCTCGTCTGCCCCCTATCCCATAAAAAAAAAGCAAAATATATAAATAAATATCGTCTCACCTCTCGCGTCGGCTATTCTCCGTTCATCTCGTAACGCCTCCAGTTGGCGGACGAGTATTCTCACACCGACGGCTTCGGTCACCAGCGGCAACTGTTCCAGGTCCACGTCTTCTACGCTGATGCTCTTGTTGCCAGCGTCGTAGATGAAACCGAGGTGTTGGCTACGGCAAAGGGACATTAATGAGAAACGACTGGTGGGATAAGCCTAATTTTAATACTTATCGCAATTCCTTTCAAAGGTTAGCGATTCATGGAATTATGGAAGTCTCTTTTGGAACGAATGATGATTGATGAAAAACAACTTAGTAGTAGTAGTAATTCCAAGCTTCAGACTTCAAAAAACCAGAGGATTATTTCTGGGTAAATGTATTATGCTATGTTCAATAAAGCTCCACAAACTGTAATTGACCTACCCATAAATAAATTTCAAATTCATGTAAAGAATATACTTATGAGTAAAGGCTATTATAAAGTTGATGATTATTTTAAGGATCGCAATACATGGAATTAATAGCCTTCGCTTTGTTCTAATTATATGTTCAATTTATGTCCTACAGACTTTGAAAGTTGTATTTACTATTGTGATAAATTGATAATACATATTATTTTGGTAATGACATGATTTATGTAAATGTCATTACTTATGATAAAAAGCTGGTAAGTTTCTTTCGCTTGTTCTTCTTGTCAGCTAAAAGACGTCCTGAACAAGTGGTAGGGGAAAAAATATTTTTGGATGATTCAAAAGTGCTTGTAACAAGCTTACTTGAATAAAAACATTTTCATTTCATTTCAAATCCGTCGAAAGATAGCAGTTAGCATTCAACTCTCGTTTGGCATTTCTCAATAGCTTTCGAGCATTTTTAACTTTGTTTAGACAATTTCAATAAAAAAAAAAAAAAAAAATGTTTATTCATTCTAATTTTAATCATGTTATATTGACGATATCGTTCATTCAATGACTTTCAAAATAACGTTGCAGTTGTTTTTGCTAACATAAGTCAAATAGATGTATGTAGCGTAAATTTCATGAATATCTTTCAAACGTCTAACTGGAAGGAATTGCGTTAGATTAAAAATTAGATAATTAGGCACTGGGCTATAAGTAACTCGCGGATAACCGACAAATATTTTGCAAAACTGTGTAGGATGACCGAATTAGAAGTGTCAATATGCCATCGACGCCTTGTAGTCTGGCACATTTTAAGGTTCCACACCCAGATAAAAACAGAACAATATTACTGAGATTCCGCTGTCCGTCCGTCTGTCATACATTAGACTGTATCACATGAACCGTGATAACCAGACATTTTAAATTTTCACAGATAAAGTATTTCTGTTCCGCTTTAACATCAAATACTAAAAACAGAATAAAATAAATATTTAAGGGGGGAGGAGGTCCCATAAAACCTGCCCTTTTTGCGTTTTTTATAGATAAAGAATGAAATTCACCCTTCGTAGGTTTTGTACAATAAATTTGAAAATTTATTGCAAATATAATTTGGCACTGGTGTGCTGTCATATCAACTTCAAGCTCAATGTTCAGACCTTTTTAAGGCCTCCACCTATTACACAATTAGTGACATCTGTAAGTTCTTAATCCTTAACAAACAAAACGAACCGTTGACAGATCAACTTTCCACAACGTGTTTAAATAGATTAAGTTACATGATAATCCGGGATAGGTAGGTCAGCGAATAGTGTCAGTCACTAATGTTTGTAAAGTCAAGGTTATAAGGCTTTATTGGCGGAGGGCGAAAAAAGACTATGACATTTTTATTTGACTAGGGCTGGGTCTCGATTATGCTAATATTAAAGCAATAATAGCATTTCATAAGCTGCATCCACACCAAACGATCCATTTTGGATTACGTTACGGGTTAGACTGGAATGTCATTTCTGACACGTGGGACTGGTGAATTTTTGAAACATTTTCTTTCATCATTATCATTATCCTATTAATGTCCCAACTACGTGGGCTCAATCCTTATGGATGAAATCGAATAGGCAGAATGGGCCATGACTAATAACTCATCCCAGTACGGAGTTGTGGATATTAACGACTGCAGATTCAGCCGGCGCCAACGGCTTGACATGCCTTCCGAAGGAGGGACGAGCCCGAGATAATAATTTTGGCCACCCATCCTATGACCGGCTCGTAGCGAAAATTGCTTAACAACCGTATCGCAGACTGAGCGCGCTAACCGTTGCGCCATCGAGCTCCTCATTTTTCAGCATTTTTTTTAGAACTATATTACCTATATACCTGGGACCTATTATTTTTAGTGCTTACAAAGATAATTTTTGATTATTCGCTCACATAGGCTTCGATACAGTCTAGAAATGATCCTTTCTTTGTTAAATAACACATATTCGTTCACTACACTAATCTTATAAAGAACAAATACCTATTTGAGTAAAAAGTGTTTTGTTTGCATTAAATAGCCTCCAAAACTATTTGCTTGGATTTCACAAAATATTCCGGCAATGTCGCTGGAAAACAACTAGTATGTCAATACATATAGAAAATCTAGCTGTATGTGTATCTAAATATCTCTTTAATAGTACATCGTCAGTTGAATATTTAAGCTAACAGTAGTAGTGATAAACTCAACGACCTAGACACAAAAATGAATCAATTAATCGCGATAAATGATAAATACATGCCGGTAGGCAGTCAAACAGCTGTGCTTTATCATTCCAATGTCCGTTTTAATCGATTATTACATTGTATTCAATTTTATGTTCATTACAAAGGGACTTTAACATTTTCTACATCTAACTTCCAGGTGCCCTTTCCTCAAATCTGTACCTTAAAAAACAAAACCCTTATACGGGCACTATTTCGAAGATTTAAATAATGATATTGTCAAATAACTGATTTCCTTCGACTACGCCGCATTAAAAGTCTATGTCACCCGCGTATGAATCAGTATTTCCGTTGATTATCCCCCAAAAACAAAAAAAGTTGAGAAACTTGAACTGTTTATAGTATTAGTGCAGATCGTGTCACATAATTCGTTGTAATTTATCAACTACTGCAATCAGCCTACTAATTGTGAGAAAAAAAAATGAAAAAGGCTTAAACCTCTTTCTTATAAATTACAATAATCACAGTTAAGAACAAGATCTAAAATTGTTCTTAGTTGTAAAGCAGTTCATGTGTTAAAAGTAGTATAATATTACGTCATAAAGGTATTGATGTTAAAGACAAAAGTTCCCCCCGTGTCCCCACTCTCCGTTCCATACATATATTACATATTCAGCGGTACAAGTTAAAGGGAAAGTCCATTTACAAGTGCCGGACAACATGTCAACCGTGTATTTACGCAGTACACATAAAAGCTAACAAGGCCTTTCGCCCTTAATACCGACTTGGTAGGTATGAGTATTAAAATATCTATGATTTATGGTCGCAGCTAAGGTAGCCATCTTCTAAAATAAAAAAGCATGACTTTGCGTTGCATTAGGACGGACATTTTGCCTCAAAAGACGGACTTTACCTCCTTTAATAATCAAACATCAGCTTTGTTTTTTATATTTTATGCCAACAATAAAACTATTAAAAGTTATTGTTGCTTATTGCTCTGACACTAACCAGTTTAATAAATTTTATTTTTGTCAACGTATGACCTATAAAGTCGGACAGATGACAACCCTAATATGAGAATATCCAACGAAAGCGCGTCTCATACGTCGCGTACCGAAAGAACTGTTAAAGTAAGTAAGTATATCATGTGATATTGGCATTTGCACATTGGACGGATGATCCGTCAGTTCGCCGCGCGTACCTCCGTTGATATGCTCGGATCTGCCGTCAGATTTGCACCGAACCGCTCAGTGAAACATAAAAACTTTAGTTTGGGTCACGAAAAATTCGTGTTCTTCTTGTGCTGCTAAAAAATGATGCTAACAATAGAACAATTTCTAAATATTTCCGTAAATTACACGTCCAATGGTTACGTAACTGGTTATGTTGGACATTTACCTCTATATTCATTTCAAACCAAATCTATATATATCAAAATCTATTGCTGTTCGTTTGTTTCTTTCTCTTCTTTAGCTGATTTTGGTTTCGTAATCCGGGTAAGGTTTAAGGTGATAGGTGATACGAAGTACACCGGGTCATCTAATATGAAATAAAAATATTTTTTATGGAATATAAGTACGCGTAGCATGACGAACTCGAGAACGGTTTGTCTACACTCAAATGTCACATTTCTCGGGTGCACCCATACGATGTCTCACTCTTGACCCGAGAAAGTCACATTTGGGTGTAGACATAGCGTTTCTCGGGTTTGTCATGCTATGCGTGCCGGTCTGAATAAGTTGTAGAGAAAAAAATGTTTGAAGATCCAAAAGTACTTTTAAGCAGTATTTGAATAAAGATTGTTTTGACTTTGAGCTCGATGGCGCTGTGTTTACGCGTTCGGTCTGTGATACGGTTGTTAAGTAACTATCGCAAGTGTCGGTCATAGGATGGGTGACCAAAAATTAAATATGTCGAGGTACTCCGTGTTTCTGAAGGCACGTTAAGCCGTTGGTTGAATGCATCATCTGCAATCTTTGACACCCACCAATCCGACTAAGGAGACGACACCAGACACGACATAAAAACAAGTCAGTTACTATTTATCCTGGCAATGAGATGAGACAGGATGGCGAATTGGGGGACAAAAACTCTTTTTAATTAATAATTCGCGAATCATTACGTTTGTTGTTAAAAATGGTCAATAGAGCCCTCGGCAACAAAGATTTACATATTTAACAATTTTCTCTATAAAAAAACCTCACAAAATGAAACAGAAAAAATATCTATTTAAGGGATATTTTAGGGTAACGTAGTTATTTATTTTTCTGTCAAAATTTTCGAATTTTATAAATTCGCGTTGTAGCTGTGCTGTGCTTAGCTGTTATAGAAATGTGACGTAGTTGTCTCAATGTTTAATCACTCTCTTTGCACGAAACCTATTTTTGTGTAGTCAATGATTATTGGTGTACGCGGTCACTTAACTACTTTATCAAGCACGTACTAATGAATAAATGAATAGCGGTCGACATGTATTTATTATTCCGTAGGCGCTACATTATCGCTATTTCCGCCTTCATGTGCACCAAAGTACTAAGGTTTTAATTATAACATCACAATAATTGTCAACAAAAAGGCTTGATACATTGAACAAGCACATTTTAAATTAAATCATCTAATAAGGAATATGCACATTTTTGGAAAATGTTTTTATATGATAATTTACATCGATATGTAACTGTAAAAAAATACCCGGCAACGAAAAACTAAAATTTTGTAACATTAATCATTGATGAAAATAAGTAATAGATACTAGCAGTTTTAACACCGGAATTTTTGGCGCGCTCGTCGTGACGTCAAAGTACACGACTAGAGATATGCCATTTTAAATAATATGGATTTTGGGTGATTGATTATTATTCAATTACCCAAATCGATTAACAATTAATCGATTTTTTAAAGTATAATAGACTTTTTTAATAAATCATTTAATTTACCAAATTGGTGAAATAAAAATAAAAGCCTAAAAGATCATTTCAATTGTAATCAGTTGTTTATTTTGCGACATAATACATTGATGTTATTGCATCGATGTTAACTTTTTATAACAACGACATCCCTATACGTGTACATTTCCGTCACATCCGCTCTGACAAGTAGCGTGGCGTTTAAATATTTTGAAGTTACCGCATTTATTTTGCATTTTTTAATAATTATTTTCAAGACGAAAACGAACTAATGTTGAAAAATATTTAGATATACTTTATTCTAAAGCAATAACGATTGTAATAAAACATATTTAACCTTTTTTGTATCAGACGCATATTCCCTATTCAAATTTCATTAGCTACAAAAAGTCCTACTAATCTACAATAATATTATAAAAAGGAAAGATTTGGTTGTTTGTTTGTAAGGAATAGGCTCAGAAACTGCTGGACCGATTTTAAAAAATCTTCCACCTATAGTAAATAAAGGGATGAAAATGGGTGTGGAAGTTTTGTATGGGGAATTAAAACGTTGCCATACTAACCATTGCTTAATGTTCAATGAGTCATTGTAATTACATATATCCGTGTCCTGATATGAATTGAATCCAAATAAACAGTGCCCTAGAATCCAAGCGGTCGAAGCCGCTGGCGGAAAGCTAGTAATATTGTAAATGAGAGTTCGTGAGGAAAACCACTGTACGGTGTTTGATGTTTGTTATAGGTATTGATAATTCGGACAATTAAGAATAGTTTTTATAATTTGTTTTAAAATCATATTCGTGAAGGCGCTGATAGTGCACCAAAGTCAGGTGTCCCACCTCTGTTGCATCATAAATTATCGAAAAATTCGTTTCTTTGGAGTCGAATACGCATTAAAAAAGAAGGAATTTGCCTTGTGGGCGCTGCAGGCTCAAAGGGAGGCCGTAAAAAGACCCAGAAAATAATGAGGGTGATGTGTAGAAGCTTAGGCGGCGATTTGTAATTTCATCTAGGAATACTCTTTGACACAAACTGAGCTCTCGACTAATATTAATCAAGACATTGCTTAAACTAGCTCGGTTCGATAAATCTCTGTACGTGTATTTCTATTAGGTTTTTTTACATGATTGCTACTATGTATCTTGTTTTTATCGATTTCCCGATATTTAATATACATAAATAAACACAAGGTTACATAATACATACATAAATTGCAGATGTTATTGCATAATTGGTTACAACGGTACACCCCTAATACCTTTTCAGTTTCAGCCTCATCCGCTATTTATTATCTTGTTATTTGCTAACCGCAAAAGTCAACGGAAGTTCAAGGTCAAGTTGTTTACGTACAAAAGTAAACATTTAAGTACATAGTTACAATCCTGATTATTAGTTAACGTTTGGTAGATAATTATCAACTATTACTGCACCAATTTGTTAAGCTATAAGTGGCGATAAACAAACTGAGTATTTGCTTTTGTGAAACGACGACCGATGTCAAATTGTACATTAGTGTTATGATCAATCATCCGCACTAGTTGATGTCAATACGAGTCTCGATTGAGTGACCTTCATTCAATACTTATTAACTCAAAGTATAGACAATTTCAAACCAATGGATGTATAGTCAATAGGATTTTAGCATGCCCGGATCTACGATTTTGATCGTGGGACCTTAGTTCAGGTCCATACTTCACCCAAAGCTGATATCCATAGTTGAAACAAGTATAAGGTTCCTAAAACTTAGGTAATAGACACGTAAGAGTGGCTCCCATCGGCCCGGATATAAAGGGGGAGCAGGTGAGGCCACTAGCCCCAGGCGCCACTGTTAGGGCGCCAAAATCATCATTGTATAATATCTATTTACAGTTCCAAAATGAACGTGACTAAAGCTTTAATTAATAGCATTTTTCCTTAATGTGGCGAAATTCTTCTAGATTTTAATTCTATTCAAGGAAAATGCACTTGAAATGTACCTCAGTTTTTAAGATTACTCAAATTTTCGAACTTAGTTCACAAAAACCAGTTTTACCAATTTTGCTATATTGAAAAAGAGTTATATTATAATTTGACCTATTATAATTACTTACTTGTTTATACGTTCAGATATACAGTATTCCCATTGACAGCTATTGCTCCGCCACTCGCGAATCCTGCGCAATACTGGCGAATTCAATTCTTCACAGATCATCTTTAGGGCTGCCCCTTCTAGTACATCTTGAACGGCTATTATCGATAATCTAAAATAAGCATTCTGTATTATCCTACCAATTATTACATTTTGGGAGAATTATCTAAGAATTTTACTGATAAAGTAAAGGATTATAATTGTCATTGCATAAATGTACAAAATAATATTATTCAGTTGAATTAAATGAATAAACAAAGAATTATTAAGCCTATTAAACAAATCAAACATCATATTGATAAAAATCTGTTTTGATTAATTCAAAGTTATTAATTGATACCTACTTAGAATCAGATTTCTTGTTGGTAACCCATTTATCTCTTTGCGTAAATGTAGTGTTGTTTAATATTTATTTAAGTAATTATTTCTGTCATTTGGAGAAAATTTTAATACTACTTACTTATTTTCCAAAATTGTCCTGCAAACGACTTCTCTAACTCCAGGATTCGTTATTTTGTCTATGCTAAGTTGGTGTAGGTTCCATGATGCTATACGACAACATCTCATCCCATTCCTCTCATATGCAAACACATCTTCAACGATTGGTCTATGGGAATAAGCCGACAGTAAATCTAGGATATCATTGACTGGGGCTGCAGCGAATCCATTAGGTAAGGTCACCAATAATTTTGAGGGCATAGACAAACTCTTTCTGTGTGGAGTCTTAGGTGTGTTTGTAACACCATTTGATAATGTTCCATTCATTGATGAATGCGCCCATCCACTGTTATACCCATTCAAATGTTGTACACTCTCACATTTTCTTGGTTCCAAACTCAAATGTTGTTTTATTGTGCTAAGTCTTACAATATCCATTCCCCGGACTTTTATCAAGTCATCCAATGACTTAAAGGGACCTTTCTTATTGCGATAATCAACTATATTAGCAGCTATCTCCTGATTAAGACCAGGTACACATTGCAATTGGAAAACACTAGAAGAATTCACAGAGCAAAGTCTACTCTCGGAATTGATTCTGATGCTATCCAAAGACTGTGTGCAGGAGCTAGCTCTGGATAACTGCTTTCTAGTATTTGTGCATATTTCTGGCCTCAACAGTTCTAGTTTTTCTGCTCCTATACCTAAAATAAAATATATAATTCATAAACTTGTTTGACAGGCCATTAATTATCTTATAGGCATCATGGATCATGGACAATCAGTGTAGAAAAGCAACATGAATTTAAAAGAATATCAGGAAACTCAACTTTAATCAAGTCAAATTTTTTATTTTACAATTCTGAAAGTTATTCTGACGTTGATATAGTCAACAGCAATCCTCATATTATACAAATTCTTTAATACCCCCTAATAGACTTTTGATAGTGGATCTTGATAGTGAGTAGCTGTTGCATTCAGTCCATGATATAGAAATTAAGCAATATTCGCAAGAGCGGACTACAGGGTGGATGACCAAAAATTATTATCTCAAGCTTCCTCATGTTGCTAAAGGCACAATAAGCCATTGGTCTCAGCAGGATTTTTTGTTGTTCACACCCAATAAATGGTGAGTAATACCCAATTCTCCCAATTTGATTCCACTCATAGAGAAGGCCTGTACTCCAACAATGGGAAAATTAATAGGCTGCTGATGATTGCATTAAACTTAGATATTTAAGTACAAATGAAGACTTGATTTCGAAAGTATGCATTAAATAATTTACATAATTGAAATCATGGAATATAAATACCTAGAATTATAAATTGTTTTATGAACTTTGTTTTAATTAATGTAATAATTGATGTTGATATTAATTTTTATATTAAGTAAGATGCATATAATTTATTGGTTCACCTATTTTATTGGTAAATAAATCTTATTAAATGTTAACTCCACAGGTTCAAGGAAAAATGTAATCACAGAACCTCAACCTTACATAGTTTAACAAATCAAATAACTATTTACACTGCTTACACCAATATTGAGTTGTTACAATGTCAAGGTCAAACTGCTCAAAAGTGAGCTATTAAATTTTATTAATAATATAACTTGTATAACATTTTATGCTGAAATATTTTACAATACAACTTATTACAATAAAAAATATAGTAGTAATCAATAAGCATTAGGATAGCTTACCAAACAAAGCCTTTGTAGGAAATTACTAACCTGATACTAAAGCAAGATCATCCACTCTTTTGAACCTGCCAATCATCTGGCGATGTCGTACAATCTCCTGGGCTAACTGCCGAGAAACGCCCGGCAGCGTCATCAGCTGCTCCTCCGTGGCCGTATTCACGTTCATCAGCTCTAGATATTCCTCTGATGGAGGCCAACTGAAGGTATGACTCAAATTGGACTTGTTCAATTTACTTTTCCTCGAAAAGCCCCGAAATGATTTCTGTCGGCAACCCTTACTCCGTACGGAGCTCGGACTTTGGCCCATGTTGTCACTTTCAAATCAACTATCGATCATAACATCAACAATTTCACTGGAGACACAAATAAAAAAAAATCATTCTGCGAGCGACCGACTAATAGATAATTGCATTACAATACCGGTTTTCAAGTACCTACACTAATACAAAAAACTCGTTATTAAATAATTTGCGATTTCATTTAACACATATTTTTACGGCTAATATTTTCAAACACCATGTAATTCTTCTTTTTGGAAAAGAACTGAAATCTTTTAACACACACAAGTTCCCTCCATCACCAAATTCGCCACAATGACATGACATTGATTGACGAAATTGTCAAATTGATTTGACTTCAAGTGTCACTTCGACACTTTATTAACACTTTACCTTGTTATATAAAGGTAAAGGGATCGAGTCCATACAGTAATCATCACATCATCACCAGCCCTTTTACGTCCCCACTGCAGGGGCTCAGGCCTTCCTTATGGACGGTTAAGAAGGATGGGCCATGACCCTCCACGCTGGCCCAATGCGGATTGGACAGTAAAGCCTTCACTTAAAGCTATCTTTCTTGTGTTTATCTCAAATGACAGCCCAAAGGCGGCTCCACTTACTTGGTAAATAACTAACATGAACCACAAAGCAAGCATGAGAAGGGTGTTTGCTCTGTTTGTGTTTCTGTTATGTCATGTAAAGAATTCATTATTTTAAGTAGAGTTTTAGCTGTTGAGCTGCATACTGACGTCAGCCTAGCACCGCCATAAAGACCAAGTCTACCTTTACACAAAGACTAAGTTTACCAAGTTTATAGTTAAATCCGAAAAACGATGATGATCATTTGATATTTGTTGGTCAACATGAACATCGAAATAAGTTACCGAAAATTATTTCGTTTAATCGATATAATAATAACTAGTGAACTGTTAATACCTATTAATTTAGACATTGTTTACATAAACAGTCATCAGCTGACAAAACGTTTGATATAAATCTGAACATTCCCTTAGTATTTTAATGTAGATCAACGTGCATCTTTTTTTTTAAATAGTTAATTCAGTGAAATATCGTCGTAAAAATGACAGGGTTGTTTTAAAAGTTATTTATATTCAAAAAATTATCGTTTGGTTGACACGTTACTCACTGGTATCGTAACTATTAGTTATGCTCTCGTTTTGCTAATTTGTAAACTTCAGGAAATATCGTTGTTAAATTATTTGTATGTAAATTTTGAATGGCCAATGAGGAAGTATTAAAAAAAAACATTAGTTCCCGAAATCAAACTAGATGTCGCTACGGTACGTTCTTGATTTCTCCATGACAACCTTCCCGGTTCCTTTCAGGTTAAAAGTTGTACTTTTCCGTAATTGTATTAATATCGAAGTTTCGAACTTTTCAAATTTCAGTTTTTTAATATGTTAGTTAAAAGGAATAGAAATTACTGTCTTTGGTCCATTCGTTTCCTGCAAATATCAAATCTAACCCGGGCCCAAACCTTCCCTTTGCAACTATTTTAAATTCGTATTTAATTTATACCAGCATAGAACAGAGCAGCTCACATCTATAATATTCCCATAATTCACGGTATATAAATTACTACGCAATTAGATTGATTATTGAATTACAACTCAAACAAAACGTTTAATTTAAACGATACGCCGGCCAAATCGCTTTACGCAGACACTACTCTTTTGATGATTTCTTAATTTATCTTTGCGTAAGCAGTGCATCTCAAAACCGCACAATAATGAATTTTACACACACATACAAATATTTTCTGCGCACAACACGAGTTTTTGACCAGTCATGTTAGTATGGCGAACTAGCTGTAAGAAATGCAATTTACGGCCTCATCGGTAGCGGCGGAGTTAGCATAGCGGTCGGTTGAAAATATTCCGCCAACTAGAACTTTATAGTAGTTTGCGTACTTTTGATAGATGGCACTTTTCTAGTTTTACCAAATCATGATAACTTGATCACGTGTCACTGAATACTCGTATCGTGTTAGTGTTAATTAAGTGAACATACATTGATTTATTTGGGTTTGATAGGTAGAATGTTAAGTGCTCATTGTATGTATTTAGTGCATGCTACTGGTGCTTATCTTTGTAACTCAAACAATAGGATATATCATGGTAGGAAAAAACCTGTGCGTGAACTTTCATTGTGGTTATGGCTCATTTACATTGGTCGTTGTGGTCCGCCTTTGTGCTGCGGGTGATTACTTTTCATTGGTCGGAGCAATGAATGACCCCGTAGAATTTTTTAATATTTATATTTTATACATATACATGAAATATATCTAAAATATTATTCATAAGTTAAAATTAAAATTTCAAAATTTCCCGCGAAAACGCCACTTCTGCCATGGCGTCGCGAGAGGTCACGGCCCTCTAAAACTAATATCGTGCTATGTATGCATAAGGTTGGATTCTCTAAGTTCTAATATGAGCAAGAAGGGCCGTGACGTTACGCGTTGTTTGCGGTCACGTGACAACGAGCATAATTTTTGTTTTTTTCATAATTAATTTAAGTGATATTATAAATATACTAATTATAAAAGTGTAATTATCGGTAAAAGTATATTAAACACTACAAGAAATAAAATAATATGAATTTATTTTCGTTTACACATGTATTTGCATGCGGACCGCGAATAAGTAGCTAACTCTCCTAGGAGTCTCCGCGATAAATCGACTAACAAACAGCATAAACAATAAAGTCGTTAAAATCGGAAGCAATAAAAGACGTTATTGATCAGAACAGTTCGGTTCATAATAATTTATTTGAATTCTCTGTACAATATGATGCTTAAAAGCTTAGAATTTATTTCTTGTGTAATATGCTACTAATTATGTTTTAGGCAAAGACACTACGTTACCTTTGTAAAGAAACACTATTTACAGAGGCGAGTGTGCGGTAACAGTATACACGATATAAATATTTTGTTTATTAAGAATAGGTACCTAAATATCGACCGTCTATACAATGAGACGGAAATACGTACATTAAAAAAAGCAAAGGACACTGTCTGTCTTTTCTATAGATTTTCGATTTTATATTTAAACTTTTTCATACACTCAATATGGAGCTTTCCTTAACAGCCAAAACGCAGATTGTTCTTAATTATGTAAAAAACACGTAAGGACTAACTTCAGTATGTGAGCCAAACAAACATCTCATAAGTTACCATTTCTTTATTCAGTGAATTTTCTTTATTTAATTGGAGTTACAATACTGTTCATCTTGGCTGTTTTCTGCAGGAAACTACCGACCGTAAAATAACATAATAACTAAAATGTCCTAGTTAAATATCAATTTTATCCTATAGCGAAGCATAACAAAACTATCGTTTGAGAATCTGTTTTATTTATTAATCCACTAAGCCTTCGTAATTAATGCTGCATACTATAGGTACTAATAACGCTATTATTTTTAATGTTATAATGAGCCGACCTGCTACTCTACCAAAAAACTAAAACACTGATTGATTTGTCAAAACTCTTTAATATGCTACTAAAATATTGCCCGATCTCGACGTCGAGTGCAGCGTTGAGACAGCATAGTTTCAATGATATAAAACCATTACTCCCTTTACAAGTAAGTTTTATTTTTTGAACCTGTATGCTTATGATTATGTGTTCGAGACTGGTTTTATAACAGTAATAGCTTGTGTCTGCTGACAGATCAATCAGTTCTTCAATTACGCGGTAGAGGCGCTGATATGAAATCTATAAAGATCGTCACAACGACATTTTGATTGCTTCATACAATTATAAATTATACCTATCAAAATTCAACGAGACAAAGAAAAAAAAATACATTATCGTCCTGCAACAGTCAGGTATAAAAATTAATATTATTATTTGATGGATACCCATATTTAATGTCTACCTGAGGTTGTTACGTGGCTAATACATAAATGAAAACTTTTTGTTCTATATAAAAGTCATATCACAGAAAGAAACAAAATGTAATAAACAGATATTTTGACTAGTACAAAAGTTAAAGAATAGCTATATACCATAAATGAAATAAACTCACTCAATTTAATCTATTTCACGCCAAATATAACAAAAAATAAAAAAACACTTGTAAGACACAGTTCTCTAAGTACGATTATGTGTATCGATATAAAATCACTGATAACTACTCATACCTACGTATAGAAGCGTCCACGTTAACTAGGCACTTCTAGGAGTTAAATATGGCCGACCTTCCACACAACACGAACCATACCCAATATTAATAATCTCATTATGACAATTTAGAACATATGTAGTACACAAATACAGTACATCGTGACACTACAAAATACCGATCGACTTTAAGCCTTAATAACTTGAAGTTAAGTTTTAAAATTGATTGCACAAATTTTGCCTTTTGTATTAATCTTACTGCTGAGTGTACGTTATAAGTATATAATTTATCTAAGTGTTCATAGATTATGCTCTTTAGCCACCTAACATGATACCCCGATTATAAAAATAGACAATCAACCAGCCTTTGCGAACCTCACCATTTTCGTACAAATATTTCATATCAAAAACTTGCCAATACTTTTTTTTTTAATTTAATATACATGAGTGATTATCATACATCCACATGCAATTCGACAAACTTATTTAAAAATTTAATAAACAACATAGTACCTTGTTTTACAAAGAACTTTTTTTAAATTTTCCCGTTAGATCTAAGACTTGGTCTTGCACAAACATAATACAAAATAATCATTCATAATTAATTTCAAAAAAATCACTTTTATAGTTTGTTATTAGGGAATTAACTGCACATGCACACGAAATTATAGCTGCCATCGGATTATAATTTCTAAATAAGTCTGCCTGAAGCATGATAAACATTAATGTTAAATTATTTATTTCTATGCTACTTGTTAATAAGTTATACAAATCCCAAGGTTAATATTCTTTTTATTATTCAATACAATATTCTAGTTCTTCGACTTCAGAGAAAACGAGCCGTGAATTTCATTAGCCAAGCAGATAGGAGACAGCATAAAGGGTATTAAGTACACCGTTATTTTTCGAAACATTATGAAACAAACCAAAATAAGTAAATTTGGTAAATAATAACAGTGACCTTTAATGTAGTTGGAATCGTTTTTATCAATGTAAAAAGTAATTTAGAAGAGAGCTACTAGGCAAGTACGAGTATAGTAAAATGAAACTTCATATGTGTATTATTAAATAATTTTACTACAAATAATAAGCACCAAACCAGGTTTGGAATGTTCTGTATTGCACCACATGCGAACAAAAATCAATCTCAAAAAAACATTTTACACCATCTCTATAAAAATCACTATCAATATGGACCGGAATAATAATAATAATAATTAAAAAAATTAAATAAAATCCGTAAGTAGATTAGAAATAAATAAATTCAATTATCCTGTAACACAATAAAGGCCACCATTATAATCCAATTTTAGGGCGATAACTTTTTACACAAAACATATGCTAAAAGAAACATGATAAATTACAACGTTATACATAAATATTATATACTCATACATTTAAACGGTTTGTACAAATAGTGACTTCATTGTGCATAAACGCGTTTCACAAATCACTGCACTGCCAGTCTTCACAGATCACATCGTAATGGAACCTCTTAAATCTCAGTCGATAATTTTATTCACTCGCAATTACTTATATATTTATGCGTCACAGTCCACTATAAGTCAATTCGAACTTTTCAATCTACAACATTTTCGATATTGTGCTCTGTTTTTTACAGCACAGAGTTCATATTCATGTGATCGAAAGTTTCGAATAACACATCCGCTGAAGCGAATTATGCACATCCCACATAAAATCTATTTAAATAAATACTTATGTAATAAACGTAAACAAAAGTTACAAATAATTGAATAGAAGTGTCAGAACAATAATGTTTCGTAATCATTAGCAGATAATGGAAATGTGTTGCCTTAATCAATGGTCGAGGACATTTTGTTCTTGTACGAAGATATCTGATAAAATAATTGTCCTTTTGTAAATCAATCTTGCTACTTGGTGTGTAAGTATATTTATGTTTGAAAAATTCATAGTTCAGATTGTTTAGTTATTTTAACTAACAATATTGTTTATATTTTATTACAATATACGGAATCATATCACAATTAACTATTCACTTTATACCTTAAAAATCCACAATATGAGCGTGCGCTCTTGATAACTACTCAAAGCACTTTGAAAATTCAAATTTAATTTAAACGGGCGATATAAAATATCGGACACATTCAATCTTCCATGTTTTTATCCGCAACAATCCTTAATATGTGGTAACACTTAAAACTAAAATAAATCATAACTGTAAACGTTCAGAATTTCATAAACTTAAAAAAAAAACCAAGTATTTACATGGGACATTCAGAATTATATTAGCGGTTGTACAGAAAAGGCGACATTTAAATTTAAGCTTAACGATGATAAGCATAAAGTTGGAATTCAATTTTTAATTAATAAGTAATTATATGACTACGACCAAATTTCTGATGAAATAAAATGTAAGTAAAGTAATGAATCCATATTTATATAATCTATTATACATCATACATATGTAGAAGAAATAAGTAAGTACTGGTATAATAGTGAATTGTATATTTTTAAGTATCAACAGTTTTCTCGGTGTAATATTATCAATCTTCCGTGTAATAATATAGTAACATTCCACCAGTTGTTCAGAAACAGGTTGTTATTCGACAAAGACCCGAGTTCTACAGTGCTTCGTTACAAATACATATGTTGTTTTATTATCAATGAAAAATTTTTGTAATTGAGCTGTAATGACATTATGTAAATGTATACATTTTATCATTGATACTCACATATATTATTTTTAATATTGATATACTACCTTATTAAACAATAGAGGGGAATAAAACAAATTAAAATATTGACTTTTCAATGATATTTCAATAACTATTATAGATGAATGATATTTCAATAACTATTATAAAAACTTTCAATTTTTTAAGGAAAACTCTGCTAAAACTTCTTCTTTACTTTGTTAACTATTTGAAGAAACATATATAAATATACATATATAAGCAAATTGACCCCATTTTGTTTTAAAGTAGCATATTTTTACCTTCAAATAAAAAATACAGTCAGATCTAAAAATATATATCTACACACAGTTCATTCTCATTGCAAAGAGACTTGCAGATACTTTTTACATATCACTATAGCACATAATATTTTTAGATCAAACGAATTGAGTAAATCTGAATATAATTTAAAAACAATAATAACACTGTAATCAAATTCAAAATGGTCTAGGGTTATGTAATTTGTAATCATCTAGTAACAGTCCACAGCAGAACAGTACGTTAAGTAGTCGAGATCTGTCTTCACATCATAGTTTATTTTAGCGTATCATCAGATATTTTGAGCACAAATGGTTAGCTACCATTGTATACTATATTCTATCAGTAAAGCTGGCTCCAGGACAAGCATCAAATACGTAGATTATACTTAGTCATACATGGGCATAAAGTCATACAATAGATGGATGCAATTCTCTAAACATATCACGATTTTTATCGAAGATATTTTATTTTATATAAGGTCATGGTTATTGATTGCCAATAGATTTAAGATGCGTGCGTTCGCGTCTTACGAGGTCGAGGCACGTTTCAAGATTATTGAGGTAGTATTAGATGCATTTAGCGGAGAGATCAGTTCGTTTATATATACCGAAAAATTATTTATACTATAATAAATTATTAATATTGAAAGAGAGCGAAATTCATTAACTATTTACTTTTCACGTCTACATAATATTGTTTTCATTATTATGTATATTGTTTTCATTGTTTTTTATTTGTAACTGTTTCTTAGTTGTTTTTCATGGGGTGAGATTGTGTGATTCGTATGCTAAGTAAATGTTTATTTTAGTTTTTGCATGAGATGTTCACCTGTAAATGACTACATTCAGCAAATTTAAATTAAGTAAGTTTATTAAATCGAATTAATGTAACAATCATTGGTGTACTAAATAAATAAATATACATAAGAATTTGAAATCGGAGTGCACCAAACTTTTTTGACGTGGATACGTCTATGTTTTCGTTCTACAGGGGGGTCATTTTGTGAGCAGGAGTATATGCACTAACGCCATCTATTGGCGTATAAGTGAACTATGCTTGCTCTGCAGGGGGAGGGGCATTCTGTCAGCAGGAGTATATACACTAACGCCATCTGTTGGCGCTAGTGAATACTTTTTTCATTCAACAAATTAACGCAACGAATATTTATTTATTTAGTGTTTAGTGTCTTCAATTTGTTTATTTATTTTTTTATCAATTACTCATATATCCATTCATACATAGACGTATCCACGCATAAAATATAGCTGTATCAATGATATTTTTTGTCGCTTTTTTGACGATAAAAAGTGATATTACCAATAATATGTTTCATAAGATAATTTTCAGTGAAAGCTAGGTAAATTAATCAATGCTCCTTTAGTGTTAATGATTCGTGCCTCGGCCTATAAGGATGGTAATATTTAGAGAATTGCCATTGGAACAGTCCGGGTGTGTATAACGCTGGGGCGGTGAGGCAGTTCCGTGCTGTATATATAGTTACGTGACGCGGACCGCGTGTGTACGACGTGTAGGATCGGACGTAGGATCGCGTGCACGACGCCGCCGTCCGACGGCTGCGGCGTGAATGCGGCGCTACTGCGTGCAACCGGCGACTCGGGCGCCCACACTAATACTTTACCTGAGTACGACAAATTGAACTTTGTGTTATTGTTAATATGAGTGAAGTGGATCGAATTGGGTCTGATTTCTACTTGATATCAAATAATTATACTTCAGTTTGTCAATTATACATCGGTTAGAAATTGTATTTAAATGATAAGGTGGCAGATTGTTTGTATAAATTATTAATTTCACTAAAAGGAAGGCCTGTGCCTCAGCTGTGATGACATTAATAGATTGGTTATGATGATTCAAGTTAGGGATGGTTATTTTTAGAAAAGCATCAATCTTGACTCGAGTCAAGTTATTGGATGCGGTGCTCAAGGCTATCAACTTTAAACTCGGAGTGAAAACATTGATAGAATTCGAGGTAATATCTTGGTAATGAGAATTTTTGGAAATGTCATTACATATATTAAAGAAAGATAGCTTCTTCTTATCAGCCAAAAGACATCCCGAACTGGTGGTAGATGAAAATATGTTAGATGACTCAGATGTGCATACCTTTAATAACTTTATTTTAGGGGGCGATCTCGCTGTGTGTATGTATTCAGCGCTAGCAGTCGGAGGAGGAGCTAAGGTAGGGGCGGGGCTTCGCGCGCGTGGGTCGGTCTCGCTGTGTGTACGCACTCACCGCTAGCAGTCGGAGGAGGAGCTAAGGTAGGGGCGGGGCTTCGCGCGCGTGGGTCGGTCTCGCTGTGTGTACGCACTCACCGCTAGCAGTCGGAGGAGGAGCTAAGGTAGGGGCGGGGCTTCGCGCGCGTGGGTCGGTCTCGCTGTGTGTACGCACTCACCGCTAGCAGTCGGAGGAGGAGCTGAGGTCGAGGCGGGGCTTGGCGCGCGTGAGGCGGTCCAGCTCGGCGGCGGCGTCGGAGCGCGCGGCGGCGGCGGCGGGGGAGGGGGGGTCCGCGCCCCGCCCCGCGCCGCCCGTCTTCTTGTACAGGAGCGAGTTGAAGAAGTTCGCGAGCACGCCCTCGTTGCCCGGCGTGCCGGGGCCCATGCCTATCTTTGCGCCGTCCAACTGTTCGATGTTACATTGAGATTATAAACTGGACATCCAACAGTTATGACGCTTTATGACATTATTTCTCTTAGTAAAAATATTGAAAAGCCATCTTCGTATTCACCTAAATTCAAACTTCAAAGTCGACAATTAGGTGTTTTTTTAAAAGTAGACTCAGCTTGAGTTTAAAAAAATTACACTTATATTATAAAGAGGAAAGATTTGACCGTTTGTTTGAATGGAATTCTTTCACCTACGTGAACATAGCCTATATTTTATCAAAAAACAGCAAATAAAGGGATGAAAATGGGAATTCAAGTTTGTATGAAGAATTAAAACGTTGCCATAACCATTGTTTACTATTCAATTATATCCGTGTCATAATACGAATCGATATCCAAATAAACAGTTCCCTAGGAACCATGCGGGCGGATCCGCTGGCGGAAAGCTCAAAAAATCATTTTCCAATCATTCAAATCCAGCTCGAAGGACTTAAACAAGACAATAACAGTTTGCTTTAACATTCGAAATAGCCCCACATTCTCCAACCATCTCCACTATCCGTTGCACGAACAGACACAGTGTCACATTATAAGTACAGAGCGCCATACTTGTGCGGCCCGATGCGTGGCCCGCAGCGGCGAGTCGGCCCTGGGCGGCGCGGGCGTGCCGGCCTGCAGCGCGGCCAGTTGCCGCTGCAGGAACGCTTGCTCGTCCTCCGCTTGGACTTCGGCTTCACGACTAGTGCCGCTCTGAACACAAAACATACAAGATCTTTTACTCTTTTCACGTCCCCATTCCGGCGGCTTTCCTCATGTACCGTTAATTTGAAATGCTTATTGTAAAAGACTTGCCGAGTGTAACCTTCTGAGTTATATGGCCAATAAATTATTCTATTTGATTTAAGGACCCTAAGGAGCTAAGCTGGTTCAATGCGAATAGAGTATTTAACAATATTAAAAATATATTTATTGTTAAGGTCATCCTATAAGATAATAGCATAATAACACACATATTTCACTTTATTTTAAACAAACAAATTTATAATTTTTGCAGATTACACTAAATAAAATAAATATTTTTTTGATATTTTATCTGACACGAAAACGCTAGTAAATATGGCTTCCTGTTGACGATTTTAGTTTGACGAAATATATTTATTTACTAGCGTGTGACGTCATACGCGGCGTAATGGCGGCGTATGATAGATACAGCATTTTCGCGCGGTTTCTAAAATTTAAACTTTAATTGATGAATACAGTAAATTTACCCAAAATATTAATGTAATAAATAATAATATTAACTTTTTTCAAAATTAGTCAAATATCCTATTGGAGATTATTACGTCCTGCAAATGTAGCCGGGACCAACGACTTAAAGTGCCTTCCGAAACACTGAGTAGCTTGAGATAATATTTTTTGGGTCACCCTTACCATGACCGACCCTTGCAAAAATTGGGGTGTTTTGCTGGAACTTATTTTAAGTACTAAAATGGTTATTAGTTTTGATCAATTTTGCTTTATAACAATCCAGACTAATTATTACATTATAGAGATTTATAATTAAATAAACCACTCACTTTTCGTATAGCAGGCTGCACAATAACATCTCTGTAATAGTCGTCGGGTTTACACGACTGCATGTTTTCATATAATATGCTAATTTTTTTCATACTATCCCAGCCAGCGGGTCTGCAAATAATAATTACACGATTTATTATTATAATAGTATTGGTAATGAAAACTACCAAATATGTCTAATGGACTTTAATCCTTAACATATTGTAGATAAGTTAAGTTCAAAAAAGGAGATTGCGTGTTGTTCTGCAATGTATATGTACACAGACGTCAAACCTTTTTAATGAATAAGTTTTAGGCATATGTGGTATACAGGATGTTTTATTTATGGTATTCAGGATGTTTTATTTAAGGTATTCAATTAAAATTCACTACATAGTTTTATTGTCAAGGTAAACATTTACACATGCATTATGTGCGAAAATCGAAACCTATAATTAATGACAGTCAAGAGGCTCAACATTAATGAACTCTATCTATTATATCTAGAAACAATCTACTCAATTATTTACATGGAGACTATAAGGTATTCTATTCTGTTGGAAATAATACTTGTAACTGATTATTTTAATTAAAACAAAAAACATATAACAAATATTTCGAAAAAATAAACACGTTTTCTTGCCTTATAATTAAATCAAAATTTAAACTTTTTTATACCCGCGCAAAACGCTGTCAGTCATATGTACTCAAAACAGATGATTAAAAGATGACAATAAAAAAGAACAGTGCCATCTAACGAGCGATTACGAAATAAAAGATATAAATAAGAGCAGCGCCATTTAGGAATTTGATTCATAATTATATCTGACAGCTGTCGCCACAGTGACGTCACACAATGGCGGGTTGTTTCAAATCACGTGACACAAAAACAAAAAATCACGACGATTTTAAGATAATAAGATAATCGTGCGATTTTAAGACTCAAAATCAGAATCAGCATTAGTTTTTATGCAATTTCGTAACTTATTTTTTAATATTCATATTTTATATTTCACAACGGTATATTGATATTTTATATAGATGTATAAAGCAACCGTTTGCTATAGGGTTTCTATCATTGGCAAAATAAAAAATCGTCCAATCACCTTATTTCAACAATTCTGACACTGAGCAATTTTCAACTCTATAGCAACGATATGCAATATCATAAGGGAATATACATCTGATTCAGGAAAAGGCCATATATTATTTATTACGAAAATTCACAAATTTATATAATTTTAGAATAATGTCTATATAAATATCTTTTATTATATCGTTTTTGTTAGGAAAATAATTAATGATTAATAAAAAGTACATAAAAATCAAACAATTCAAAATACGCAAACACATTTGTCAGAGTGTAACGACAAAGGCTACACATAGGAATGTCATTGTTTCAAAAAACAAATAACATAGCGGCAAGAACATCATACATATTCTGCATATTTTGTAATTAAATAACCAACTGTCAGAACCTGTCAGAACTGTAAAAAATATGTATCTTATATTTTTCTATTTATTCTGACTGATGGACTAAATATTTTTTTTATCCATGCATAATCATTACATATTCAAAATGGATTTTAATTGAGGTCAAGATAAGGATAAATTTATTTCTGCTACAATTTTTTGTTTTTTTCTGAGGGTATTTTTTTTCACAAATTATCATATAAAACAAAAAAGTACAATAACTCACATGAGCACAGCGTCTTTCTCCACGATAAGCGCCGGCGTCCGGAACGGCAACCCGTATATCCGGTGAGTGAGGTACTTGTATAGTAAGTCACAGTTCTTGTCTTCCTTCGCGCTGGTGTAGAATAACGCCGCGCCGTACTGCAGACAGAACCGCCTGATCCACTGCTGCATGAAGTCAAAGTGCTCGTCGCGATAGTCGTGCTCCTTCTCTAATGTGCTCATGTAGTCAGTCTGGAATGATTTGTTTGTATTAGGATTCACTTGGAATAGGCTCGTGTCCAACAAGTGAAAATACAGGTTTTTGTTATATCTTCGAAAAATATGAACCATTTCAACTTATAAATGTTTAACAAAACAAATTTTAAGTCAATGATTTGGAAAATATTACGCTTTGGAAACTTGAAAAAGTACAGAAAATCTACTACAAAAATCTGCTAAAATACATAAGGCTTTAAATTAGATATAAAAAATGTTACAACTTTCATTATAACAGCTATAAACATAAACGCACAAATAACAAAGATATTACAAAAAATGTCCAGACGCCCATACATTTTTCGCTACTGTAGCACCATGTGACGTCACTGAGTGCTTTGAATTTGTAGGGAGCGTTTTCGGCCAACTAGCGCCAGTTCTACAAACACAGCACCGTATCTCCGAAACTATTTATCGCAGACATGCTGTTACTTCGACATTATTTCTCAGATGTTAATGGACTATTTATTTATGAAATAAAAAAAAGTTGTCAACTAGCCTATTGTAAACGAAAACGTAAATATAATTGTGGTCGACTTAAAACTGATGATGCAATGCAATGTACGTAGCTTACTCGTACAACGTGATAATATTCAAATTATTAACAAAGCTTTATAAAAGGTTGGGAAGACCAGCCAGTTGCTAACATTCAATTTGTTTACAAGGAATAGGCCCCGACACTACTGGACCGATTTAAAAACTCTTTCATCTACGGGTTACATCGAAGCTATATCATATGCGGCAAACATAGGCTAGATAAATAAAAATTGAATTAAAAAAAATAAAAGAAAACTGATATATTGTATTTTGGTATATATTATATTTGTAATGGCGATGTTTGACAGGGAAGAATAATTAAAGATCAAACAAATTTACCACGTTTATGTGAGCAGCTTCATTCGAAGTAATTTATAGTTACCGTAGTAGTAGCGTACGCCAATATAAGCTATACACGGTATTCAGAGTATTTTTTTGTATCGGCATCATGTCTCCTAAAAATGTTGCGCAGCTAGGGGTGTCACCAGATTAGATAAAATCAGGAAGAAATATTGAAGGAATACATGTCAGAGTTTATGTCTTTAAAACCCTAAAGTAAACAGTAAAGATGAGACAAAATCATCAAAGAGGTGAAACGTATCAGGATTGATCGATCATCGCGGCCTCCTACTGTGTGGCGACCCCTATTCTAAGATTCTACAGAATTTTTATTTAGCTCTCCCCATTGTATAGGTATGTACAATATGATGAGCAATTCACTTTTCTTGTCGGAGTTTGTTTCGCCAGTTCTTCTCAGGCAAGACACCTAAAGTTGGAACTGGTGGTAGATTACGGTAGCCAGGGGTAAATAAATAAGTCAAATGTAAATGTTTCCATAGAAAATAAAAAAAATGTATTGTGAATGTGTTCAACAATATTGTTTTTTTAATGTAGCTATATTCTTAATTAAAAAAACAATCAACACTTTAGTCTTATGTGAACACGGGACCTGTAAAGGCTACGAAATGTCAATAAAAATAAATACAAATGCGATGAAAACGTTTAAAAGTTGTTTCATTATGGTGTGCGCGTATATAGTGTTTATATTTTGGAAATCAATCGTGGTTGATATTTGATTGTGTAGGTTTTATGTAAATCAAAACTTAACTGTGCAAACACTCATGGCCATCTAGATTTTAAGAATATAGCTGGATATGGCTGTAATTTGAATTCTGAACAGTTTGTATAGTATATAAAATACACAAAGAAGTCTATAGTTTTGTAACGAAAATTACATTTAATATAAAAAAATATTATAAAGAGGTAAAGTTTCTCACTTCCTATGTTTGTATGGAGGGGTAGTCTTTGAAATACTAATCCATACATAAAAATGTGCAAAGTCCACTTAAATATAAGCTGCTACGAAGTTGCCCTGATTTTGGCATAATGGAAACTCGTTTTCCATCTTTCAACAAGATGTATAAGAAAAGACTAAAATATAATCTTAACCTTGGTGACTACAACGACAATGTCCAAGCCCAGATTGGTGGTGAGTACGGCCTCAGGCAGTGGGCAGTCGTCGTCATCGCCGTTCTCCAAGTCATCAGAGAGGTTCCTCGATGACCGCTTCATAGGGGAAGACGCGTTAGCTTCTAGCTCGTCACCGGGCTCTGTATACCTCTGCCACTTCTGCACTTGCTGCTTTTTACTGTTTAATCTATCTTCTGCAAAGAGAAAAAAGGATCAACTAAATTACTTTAAGTTTTGCCCAGTGCTATCATCATCACCAGCCTATTAGCTTGCTGGGCCTTGTGTAACATGATTATAAGAAGAAAACTGATACATTACGAATTAAAATGCTTAAAGAGAATATATTCGTATCAGATCCTTTGTGTCTTTGATCCTGCAACCAGTTTAATATGTCTAAGAATATTATTTTTGCAAGGATGTAATTGAGGTAAATTGAGTTCTCAATTTCATTAAATTTTTCATTGACTATTTCCATCTTCAATATATACGGGTTTTACTGTTTTCATTAATAAATCAAATTATATTCAGATTCATACACAGTCAGAGTAATGCCGAATTTTTTGAAGATTTGTTACAAAAAAAAATACCAAGTCACCAATTCAAGCTTATTGAAATATTTAAAAGTATAGTCTTTTAAATTAGGCATGTTAAATTATACAATACTAGCTGTTTTCTCACGACTTAATTCGCGTAAATTATAGCCTATTTAAAGATGGCTATGATACTTCATGCCGTCCATGCTTCTCGTATGTGAAAAAAATATTTAAAATCGGTCCAGGAGTTTCGTTACCATTCAGTACTGATATGAGACTGGGAGATAATGTTAATAGGCCTTTAGCTATGAAATTGCCATTCTGCCGTATTGGCTATTTCAATAAAAAAAAGAAAATATTTTTTTAGGCTGATAATTGTAATTTAAAATTTATTACATGTTAAAAACACGGAATTCTTTTTTCTAAAACAGCCAAATTTTTAATAGTTAGTGTTTTCAACGCATTCAAACATTTTTCGTCGTCATGGATAAGTAAAAATTCCAGTAATTATGGAGTATGAATACCGTCATGGCAGCAAAGCGGCACAAGCGGTCCGAATATTGAAGGAATACTTTGGCCGACAATGGCGAAATAAATGCGGTTGTGGAAGCTAATGAAACTCGAAAATCTTCCGCTGAATTAGCAGCAGCTTTCGACATTAGCTTAAAAACAATATTGGTCTATTTGCATCACATTGGTAAGGTAAAAAAGCTTGACACCCGTTTGTCAAGCACCCACGAACTCAATGATCGCCAGCACGTAGTACGCGTGGAGACGTGCCTTGCACTTTGCTCAACAGGCATACAAATGAAGGAATACTGAACCGCATTGTTACTTGTGACGAGAAATTGATCCTGTTCGACAATCGTAAGCGCTCATCAAGTAGGTTGGACTCTGGTTCAGCACCCAAGCAATGTCCTAACCGAAAACTTACTCCTAGAAAAGTGATAGTCATTGTTTGGTGGTCTATCGTGGGTGTAATTCATTACTGCTTCTTACCAAATGAGACGAGCATAACTGCAGACGTGTTCGGTAAAGAACTGAACACAATGATGGAGAAACCAGCTTTGGTCAATCGTTCGACTCCAAAGCTCCTGCACAACAAGCGCGACCTCATACTGCACAGCAGACGGTCTCCAATCTACAAGAGCTGGGGTTGGAAGTTCTCCGTTATCCGCCGAACTCACCAGACCTTGCGCCTACAGACTTCTACTTTTTCCAGAATTTGGATAACTTCTTGGCGGGAAAAAAAAACAATACCCGAGAGGTAGTACAAAATGCCTTTCAATCACAGAACATAGAGAGAGATTAGAAGTATAATGATATTAATTTAGTATGGGAACCGAGTGTCGCCTCTCCGCACACAAATACAGATTAGATGAAATGATCATTTTGTTCACTACATGAAAAACCGCCACGCGATAGGTTCGCGATAACATAAATCAAATCCCAAAAAGATACTAAGCTAAGAAATCACACGATTAAAAACAAACTCTAATTCAACGTGATAATAAATAATTTACTTTAACATGAATGTTGAACTGTCACGTGGCTGTATATGGGGATACCAGAAGGAAAAAAATATTTTAAGATTATGCACATTTAAAAAAATTGGGGTCATCATTTTATGTGCGAACTATTAATATTAGATTTTGCTGTAACCAAGTGAATACTGAAAAATTAAGGCTTTTCCCTACATAATTTATTAAAATATCTTTTAAAAAACGCAGTACAAAAACTAAGAAAACTTAATGATACACTCTATCGTATGTCTGTGGAGTAATATAATTAAGCGAGGGAAAGTGTAAAAAAAAAACAAAAATCAAGAAAACAACAGAATTTTTGTATTAATTACATTAAGCCTAATTTGTATTTTTTTCTTACTGGTATCATTCCGATTGTGCATATTAGTGATGTGACATATTAGTTGATAAAATAAGAGCTTTAAATTTTGTTATGAAACAGTTCAATGTAATTCAGTTCGACAATTTTCTACAGTGGTTTGATAGTAATTATTTAAAGCTTTATTCAAATAAAACGAAATACATAAAGTTTGCATTACCTAATGTGAGGCATGTTAATATACTTATAAATGTAAATAGTGAAAAAGTTGAGATGGTGGAATCGACAAAGTTCCTTGGTATTTTGGTATATTGATAATTTGTCAAGTAGACTGAGTTCTGCAGCATTTGTTGTTAAGAAAATTAGACTCTTAACAAATGTTGAAACGGCAAGATTGGTATATTTTAGTTATTTTCATAGTGTAATGAATTACGTATAATCTATTGTTATGGGGTTCTGCGGCTAGTATTCAAGATATTTTTATTCTACAAAAGAGAGCTGTCCACGCTATATATAATTTACGGTCTAGAGAATCTCTCAGAGAAATATTTAAAGAAATAAATATTTTGACTGTTGCCTCTCAATACATCAATGAAAATATTATGTACGCAAGAAAACATTACGATTCCTTCACAAAAAAAAAGTTGAAATAAAAATAAACTTGCCATTCCAAGTGCTTGTAATAGCCTTCTTGAATAAAGATATTTTCATTTCATTTCATAATAACTAATATGATCATTACATTAATAAATTGATCATAGCCATGTTTGTTTTACTTTATTATTCTAAGTTTTATATCTGTAATAATAGTAGTAGCTACATTATTAATTGTAACGACTGGACAATAAGGAATTGCTGGTCAAGTATGAGTTTGAAAGCCGTGACAAAAAAACGTTTGAAGATAGACACAAAAGCGATAAGTACGTACAAACGTCAATCTACATATAAAGTCACATCCGTTTGAGACATGCGTCTATAAACTTATGTGCAAATATGGAGCAACAAAAAACTGATAAAAGCTGTTCTGTGGGCGGTTCTTTAAAGTGGCTTTCTTAACTCGATTTCTATAATAATAGTTTCCGATTATGAATCAGTTATTAATTTGTTATGTTGATTTTATTTTCAAGTACAATAAAGTGTTCATTCATTCATTCATTCATTCATTCATAATAAGGTAAATTAAATTGACGCCTAAAAATTAATTTTGTAAATTAAATTCACACCACCAACAATATTACGTTAGTTGAAAACATAATTTTTTGTTTGTATAGATATTATGTTATTTTGAAATTCATTTGGTAGGTTTAGGTCTAAAACAGATAGGGCAAAATTAATTATGTAAACAAGGCAATCCGTTGTAAAGTTATTAAGGAAACTGAAATATAAGTAATGCAAAATAAGTGAAATCCAGTTTCACCAGTTTCTAACAAGACCTATTAGGCCAACTCTTAGCTTTTCACGAAGTTTCGTTTAATTTATGTATTGTTAATTAAACGGTGATATACTTCGTAACTTAGATATTTATAGCACATCAGTAATTTTTAATATTTATCTGCGTGTAAATAATTAACCGAATCTTCGTAAAAAAAGTGCCTGGACAGTTCATTATTTCATTTGTTCAGTATCAGTTCATCTATAATTTTCCCTTGTAAACAGTATTTTTTAGTTTTATATAATTATGGCATATATTTATCGATAACGTTGTTATGAAATGATGACAGAAAAGCTCTAAATAAATATGTTTTAGTTATCGATTACGATCCATATAATTAACAATACGATTCCGAGCAGCAGCAGCCTATCGGTACATTTCAGACAAATGAAGGCACAGCACTATTTTTTGCAAAAGTGCACAAAATGATTTACATTACTGTTTAGTAATGGGGTCAGAAATATTGATGTTGGATTGAGCAATCAATGTATATTTTATTTAACATTGTGTCAAATTATTACGTTTTTTATATTTTAGCACTAAAATTGTACTTACCAGTGAAAGGAAATGTTTGCATTAGTTAGATTGTATACTTTGCTTTGCTTTTTGCAAGTGATAATAGCACAAAACGGCATTTTTTATAGAAAAAATCTGTAAAATCACCACTCGACGATTGACGAACGACTGGCAAACATAAAACCGAGGAAAGGGCGTCATATGAGTAAAAGCGCATATGCCAGCGACGCGTGCCCCGCCCACTTACTACTTCTATTCTCTCTCTATGTTCTGTGCTTTCAATTATTTGTTGCCTCCCGTCCAGCTGATTTCTTCAAGAATCAAAAAGCTAGCAATACGTTAGCAAAGATGCATTGATTGCATGGGTGATTACTTTGATTAATGGAAATAAAAAATATAGAAAAAAATACGCATCATTTATTTCATGAAAAACGGCAATTTCATAGCTAAAGACCTAATACTTATTTAAACTTGGTAATAATGAATGGCTAATAATGAAAATTCTTTTTAGATAATAATTTACGTAGACATAATAGAAAAATGTGATTTTTTCACACTTAGCGTGACAATGAATAGACGACGGCGCAATAATCGATAAGCGTTACACTAGGGTCTAAGAATAAATTAAATTGATCATATCATAAACTGGTCGAGAGTATTAGCGACACTCGACGTCCGGCATCGGTAAAACATTACGCGACAATGTATAGTATGACGTAACAGTCTGAGTCACAGTCAAAATATAAACATCGTGGGGACCTCTAATTTATTAACGATGCAAGATAAATTGTTCTAAGACTTTATAAATAAGTATGACACAATAAATGTATATTATTGAATAAATATAAGAAATTAACTTTTGTAGCTGATCCAGAAATAAAAGATTAGCTTTCATTGTTGAGGATAGGAATGAATGAAATGGGTTGAGTCTGTTGTTTTAATTATCAGTGATAGTACTGATGTTCTAATTTATTTATGGTGCTGGCTTAATAAATATTGAGGTTTATATATGTATATATTTACAAAGATAGAGCGCGCCAAACACGTGTTGGCTAAGATGAAAGATTTTCTTGTATATACAGATGCTAACAGCATAAATGAAATGAAAATATCTTTATTCAAGTAGGCTTATTACAAGCACTTTTGAATAGTCCAAAAAATTTTTTCCCCTATCACTTGTTCGAACTTAGCAGCTATTTTATCATAAGTAATGACATTTACATAAATCATGTCATTACCAAAACAATATGTATTATCACAATAATGAATACAACTTTCAAAGTCTGTAGGTTATAGTTTGAACATATAATTAGTTGTTTTAGAACAAAAGCAAAAGCTATTAATTAAATGCATTGTGATGCTTAAAATAATCATCAACTTTATAATAGCCTTTACCTATATATGCCAGGCTGTGTTAAAGTAAATTGTGTCTGTGTCAGGACGTGTCTGGTGCGCCCAATGTCTACAGATAAAAATGAACCTTTACTGTTGTTCTAATTTATCTATAGTTCCTTCTTAATGCATATTAACTTAAACATATTACTTTTAAAATACTTGCATGGATATGCATATTATGTTTTACTAGATTTTTATTAAAAGAATACTACTTAGTACGAGTACAGTTGATGATAGCATGTGAAGTTACTACAAAAGTAAATCTTTTATAATAGGATAAACTCATTGTATTGTAGTTACCTGATTACATGATTAATGAATCAATAATGAAAAATGTATAGCAAAATAGGTATATCATAAATTTAAATATAGCATTAGATATAATTATATTATTTTTGGGTGATATACCCAAGGAAGATTTTATAGAAACCTATATAAGAAATAATGAAATTAATCAAATTTAGCAAGTGATTAATGTAACAAATCATTTAGATTGAAATTTAGAGATAGGTAATTAAGGAATTATAATTCTGTAAAACACAGACTTAACAGAAATCTAATTAATAAGGATGCAACATGACTTACTGAGATGAGACAATTACTATGCATGGTGTGTAAGTTCAACTACAAATGTTACCAACTTTATGTCTATGTCAGTTAACAAGTGGAAATAAATACATGCATTATTTAAAACTAAGGAATTTCTGACTCATGAGCTCTACAAAATAATGTTTTAAATTACTTAACTAAAATTATAACTAAAGAGGAAATGCTTGTTTTTTTCCCTGAAATACTGGACTGATTTTGAAAATCCTTTCATGGAATGGGAAGCTACATTATATATTAGATAAGATATTTACAATATCAAAACTGAAGGTAACAGCTAGTATTGAATAAAGATATAGTGGTATGTATTTTAAGTGATTTTATGAATCTATTATGTAACTTGTTAGTAGAATAATTACCAATAACAACAATGGAATGCAATAAAAGTAGAATTAAAACCACAACCTTTCACAATACTTTTTGTAATTTAGTCAAATATTTACTTAAAAACAATGATTTTCTTTCTTGCTTTATCAGAAGCAACAAATAAACTTGTTGAGTATTTTTTTATATTTTTTGCTGTCTATGATAATATTTAAACATGATGTATGGCTGTTTGTTAATCTAACTTGAATTATAAACAACATAGCTCATTAGCAATAAGGCTACCAATTCTACTGTACTATGTTCCTGTTTGTCTTTTGTTTAATGGTGTTCATACAATTAAGTATATAATTCATACCTGGAGTGAGATCCAATTTGTCTATATGGTCGCCGAGCACAGATGCCCAGCTTTGTAGCTGGTCTAATATACCCCATGGAGTGGTCATAGCCACTGTGAGTACAACTAGTGTGTGCGGGAATGTCTCCTCATTTAAGGCAAACTTAAGAAGGTTTGTGTGACCTGGATCACCATCCAGTACCCATACACTGAGCCGTGTGTGGTCTGTCAAAGAAAAATTTCATTGTATATTGGTAAATTCTAATTTCTTATAAGAGTATAATTAAAAATTTATATTCATAAATGGACTCCAATTCATATTGGCCATTCATTGCTTTAGAATTTTTAAATTAATAGTAATACAGAAATATTAAGGTCTAGCTAGAATTTCATATTTTGTATAAATACTTCTATAAATGATTGTCGTGTTTTAAATTGTATCTAATACTATAGACTTATTGAAGGGATTGTGTTACTAAAACTATTCCATTACACCTTAGTGTTTTGATGTAATAAGTATCTACTCAAAATTAACTGATATAATGAACAACACCTACCATCTCTGTATTCATCTCTAACGTCTATATATGCATATTCGAGGGCTGATCCTTTTTTAGGATCTTCTACACCTTGTAATTTTGCTACTAAAGTTGTCTTTCCAGTCTCATTGTCACCCAAAACTAGAACATTTTTATTTGAAGGTAGTTTTGTGTTTCCTTGATTCTGAACTTCCTCTAGGATTGAAGACCTGGAAAAGGCATAATCAATCATCAGATGTTCGTGCAGTCTAGACAGGTGACAGCGACAGCGGATGCGTCATCGTGCAGAGAACTGTTTGTATGAAGTTCAGAAAGAAAGCTTTCACAGTCACTTTACATACAAAGGTAAAGCGTTGCAGCTAGGTCACATATTTCTCAGGAATGAAGCTTGACATCACGTAGGTGTGACACATTGAATCCCTATATGGGAACTGCATGTTAGTTGAAAAATTAACTGTGAATCGTTACCATAAATTATCCTTTACGTCGTTGTTATCTTTCTTTTTTGATTTAAGCCCATTAGCCTGGCCGTTTGTCGCCATTCTTCAGAATTATTAGAAGATAACAACGGCACAGAAAGGCTTTTCTTTCGTTTTCGTTTCTTCGGCCGTTCATACGTCACTCTTCTTGCGATGAATTGTGTGTTGCCCTTAAAATAAATAAAGAAACTCCTTTTTCATATTTCGTTTATATTAAATTTCGCCATTCCGTATCAGTATTCGGTACTTTAAATAAAATTTCGAAAATGTACGATTGAAAAAATTAAGTTATACATCTCTATATATAAAAATCTACTAGTTCGTTTTGCTCCTTTGGTAGTTAGTAATAATTTCTAATATACAATATGGCAAGAACGAGGGTACCATCCATAGACATAAAAAACATATTCCTAGATTTTAGTGTCTATGACCTAAGTACCTATCTTTCCTGCCTGCCCGTATGAAATTATATCAAAAAATTCAATCTTTAAGTTTTTGGAAAACTTTATGTAATAATCATATGATTTTTAGATCTCCAAAACATGAAAGCATGAGGTTGAAAAATATTTTCATTTGTTTTGACCTATAGGTTCAGCTTCAGTTTTCTTTGGTAGTATTTGTTGAAAAATCATAAAATTTGTTAATACAATAGTATATAGAAGGCCTACGTTTGAAACTGTTTTATTTAGTGGGCTGCAGTATCATACCATTTTTCATATCTTATGGCATAAGGATCGCAATGAAAAACATCTTTAATTTAGTTTTCTTAGATTTTTTATTAAGTTTATATTGACTCCAATATTTCCAAAGAAATATTTTACTTAATGAGGAAGTATTTAAAAAAAAAGAAAGCACTAAACAAGCACTTCCACTAGATGGCGACTCTAGCAAAAGTTGATTTTTGCAGGAAACGAATGGACCAAAGACAGTCATTTCCGTTCCTTTTATATAACCACTCGTCTGTGGTGCCACCGCAACGCGAGCATCGTCATCTACCCCGTTATCTGTGGCATGACCGCAGCGCGGTGGTTGACATTCGGTCTCCTTAAATCGGCCGAGTCAGCGCTCTAAAATACCTTTGTCCCTGTTTCTCCTACGTAATAAAGAGTAAGATAACAAAGACGGAATATTAACAACTAAAATCTAACATCTAATATAATTCTTTATGGTAGTGAGCTGTTACTTTATGGTACATTCTCCGCTCACTGTAGTCATTGTTTAAAGCAATAAAGTTTGTGTTTAGTGTCTCCGCTTGGAATTATTCGAGGAAAATGTAAGTATTGTTTATTATTCTTTCATTTTAAATAAATATTAGCATGTATTTAATCCATTTTTCTTGTTTTATCCGTCGTTGAAGTGTGGACTCCACTGCTTGCCACTAGGGTCTCGAATTTTGTCTTTAAGGTTTTTAGGTTACATAAATATCAAAACTTATTGTACTGTTGTTTATTGCGTATTAAAATTAAACTGTTTCCTATTATTATGAGTAACAAAGCTTATATATGTTTAAATTGAGCTGCAAATCATTAAAAACAAAGCTGGGAATGCTACGCCCGCGTTGCGAGCACGCCACAGACAGAGCGTCACCGCAGCGCGGTGCCGCCACAGACCCAGTTCGCGTTTAAGATGGCGGCAGTCGACGATGGTGGGATAGTATAGATAAGACGTTTGCTTTGTAATCTTGCACCGATTATTTTCGAAAATTGCAGATTTCGTTAAATAAAATTAATTCTATTACAAATAAATGCATGGCTACTTGTGTACTGTTGGAAGCCGGATGTGGTAACTTATTTATTTTTATTACGTACCTAATAATTAATTTCTGTAGCTGTTCCATTGTATACTGTAATACATATATTGTTTTTATACACTAAATATTGTGCAAGTTTGTGCAAAATAAAATTAAGTTGTATTTTATAAAAAAGGTATTAAAATATTAATATGCATTTTTCATTAAAAACGTTCATTACCTGTAAATTTTTGTCTTGTTTTTGTTTATGATAAAACTTTCCATCTATATTGTATCCTGTGTTTTTTTTTTGATATAGCCAATATTCTGATGTTTTCCAAGTGACTGTAAATAATGTGATAGATAACTTATTAGATTTTAAATATATCACCTTAATAATGCACTTTCAGCATTAAACCCCTACCTACCTATATACTTTATATACTTATCTGCTAAAGTTGACTAATAGATAATGTTTTTAGCATTATGTCCACCTTACACATTTGTTTTTAGGTAATCTTATAAAAAAGTATGTTCTAAAATTATTTATATATTAAAATTAAAACGTGAAGTGATACGTCACTTTATGTCTTATCCATATTAAACTAGCATGTTTATGTCCAATATGTCTCAAATTTCTCTGTTTTTACTTGAATTTATTATCAAATTTTAGTTCGAAGCATACTTGTAATTATATAAAATAGGATCCATAGATCTTTCGAGAACTCAAAATATCAACTGTTATTACAATATTTATATAAACTTGGCAAGAAAATAGATTTTTCGGAAGTACTGTTTTAAAGGTCATATTTTAGTGTCATTTTTGTTTTTTTTTATGAAAAATCTATAAAAATAACGTTCGGCTCGCTATTTTATTGTGTAGTAGATGAACTTAAGCTATTATAAATAAAAAGTCTTTGTTCTACTTGTTATCGTTACTGGGAACCGAGATCTAAATATAAGGCCACTTGACGCGCGTTTCAAGTGGATGCCTTGTAGGTAGGTACCAAAGAATCTTGTTATACAAAAACTATTTCTATGATCGTGTACAAATATTTTGCTTGTATTGTTATTTATATATGGGCAGGATTAAATAACAATTAAAATACATAGAACTCATTGCGTTGTTTTTATTTAATTCCAAATTATAATTCCAATTTTTTAGAACCAATTTTTCCATAATTATTTTCTATTGTTATTAACTCTTCAGAGTAGTTGTAATTAATAATGCTACTAGATAATTGTTTCTAGATTCCGAATATTATTAGTTTAAGCTTATTTTAACGGTCTTATTGGAAAAAAACACATTCTAATAAGAATCGACACGCTCCGCGACCCTGTCTGTGACGTGCTCGCGACGCGGTGCCAACAGAAGTGCATTTTTATCGCTAGACGGCCCCACAGACGAGTGGATAACATATCAAAAAACTGAAATTTAAAAAGTTCGAAACTTAGATATCAATACAAATACGAAAAAGTACCTACAAATAGAATATGAGTTGTCTATTGAGTTTTGAAAACTAGTTTAGTTTTAAACATGAAAGAAAACCGGAAATGTTGTCATGGAGAAATCAAGCACGTACCGTAGCGACATCTAGCTTAATTTCGGGAACTAATTTTTTTTTAATACTTCCTCATTGTCAGTGTTGTTATGGATCTGATAACTCGGATTAATATCGAGTTGTAATTTAATTAGTTAGAGTTTTGCAAACGCAACTCGATAATTACAAAGTAATTTTTGAATATTTTTTTTTTATTTGTATAGAGGAAAATGGAAACTAATTGTGATATAATATAACTAAAAGGGCCGTTATAATATAACTAAAAATATTACCGCCAAATAGTATTTATAAATAAGATACTTATGCCATAGTAGGTCTAGGAATTTTTTATTATAATATTTAACAAAAGTTCTGAAAACAATAACAACTAATTATAAGTTGCACAAACGTTCATTAAGATTTGTATCGATAATGTCGCTCTAAACTAAAGTCAACTTTAATGGACGTTTGTGCAACTGGCTGTAAGTAAATTAGTTTTATTGCTATTAGTTATTTGTTGAACTTACAAAAACAAAACTACATCAAGTCTCAATAATATTTTTATATTATGTATGGTGAATTAATGATATTAATCACCAAAAAAAGTCATAAAAACGATTATAATAAAAATCCGTTTATTATCTATATACTTACCCGATATGTATCAAATATACTAGGTATTCGTACAAAATAACATGACTTCTGGCTAAAATGACGTTTGTGCAAAGTCATATTTATTGGTTTTCGATACTCAATTTACTTTTTATTACGTCAGAAACAAAATTTGAATGAATATCATAAACAAAATTAAAACATCGTGAGTGACATCTAGTATGATTTCAAGAACTAATTTTTATTTTTTAATTACTTCCTCATTGAAACAGCAAACTTAATAAACTTTTCATTAGTCTATCATATCATGGTCTGTGGGCCATCATTTGACATTTGCTGTCAGCTATTTGACAAAAACTTTGCAAAATGTTTGTCATTTGAAAATAAAAACTGTGCAAATAATTTTGAAGAATAAGTTATTATTTTTATATCAGGCTTATTTCTCGTTAATTGTTGTAATTCAATTACAATTAATTATTTTTTCGTTGTAAGAAATAAGTTGATACTATGTCTAAAAAACCGAATTCTGGAAAGAAGACTAGTTTGTCCCAAGTGAGTCATTGTTCATTAAAGATTTGTTTGTCCTTGATAGAAGATCCTGTTTAGAGCTTCTGTTAGCTAAGAATGAGTTAATATTTCCACAGTTAGTAGCTAAACTCGAAGTAAGAAATAATAATTTTCGCTTTACTGCCTTTAAAGAGATAATTTACATTGTAAACAAAGAATCTGAACATGTTTGCTTATCATATCAACAAATGTATTCTTATAAGATTTCGTCATTTTTTTTTGTAAATTATCGTTTGTCAGATTATTAACAATATGATTTAAGTGTAAACTAAATACAATAAATTTATAGAACAGATATAATTCATTTTTATTAGACATTTATACATTTCAAAGTTGCAATTATTAATGTAATTGTTTCCAAAGATTCATGCATAAATATGTAAAATAAAGTAACTTAATGTTTTATTCCATGTATTTTAGACAAAAAATTGTAGTAAAAGTAAGCATTTTCAAATAATAAAAAAACAAATTATTAATATATCTCATAAGTATTGTTTGAAGTGGATGTGATGTAAAGGATCTGAAATATCTAAAAATGTAATAATTGTTAATGTAATCATCAAATTATTTATTAATGTAATGATTTAAGGTGGAAGCACATTTTTTGTAGTATTAGAAATATATTTTATAAATTTTGCATTCACCATGCTATTCTTAATGAAAAATGCTTAATCCACTTCCCATCCCATCTCAGAGAACCTAGGGCAAGTGGATTTTTTTAACATTTTTCATTAAGAAATATATTCATTTCATTGGAATGTATGGAACACATGGGTGGAACACATTAACAATGAAACAAAATAACAAATGTGTTTCTGCTTTATAATAGTTACTGTAACTTAAAACAACATCAATATTTACTTCAACAGAAACGTTCAATGTCTAAAAGTCATACAATTACTATAATTTTTGTTTCTAGTTTGGTCTACTTGATATGGATATGGATGATGGAGATGATGAACTTTTGGACCTGTCAGATGATGATATTGACTTAGAAGCTGAACTGGCTCTGATTAGTGATGGTGGTGGTGGCAAACCTGCCAAGCCTAAGAAGCCAGCACCTGTACCTGCAGCTAACTTAGATGTTATGATTGCCCAAAGTTTGAAAGATGTGCCTTCCGATGAAGATGTTTCTGGTGTGTAAGAACTTAGTACTGTTGCTTTATACCTGAACTAGCTGTTTTCCTTCAATGTTGTGTAACTTATATTATAGCTTATACCACCACTATATGGAGTTTGAAATATTTTTTTAATACTAGTTTATTATATTTCAATGCGCACTAATCTATCAGTGCTATTCATCTATTCAGTATAAAGAAACAAACCAACAAACAGTCAAATCTTTCCCCTTTATAATATCAATATAGGCATAATAATTTGAGCTATTTTTATTTTTTGTATATGTAAATCAAAATCTTTGTTTATTATATTTTTTATTTTAATTAATCTTCTATTTTTAAATTACTACTGCATTTTTTCATTTTAATCTTAGTGTTTTGAAAATTATGAAAACATCTTTATAGTCAACAGCATGTCAGGTTAAACAATACTGTAAAATTTCTACATTTGATTTAAAACCTTATCATATTGATAGTAAAGTCCAAAATCAACAAGAGAAATTTGACATTTTGTGTTTATATGTGATTAGTTGGCATGCTGATATTTAAGTTTTCTTATAATATACACATATTACTTTAATGGATTTAGATGAAGATGACCCTGAGTTATTGAATGAATTGAAAGAGCTGGCAGTTGATGACGATGAGTCGCCCCCCGCGCCGCCGCCGCGCACATCCCGTCCAGCGCCCCCACCCCCCGGTGCCCCTGCCAGTGCTCAAAATAGTACTATAAGTTTATTGCAAGACAGAATTTCCAATTATACGTTAGCTGAAAAGAATGCCAAGGCAAGTGGGGAAAGCAGTAGAGCCAGGAGGTTTGTTATAGTGTAGTTTATATGATTTTTTTGTTATTGATTAAGTTTAAACAATAGATTAAAGCACAGTTGTCAAACACAAGGTACTTCATACATTGGCCTTGTGCCAACTGGTAGATCTTGTAAATGATTTAGCCTACAAGTGAAACAGATCTGTAGTGCTGGATCTGAAACAAGAAATTCTGTTTGGCAACTGCGCTTTAGGATCCTGTTGAACAGTAGTTTTTTTTGTATAAGCATATTTTTTCGTTTTACTGGGTATTATAATTACAATTTTAATGAGTACAATGTAAAATTGTTAGTATAGTAATATGAAATTTATTTGTAAAACTTTATTATTGAATTTTACCAGATTCGGGCGAGGCCTCAAGACTTTGAATGATTTATTAAAACAAGCTAAAGCTGGCAAACCTATCAATGATGAGGACATTCCTCCACCAGTGAGCATGGGAAAATCTGCAGCACCTCAGTCGGCTCCTGAACCAGTAGCTGCAGTAGAATCTACACCTGTGCTTGACCCAGTTCCCACCGCTCCAGAATCTGATGATGAACCTCCCAGTCTCCCAGAGCCTCGTGAACCACCACCGCCGCCTCCTCCTATAGAGTCTGAAACTACAGATCTTGATCCTGAGAAACAAAGGGGACTGCAGATGATATTGCGTGAGTACGATCTTCGTAACCGAGTGGTCTCAAGGTGTCGCCATATCTGAGATTTTGGATTCAAACTTGGCGTTTGGGTTAATGTAAAAAATTTACGTTTTGTATTGTTTCTGGGTCTACTGTTGTCCTCTGCGACCTTCGTTTTTTATCAGATACTTCATATTACAAGGTATTTAGTTACTCATCTTCAAATCTGCGCAATGGATGTGCTGTTGTCTAATATTTAGTGAATTTTTCCTCAAAAATATTCATTCATAATATAACTTAAATCTCAAATATTGTCAAGTAAGTTAAAATTATCTTTATTCAAATAAACAAAGATAAACTTGTTTTGCCATCATGCAGGCTAAAGAAGGTTCTATCGTCACCTTGACCCAGGTGTACACTACTGTAACAAAATTCCTATGGAAATTTTAAATTTACCATTACCTCAGTTTAAAACCCATATTAAGAATTGTCTACTCAGTAAAGGATATTATACTGTTAATGAATATTTAAAAGACAAAATTGCTTGGAGTTAAATATGGCTCAATTTTCATATATATTAAATTGTTAATCGGTGAGCTTCTTTGGCTACAAATGTGTTAGGATTGACGAAAATACTGTTTTACTCTAATATTGTGTAATATTGCAATCGAAAGTGACTTTAAATTTTTATGAAGTCATTTTTCAATCTTGACGCTCTGTATGAAATAAAACAGGGAGAAAAAAGCAGCCCTTGCCGAGTTTCTTGCCGGTTCTTCTCAGTACAAGGTCTCCCGCCGTAGATTTACGAACCGATGGCGTAGCTCTCGACTTTCACAAGTGCTTGTAACAGCCTAGACTGAATAAATAATTTTGATTTGATTTGAAACTTATAAAAAGTACATATGAATTATTTAACATTTAAAAATAAAGCTCCTTGTGTTTCAACTTGAAAACGAAATAATGAAACATGGAATCAAAGACTATACTCCTTACTCTTGCTACCCATTCCTTACATATAGTGATTAGATGTTACTGGAAATCATGATATGAGACAGATCATAAGTAACACAAAATTGAAAAAAAATTACTGCTGTTATGGTGATTCATAACAAAAGAATTTTGTCAAACTAGTCTCTAATAATAACTTGTTGATCTAATATATAAAAATAAGTGAGTTTAATTAAGGATCTTATTTCATAGAACGTAAGGAGGAATTTAAAGCGGCAGCTCTATCATCAAAGAGGTCAGGGGATAAAGCGATGGCGATAGAATTCATGAAGGTTGTGAAACAGTTTGATTTAGTTGTGGATGCTTATAAAGCGGGCCAAGAAATGGACCTTGCAGAACTGCCCACCCCGCAAGCGATAGAAGCAGCATTCAAAAGCCAAGCTAAGGAAGAAGCGCATGTACAGACCTCAGAGGGTAAGTGATATACTTATATTTGGAATATCATCTCAATATATCTTATATCATGTCATTGTAGAGGAGCTCGATAGCGCAGTCGCTAACGCGGTCTGCCATACGGTTGTTAAACAACTTTCATAGCATGGGTAAACAAAAATGTATTATAGCGAATTCTTCCTTGATTCGGAAGGCACGTTAAGCCGTTAGTTCCGGCTTAATATCGGCCAATCCGCACTGGGCCCACATGGTGGGTAATGGCTCATTCTCCCTATACGATTCCATTCCATCCATAGGGAAGGCCTGTGTCCCAGCAGTGGGGACATAAATAGGTTGGTAATGTAAAAATAGGGATGATGACTAATTTTTGTTTGTTTGTCCGTCAGGTCGAGTGTTAAAAAATATTAAACACGTATTTTTTATTTTTTTTCGTAATCATAAAATAAGGGCGTTACATTGAGTTGAAATTTCGCATGACGTCACGTTAGAGTACGTTTTCTACTCAACTGTGACGTAGAGAGCCCCCACTCCTCAACATTAATGCCTGTTATCTAAGCTAGATCTTGTTAAATTGAAGTAAAAAAAAAATACGTATCTAATATTTTTCTATTATCTGACTGACGGACTAAATAGAATTACGTTTTTTTTACCCAACCATCATCAGTATTGAGTTAGTTTGCAAGGACCGGTCACAGGATGGGTGATCAAAAATTTACTATCGTGATTCCCGTCCTTCCAAAGGCACTTTAAGCTGTTAGTCCCGGTTGTACTTACAGATATTTAACCCACCAATTAGCATTGGGCAAGCATGTTCTCCATATATGATTACATTTATAGGTTGTCTTTATTATCTCTTTATTCAATGACCCAAAAAAAAAAATGTTCTGTTACAATATCCCGTTGAGTTTAAAATCAGAAACACATTCAGTTCTTATAAGAATTTTCCAAACAACTGGTTTATCATTATATGAAGTCTATAATTTTGACAAAATATACCATATTTTAATATAATACTTTAAAATAATAATACGTGTTTCACGTCAATGTTTATTTGTTTGTGTTTGGTTTTAATTTGTTGTCTGGAGATTTGAACTTTCGTTGGTCAAGGAACAGGTCAAGGTCTGACGTTGGACATTGTTGTATATCAAACAATAGCGGGGTAATTAGCCCGAGCGACTCACAAACTCAATGGTCAGAGACAAACATAACGTTTTAATCGTAAACAAACAAAGGTATTTGTTGTCTAGATCCAGAACCTCCGGCCGCTGCTGCTGCCAGTGAAGCTGTTGTTACAGCGTCAACAGTTGAAGAAGCTTTGAAGCAAAGATTAGCGGCGTTTGAGGTGAGATGAATTGCTATACTTTTCGGTTAAAAAAACAGCCTCCAACTCAACGACGAACGCTGTCACCTGTCCGAGAGTTTCAACGAAATATAACTTTTGGTACAATTTATATAGGTTTTTATTTGATTGTATCTTTACGCTTTGACAGCGCTGCATTCATCCTCGATCTGAAACTCGAAGCTGTTTTTATAACAGAATAGAATTGTTAAAGTAATTATTATTTTGTGTTATGTTGCATTGATTACATAAGGTTTTTATATTATTTTTCTTTAGTTTTTTCATATGGTTGTTTTTACATGTTGAAAGTACCATGATCATGGAGTAACTGAAGTCTATGGGTGGATGTTATTGGCAGTTATATCAATCTACCCCCTTTAAAGACTTTTTACGTTTGATATCCCCACTCTATTCACTAACAGTATTATTAATGAACAACGTCAGAAAAAATTTACCCTAAAATTGCAATTTAATTATTAGTTTAAATTCATATTATACATAGAATAAACAAATCTACTCCAAGGAGTAAATATTATTTCCGTAGAACATCTTACTAGATTAATCTTTGCTAAGTCTCTGTTTAATAATATATATGGCTAATACTAAGTTCAGTCTCAGCGTCATTAATAACACTATAAATTATCACTTATTCTCCACTAATTGGCATCTGTTGTTGACAGACGACGAAATTACACGTTTTGTTTTTGATAAATACGAACCATAAGAAATAACTTCGTGCACTTTTTGAGGCACGTGACCTGTTTACCTAAAATATATCCACTCACGCTGTTATGTTCAAAATTTAGCAACAAGAAGCAAAAGCGAAGGAGGAGGGTAACTCATCTAAAGCTCGTCGCATGGGGCGTATAGTGAAACAGTATAAAGATGCGATCAGATTGCACGCCGCCGGGAAACCTATCCCGGTGGACGAACTACCCACACCTGCGGGACACGGACCATTACCCACGGGAGGGGTGAGTGTTGATATTTACGATTTTTTAAATTAAAAAATTATAAAATTTGGTGATTCTATCGATAGTCTAAATCACTGTTTCTCAAAGTGTGCTTCGCAGAGCCCTGTGACACTAGAATTTATGCAATTATTAACGTTCGACCGGTAAAAATATAGATATATTTGTGTATGAAAGTGTTATATTATTATATCTCATAAATTTGGCATTCTAATGTAATATTTAAATTTATCTCAAAGAAATATCCTCAATAATACATTTTACTACTTCAGAGCGTTATATTTATACTGTAAATTTTTCTTGATCCCATCTCGAGGCACCTGGGATCGGTGATTTTTAACTCATATACGCCCAAGAAGCCTCCTTTATTTGGTTCCTTGTACGTCCCTTAATTCGAAAATGAAATAGAAATGTGATTTTCGTGGAAGTTCAAAAATTTATATTGTTCTATGAAAATGCATTATTTCTATTTTTCTTTGAAAATGCATTTAACCCCCATCTATTTATCAAATGGCTCGCTTTCTGCCGCCACAAAAGACCTATTAGCACAAACATCCTAAAATTCATAAGTATCGGAAGTCAAAATAGTTCTGGGCATAGAGGGAATAGATGGTTTTTGAATCAATGGGTTAAGCATTTTTCTTTAAAGTAAAATGTTTTCGATAGCTATCTAGTTCTATGAGTTTGCTGGTGTTTGAATAAATAACCCTGTATAATTGAATGTATCGATGTCAGGGTGGTGGTACCGCGCCCGCCCCCGCCCCCGCCCCCGCGCCTCGCCCCGCGCCCCCCGCTCCCTCCACGCCCCCCTCCGCCTCTAGTTCCAGACACGAGAAGCAGCTAGCTTTGCTGTTGCACAGACAGAAACAGTTTAAAGAGGCTGCCATCAAAGCCAAAAAAGCCGGTAAGTGAAATTATTATCAATATTTTTGCAAAGCTAAATTTACAGTAATTATATTGTAATTGTTCAGATATCGAACTCTACACAATCGATAAAAATGTTTAAAATTTTAAAGGATTGTGTCCAATTTTGACCTAAAAATTTAATAACGTGTCTAGTCATGTGATGTATTTCAAAATGTAGCTTCATTTTTATTTATTTCATATCAGGTAATTAATCTTAAAATAAAGTCAGGATAAAAATTGCGAGCCTGATAATTATTTTTAAATAATAACTACCCGAATGTGATTTGGATCATAAAATAACGGTTTGATACACTACTGCAATGCGATTCGGCCGATTTGCTACGTTTTGCTTCATATATTCTTTCGTCATAAAGTGTAAAAAATTTACATTCACAATTACATTTTTGATTTATTTCCATATTTACGACTCAAACTATAAAAGCTTTGATTTTAATGCATTAATTATTAGCTTCACAATTATCTCTACTTTGGACAGCTATTATAACCTCAAAACATGTAATGTGGGAGGCGGCTGTTTCGCGCCAAATTAATCTGACTCGCGTAATTACGAGGTAAGAAAATAATTTTATCTTTCATGGTTTTTTACAAAGTCAATAAAGCATACCGTAAACAAACGTTTAATTTTCATGTCATGTGGTTTTCGTTACTTTTAGGGAACATTTAAACTATAATTTTATTAGATAAGGGCATTGAGTACCCGTTACACAATAAGGCCTAGCTATTTTGTAGGCTTTGTTTCGTTCCCTAGTGTAAAATGTTGTCACATGGTTTAATTTCATGTTTATGACACGAAACAAATAAAAAATGAATAATCTCATAAACTGTCACGGTTTACATTAGGCCTTATTACTAACCCATAGGCCTTATTACTAACCCATAGGTTATTGTACCCATAGGTTATTATACCCTACAAGTATTTGAGCTGTAGTCAGGATGGGCCTTATAAGAGCAAGGCTTGAATAAGGCCTTTATGAAATTTATTTTTTTTACATTTTGATTTGTATGACGAATCTCCCTGGCCTCCAAATAAAAAGACGCTAAGATATTATTATATTTTAAGCAAAACTAATTTAAATTATCTTACTAATATAGGGTAGACTCGACTATTAAATAAAAAAAAACATGTGAAAAGTCAATCAATGTATTGTATAAAAAGTGGAATGTGTCTTTGATTAACAATTAGACTATTTAGCTTTAAAAAAAATATTCTATTTTTGTTGAATAAATAAGAAAAAAATCTTATCTGTCTATTACAGCATTATATTTCTAACTAGCTTTTCGCCAGCGGCTTCGCCCGCGATACCTAGAGAACTGTTTATTTGGGTATCAATTCATAGCATGACACAGATATGATTACAAATTAAATAGTAAACAATGATTGCTGTTATCATAGCATAGTTTTTTATACATATATTTTTGTATCTTGAACCGTTTTCGCAGCGCACGCAACGGAAGCCCTCAAGGATGAATAATTGTCCCGGTTTTTTCCACATTTTCCATTATTTCTTCGCTCCTAATAGTTGCAGCGTGATATTATATAGCCTAAAGCCTTCCTCGATAAATGGTATATTCAACACAAAAATAATTTTTCAATTCGAACCAGTAGTTCCTGAGATTAGCGCGTTCAAACAAACGAACAAACTCCTTAGCTTTATAATATTAGTATAGATAAGCCATTTTTCTTCCTTCTTTATTGGCTTATAGGTCTTCCTAAGATATAATAAATCAATACATTGTATTTTTGGATCCTTGGGAGATGCATGTGAATATATCTGGTATTGTTCATTCAGGTGACATAGAACAGGCCAAGGAATATTTGCGGGCGGCCAAAGGTTTCGACACAGTTATAGAGGCGGCGCGCGGCGGACTTGTGGTGGACTTGCAGTCGCTGCCACTGCCGCCGCGTGCCAAAACACAGTTGGAGAACACGTGAGATATTTAATATGTTACAAGCTAGGGTTCCAAGGGCGGATCCAGGGGGGTAGTCACGGTGGTCATGACCCTTTGGGCTGGGTCCTAGGTGGACTACAATTTTTTTTTATATATTTTTTGTCCCAATATTGATTTTTTTAGTACTTTTAAAATTTAATTAATTTAAAGAGACTCTCTCGGACGGTTTCTGAATTGAGAAAAGTACATAATCTTAACTGATTATTCTCAATATCTTAAGTTTTCATAACGTTTCCGATACTAAAACACAGCATTTCACTATGTCGTCTAGATAATATTATTTTGGTCACCTAACCCATAACTGACCCACTGATAAATATTTTTGAAAAATTGACAATAACCCTATTAAATATGATAAAAAAAAATAGTCCATTTTCATTATTATATTGTTACAATTTTGTTAGTAAACAACTTTTGCAAGGGTCGATCACGGGATGGGTGACTAAGACATTATTATCTCTAGCTAGTTCGTGTTTTGGAAGGTAACTTAAGTTGATCCCGGCTACATTTGCAGTCGTTAAGACCCTACAGTCCGCATTGAGCCAGTGTGAAGGCCTGAGCCCCTGCATTAAGGACGTAAAAGGGCTGATGATGATATTACTAATATACACATCGACGCCTGAAAGCAGAAACGTAGTAACCTGCAAAACCAAAATGGCTAATCAGAGTAGAAAGTCTTTATATTTAAAAAAATAAATAAAATAAATCTTATTTCCATATAAATCGACTTAGTAACACCTTATTTATTACCATGGGCATTTATAAGAGTTGTTTCGATAAAAATTAAAGTGTTTCTGCTCCGAAGAACAATTTGGTTAAGCGGATTACTACGCGTTTGATTTCCAGTGTCGATATATATTTCGCACGTTGAGAATGACAATGCCACTAACCAAAAACGACATATTTTTTACTTTTGGCAACATATTTCTTTGTTAAGTATAAACTTTAAAACGCAAAGATCCCTGTGAACGTAGCTTGCATAGAAACTGCTAGATGGCGTAGTGACGATACGTTGTTTAGAGGGGCTGATTACAATTTCTTGAACTTTAAACGCTCATTACTCAAAATCGCATTTTTTTGCATTGTGTCACTATCGTTCTCAACGTACAATTTAGTTTCTTCAGAGGTGGTATGTACGGCACAGGTTCGACATAGTATCCGCGGAAGACTGCGGCCCTTCATCAGACGGCCCCACCACTATAACCGCTGACGACGACGACGTACTGTCTCGGTTACATCAGCAGCTCACGTCGCAGCTGAAGCTCTGCTTAGCCAACAGGGACCACAACAAGGCCATGGGCCATATCGCCGAAGCGAACAGATTCGAACACTTGGCCATTACTGTGCAACAGGATTTGGATGTGGTTGCTGTTGCTAAGAGGTATACATTTGTTTAACATTTATCGCAATATGGCAAATGGCGGACTTAATGTAATACAGCATTCTCTACTAGTCAAACAGTAAAGGTGTCTAATAGAAAGCACTGCGGACGCAACAAAGAAAAAACAAAGTATTGGTTTAAAAAAAAACATTTTTTCTTAAATATACACACACACAATCTTAAATAGATATAATTAGGATTCATTCGTTTGTACATATAGTCGAAGTCGTGGGAAAACAGCTAGTAATCAATATGATGATACATTATTAGCGACTTACAAAGACTATATTTTTACGAAAAACAGATGGCCAAGAGTTTACGCGGTTTAAAGTTTTGCCATATTTATTTTATTTTATATAAAAAAGTAGCCCTCGTCGAGTTTCTTGCCGGTTCTTCTCGGTAGATTTACGAACCGATGGCACAATTTCGACCCTCACAAGTGCTCGTAAGAGGTTAAATAAATGATTTTCATAAGATTACAGATAATTGGAATATCTAGGCCTGTTGTTCTAAATGACTTTTCCATTAATAATGTTAATATTTATAAAAAAAAACTAGCTGACTCGGCGCACTTCGTACCGCCATATACCAGTTTTTTATAAATTATACATTTTTATAAATTTTCTTATATACGAACATTGTCCTGACAAGAAGGAACAAAAAAAAGAAATAATTCAATTTGGGCTCAGATATCGAGATGGGTAGCTAAAGCCCCAATATTATAGAGTATCTGAGATAACGATGGTTATCCAACACCTAGACCCGAGACAATATAGAAAAGTCAGATTTTAACAATTACCCAACCGGTAATCGAACACGGGACATTACAGCTACACCTTTAAAGTCCCTGAGCTATATGAAAAAACTCATTCCAGGTACAGACAACTCATCTAATTGAAATAAGACATTCTACAAGGTTTAGCATAAAAGGTTGAACTAAATCTGGCGCACGGTATCACTTTATTACGTCTCTCTTTCCCTTTTTATCGTTTAAAACCACCATTTGCAAGAGCGAGAAAGGTAGCGGTTTACCTGTCGCCTCGAGGGTTCCGCGGCGTGGCGTACACCTGCTAGCTTTCTCGCTCTAGCAAATGGCGGTTATGGGCGACAGTAAAGACCGGGACGACAGGAAAAGTCGATACCATGCCAGATGTAGTTTAACCATAACAGGTAAAGTCTGGTTTCGTTTTTTTATATTGTGTTGATAATTTTGTTTCAGGTTGGGTCAGAATCCACCCAAATTCCATTATGAATCTCGTCAGTTCTCTGTGGTTCAATGCAACACCGACCTTAATGAGAACGATTTGGAGTTGACTATCGTGCGCGGTATCGCTTATAACGTGCCCAACCCTAAGGACGTGGACACTTATGTCAAATTCGAATTTCCCTTTCCACAGGTAGGTTGGATTTGATGTTTTTATTTATTTATTTTATTTATTTATTTCATATGGACAACCAACAGCATACATATTTCAACTTACTTCAGTAAATTACAGTTAGGTTTTAATCTAATATATATACCAATTATAGGTTGACACAGCATTGTTAACATATAAGTGTATTTTTTTTTAAGTACGCTTTACCTATTAGACGACACCAACAATTGACTCAACCACTGATAAAAACACCAATAAGAAGGCTAAGGCACTCTCCGGTTCTCAGTGAAAAGATGTTACAAAGTCTCATTGAGAAAATCACTGACAAGGGGGCATTCCCTACTCGTCATCACCGATTTCGCTCAAATTTATAGGCCATGTCGGACTTGGTTAGAGTCGAAATTACCCAAAGTGGAAACTCCAAATGGCAAAGCGATTAGAAAAAAAAAAATTTTTTTTCTGCGACGAAAGTCACGACCATGAGATTAGTAGTCAGAGCTCTTACCGCTACGCCAGCTGCTGGTTGGTAAACTTGTCAACATTTATAGTTTATATGGTGAAAAAAGGCGCGAATTTTTTTTTTCTAAATGCTTGGCCATCTGAAGTTCCCACTTTGGGTAATTTTATTTCTAACCAAGTCCGACATGACCTATAAAATTGAGCGAAATCGGTGATGATGAGTAGGGAATGCCCCCTTGTGAGACGTTTAATTGAAATAATATATTAGCCATGTTACAAAGTCTCATTGACAATATTACTGAAATGTATAATTAAAATAATATATTAGCCAGTTCTGTTAGGTCCTGGGTAGCTCAGAGTGCCAGAGACAAAGTGGATTTTTTAAGCATACTTTATTCAGAATATTTTCCAGTATAGCATTGCGTATGTAAAATTGATGAAATATAATAATTATATATGCAGTTTTGACGCCAAAATCTCATCAATTGTAACACACTAGCGACAAAGACGGAAAATGTGTTCACTCCGAATCATCCGCATGATTTGATAAGCGAATAATAATAATCGAATTATTTCTTATTTAAATATTAATTCGACTGTTAAAGTCCATAAATGTTGTCCGACAACAAACAGACAACAAATGGTAGAAATGGCGGATTCAATGGCACGAGGCATTCTCTAGCATCCATTTTGTTAAAAAGTCAAAAAGGCGGTTCAACAAAAACCACAAAATCAAAATACAATCGAATATATCCAATTCGTCGAACATAAACTTTGAGTTTGGGCAAAAACTTAACTAAACTTCAAAATGTCAAATATCATACTTTGTCTGTGAAATACGCCCGTTTCTTTTCCAATAAACAAAGTTCCAATAAGCAAATATACAGCAAATAAAGGGATGAAAATAGGAGTGTAAGATTGTATAGGGAATTAAAACATTACCATAGTAACCACTGTTTGCTATTCTATATGTCATTTTAATTATATCCGTATCATGATATGACACGATTTCCAAATAAACAGTTCTCTGGGGAAAGCTTTTTTAATAAAATGGTTTATTTATGTATTATTATCTATAATTTAAGTTTTGTCTTGTAGTAGTAAACAAACTTTGACAAGACCTCACGCGACTATCGCGCCACCTGGTGAGTGAAAAGACGGTACTCCTCATTGCATTTATATTTCGTTTTCCAGGAGGCACCGGTATCGGATCGCACATCATTAATAAAAGACACCAATAGTCCAGAGTATAACGCCGTGTTTCCACTCGTCATACAGCGGGGCTCGAGACCTTGCTTACGAGTTTTCAAACGGCATGGCATCAAGCTAGAAGTCTACTCGAGAGGGTAAGAAATATGATATTAAAAATTTTATCTAGTAATAGGGAATATGCACATTTTTGGAAAATGTTTTTATATGATAATTTACATCGATATATCACTGTAAAAAAATACCCGGCATCGAAAAACTACAATTTTGTAACATTAATCATTGATGAAAATAAGTAATAGCTATTAGCAGTTTTAAACACCGGAAATTTTGGCGCGCTCGTCGTGACGTCAAAGTACACGACTAGAGATATGACATTTTAAATCAGATTGATTATTATTCGATTACCCAAATCGATTAACAACTAATCGATTTTTAAAAGTATAATAGACTTTTTTAATAAATCATATAATTAACCAAATTGGTAAAATAAAAATAAAAGCCTAAAACATCATTTAAATTGTAATCAGTTGTTTATTTTGCGACATAATATATTGATGTTATTGCATCGATGTTAACTTTTTATAACAACGACATCCCTATACGTGTACATTTTCGTCACATCCGCTTTGACAAGTGGCATGGCGTTTAAATATTTTGAAGTTACCGCATTCATTTTGCATTTTTTAATAATTATTTTCAAGACGAAAACGAACTAATGTTGAAAAATATTTAGATAGACTTTATTCTAAAGCAATAACGATTTCAATAAAATATATTTAAGACTTTTTTGAATCAGACGTATATTCCCTATTGTCAGTTGGCAAAGCAGGATAATGACTAATTAAAGTAATTAAAATCGCGGCTTTTTCCACGCATGCTATAATATTTGTATACTTTACAAAGATCTACCGTTCCCCGTATGCGGTTCCTATTGACATTCATTCGGCGACTTACTGTGTATACAAATATTTGAAATGGAAATTAAAATTAATTTCAAAACTGCTTTTTTGATTATTAATTTCAACATCTGCAGAGCGATTCTGTAATAATCTGAACCATGGCGAGTTCACGTCATTTAGTGAAGAAGTTGATTCCATTTTTTTTTTGTATTAAAACAAAACCAAAGTTGATTGAATATACGTAGCTCAGATATTCTATTCCTATGTCATTTTGAAACTCACTTCACTTATGTATGACGTTATTACCAATTCAAGATTGAGCGGCTGCCGCTTTTAGAAATGTATTCGGATATCTGAGAATTGGTTTGGATCTTTACAGAATCACAGGGCTGTTAGGTTGTTTGCCGATCTGGGTAATAGGGTTATTGACAGTGATGCATATAAAATACGAAACGTAATATAAAATATATTAATTATTTATAAGCCTTGATTTTTTGCGAAGAAAAACAAACTTTTTTGAGGTGCGAGTCACGTGGCTTCTCAAAAAAAAACTAAAGCGTGTGATGATGTCAGTATCATTGCTAAAACTTGTGAGTCTACAATTATAAAAAAAATTGAATTGTGAACTCTTAAAAAAAAACTTGTTTATTATTTATTAATATTCGCATTCAACCGCACGATCGCTATATTGCTACTATTAAATACAAAGGATTGACGTCATTGAATAACTGACATTAAAGCGTGTATCTTTTGGCGCCGAATTCAAAATTAAATTATAATAAAAGTCTTATTAATTTATGTATAATTTGCGGAAAAAATAAATTTATACGTACATATAATTTTTTTTGAGAATTGTCAACCCTATTGCTTAGCATGACACCATGAGAGGAGCCCTGGTGCTATGCAAAAACATATTCTTATATAGGAGTATAGCACGGTCTCCGAACAGAAAGAATATCACTTTATTATAATAAAATTATCTAGATGTATCTGTGCGAGCGCAATAGCAATATATGTTTGCGTACAAGTGAAAGAAATTCGTAATGACGGGTCATTGTACGAAAATCTCTCTTTTCGATGACCGTCTTATAGTGACATCCCTCACCCGATAGTTCAGTCACCGACCAACACTAGAGCGTGCCATGAAAGGAGCGTTCCGTGTTCGTTCGTGTTCGGCAATCTCCGGCGTTTGTTGGTGATAGGACAGTTTAGTGGGTGGAGTCTATACGGGGATTGCACTATTCAGAAAAACAAAAGGTAAATTTATGAACGGGTATTATGAAAGTCATATGCGCGTGTAGCTCCATAGCCGATCGTATTGTCTAGTATAGCACAGTTATGGGACGGTGGTGTTGATGAAAGTCTTTAAAATTTCACTGGTTCCCATCCCTCCCTGACAACTATGATCTAATTGGGTAAGGATGCATATTTGCCGTACGCTTCAATATTAAGTAACATAAGACTAATTACATAATATAGTATTTATTGTAACTGACTTCAGAAGCACTTGTATATCGCATTACTTTTAACGGCTTTTAAAATCTATTTATAAAAATAACAGAGATTTTTTAGTACTTATTTACCTGCAAACGGTAATTATAAAACTTAAATTTATAATATGCACTTTGCAATCCTAAAACATAGTAGTAAAGGCCAGTTTTCGAGATTTAAATTATGAATAACTTCTAAATGAAAGTCGAAGTTTAATTAAACACTCACTACCAATTTTTTGTGATCACTTTAGCATAGTGCTGTGTAAGGAGTGAGTAACGTTTCTAAGAGACATGTGTACACTTTCGGCCGTAGGCAATAAAATGGCGATTTCTTTTTTTTTATTCGGATACCCGAATTATTTTTGTCTCCAATGTGTTATTGAAATGTATATGATTTTATATTGTGTAGCTTAAAGCTTGAATGTCCAATTTTGTTTTAAAAATAGCTTATTTTTTACTTATTTCATACCAGGAAATAAACCTTAAAATAAAGTCAGGATAAAATTTTCGAGGCTGATATTTTTTTTTTAAATTGTACAATTACAAATGCGATTCGGACGCAATTACGATTTACTACGTTTCGTTTCATCTTCTACGAAAAAAATATTCTTTCGCTATAAGGTAAAAAAGTGCACTTTAACTTTAATATTTAGATTTATTTCTATATTTACGAGTAAACCATAAAAAGCTTTGATTTTAATGCATTCATTTTTAAAGTAGCTTCACAGCTATCTCGAGTTTTGACAGCTATTATAACCTCAAAATATGATATACAAATTACGAATCTCCCTGGCCTCCAAATAAAAAGATGCTGAGATGTTATTATATTTTAAAGCAAAAAGTAATTTAAATTATCACTAATGATGAGTGGACGCGACCTTAGAAAAAACGTGTGACAGGTCAATCAATGTATAGAAAGTGAACATGATTCTTTGGTAACTTACAAAATCCTATTAATATTATAAAGGCGAAAGTTTGTAAGTATGGATGTATGGATGTTTGTTACTCTTTCACGAAAAAACTACTGGACGGATTTGGATAAAACTTTACAGCAATATAGGTTATACATCAGAATAACACATAGGGTACTTTTTACTGGGAAAACTTCTCACTCCCACGGGATACCGACTTCCACGCGGACGAAGTCGCGGGCGTCCACTAGTTGAAACATATAAGTCAAATTAAAGTGTCGAAATTTGGAATAGCGGTGACGACTAATTTTTGTTTGTTTGCCCGTCAGATAGATTGTTGAAAAATATTAAACACGTATTTTTTTATTTTTTCTTAATATTAAATTACGGCGATGCATTGAGTTAAAATGTCGCATGACGTCACGCTTTCGTACATTTTCTACAAAACTGTGACGTGGCGAGCCCCTCCCTTCTCAAATTTAATGAAACGGGCATTTCTTGCTTTTTCTTGTTAAAAAGAAGTAATAAAATACGTGTCTAATATTTTTCTATTATCTTACTGACGGACTAAATAGAATTTCTTTTTTTATTACAGTCTTCACCCAATATTCAATCACGAATACACATTTTTAAATAAATTATTTAAAAATAATATTATGTAAAGTAGTCCTATTTTTTTTGTTTTCCATCCTACCGGGTAGATTATTTGGATAGATACCCAAACGTATAAAATAATTTTTAAAAAAATGTGTATTATTCGTAGATATGTAATACAGGCCCTAATCTTATTCATATTCACATATTCATATTTCAGATAGCTAAATGATGTATATAATATTGTTTTTATTAGAAAATATATATATGTATGTTAAATGTTTGAGTGACACAAAATAACATCGTGTTTTGCCAAAATTGACGTGTTATATTTTCATAAATGTATTATTAACATCACTTTTAACACTGTCTAGGGGTTTATCACTGTATTATTGTTATATATAACAATTATACGATCTAATTATTATACTTTTTTCGCAATGTACGATATACTTTAGTTCCGTAAACGTAGCAAACATACGGGCATTTAATTCACAAAAAGATGGCAACAATTTTCGACATTACCCAATCATGCATTAGTGTTGTGTGTAGTGTGTAGTGTAGTGTAGCGTGTGTTGTATGTGTGGCAGCGCGTGTGACGCGTTGTTGTGTTGCAGCGGCTGGTTCAGGAGCGATACTCTGCTGGGCGCATGCACCGTCAAACTCGCGCCCCTCGAGACGCAGGTCACTATACACGAGGCATTCCCTGTGAGTATACATCGACTGTACATCACTATACACGAGGTATTCCCTGTGAGTATACACCGACTGTACATCACTATATACGAGGCATTCCCTGTGAGTATACACCGACTGTACATCACAATACACGAGGCATTCCCTGTATAGTATACACTGACTAGATCTCTACACATGAGTGCATATATGTGAGTTTACACTGACTGTAGGTCACTATATACGAGGCATTGACTGTGGGGCACTATACACGAGGCTTTCCCTGTGAGTTTACACTAATGTAGGTCACTATATAAGAGGCGTTCCCTGTGATTATACACTGACTACGTCTCTATTCATGAGGCATTCTCTGTGAGTTTACATTGACTGTAGGTCACTATACACAGGGCATTCCCTGTGAGTATATACTGACTAGGTCTATATATGAGGCATTCCCTGTGAGTATACACTGACTGTAGATCACTGTATACGAGGCATTCTCTGTGAGTTGGCACTGACTGTAGGTCATTATATACAAAGCATTCCCTGTGTGTTTACACTAACTGTAGCACCTCACCTACAGGAAGCCATATCATACACAGCTATAATTTACGGGAAAGTCGCGGGAAAAAAGCTAATCGCTTATACAATATAAATAACTAGACAGGAACCGTTTTTTTGCAGTTGATGGATGGGCGCAGACCCGCCGGCGGTTCTTTAGAAGTAAAGTTGCGCGTGCGCACGCCGCTACTGCAGCAACAAGTGGAACACTCTACGCACAGGTGGCTGCTCATAGACAACTAACGGCCTTCCCTGCCGACAAGAAACTATCAACAATTTGACTTAAAAATTTGAAAATGTTGTTGGCTGTATAAACGACTGCCATTTTCCTTATCTTTCAAAATGGCGGCTCATCAAAATAGTTGTCTAAATCACTACAAAAATGAATTATTTAAAGAATTATCTTATTAGTGTTATGTAAATGCTATCGAAGTTGAAGCACGGATATAGTTTAAATAGCATATATGATTGTAGCAATTTGAGTTGAAATATCATCTGATCTTAAATTTTCAATCTAAATTTCTGCTAAGGTAACTCGGAAATGTGATGGTTTTTTTATTTAATGACATACTTGTGTTGATATCAGCCAATTGCCTAAAAATGGACGACGCTAGGCAATTTTTCGCAAGAAGCTTATGCTATTCTTTTTCTGCTTATTATCATATTTGAAAAGTAACTACGATGTATAAGCTCGGCTGCGGAATAGAAGACCAATCAAATAGGACCAATAAAAATCACATGTTTGCTCCTCACTAACTGCCAAGTTATGTACTACCATAAGTACACAGCAAATATAGCTTTAACGGCATATACCTTATTAGGTATTCGAGTCCGGCCATTGATGGATTCTAAATCATTGTCCCAATGACGGGCCAGCTTGTAATCATGATATAAGTTTTTTTTTAATGTGAAGTTCTTTGATGAGCTGATATTTTGAAAAATTGGCTTCATGCAAGGTCCAATCCCGTCTTCTGCGACACTGTTACAGCTGTCACCAAAAATCTTAGCCGCCCGTGAGAATTTTATTGTTCTTTAAAAATGCTTAAAAATGCAATAACTATATCATAGTTATTGCATTTTTATAAGTAAGTATGATAGTATACTGATTCTGCTTTCCGTATCACAAATATACAATAATATTTTAGACATTAAAAACTGTGGTAAATGAGGTTTCAATTTCATCGTGATCCAAATCTGTAAAAAAAAAAAATTAAATCCTCATTTTAGTGACAATTATGCTCTATTGTGGAGACTTTATTATTTTGTAGTAAACTTTTGTGTTGTGTTTATTTAATATACATTATTGTATCTGATTATTCAAGACAGAGGTCCTAAAAAGAAATAATTCATTATACCGAAAATAAAACATACTTCTCAAGGCATCTTATAGTTTTTGCTACACCCAGTAGCGCAAACGTTCATTTTTAAGGCTCCGTACGCAAATGGTAAAACGGGAACCCTTATTACTAAGACTTCGTTGTCTGTCTGTCACCGGGCTTTATCTAATGAACCGTGAAAGTTAGACAGTTGAAATTTACACAGTTGATGTATTTCTGTTTACACTTCCAAAACAAATAAAGATATGCAAGGGGGCCCCCATACAACAATCTTGTTTTTTGTGCCTTTTTTTGTACATTTGGCCGGCTTTTTTGATTAGTTTTAACGACACTACCGAAATAAAATTTCAAATTTAGAACATTCATTGGAGCTTAATGTCGTCATTAAACCTTACCTCAATGGGCGTTTGTCCAACTGGGCGAATAAGTATTATAACACTTTATGGTTACTTCAATAGAATTTAATCCGAAGTGATGTGTTAGTAACATCATATTTTATGTTAACAGTAATATTCGTTATAATAAATCATTAGCCATATATAAGTATTGTCATAATTATAATCTCAGCGTATATTCTGTTGAAGAAGATGAAAGTTTCGATTTGTTTTTAGTAACGCCAATAGATGGCGCTACCGTAATCGTCAATTCTTATTAAACACTACACACGAGAATGACGTATCATTTAACGGTACTCCCTAATTCTTTAAAAATGTAGCCGCAATATACTGCTTAGTCGTTTGTTTATTTAAAATATAAAAATAGTATTAAGATCATTATCAAAATGGTCCCAGAAGAAAACTAAATATGAACTGTTTTCCTCTTGTTTTAACGATTGTAAAGGAATGTTTAAAACTGCTTCAAAAGTGCCTGAATTTTTTTTTTGTAATATAATCAATCATGTAATTAGTTGTATGATATAAATGTTAATTAATGTATGTTAATTGTAAAATATATACTACAATAAAAGCTACAAATAGATAAAACTCGTCTCGTTTTTTAATTCGTGTCCATATTATGATTATGAATGAGAATTCATATTGTAAAAACGTATGAACCTAATTATGTCGATGGTAAAAGTAATAAGTCAGTGTATGTACTTTATTGTGAACACGAATAAATGTGGATGCGAATGTAACGATGTATGATCTATGAGTAAAGGAATATATTGTATGAAAGATAATATGGATAAGAATGGAGTGAATGTTCAGATGACGGCTTATCGAGAAGTATTGAAGAAGAAAATGTGTTGCGCTGCCTGAAATTAATAACTTTTTAATTTACTAGTATTTATTTTATGCAGGTTGGTCTAATAAATAAAATAATTTGCAGCAACGATTTAGTCGTCCTAATTAATTTAATTTGAGGCAAGATTTAGAATAATGCTGTATTTAAAAAAATAATCCAAAATAATTTCCAAAAAATCATAATATGATAATTAAATTAATGTATTGTAAATACCTATCTTTTTATTTTTAGAGCGTTGTTTGTTTTGAAAATCATTTTCCTATTCATTATTAGTACCCTACGCTTTAAAGATAGTACGAAAGTCAAGGTTAATACACAATGAATGCTAATAGAATTCAATGTTAAATTTGTATAAATAATATCTGGATTTAACCAGAAAACGAATATTATTTAGAAACAAGTTAACTAATAAACAAGACCTCTGTATTATTAGTATAGTCTACTAGCTGAAGTGTCTCACAAAAATGTTCTTTTATTCACGTCTATTGTGTGACGTCGGAACGATTATCGACTTTATGTGATTTCAATACGTTTTATGTTTATAAGGTGCTTTAATGTCTGAAATTCAGTTGGCAAGGTAAATCAGTCCTAAATGGAAGGGTTTAAAGGTTATTTTCATTAGGATTATATCAACTGGTCAGTCACGTCTATGCATCGTGCAATGCTGTAAATCATTTGAAAGGTCGGTTTGGAACTGGTTATTACTGGTTGCAGATTATGAAGCCGTGAGTGTATGGTTAAGGTACGGGCGTGTCGCTAAGTTTGCTAATAAGCTATACATGTTTTTAGAACTGAGAATTCTGGTTGATAGTAGGTATTAAAGAAAAATAGTTGATGCTAATAGGTACACTTAAAGTGACTATTATAGGGCTGTCATAAATACTGTAAATTGATAATAAATGTGTATAATACAAAAATATTGTTTTATTGTCAATGGTTAAGTATAAAATTAATGGAAATTTCATGATACGATGTAATAGTTACAATATCATTATACAAAGAAATTATGACTTCGTATTTGTATTTAATAGTCTCAAATATTTTAATAATAATTATAAAAACAAAAAGAATTATGGCCCATGAGGGGATCGAACCCGCGACCTTCGCGTTATTAGCACGACGCTCTAACCAACTGAGCTAATGGGCCGATGAAGACAGCGATGAAAGTATGGTCCACATTCATTTCACGTTTACGTAACAGATTGCAATAGGCGTGGCCGGTGGACGAAAGATATGAATGAAACCATATGAAACTAAGAAGTTAATTTGTAATTTTTCATATTATGGTTTATTTATACCTAATTGTGGAATGTATAATAAAAAAGTTCTAAATAGAGCTCGCGATCCTCATATTAAGGACACTGACACAAGTTATTTTTTTTTGTCATTATTATTGGTCACAAAAAATGCTCTTATCAATTCAACTGAATGTTTTTATTTTATTTAAAAGGGTATATCTCAAACGATTAAAAAAATTACACGGATCAGTTTTCAAAAATCTATATGAGAGTTAAAAAAAATCTATAAATAAAGGAGTTAGCTGGTATTTTAATTTCTAAAAATGGAAGTAGGTCTTAACTTATACATACAGGATTTTTCTGCATAATTTTTTGGTGTTGTAACGCGCTTAATAATAATAATAATGTCTTTATTTGCAATAAATAGGGTTATATATACAGTTGTGATATTTCAGTTTAAGGGCTTTGACCTTTAGCCATTTGGTCAACCGTATCCCAACCCAGTACGAATATTATGAAAAAATTGTTTATACATATATATTGGTCGGACTATAGGTATACTTAGAACCGGTTGTATGTCACCATTATAGTAATTCTTCAAACTTTTTTAAACACCGCAAATTATATAAATCTGCCTATTTCGAAACGCTTGTTCTACTCAGTCATCTTGATTCTGTAAATAAAGGTTCATGAAGAACCCTTTTCATTGTTTTCTTTTCTTTATATAATGTATGAGATAATAAACATCTGCATCTTATCATTTTAATTCATAAATCAATCATTAGGCGGTTAATATTTAATTAAGTATAGAAAATCTCAGTCCGACTTTAATGTTTCTTAAAAAAAATTACCGCTTTTAAGATAAGTATTATTTTACTACACTATTTTCGGTTGCGGTTACGGATATCGTCATAGGGTTAGCTAACCGTATTGTGGAAGTATTAAAAAATTATAACGGCTGCAGAATTACATAAAGAGTAGTATTTATTCTTTATATGTAACATATTCAGGTATATAAACCGTGTACAGAAAAAAATATCCTATTAATATTATAAATGCGAAATTTCTTTGTTTGGATGTTTTGATGTTTGTCGGTCAATCACGCCGAAACTAATGAACGGATTTTGATGAATTTGGTATACAGATAGGGTATTAGGGTATTCCCACTAAACATTTCCCTAGGGACCACGCGGGCGAAGCCGCTGGCGAAAGCTAGTGTATAATAATATTAATCTATAGTAATATTATAAAGAGGAAAGATTTGATCGTTTATATGTTTGTTTGCGGCGAATAAGTTCCGTAACATCTGAACCGATTTTAAATATTAGCTACATGATATGGGGTTGACATAGCTTATAATTAACGCGTGCGAATTCGCGGGAAAACTGCTAGTGTTATATAAAATACGTCCCATCACGCGGGGGTATCTTAAGACATTGAGCTCTTTGTTCGTTAATCCTTATTCATAAGGAATTATGAATAAGAAATTACCTTTATAAGTAGGAACTAATTTTCTCCACAAAACAATAGTAAGGTCATGTGCCGTCGGCCCGATCGGTCACTTGCCGCAACGCGCCCGTCTAGGGTTGTCAACCGTACTCTAAAACAGGGTATTATACTCTATATTATGTAGACATACTCTTTATTCTATAACACTAATAAGCAATTATTATATTTGATTGATTTACAATGGTATACTGGAAAATATTCTTATTGAAAAAATTAAAAAAAAAAACATTTTTCATTAACAACACTAATAGAAGTTGTTAAAATAATCTTTTTCACTCCAGCTATATTGTTTTACTAGTACTAGTCACGTATATATAATGCATATCTCATAAAAATAAATATTTTTAAAATTGTTAAATTGGTATATGTGCCTTCTATACTAAAACAAAGTCACATCCCGCTGTTTGTACGATGAGATCTTTTCAACTACGTAAATACGGTTTTCATCAATGTAAGAGTGCTTCAAAAAGTTTTATATGTACAACTAGTTTTCCAAAAGTCCCTGCACCCGCATTGTCCTGTATTGAACACGTCAGGTTACTACAATATGTTAAATTTCCACTTTAATATCTAAGGTTGAAAATCAAGTACAGAAATTTTACAGATTTGTACAATCTGACGTGCTGTTGACCACTCTGTGTGTTACTAAACATTCGTCCTTGATCAATCTATATATTAATGAAAACTACATTAAAATCCGAAGTGGAATTTAATTGATCTCTGATTACAGACAGAGAGAAAGGACTTTGCTTTACTATGTATATATACAGGGTCACGCCGCTGTTTATTTATTTTGGAAATCCGATATACTCTATTTCTTGTGATATAAGTGGATAACCCTAGTGACACCCCCGCCCGCGCACCCGCCCCTCACCCTATGACGTCAAACGACGCGGAGAGGGGAGCGCCCGCTCCGGTTGACCTCTGCAAGGTTGCCGGCACCCACAGGGTGGTTTTCGCAAGCCACGAATAATAATAAAACAGTGAGTAAGTCAATTGGAGTAACTATATTGTAACAACGTCGAAGTTAGAATTTACTATAAACAATAATACAATAAGGTGTTAGTTGAAATTGCTATTAACTGCAAATTCATTAAGTATTGTTGAATAATTCAAGATCTTCAACGTTGGGGTCCTCCTGTCATGATTCTGGCATGGAACTGAATAAACACAACTGTATTTTATAAAACCTTTTTTCCATACCAGTTGGTAGCTTGCACCCTTTTTATTTTCCATTATGAATTTCAAATTATACGACTCCAATAATAGTTATGATGACTGGGTAAAAAAGAAATTTTATTTAGTCAGTTAGAATTCTATTTTTGCTACAATTTAAGAAGAAATGACATAGATAATAGGCAGTAAAGTTGAGGAGTGTGGGCTTGCTACTTCAGACTGTGTACAAAATGTACAAAGGTGTGACGTCATGCGATATTTCAACTAAATATATCGCCGTTATTTATTGATTACACAAAAAGTAAATGTTTAATGTTCTTCAAAAGTTTACCTGACGAACAAACAAACAAAAGTTTCGCGTGTTCCCTAGGGCACTGTTTATTTGGATATCAATTCATATCATGGCATAGATATAATTAGAATGACAAATTGAATAGTAAACATTTGAATTCCCCATATAAACTACCACTCCCATTTTCATCCTTTTATTTGATGTTTTTCGGGACACAATATAACCAATGTTCACTGCATATAACGTAGCTACCCGTAGGTGATTTTTTTTTTAAAATCGGTCCAGTATTTTCGTAGCTTATTCGATGCAAACAAACAAACAATGAATTTAATCTTTCCTCTTTATAATATTAGTATATATATATTCATTTACAACTATGGCTAGTGTTATTGATCATTTCTTCCCATGAAAGTATATTATAAATTATATATTTATAATTATACAAATATCGCGAACATCTTGGCATAAATTATTATGAAATCAGCTTCTTCATACGTGTACAAAAAATGCATGTTTCTCATATTATTCCACGCAGAAAGCGGTTTTAACTGGATATTCGGCGATCTGCCAACTAGCAGAGCAAGGATACTTATACATAATGGAACCTGGTGACGTTTGTGTACAGATTATTAGTGTTAGTGTATTTAGGAGTTATTTGGGTGTAAGCCAAATTTATCGGTCAGTAACTATGCGAAGATAGGTACGCTCAGGACTAATCAAACGGTATCTTTGGTTCCATTATTTATTTTAGGCTTTACTAACTTTAAAAGGTAGAGTTATTTTATTTTTGTGTATTAAAGTACCTATGTATATTATGTTGTCTTAGAAATCCGTTTATCAAGAACTGTTGTGATTTTTTTTCCGTGTTTATTGTAAGTTTAGTAACAATAGATAATATTTATTAAGTATGAAGAATATTATTTTTATTATTAACGACTCCGATGCCACTATGATGTACGAGGAAAAAGAAATTGCAAAAGATCCAAATCCAAATTAAAGGTAACTTTAAAATTCATAATTTATACTATTCCTTGTGAAATACCAATTTTTATAGGGGTAATTGTTTAATATGTAAGTCACTTTATAGCCGGGGGTGTGTTTGCAGCAAATTTACAAGAATGATAATAGTTTGTGAGTAATTAATTAGAAAATATTATTGACGCGCAATTCGTCATCTTCTGCTCTTATCTATCTCATTGCTGTAGTAATACAAGACTGGGACGGTCTTTGAGCTTTTACCCCTCTTAAGAGTCTAAAGAAAATTAACTGACTTTTTTATTCGTTTTGTGCAAAGAAATAGTGTACGTCTTACATATAGTCTCCAAATTCTTTTCGATTTTAAAGTCGATTAAAAAAGTAAAGTAGCACTTCTTACACTAGCTGCTGTAAAATTGACAGTCTTCAAGACGAGAATTCCCAGCCTCGGTGTCAAATTTAACACGCCGTCGTCGTAACAGCGTAATCCGTTGCAGAGCTTCCTGAACTTCCTGGTCCACGGACCCCAAGATTTCGAGCGACTCCTCCACTACTAAGGAAAGCAATAAACACAATATTTATTATCAAAAGTGGTATTGTTTTTCGAAGCACATTTATTTAAATGTAAAGTATGATGGTGCTGCTCTTTTTCAACTACAACAATAGTATGTGAAAAATATCTTAAAGAAAAATGCTTAAAAAAATCATCAAAAAACATGGGACTCCATGTATAAGAGTTGGGATTCGCATCTACAACTCTGTCACAATCTCAGAGATTGTTCTAACCATTGAACTATCCGAGATCCAGGAGGACTGAAGAATTTCGAAATGCGTTGTGCTAAAAATTGTGGACCCCAGGGTTCTGCGGGTACAGCTTGGGAAACGCTGATTTGGAGTATCAAGACCATTCCTCTATTCCAATTAAAGTTAGAAATTGAATTCCCAAAAGAATTTCTTTGAGACGGCGCAGTCGGCTGGGTGGTTAGGATAGGAATATAAAATAATGGGGAAAACTGGCCGATGGCTGCCATTTATATTTATGGGTATCTATTTTGTTCATATCCGACGATCTGAAATTAGAATTGGATCTAAAATTTGCTTAGTTTTACCGGCAGCTTATTTTGTTTCTGAGCTATAAAATCGTATATTAATCTACGATTTTCTTTAAATATTTCACAAACTTATCAATGGTAACGTTAATAGGTACTAACTAAAGGTACGAAAAGGACTTTACGATTTTTGTGATAAAATATATCTTATGCTCTTTCCAGGGACTTATACTCATTATCTTGATACTCGTATCTCACAATTTAAAACAATCTCCAATTCGGTTTTCCCGTTTGAGCATAAAGCGGAACAGATAGACATTTAATTAGAATTTATGATATTATAAGAAGTACTCTAAGGAAACACCAAGGAAATAGGCCAACACACAAGGGAATAGGGTCCAGTCTGTTTGTTGTGTTGTATTTATTGAACGTAAACTACACAAAATATGTGTTATGAACGTAAGTAAGTACCATACTATTTTTAGTTCTACTATACTATATATATATACATATAGCCGCTATCACAAAAAATACAAATGCATTTGTTCTCACAAGTGCCACAAATGAACACATATACTATATACACAGGGTGATGAATACATTACCAATCTTTGTGTTGCGCAGATTGTTATAAAGTGAATAAGTCAAATCCATCATCTATCTCTTTTAGCCATAGCTCAAGATAGCTCTGCATTTTGAAACGTAATGGATACTTGAAATTTTCTCATATTTCATTGTAACGCATAATATAAAAAAGTAATTAATGATCAATGGTAACAATATCCCAAATAAAGATGTAGGAACCGAATAAATGGGCGTGGCACCATGCGAATATCCAGAAGAATCAAACGATGAATGCGGAAATGTTTCTCGTTCGTTCGTTGTGTTCTTTGAATAGTTTTGTAATGAAAAGACTTGGAAATTCGGGAAATTTGGTGAGAAAACCGATCGTTTTGTAATCTATTTTATTCTTAAGTCCTCATTTCTCGTATTAGTTAGGTATATTGATACGTCTTTTCTGTGTTCTGCGATTGATACCACAAGCACGTTCCAAAGGGCTTTTTATCGACATTATTTTTAATAATTATGTTTTTCTTTTGCAAATTTATTTCTAAATAGTAGGTAAACTTACAGTTATCTGAAAGACAGGAGCATGAAACCAGAATACAAACTAAGCCTAAAATAAGGCTTAATGTTTTTCCAGGCATGCCCTTCGATGTTACAGTTTATCTTAGTACTTTCTTATTTTACAATCATAAGTTTATTAGTCATATTCCATTCTTGTTATGTAGCTCATCAAATAAAGTATTAGTTCAATAATGTATAGAAGAGATTGTTATTTTTTCTTTGTTAATTAACAAATGTAGAAATTTGTTAATTAATCATCTAAGCTCGGGATAATCTCAGTGTAGAAAAATAGGTACACATCGTAACAATTAGTCTAAAAAGTTTCTATTTCCAACAATTTATTTATATCCCGATGGTGGCAAAACGAGTCCCACGCATCGCCATTAGCTCCGAATAGAATCACAGTATAGAATGGTGCAACGTGTTAGCTTCATTCAAGCCTGGATGTAAACACGCTCGGCCTCGACCAATCGATACAGCCGCGAATGTCAAGTTGAAGGGGGCCGGCTATGGCGGCGGGGCCCAAATGACGTCAGTCGCCCACGCCACCCCTTCGCGTAGGGGCTGCGGAGGCTCAATGATAGCGACTTAACATTCATTTTCATCATAGCAATAGACTCTTTTCGTTCGGAAATAGTTTGGTATATAAATGTTTGTTTCCTATTCAATATTCGAAACAATTATATATATTTAGAACTTAACAAAATTTGGCACATACAGACAATTTCTGGTGTATGTGTTTAAGAATGTTTTTCTAAACTTTTAGACAATTACTCAGTGACAATAATTGAAATTAGTAATTTGATTCATCATCAGCCCTTTTTGTCTCACTGCAGGGTTTGAGGCATGCCTCGTGGATTGTTTTTTTTAAATGCCCGGCCTTACATATCGTGGCCGAGCGTCCTACCTTATCCCCACTTTTTAGCAGGCCCTGAGTATTCTTCATATCTACTGTCATGCCAGTTCTATCTCTTGGTCACCCTTTCGTTCCTCATTCCATTTCTTTCTTTTATTCCTTTCAGCTGGGATTGCTGTCTCTATTTTCCTATTCTACTCTTTTTTATTTATTTCTCATTTCTAAGGGTTATACACAAACGCTTTTTCTTTATTTTCATATTTTGCACTCTAATACATTATTGTTTATGTCTATTTACATTGTTGTTATATTTCCTTTCGTTTTTATTCTATTACATTGTCTCTTATTTTTTATTTTTTTTTACATTTTCCTTATTTTCTATTACCTTCTAGTTTTGCTTTATTTACATTCTCTTTCTTATATCTAATTGTATTCTTTCTTATATCTAATTACATTTTCTTATTATATCTATTTATATTGATTACATATTTATTTTCCTTTTTTTTGTGTGTTGCTTATTTCTAATACAATATTTTCCTTAATCTTATGATTATATACATCTCATTTCTCTCATTTTTTCCCCTTTCCTATTCGTTTGCTTTATTTATTCCTATATCCTATTTTATTATTCTATTCTATTTTAGTTTTTGTCTTATCTTTTATTTATTTGTATTATTTATTGTTGCTTTATTTTGTTTTTATTCTTACGTGGTCACTATGCATATATTATTTATCAATATATGTAGTGGATCCTAACTTGTCCTGTTTATTATAATCATTCCTTTCATGCTTTGTCAATCCGGTACCTCGTGGATTGTTAAGGAGGGTGGGCTATAAACCTCCATGGCCAATACGGATTTTAAGGGTATTAACGACTGCAAAAGCTGCCGGGACCACCGGCTTAACGTGCCTACCGTAGTACAAAGTAGCTCGAAATAATAATTTTTCGGTCACCTACCCCGTGACCGAGCCTGGCTAAAGCTGCTTAGCAACAACGATTGCTGGCCCCGGCTTTTATCCACTACGCCATTGGCTACTTATAATTTCATTAAGGCGCTTCCAAACGGGCAATATTTTTCGGCAATCAGTGGCTACAACACAGCCAGATTGTGCAATATTGTTGTTATAACCTTGTCTATTCTGGTAAATAGCCGAATGTTTTTGGTGGCCGATATTGTTAAAAACAATACTGGGACGGCCAGGTAATAAGTTGCCGATAGGGCGCAGCAACTAATTGCCAAAATAAATAAGGTAATAATTCTTTTGTTTCAGTTAAATTGTTACGACGATTCAATGTTTCTATGAGACAATCGAAAGATAGAAAGGCCACATTAAAGTCAGCGATCACAGGAAAAAAGTTTGGATCATATTATTGATTTCTTGGAGTTCACATAAAAACACTTTGTTTCTTATACAGATTGCTTTATTTATCACCATATTACATTTTAATAATTTAAAACACATTACTGAACCTACTACTACTAGGTACTCGTACGTAACGTAACATCTGAAAGCCTATTTCTTTAAAAACGAAATTTCGACCATTTGTGAAATGCTAATACGACTCCAAAGAAACGCAATTTTGTAATTCATGATCTAAAGAAGCTAAGACTTGACACGAACACTATACAATAGGTCATTAGGTCATGATAATTTTAAAGAATAGATAGCGGAAGTAAGTGTTTTTGTTTTTTCATACTGAAAACAGGTAGAATGGAGTTTATTCCAAGCAGACAGTGTAGTCATTCTCTCTGGTGTTACATCGACCCTTTTACGAAAACATTAAAAAAGAAAAAAATATTCAGACTACTTTATAAACATTGGTATACACTTAATATTATAAAGAAGAAATATTTCGTTGTTTGTATGTTTCTTTACATCGAATAAGCTCCAAATCTTCTGGATCGATTTTAAATATTCTTTCACCTACTGGTAGCTACATCATATGCGGTGAAGATATTTTATCTCAAAAAAAAAACAGCAAATAAAGGGACGAAAATAGGAGTGGTAGTTTAACCATTGTTTATTATTCAATTTGTCATTGTAATTATATACATGTCATGATATGAATCGATATTCAAATAAACAGTTTCCTAGGGACCACGCGGGCGGATCCGCGGGCGGATAACTAATTTTTTTTTTATAAAATGATGTAATTATGTGGGTGTGGCACTCGTATTGTTGGTCAATAATCCGCCTTCAACAAGACTGCACCTTTTCGCCCACCAGAGTGGCTTAATGCAGACTAATATACAATTCTGTGGCTCCTCCAACGGGATTTTTAAATTGACCAAAGTTTTTGTTCTGACTTTCTTCGTCAGTAATGACGCTTTGGGGTGATTCTCGTATGCAATTTTAATTTTTGTTGATATAAATTTTTCAAGGTAGCAGAGCAGAGTTGGCGAAGAAGAAATTGTAAAAAGTTTGATTAACTCAGTAAATATGTATTTTGTTACAAGAGTGTATTTTATACTAATATTATAATAAGGAAAGATTTGATTGTTTGTTTGTTTGCAACCAGGCTCTGAAAGTACTGGGCCGATTTAAAAAACTTTCCCCTAAGGGAAGCTATATCGTATGCGGTCAACATAAGCTATATTGTATCCCGAAGAACGGCAAATAAATGGCTGAAACTGGGAGTGGAAGTTTGTTTAAGGAATAAAAACGTTACCATAGTAACCATTGCTTACTGTTGTATGTGTCATTGTTATTATATCTGTATCATGATATGAATCGATATCCAAATAAGCAGATCTCTAGAGACCGCACGTGCGAAGTCGCTGGCGGAAGGCTAGTAGTTTATAAAAATCTTTATAAATTGCAATCACAACATCTCTCGTGAACTACTACGGCTATTGTGAATGACTACATGAAAATAATTTTATTCATTTTGAGTTTTTAGCCCGGTCTATTTTAGCGTAACTAAAAATTGGCATACAGCTTCGTTTTGGTGTTTTAAAAGATTTATTCAAGGACCGCAATTCATAGAATTAATAGCCTTCGCTTTGATTTCTCATGTCCTACAGACATTATTAATTGCATTTATTATTTATTGTAATATGTACGTCTGATTGCTTCACTCTGCTGTTTTTATTATTATTTTTTTCATATTATGTAATTGTAATGGAATCACCCCATAATTTTCGCTCTCGTCTAACATTCTTAATAGATAGAGGTGGTTGAAAATCAGCGCTGTCCGGGAAAACGATCCTATGTCAGCATTAGCTGAGCCACTACCCTTTTGTATTATAAACAAAAAAATCTTACCTGTGTGACAACACTAATATAAGAAAGCAATAAAGATTTCATTTAATTTCATTATTTTGGTAATGACGTGATTAATGTAAATATAGTTATTTCTTATAAAGAGCTGGTAAGTTTCGTTGTTCTTCGTGTCAGCCAAAAGATGTCCTTAACGAGTGTTAAGGCAAAATTAACAAAAGTTTTTCATTTTCATAACATTTGCCATTAAATAACTTACTCTGTGTCAGCCACGAGATCAGTATCACTTTTGAGATAACATTTAGAACGCTAAATTGGACGTGTATCCGAGTTTCCAGCTTATTAGAGATTGACCCCATTTTATGCGAATTTATATGCAATGCCTTGTGGAGTTCTTCAGAGCGAAACTTTTTATACGAAAATTAAAACATTTGATTTCTTATATGTTACCATCAGCATCTAAGTAAAATTGGATACAGCAAAATCAGAAGTAATTTTCTAATGCGAACTCCTAATTACACTTAACTCAGTATCTAAGTTGTAATATCAATGTTGCGTTTGGGTTAAGGTTTTTCGGAATTAAAATCTCGACCTCAAGAATGAACCGTTACGGAAATTAGGCAGTAAGACAAATACAATGAATTGGCGGTGATTGAAACATCTATAGAATTAGTAGTAATCACTTAACAAAATATATTTTTTAGTGTGACATTTAGACTGGTTTCGACTACGAAACAAATCGAATAGACGCTTATTATAAGATATTTTGACATAAAATTTAACATAAAATTAGGACGAGCATTATTCCTGTGTTTTTATATCAAGAAAATCAATATCGCGAAGGTACTGAGCTTACATTTATAATGTAAGTTTAACATTTCTTAAAACCATTCTGGTATCTGTATTTAAGTTTGTCTGTTAATTTGTACTGTAAAATTATTACTTCTAGCGGCTCTGTAGAAAATAAATTTCAAAAATTATTTTAGTTTATTTGTAAATTATATATACTAAATAAGTAATTTCATTAGACCATTTCTAAGTAGAAGAACATGCAAGAAACCAAGTCAAGTTGGTGAATTTTCAAGAAACTCAGCATGAGTAGTTTTAAATCAAGAAGTAATTATTCTGTTTTACTATTTGACGTTATTTTTTTACTTTTAATGTTTAGAAAAATAGATTTCATAATATTTGATCAAATTTACATTCACAATGCTATACTCGATAATATTCTTAATGAAAATTGATGAAATCGGAAGTTTAAAATATTTGTCTGAACATCGATGGAAATACGATCTGTTGTAGCGAAAAGTAAAAAGTGCTTAAAAATTCGTCAGCCCGGTTAGGTCGTGGGTTGCTCAGTGTTTAGAGCAGTCGCCCGGATCACAGAGGGACGTGAGTGAGAGTCCCGTCTGAGAGACTGGTGGATTGTTAAGCGTTTTTCATGAAGACTGAAATAGCCTTTTTTAAAATATTAAAATATGCAAATCGAAAAATGTTTACTTCTACACTACAATATTTCATTAACATTACTGTAGATAAAAGTATATTACATAATATTTAAGAAATGAATATTTATTTATTTGCGTCTTCATTTTCAATATACAAGATATAATAAGGCTTATTATTATTATTAGCTTTGTATAGGCTTATTATTAGCTTTGTTTAAAATTATATTTGTATAGCTGTTTGTTTTCCAAGATGAGTAAATAAATAAATTAATGAAGGTGCCCCAAGTTTTGTGCGCAATCCATTTATGGTTGTATCCGAAACTCGTTCTCCAGCCTACGTCGCAGTTTCTTGTGACCGAGTATAGTGCAAGTTGTAAACTGACGGATGAAATAATCATACAACTGATAAAAGCAATATTTCATTCATCATGTGTGCGCTTTTGATTAATAAATCTACTCCTGTAAAGAAAGAGCATTTATATATTTTATGTTTTTTATTTACAACTTTTCTGCTAGTCTGTGATACTTGTAAAATATAACTTACGAAGTAATTCAATATCAATTGTAAAGTTGTTACATTTCTTTGACAACTAACGCTAGCTTTTGCCATCAAGAATTTTCGCTCAAGGAGAATGATATCAGAATTTTACTTAAAGAATGTGACACAATTCATATCTTCTGTTAACAAGTTCGAAGGAAAAACGCTAAGCTTATGCTCATGGACCATCGGCTCTGCGGATAGTTATCGATCCAACCTGGCGCCCGGGCATGAATGGCGCGCTGACGTCACTGGAGCGGCGGGGTGGGGTCGAGGGTGCGGGCATCAGGAGAGGGGTTGCGCAGCCTTGAACTTCATTGATTCCAACCCCTGCACTTGAACTGCAGCGTTGAAGCCGCGGGCGTCGTTCCTAAAGGTCATGCGGAAATGTTAATAGAGATTAGGAATGGGATGGAAATGTTAGCAGAATCATTAATGGTTTGCTTCGAGATATGTTGATTTCAAAGAGTAATATACACTTGGAAGATTTGTAATTGTATTGGTTGGGCGGCTTGAAAATGGATTGGATTAAGAAATGAAACCCTAACCGAGTTAATAAGGAAAAATATGACATTTTTAATTAGATATTATATCACAAGTTGTTGTTTGTTTGCATTTCATTTTTGTATCAGAGCGTAAACAGAGACGTCACATTTTTCTGGAAACAAAAGTTGTTCGCGAGCGGTATTACGACAATATTTCTCACAAAAGAGCAGATATTTGGAAATGAAAAATGTAATTGAATAATCTGTTGAAATCTAAAAACTCCAATAGATTATTTACTAATTTAAGGTAAGTATCAATAATGTGGTTTTCAAAGTAAGGTTATTAGTAAAATGAAACAAATCATCGCAGTAACATCGCTAAGATGTCGTTACCTATGGCTAGAGTTAAGAGGACGCACCCCTGATTGAAGACGTGCGAGTTTTTCCATCGTGATAAGAACGTGATAAGAAGCTGTAATGATTTATAAATAAATAATTATTAGACAACATCACATACATTACTCTGCTTGTGATGGGTTCGATGCTTAGGCAAATTAATAAAAGGCTGACTAAGCTTGAGAACTTGATCGAATCAATGGTTAAAAAATAAACTGTAACAAACAAAAAAGTAATATCAAAAGAGTTTGTATGGTTACAAACTGTTTTGATATTCCTTTGGAAAATATAATGATAAAATAGTTAAATAGAACAAGTACATACCCCTTTTCTTCTGTTTTGTTGAGTAATTTAACTTTATTATATTTGATTTGATATAGTATACACATTTCTCGAGTTCAAACTCGTGAGCATAACGGAAACAGGTAATAATAAATAGATTTAAACACTTTTTACAACAAATTGCTATTTATTGAAATTAAGTAAGTATAATGTTTTTAACTCGACGAATTTTGACGAACTGATAAAGAACATATTGGATTACTCAAAATTTCAAATTGCGGAAAGTGAATAATAAAAATAAAAGATGTTGAAGATCAAAGACAAAAAGTTTGCATGTGGAAACCTAGGACGAAATAAACGGTGGTACGGCGCATCGTTACAAGCTACGTTAGTTTAGTTGAACCCGGCGGGCTCTTTGTTGGATCCCGGTACTTAGCCCCACCCCCGGAAGGATACTCGCCGTAGGTTTGACCAGGTAGGCCGGCCTCACTTAAGCCTGTCTTTTTCAGGGCGGGTGCGGGGTCGGCGAGCCCTGGTTTAAGGCTTTAAGTGCATTTCCCCTGCATTTAAAGAAAAAAATGTAAATTATTCTGTAAAAATGAGCCTCGAATTCGAGGTCGAGCATAGCGCTATGACAACATATAGCTTCAATGAAATGAAACCTTTAAATGTTCTGAAGTAGTACAGTACAGTGCTGCGCTCGTCATAGAGTTCGACGCTGTTTTTATAGCAATATCACCGCTGATTATAAGATGATGCAATATTTTTAAAGTGTAGGTTGCTGCCTTTTTTCATTTCATCTGTGACATAGTTGATGTTACCATGGGACTTATCGCAAAAATTATCTTTAAGTAACTAATATAATTCTTGTTTCGTGTAATTACCTATAATATTGTAGTGAGACAATGTTTTCGCCATCCTAGTTACAATTTAGCATTAGAAACTATTTTTGGCTAATGAATTGGCTCCTTATAAGTCATATCTGTTTGTTTCTTTATAATAAACTAGCTTTCATTCAGCGGCTTATCCCGCGTGGTCTCTGGGGAACTATTTATTTAGAAATCGATTCGTATCACGACATGAACATAATAACAAAGTCAAATTGAATAGTGAACAGTGGTTACTACGGTAACGTTTTCATTTCCTACACAAACTTCCACTCCCATTTTCATCCCTTATCCAGTGCAGGAGTTTCGGAGCCTATTGGATGCAAACAATCGGATCATTCATCTTTATATTATTAGTATGAATAAAAAATATGCAATATAAGTATGTACGAATTTTCTTAAATATTTTCTTTCGACATGCCTTGCGTGTAATAGACGTAAAGGGAAACTCAATCTCCATCGTGCGTCATCATATTACAGCATCGGCTGCAGTCTTTTCCCGGTATTAGTCTTTGCGTAACAGACAGATATTTTGAGAACATTTTCAACTAGAACCTAGAGCGTCTGTTTATTTGCACTTTATTTCGCTCATTGACGAATCGTTTTAGATCGGAGAAAGATAAATGTCAAAAGCTATGACATAAAAATGTTTCCGGACGATTGCTCTAACCACTTAGCTATCCAGGACCAAACAGGAATGACGAATTTTTCAAGCACTTGTTACTTTTTCGATAAAACAGATCGTATTTTCATAAATGTCATCCAAAGGTCATGGTTTCGGGTTCCATCTCAGAATGCCAGGATTTTTGAAGTATTTTTCATTAAGAATATTTTTTAGTATAGCATTGTGAAAAAATCAAATGTAATAATTAAAAATATATGCTTATTATAGGTATATGTATATATAAGTATTATCTCCTTTATAACATAATGAGATTTATTACGTCTTATACTTGAAACTAAGTTTGTATTTCTCTTGCGTATTCATTAAAGCCACGGTAGTCATTTAGTAGAGTCGCTATTCGTCATATTCGTCATCGGATGACGTAACGCTGCGTCGCGACGCCGTCATTAGTATGACGGTATGGCAAAGAATATCTATTATACACTAACGCTTAGGGTTGTCATCTTATGAAATAAATAAGTCTGACTGTGCGTTGTATTAGGCCGGACATTTTGTCCCAAAAGCCGGATTTTATCTTCTTTAATAATCAAACAACATTATCATAAAGATGGACGTACGTTTCTAAAGTTATAACCACTACTTTAGTAAAATAAAACAATGCAACAAGTAAGAGTTGTTCATTAAACCACTATAAATAACCAAGATTATTAGGGATCCGTAGATATTCAAATGGTAAAAATGGGACCCTATTACTAAGACTACGCTGTTCCATCCGTCTGTCTATCACCACGCTGTAGCTCATAGCTAAATAGTTGTCACAGATTATTTGTTTCTATACAACAAATCTGATTTTTTCTTTTTTTTATAAATAACGGTAACTATATTTTTTTATAATAACGGAAACCTTTGTACGCGAGTCTAACTCGAATTGAAGCAAAAGCCGTACAGGGCGGACGTCAAAATACTTAGCCGGACATAATCTAAAAAGCCAAACATGTTAGCCGGACAGGTGGCAGCCCTAAACGCGTTATTAGTCCACCCCACATGAATTCCAGTTTGTAGCGGCACAATCAGTGATGATTCCATAAGTAATCACCGCGGAAATGCGTGATGTTTTGTTAACACTGGAAAAAACGAACTGGAGGCCATTGGATTGTTTACTTACATATACACTTAACATAGCTGTGTTACCGCTGAAATAAATATTTGTATAATAGATGTTACTATGGAGTTTTATAGTTTTGATAATGTTCTTATATGAGAGCACGAGCCGAACTAAAATCGGTGTACTTCGTAAGTTATTGGTCGGGTCAATGTAGAAAATGATCTTTTCTACGAGTGTATTGTCTCAGGTCTGGGTTTTGTTGATGTTGTTTAAAATTTATTTATTTATATTAAATAAATGCGCGGAAAACACACACAACTACTAGAAATATTATAAAGAGCAAACTTTAGATTTCTTCTAAAGTATGTAACGTGTAATGGATAAACTTAAAAATTACTGGACCGATTTAAATAATTATTTCATCAATATATTAAACTATTAATAGAATAAAAATGCTGAATGTTTAAAAGCGGCACCAATTTTGCCCAATTACCTAGTTCTACTACTATCTTCACAATAAATAAACATGAGTTTTAAACGCATGATAATGCATACTTTATACCGACTGACCTCTTTTATAATTTATATTAAAAAAAATACTAATCTCCAATTCTTCTCCATATAAACTATGTCTTAAATTCCATTCCCCTCCTTCCGCGCAATTTCCAGTTTTAGCTTCACATAATAATATGTCGCTCATTGAATAGTACACTGGCTCAACTGAAAAAACATAATTTCGAGAAACGCTCTCCGAAGTTATGAAAATTTAATATATTTATAATTTTGAAAATTAAAAGTTTTAGCATAACAGTTAAATCGTTTGTATTATATTCATACTGTTAAGTTTATCATTTTTCTTAAAATTATCTATGGTATGCCACCACAATGTCGTGGCGTTTTCTCGAAATAATGGTTTTTGAGTTGCGCAACTGTACTATTCAGTGAGCGATGTAGATGACTAGCTGTATTCCTGCAATTTCGCCCACATAAATAATAGCTTATGTCACCTGCATATGATGTAGTTTCCCGTAGGTGAAAGAATTTCCATGATCGGATTAGTTATAAAGATCACCCGCTATAAACAAAGTTAGAAGTTTTACCCTCTTTAATATTAGTACAGATATATCGGTATTTTCCATCATCTATGTCGTAACAATTGGTGTGTCGCAGTCAGCTTGTTTACAAACTATATTGGTATAACTATTATATTTATCGCAAGGCGATGAGCCTGTCCAGATAGTGGATTGCGCACGAACAACCTGTCACGTATGCAGTTATTAATGATCTGAGTGGTAATTGTAATATTACATTAACGCGTTCGCTAATGAGCGCGTTAACAATATATATGGAGATTTGTAATTCTTGCCAGTTACCGCTAGGGGCGCTGTGCCGGTTTCCATAAAAAAATCTTAACGCGCTCACGATCGATGGTGTATGTAAACGTCAAAGAACCGCTCAGTTTGATATTAGCTTATAACGTTTAATTTTATTTTATGTGAATAGCTTATGAAATTACTATTATTCATTAAAATTTAAACTTTGAATAAGCTCTAATTATTTTTAGATATATTAACCACACCAGTGTCGCTTAGCGGGAACAAAGTTGGATATTATTGCCATTGAGTTTGAACAAAAAAAGACGTACACAGATTGAAAATAAGTCTATGGGACTGTTTAATTTATATGTCAAAGTATTTTGGAACTTTGTTATGGATAGCAATTGAGCGAGATTTTAAATCACAGAAAAAAATGTAATGTAAACTATGCGTACTAACATATTACATGATGTTATTCCAAAGACATAAGACTGTCTAACTAGTTTATTAAAACAAAGTTCCTAATTTGTATTAAGTAGGGTGGTAGTAGCTTAATTTAGGTATATGTATATAAATAACTGCAAAAATATACCTTAAGCATTGCATAGTCAAAAGCTATTTCATTATTATTGTCGAAACATTTTCAGTAAGGAATTGTTGTGACAATCAAACAATGGTGATTGCTCGGTCATATAACAATATTCATTACGTTAAGTGATTCTAGAATATTTTTCATTGAATATGTAAGATGAAGTATATCGATAGAAGAAAATCGCATCTAAAAAAATCACTAGATCGTTCGGTAACGCATCAACACCATGCTCCAAATAAAATTTATAACTGCAAAAACTTTGTGTATAAACTAAATTAAATGCATTTCGGGGATTTCCCTTATTTACTTGAACTCTAACAGTGTTATTAAACAAGGTTTAGCGTTTGAGTTAATTTGCACTGACACTGCACTTAGTATTAAATTCATATTACTAAACAGAGACTTAGCTAAGGTTAATCTAGTACGAACTTTTACGGGAGTAATATTTATTCTTAGAGGGTAGTACGTTTGTTTATTCTGTTTTAAGCGTAAACGTACGTTTATTTAGATTTTAGAGTAAATTACTCTGACCTTGTTACTTGTGTTCCTTGTTTATTAATAGCACTGTAAGACATTGCTTAAAGACCGCAATCTGTAAATTATTTTATTGCCAGCACTAAATATTAGGCGAAAGTGGCGAATCTTTTAATTGCGTCGTCATCTCTTGGGGTTCTGGGGACGATTCGGTATTCATAGAGAATAAACTTCTAGAGTCTGGGAGTTTTTTTAAACACTTAGAACAAAACTCTCGCTAATGGTATAAGAGCAGTTTTCGCAGTTTTCAGTGTTAGCTGGTTTTGCTGCTTGGTCAACTAGCCAATAAGCGGTACGTTTATTGAATCAGATTTACATCATACAAGCGCAGAGAGCTGCTTCGTTTGTGATCTTTGCAATGAGATCAATTGCAACGAGTCTGTGTTATATTTATAATTAATTATTAATTATAAATATAATAGGTAAATTATACACGTTTTGTATCTGTGACAACTCTTCGATTGGTTACTAGAGAATACTTATTAGTTAGTATTAAATCCGCCTTTTGTGAATAATTATTGTTTCGGAAAAGAAGTTTAAACAATACACAAATTATGATATAAATAAAAAAAAATGATAAGAATCTGAGGGTTTATTGATATTATGAGATTTGAATAGATTATATTACATTATTTGTCAGCATAAACAGGTCTTTTATCTGACCAAAGCGGTTATTTGTCCTTCGGCTCTTGGTTTTATCGTTCGTTTGATGCTCGAAGTCTACTTGATAGTTTGTGATAAGAGATAAGTGATAAGATAATGCCGCTCCCACGATGTGTCGAGAATATTACGGCTATTCGAATATCAACAACATAATCAAGGTTGAGACTATTATTTGAGAATCTTTGTTTTTTTCATTTTGTTATTTGGTAGATTTTTATGTATCTCCTTATTTCTAGTAACTAAGATACATTTTAGTATGTATAAGAGATTAACGTCAGAAGTAATATTTCTGTGTTACCACTCGTAAATACGATTAATTGACGTATAATACTTAATCGGGAGAAAGGAGGTGGTTGCGCAGTAGCGTATGGTTTGTTCTACTGCTGTCAAGTATCTCGTTAGTCTTTGAAGGCTTGGGCAAAAGTTATATGAAGTCTATTTAGAAATCCGTACAGGATCAGCAATATCCATTTATATCATATCTTTAAGGATTATTATAAATTAATCATGATGCGCAGGAGTCGTCGGCAGATATTCACAAGGCACGCATTTGCCGCGTGCATATTATTCGGTGATCACTTCACATTGATAAGATATAGACACGCGGTGACGAATCCATTGTACGTGATGTGAGATGATTGTGTGTTTTGATTTGTTTGATGTTAATATACACGTAAATTATAATAGGTGTGATGCTGCTTTAATTTGCCTTCATCATCTACAAACCAGCCAGAGTTCTGCGGCTCATTTAGATGGTAAGACAGGAATGGTCCCCGGGCAGATTACACCTGGTTCGGTGGAAGGGTTGTATGGCTCCATAATCGAGGCGGTATGGTAGACAAACTGTCTTATTATAAAACTAGGACTAAAATTAGGACTTTGATTAAACCCAGTTTTCCACTTAAAGCAGATTGACAATGTCAGCACAGAAAATGCCTTCGATCGGTTTTGATTTAACCCTGGTTATAAGTTGGTTTTCGTTTTATAATAACAGGGATAGATTTTATAGAGGTATCTAAAAACTCTTTCCTCGATTATTTCGTTCGTCCGATATGATGATGTCCACAAATTCATTAGAAGGATAGTTCCTCATCATAAGCCCTTTTACATTCCCACTGCAGGGGCTCAAGGGACAGAAAACGCCAGCGTGAGATGTGTTGATTTACTTTGGTTGGTTTTGATTAACCCTGGTACTAAATTTAGTTTTTGTTTTATAATCACAGGGAAAGAGTTTAAGGGGGTATCTTAAACGCTTTCCTCGATTATTCCGTTTGTCCGATATGATGATGTCCACAAATTCATTAGAAGGATAGTTCCTCATCATAAGCCCTTTTACATTCCAACTGCAGACGCTCAAGCTTTCCTTATGGATGGTTAAGAAGGATGGGCCATGACCCTCCACGCTGATCCAATGCGGATTGGGAGTAGTTAATACCCAAATGCAAATGCCGCCGGGACTGTGCCGGGACGGGAAGTGAAAACAGCTGGATTTTTAAAAAATCGCAGGGCGAGGGTTATGTTTTTCATATGAGTTTTACTCACAATCTTGTGAAATCAGAGCAACAACAATCACTTCATCAGGAGTTCACTACTGAGAAGTTATCTAAACATTGGAGTAACTTTAGGGTGTTTGTTGAGGAGCCGGCATCTACTCGGACCGTCCGGGTTGATGCCAGTTATGTACGAGTATATTGACGAGCACGATCAGTAACCGGTTCGCAGATAGTAGCTTCGAGGTCCGTTTACGCGTTTTACGCACGATTTAATAAAATAATTCTTAATGTAAAGTAGAGAAAAGTTATTATGGCTCGGTGGTACCCAATCTCGAGGCCGAACCGGTTCAAATCTGTTTGTCAATAGACTTCGTTCGAAAACATTAAAGGAGATAGGTAAATTACCATTTACCAGAAATAAAAAGTTTTTATACATATAATATAATACATTTATAAAATGAGGATTAACTTTAAAAACTCGAGTGTATTGTAACAAACAATGACGAGAAGTCACAGTCAAAAGAAAAGTGGACCAGATTTGGAAGTGTCGTCAAGCTGCCGGTACGTTTCATTTGAAGGGGAGTACTGTGCTGTAGCTACATAACCGGAAAGATAAGACTGCAACAGTTGTTGGATGTTTTTAACCATTTAAAATAAGCCAACATGTCTCGATTTTAAGTCTTCTAGTCTGCCATTCTGAATTTGCTTTAGGCTTAGTTGAAGGACAGTACGAACTTTAGAAACTTCACGGTTAGAATTTAGGTTCTCTCTTTACTCATATACCTACGTGTGTCGGTTCGATACTTTTCGAACACTAATATTGGAAAGTTAATATTGTTCGATTATCTAGTCAAGGCCCTATACTTTCATCTGTTTTTTATTTCATATCAGGCATTACGTCAAACGGTACACATCATGATTAGGAATATTTAGCTCTTATCTAACACCAGGGACCAATCTAGTTAACATTGCTAGATATGATGATAACAAAACTATGAAAACACGTGTAAGGTTTTAAGAGCTGAAATAAATCACACGAGAGGTCGGTATCTTCAATTACTATCATCATCATCATCATCAGCCCTTTTACGACCCCACTGCAGGGGCTCAGGCCATCCTTATAGATGGTTAAGGAGGACGGGCCATGACCCTCCACGCTGGCCCAATGCGGATTGGAGGGTATTAACGACTGCAAATGCAGCCGGGACCAACGGCTTAACGTGCCTTCCGAAGCACGTAGTAACTCGAGATAATAATTGTTTGGTCACCCATCCCGTGACCGACCCTAGCGAAAGTTGCTTAACGACTAAGATGGCGGGCTGCGGCGCTTATCCACAATGCCACCGAGCTACTCAATTACTATAGTCCATACTAATAATATAAAGAGGAACAATTTGATTGTTCCTTTGCTTGCATTAAATAGGATCCAATAGTACATCACCTTAACTACTGCTGTTGAAGCCGCTTTATTGCTTTCTTTTTCTTACTTTACTCTTTTCTAAATTATCGTTCGATTTCCCTATGAGTGCACCACTAAAGGAATATCTGGTGTACCTACTATCGGGGATCTGCTGTTCTGCGTCGCCGCCGCGGACGTTACGAACTTTGAAGGAGGTTGCATTACGTGCGCAACCTCACCGCTGGCAGCATAAATGCCATGACGGCATAAAAAGAAGAAAATTACTACTGTTACTTTCTTTTTTGTTTTTCACTACAACGCATGAAAAATATTTATCGGCCACATTAATAATATATAAAATTTCGCATAATGTACCCAAAGTCTGAATATCAGAATAATTGTGGACGATACGGCAGTGGCTGTTCGTGTCCAGGTGGCGTACATTAGTTCGGTAAGTACTCTCCATTTTATATCAGAGTTCCATCGGGTGTGCTCTAAGGATAATCTTCTATCTATAGTTCTTTTCTTTCGCTTTTGTTCTTTAACATTTATTAATAACCGCATACGGTTAAGATCCCGCGTGAGGTCTCGGCTATTTACACGCCGCCTCACCAACTACAGACTCTCAAGTACTTGTATATAACCATTGCATTATCAACCTGAAGTCCAATATTATTAGTGCTATGTCTTTCTCACACATCAATGATGAAGGATGTATAATAAATATTAGACTTCAGGTAGATAATACAATGGCAACGTGCAATTTTTTTCGTAGTTGAGATTCTATTAAGAAGCGATTGTTACGTAATATTATCAAATTTGGCCGGTTGGACCGATTTTAAAAACTCTTTCGCCTAGGTATAGGAAGCTACGTCAAGCTCGGGTGACATAGACTAGTTTTATAGCTCCCAAAGCTCTGCTGACGACCTCCACGGCTGAGTAGCATGAATGACCGTCTCAAAGTGTCGTGTTCTCTGTGATGATTTTCGGTCGGGTCAACGTAGAAAATTATTTTTCCTATAATGTCTTGGGTCTGGGTATTTTAAGGTCCAGTATTATAAATATAAATCTTCATATCGAATGAAAACCGCATTAAAATCCATGGTGTAGCTTTAAAGATTTTAGTGTACAGACAGCGGGAAGCGTGTTTGTTTTATATTATCGACATAGATTAAAATTACTCATAGGCTCTTACTCACTGTCGCTGGCTATTGGTTAATAATTACAAATCTTACGTAACTACTACTTTAACTTTTTCATAAGGTTATCAAACTAATGAAGTAAATTAATATTATCAAAGAAATATGATTTTGCTAATTAAACTTAGTCCAGTCTACTTCGAATTTCTATTAACATTCTTTACAATTCGAACCCTGGATTAAGTAAAGACACAAGGGACGCGTTGGTTTTTGAAGTGAATTGGGACATCTGAGTGAATTCGAATTCGGATCTGGATATTTCCAGAACCGCAGTTATTCAGTAAAGATAATAGACAATATTTTATTATTTTTTGAGCACTCAAAAACAGTCTTAAATAAATTTAAAAATGGAACGTTGAAAGGCCTATTGGGTATTGTTTTTAAATCTTCACAACTGTCATTATTATCTGTTGTAATTGGTTACAGCCGCCCGGTTCAAGTTGAATGTTTATTTAATTCTAAATAATGAACAATCGAAGTAAATAGGTGAAGTACAGATAATACAAACGTTCGAAGAAGCTCTAGACCTTGCGCTATTTGTATATCATATTTGTTTACACTAAACCTACGATATAATTTTTTTATGAAACACGTTAATTTTATGAACGAACTTCTTTTATAAAACTTTATAATTGAATTTTGTATATTACTTTTTAATCTTTTTGGTTTTATTTGGGCGGGGTTTTAAGTAATGTACATAAAATAGTTATTTAAGATGTGCGGAAAGTAAGGTTTTACGAATAAGGGCCAAATTGAAAACACGAGCGTAGCGAGGGTTTTCATTGGCACGAATTCAAAAAAACAATGTCCATTTTAAATAATAATAAATATTAATTAAGATATTAAACATATTTAAATTAATTACATTTATTGAAATAATTTTGTGAATTGTCAACTTTTACATTAATTATAAACTACTAGAACCCTATTTATAGCAAATAAAGAATTATTATTATTATTATTAAACAAATTGATCGGAGTGCCTTACAAAGTGCATGGGCGCCTGAAAAGTCCTATCCCTGAGGAGAAGAACTATAAGATTTTTAAGTGGTTGTGGATGGATTTATTTCACGGGTGGGTAAAGGAGAAGAGTCTCACATAACTCTGTGATTAATTTGACGAAGGAGTAAGTATCTATATTCATCTACGGTGAAAAGGTAAAAGCTACAATACACTTCTCGTTACCTTATTGCATACTAGCTTTGGCCAAACGGCTTCGCACGCGTAATTTTACTACCCCTTAGGATAAGAATTAAAAAAAATAACCTAATAATAAAATTAATTAAAATTCGCCAACATTATATACATTGCTCAGATCGGTCAGATTCCAAGATAGTAGCTAAAGCCACCGTATTATCAAACATCTGAGATAAAGAAGGTACTACAACACCTAGATGCGAGACAAATCAGTAATCCATTTTCTGCGTTGACCCAACCGAAAATCGAGAACGCGTCTCAAAAATGGCGACACCTTGAAACCAGCGAGCGAACCATTTAGCTACGTTAGGCCTACAAGATGTCTAGATATTTCTGGAATACGAAATTTTAGCAGCACACCGGGGACTTTCCATACGAGGTAATTTTTCCTTCAATACTCCGCGAAGCCTGCAAGATCCTAAAAAGCTTATGCGCTTCTGGGCGGAGTTGGGTTGGCTGGAGTAAGACAGCCAACTTTTTTATGCACAATGGATTGATTTCAGCGCCTTAGTGCGGAAATTGGAGCCCATTAACCTAACCCAACTTAAATATATAGATATATATTACATATGTGAGATATACCTATATAGTATACCGCAGAACACGACATGACGACACGACACGTACATGGAATCTGTAAAGGCATACGCATTATAACCGCCGAAAAGTAGTATAGTACTAATATTAAAAGCAAAAAATTGTATAACCAATTTCTGCGATAAGAGAGGCCATATAATTGTTTTATTATGAATTAGTTATTATCTTATTCTCCTTCCTCCTATACCGTTGGTCCCAATTAACTTGGGGTCGACCTTCCTCGTCTGCATTCTCCACTGAGCACGGTTTTGTGCTGCGTCAGTATCAAGATTTGTCTCTCTGAGGTCTTTCTTGTCGTCAGTCAAATGATGGGTGGTCTTCCAGAGGCACGTGTCAGGGCTATGGGCAAATGCAAGGTTGGTATTACCTAGTCTTGTTCGCGTGTCTGAACATGGCCGTATCATTTAAAGCGTTTTTTTGACTTTGTCGATTATTGGAGCGACTCTGACACTTCCTCTGATGTATTCGTTCCGGATTCTATCAAGGAGTGTGACACCTGTCGACCATCGAAGCATGCGCATTTCTATAGTATGCAACATTTTAGGTGTATATTTTTTGTTGCCCAGCACTCTCTTGCGTATAAAACAGCTGGTCGGAATGATGTCTTATACAACTTCTTTGGTCTTTATAGGCATTTTCTTATTATACATAACGCCCGTGAGTTGTTTTCACTTCATCCAGCTTGTTCCCGTCGCTGGTAGTAATCAGTTACATATCTGTCAATAGGGATTTTATAAAGAATAATCCTTTTCTATCTAAATCTAAATGTCTACATAAATTTGTTTTCAGAGCAATATTTTTTATTTCTATAAAAGCTATATTTGTACTTCATTTGACTTTTTTCATCCGTATTAATATAAGTGTTACGCACAGAGACGTTATCTTAAGACCCCACAGCTAGCAGGTTATCAAAAATGATTTTATTTAAGAAATCATATCTGAAAATAGTTTAGAAATTCAGTCATGAATAATTATAATTTAATTGACCCTTATCCAGTGAGGTATACGATTCCAAAAATCTTTATATATAAAGCGAAAGGTCACTCACTCACTCATAACGAAATTTCAGAAACTACAAGGGCTAGGAGTTTCAAATTTTGCATGCGGGTTCTTTTTAGGACGTAAGTGCTTACTAAGACGGGATTTTATGAAATTCAACCGCAAAAGGGGTAAATTAGGGGAGAAAGTTTTTTGGAATTTTCTCATTTCTGGACTTAAAACTAAATCACACGGGCGAAGCCGCTGGCGGAAGGCTAGTATGTAAAAATAATACGATCATATTGACATTTTTAAAATGGTAGTAGTTTGTAAAAATTATAAATATAAAATTGGTTTACGTCATGTTATCCCTTTTCAAAATGCGGAGGTGTAGCGTTTGTTTACAATCAAGGGAACTGGAATGGTTTATTTAAAAGGTTATCTAAATTTAATTCGAAGTGGTAAGCCACTATGTTGTGACGTACATACTTTTATTAGGAGTTAAAAATAGTATGAAAAACATGTTTTTTATTAGAATGGGAACTTTTAAATGTAAAATCCTAGTGAATCCATAAAATCTATTGATCTATTGTATAAATGATAAATAATGTTTTTGTATTAGTCATGCTCCAACGTCATCACAATAAAAGTGTATATTTTATGAAAGTTATTAGGTTCACGTGATAAGTTTCTATCATGTGGGAATATTAATAAAAGTCTGCAGGCGAAGCTTCGCGTGAGTGATAAACTTGCAGCCAGATAAAAGAGGTAGCGGGTATTAATTTTGTAATACTAATAACGCTCATGACATATTATTTGAAAAGTGTCAGAGTTTGCTCTAAAATTCTAAAATGTATGAAAAAAACACAACAGCCAAAATGCAACTAAGAAATCAAAGAAAGAACAAGTTGGCTAGGCTAACCAAAATTCTTATTAATGTATATTTTTTTAATAATTTTAATAAAAGATATAACCAGTATAGCATTGTAAATACAATATTGATCAATATAGAACAAATGTAATCTAAGAAGTCCCCTACTACAATAAAAAATTGTTTAGCCAAGCCTTAATACAATGTTTCTTTTATTATTTAGTTAGAATTAGCAAGTCGTGTTTTTTGAATATTAAATTATTTATTTTTATTTTATTCCTTTTGGTGAGTGAGTATACAAGTTATATATTTTTTTATTGTACTCATCTGGACGATACCTTGAATTTAATACGCATTTTTTTTTAATATTATTAAAGATTTTGCTTTTCACATTTTTTTTTCTGTATATCTTAATAAATATATATAAAAATACCAGTGTCATTCGGGATGATGTAACTTTCTAATAATACCCTTTATATTCATAAAATCTTTCAAAATTTATGGTGGAATAAAGAAACTTACATATTGACATATATTAACAGAATACGCTCTTTTTGTGGGCAGTGCCGTGTAAAAAAATAATGAACGATGATAAAGCTTTAGCTTTATTGGAAGATACTCTCTACCTTGTGAGAGAACAAGGGAGTAAATCTATGTAACATAAGAGAGAAGATAGATTTATGTAGTCTAGAAGATAAAGATACTGTTACGACTTAGAGTTCGGGATAAAAATTAATGCCAATTATAGTTCACAATCCACACGACTTTATTTATCACAATAAAATTACAAAAAAATAATCCACCTACAAAATTGACATTTCAACTTCACTATTTCACGTCACTAATTACACTTTCAGATGTTACTCTAGTTATCACTTCGAGTCGTTCTTCCAATTGCTCTAGCTTTCAAATCGGTTTTTATTGAAGAATGCCGGGACGGGAAGTCCATCGTGTATTTATATGGGCCGATACCACATAGCTTTCTACCTTAGGGGTTCGAAAGCACCTTCCCAGCGGAGTAAGGAGGCGGTGAATTCCACATATGAGGTTATTTCAGACTCCTGCTGACTAAACACCGTCTAGGACAGGTGGTTGTGTGCCCTGAAGGGGCAATGAACCTTCGACCGGAACGAATTATGATATCGAGATGTTAGCCGATAACCCAAGGCTCGGTTCATCGTGTTGGAAATACAGCTGACTTCTTGAAGGGGAACGAGCAGCCAGATCGGATGATGATTCTCGTGTAATCCGATGTATGCCTATATGACGTAGGTAGTTTCAACAGTCTAAGCGTGATCCATAGACGAATAACGCCATCTAGTAATGCGTAGATAACCCGCGCCGCTGCGCTTCGTAACACTATATTATAATTCGCTGTCAGTTCCGCTGTAGCTTGTGTATGAGCGTACGCGTGAGTTATCAGCTGTTGTGTGGTGTAGTGGGGGGCGCGTGGCACGGGCAGGTCACGACTCCAGATACCGCACCGGTTCAATCTGGATCGTGTATTACGCTTTGGGAACGTATGCAGTATGACCGAGTATTAAATAAAAAACATCTATCTTCTATATATATCTTTACTAAATACAAACTTAACCGATGTCCGTACATTGAAGATAAATGAAAAAAACTGTTATGAGAGGCATTTATAAACGTAACAGGATACAAAACAATGAATATTTTTTTTTGTCTGTTTGTCGGTTTATCTGTCTGTGCGTTTGTGCACGCAAATCTCAGAAACGGCTGAACCGATTTTAATGCAGTTTTCATGATTGTATTGTGGTAACCTTCCATTAACATTTAGTGTAAGTTTTATTTCAATCGGTTCATAATTAAAAAAATTATATCAATTCGAAGTACTGTGTTCGCCAATATTGTTAAGAATTGTCACTTCTTTTACATCCCCACGTAGCCCCACTGCGTGGGGATGCCTTTATTAAATATTTTTTTGGTCACCCATCCCGTGAACAACCCATGCAAAATTTGCTTTACAACAACATTCGCGGGTAGCGGCGCTTATCCGTTGCGCAACCGAGCTACGTGTTGATATTGTCTGTAAAATAATAATTTATATGAATATAAATAAAAAAAATAGTTTTCAATATTTTTGATACTGCAATGTCAGTTGATTTCAATTATATATATGATTGATTTCAATTATTTATATATATGAATGATTATACATAGGTTTTATAAACCGAAGCTTATAATGGAAATGTAGTATACGATCACACGAGCAGGAGATCAAGCGAAAAGAGCGTTGCTTTGCTACAATTAAGCATCGAGTAGTTTACAGTAAACGCACGTAGTATAAGGTTTTCGATAGTTCTTCTCAGGTTAGGTTTACATCTTTGAGGCTAGCGGAGGTGGTTGGCAGCTGCCGCTGCATTGCAGGGCTTCACCTGTCTGGGAGAGGCTCTCAATGGACCCGAGCCTCTCCATTTGCAATGGGACCAATGCTTAAATATTTGAGTATCTTGGTGACTCAGCTGCGGCCGGGTGGGTTGACTGAAAAACAGGATGAGATTGTTAAGAAGATCCTGCAGCGTGACGTAGGAATTTTTTTAGTTGAGAAAATTTAATATTTTAAGCAGATATTTTTCTCAAAATAATATTTTTTTTTTGCAAAATTAACTGTCGGAGCAGTCCACAGTACCTATGTCGAATTTATAATAGGGGTAGGTACAGGTCCAGTATATCATTTTTCTGTTTCTGTTACTACAAAGGCAAATATCGGTTTATATTTTTGTTTGGTTAAGAAAAAAGTAATTTATGGAGAAAGAGCACTGCTACGGAAAGCGTAGATGGCATTTGTAGTTACGCTACGAAGTGTAGATGTACTACGAGGTTTCGTTGAGAGTTTATTAATTTGTGTTATAAAATATAGTTAAACGAAATCTTAACAGCATCTATGATAAGATTAATACGAATTTTGCCATTCCGGATTAAACAAACCAAATATATTTGATCAATTTAGCGTTTACAATTATTTTTTTATGAATATCTGTATTATTGTATCTGTATGTAGCTAAATATCACAGGGAAATACCACGTGATCAGTGTATCATTTATCTCTCATTTAGATCATCAATACCTTTCCTATTGAATAATTTCATTATACGAGGGTCAAACTGAAAGTTCTTAGAAAATCAAAAACTGATTACATTAGCCAGTTATTAGTTTTATTATATCTTTTCAAAATATTGTCCATTCACGTCAATACACCGCTGCATGCGATGGAACCACTGGGAAAAGCACTTTGCCCACTCGTCCTTAGGGGTCTCTTCAATGGCATCGCGATACGCAGCCACCGCTTCTTCAGCATTCATAAACCGCTTTCCTTTAAGTTTTTCTTTAATTTTTGGAAATAAATAAAAATCACAAGGCGCGAGGTCGGGGCTATACGGCGGGTGACCCAGTAATTCAACGTTTGATGTCGCCAAATAGTCGATCGTTCGCTTGGCGGTGTGCGACGAGGCGTTGTCGTGGTGAAGGAGGATCCTACTGCGAGGTCGTTTCTCTCGAACTTTTTCCAAGACAAGTGGCAAACAATTGGTAGTGTACCATTCTGCAGAAACTGTTTTTTGATCCTCTAACACAATTGTTGCAAAATGACCTATCCTTCCAAAGAACGAGGCCACCATTTTTTTTCCCGCACTTCGATCTCTCTTCACTTTAGTTGGCAACTCCTCGAAAGGAAACACCCACTGAGCAGATTGTCTTTTGGTTTTAGGATCATAACAGTAAATCCAGCTTTCGTCACCTGTTAGTATGTCGAACACAGCATTTGAGTCACCTCCGTTAAATCTTTCAATCATTTTACGACACCAATCCACACGATGGAGTTTTTGAGCCTCAGTCAAATTATGAGGTATCCACCGGGCGCAAAGCTTCCTGACCGCTAAATGTTCGTGGAGGATTTTGTGCACTTGACTCATACCGATGCCTAAGCTTGTCCGAATCTGTTGATAGGTCACTCTTTTGTCAGTCTCTATCATACGCCGCACAACACAGATGTTATCTTCAGTCGTCGCCGTAGAAGGCCGTCCCTCACGTAAATCATCAGTGAGATTAGTGCGACCACGTTTAAACTCATTAAACTAGTTGTAAACAGTCGCACGAGATGGGGCTTCATCGTGAAAGGCCAATCGTAGTCTATCATAACTTTCTTGTTGACTTAAATGACATCGAAAGTCATAAAAAATCATTGCACGAAAATTTTCTCGTGTTAAATTCATGATGACGTGACACAGACAATTTTCAATTTGCCGCCAAATCGTAAAACAAATGACAAATGAATGAAATATATACTCAGTAATATTGGCAAAGAGTTATATTTTCAAATTTTAGAATTATTTTTTTATTATATTGTTTATAAGTGGCCAGTTCTAAGAACTTCCAGTTTGACCCTCGTAAACTCAAGGAAATAAAATATAAATTTATCGAGTTTCTTTTTCATCCATGTCATTATCGTAAGCTTCTTAAAATAATAAAAGATTAAATAAAACATATTAAAAAAATTTATTTATAAATATACCCACAAAAGTGGCGAAAAAAAGGCATGGCCCATGAGGGGATCGAACCCGCGACCTTCGCGTTATTAGCACGACGCTCTAACCAACTGAGCTAATGGGCCGATGTAGCAGCTGGCGAAATATTAATACCCTTTATACTGTACTGTCATAGCCACGACAAGTTCGATTTTAATTCATGCAATAATATCACGTGTTTTGAAATCCAAACTTTTTTTATATATCTATTTTATAACATGTTTTATTGATCAATTTCATCATGCGTGATATAAGAATGTGTCACAATATTAATCTTGTAAATTAATTTTAACGGTCAATTAAGTACGATAATGTGGAACAGTCTCCCATCCCACGTGTTTCCAATTAAATATAACCTTGCATCCTTCAAAAGAGATGTAAAAAGGCTCTTTAACAGGTCGGCAAGATTGTGGTGGCAATCGGAAGTAGGATTTTTAACAGCTACGACTAATATACCTGATGGGAAGTGATATTACAGTCTAATAAAATAAAACAATAAAAAACAAAAACTAAGTGTAAGTACATGAGTGTCACTTATTTTAATATTCATTAATGTAAAGTATTAATGTTATTGTTAACAAAAAATTATCATCAATCTTTCTATCTCTGTCTATATTTTCATTGATATTTTTTACTGTCTTTGCGAAACTGAATTGGCATTTATACTGTATATATGTATCCTAAGCTTTTTGTAATATTGTTGGAATTTAATCATTTTTATGTGTTAATATGTATAAAGATTAAAAAAAAATCATTAATTTTCAAGACAGTATTAGGCAATAAAAAACAAAAAATTCACTACATATATATAATTTTACTATTTTTGAAAATTAGAAGCAAATACGTTGTCGGTTAAATTTTACAGCTATTTAAGAAACATAAAAAGAGAGACTAAATAAATATACACATTTTTTTATAATAAAGTAGTAGACGCAGTATCAGGCGGAAAGCTCGTAACAAAAAAGCTCTAATATTTAAATTATACGTATGAAACACATACGCATCTTTATATACCTCGAAATCGTTACGGAAAACTTTATTATCCATCACTAAAAATTAATGGAATATTACAGTGGCCGAATGAAATATGAACAAAAAAACTTTTGTGTCGATATAACGAAACGTACTGCTTCAATCGTGTACATTGAGCGTCACTATTGCGTTAACAACAGGAACCTGACCTTATTTATAATTAAAATAATAAAACATCACGAAAAATAAGTAAACATCGGCCCAAAAATAAGTAAACATTGCTCAAAAATAAGTAAACAATACGCCGTTTCGCGATAACCCCTGAGACCTGCGAGCCTTATCTCTCAGTATGGGAATGTTAAAATAATTATGCAAGTTTTTTTAGAGATGACAGTTTTTGTTCTAATCTTTTTTTAACATGTCTGTCACGTGTGTGATACTTTATAAGCATGTGTTAAGACATAAGAGAAAATATTTTATTTTGAATTAAGGGCGTGCCTAATTTTGAGAAGACAATGAAATGAAATTTCCCGGTCGCGCGCAACTATATTTTAACTAGTCTGTGAATGCGTCTGCGTGGAATTAGTACGTCCAAGGAAATTGCCAGTGTGTTGCCAGTGATAACGAATGGCACAGAGATGTGGTCGCTAACAGTTGGCTACTTAAATAGGCTTAAAGTCACTTGTAGAACGATGGAAATACTCGGAGTTTTACTGCGAAATCGAATCTGCAATGAGGAGATTAGTAGACGAACCAACGTGACCAACATAGACCAACGAATTGCGTACTTGAAGTAGTACGGCAGGACATGTCTAGCTTGTACAACAGGTGGCAATGGGACAGTAGTCCTCTAGTGGCGACCATGGATCAGAATCGGAGCGTAGACAATCCTCCATCAAGGAGGACCGACGATCTGGTCGGAATCGCCGGGAAGCACTGGATGAGGATCACGCTAAATAATGGTTGAAGTGAAAAGGTAATTTCTGCGTATAAGAATGTAGAGCATGGGAATATGGTAGAAATGTAGCAGAGAGGTAAGGAGAATATACACTTTTTGTGATTCTCCTTGCACCGAAAATCAGTAAAAAAAAAATCATTATAGTTAGTTTAAATATTTGGGAAAATAAGGTTAGGAATTTCCTATTCCTGATACTTGATTATGTTAAGACCTCTCGTAAATCATAAAACTGATTGCAACAAAAGCCTAAGCTGCGATTAAAAATTAGAAAGCTGCATCACATGTCCGAGTTAAGTGATCGAAGTGGACAGTTTCTTTTTAACAGACTGCTAAATTAGTAATTTCACACCTCTTTGACGACAATGAAATTACTAAAATGATTGTTTTTGAGTTAAATCGTTCCGAAAAAAAATATTCTATTCAGAAACTTCATTTGAAGTCCCGCTAAAAGTGCAGGCAGCAAAACCTCACTTGAATTCAAAATAATATTTTCTTGGAGCCTTTTAATAATTTTCGATTTCTTATTATCAGAGTTTCACTATCAGCCAGACTAATTAATTGTCTAAAATTAGAGGAACATCGAGATGGCAACGTGAAATATTATGAACAGCGCAATCACAATAATTAACTTAGCAACATTGTTGCTAACATTATTGAAAGTGAATATATAATCGACTAACTGTTTCCTGCGACTTCGTCTTTAATGAAAAATGCTTAAAAAATCCACTCACTACCCATTGTCGGGTTCCATCTCCTTATTTGAGATAAGTGGACTATCTTTTCTCTTTATAATAATAGTACAGATATAGTTTTATTAATTATAATAACCGAACAAACTGCGCTTTCTGTAATTAGTCAGGATGTATATTTTAAAATCAATAATAATTAGAAAACTCCTAGATATTGCGTCGTAAAAGATATAACTCGGAAAAATTTGAAACCTTGTCTTTGATGTTATAATTTCATCATCGTAAAATTCTTTGAGGCCGTAAAACGCGTTTGATGTATAATAAACAAAATGTGTTCATATGTTAAATCAACATTATTATATTTGATCAATTTTGCATTTTTTTTTATCAATATTCTTATAGAAAAATATTAAAAAAAAAAATCCCTGGGACTCTGAGATGGGACTTGAACACATGACCTTCCGAAACCCGGGCGCTTGCTCTAACGAATGAGCTACCCAGGACCTAACAGGACTGACGAATTTAACGAATTCAAAATGTTCATTTTGGATTATCAATCGTAATTAAAAATATAGTTTAATCATTACAAATGCAACGTTAGTTTTCATGTACTGACTTATATAACAATCTTAAGTACCGTGACCCGCGTCGGCGCAGACTTCTTATCATTTGTTGACACTTGCCAATCTCACTACAGCAGGAGGCCTTTGCGTAAGCGTATTATCAATACAAACACCAGCGTAACAAGAGCCACGCATGCTCTTCACCGATCTTCTTTATTGCCGTTGATTAAAGAAAGTGCGGGGTTCGCGGAGGATCTATGATGATTGGACGGTGTTATCAAATAAGTAGTCAACGTGGGGGCTTAACAGCTAAAGTCTATTCAGTCGGTGGCAGATCGTCGCCGGCTGCGGAGCTCATTGGGGATATTTATTTATTTTTTCCAGAAAAATCTATGTACACACGTGGTTGTGTGTATGGAAAAATAATGGATGATTAGAATAAGATCTAATTTTATAAGAAAGTGTTATTTTGGAGGTTAATTTTTAATAAAACAGGAAAGAGAACCATGCTTTGCGATTGCAAACTCGACGATATTGTTGGCATGAGTCACGCTCGATACATGTGAAGGCAGATAATGATAAATGACAATATAGTTTTTACTTTATCACCGCTTCTAATTAGTATATCTTAACAGTCCAATTAAAATGTACACAAAATATGATAAAACTGTGAGAACAATCGCTATACACTTAGTTACAAATGATAAAGGTAAACAATAAAAACACGACGTAAATATGTGACTGTTCGATTCAACATGGCGTAGTCGAGTCGGTATCTGAGCAAAACAATGACACGCGGTGGATGCGTGCGCGTGGCGGTCGTGCGACCACTTTAAAAATAGAACGCGCCGTGCTAAAACCGATAGCAAACATAATTTGAGCTTCGTTCCGTACTAATCCTAATAAAAGTTTAGAGGCGCGGGAGATTCGTGAGTATTAAAAGAGGTCGGATTATTCTGGCTGTATGGTGTTAACGGCTCGCCTTCATGAACCACACCCCGCCTCATGTTGAGGCGCCGCGTTCCAAATTCGAAATCGTTGGCAGATTCACTCTATGGACTTTGACACGAATGTTGGTGTGATTTAATTTTGGTCTGGCAATAAATTGACATTAATGCAAATGTGCTCGACACATATTGATTAAAATAAATAAGATGCGAATTATCTGTTTCTGGAAAAAAAAAACAATACAACTTCCGTAAATAAATAAATATTGTAAGGTATCAATAAAACTTTTAATGAGTTTAATACTTATAAAAATAAGAAAAACCAATGATAATTGAGAAAAACATGGTAAGGGGCTTATTATCATCAACGCAGATACTTGTGTAAACTTGTATTTAACAACACCCGGTAGCCAGAATGGACTTATCTTTTAAGAAATAACAAGAATTGCAAAACATTGAATTTCATTATAACAATGTCACACAAAAGTCTTGTTACGCAAACAGAGCACATCCTGTAGCACGAGTACCTACCTATATAATTTTATCGCAATCCAACAATGGTATGTTGTCGATAAACGAGTTTTTATTTGCATAATGCCTATCGTAATGTAGAATTAAAGAAATAACGCAACATTTTCTCCAATTTCATGCATAAAGTATAGATTCTTTTGAAAGGTATTGTTTTGTTATTTATAATGAACTAACTCTTAATCTCAGTCCAACAGTTTTAAAACTGTTGGACACATAAAACATAAAATAAACGGATTATGTACACCGTCTTAAAGAGTCGCGCAAAAAACATAACTTTTATTAACGTTTGTGAGTAATTTCGTGCTCTTTGTTATAAATATTGTGCGATCGTGTATACTAACCATTATTAAAGTAATAGCAACATGTGTTCGCAATATTTAAAAATTATCACTTTTAATGTTATCGAATACTGATGCTCTGGAATTGCATAATGTTGCTTTGGAATTCTATACTGTTGCTCTACAAAAATACATGTAGTGTATGAGTATGTTTTATTTTTATATACTTTTTAGGTTAACGCTTGACTACTATCCCACCTGATGGTAAGTGGGTGTATATCATACGACGATGAGTGGTCCAGTGACTCGCATATAGCACCACGAATTTTTTTGAACTAGGATTGAACCCCTATGTAAAAGGTTTGTGTTCTGTCTTCATGTTAGATTCTTTGCGGGGTATGTGGGGATGTCCTCACTTAAAGTTTAATTCTTTTCTCGTGCATACGCAGGGCCAGATTAGCTACGTAGTAAAAGTAGCAAATGCTAAGTGCCCCACGCATTTGGGGGCCCCGTGCAAATGGGAGCTATGGTTCAGAGTCAATTAATTAATTTTACATGTCAGTGTTAAAATATGAAAGAAATAAAATAAGCCATGTTTCTGACTTAATATTTTTAAGTATTCACTTAAACTGACAAATAAAACTCAAGTCACAGATTAGTTGTGTTGTGTTGTGCGGAAAGCAAAGGGTGACCTTTCCTGTTTGCTACAGGCCCCGCTCTGGCTCAATTCGGCATACACATCCATTTTTATAGCATCTGACATTACGTTTCTACCACAAGATCGATTTGATTGTGAATGGTGTGTATTGACCTTCCGCGGGTTCGATATCCTTCTTCTTTCCCGTTGAATAGTACAGTATTTTTTTTAAATTTGTCCAATTTGCTTTGACATATTTATGTGGCGCCACCTACTGCCATAAAGTGTAGATGCAAAAAAACACCAAGTATCGTCACGTGTCAGGCGCATTCAGTATATGTAACAAACGAATCTATAATCATTTAATCAACGTTTCGAAAAAATGTATTCTTTCAATTTATTTGATTTTTTTTCATGAAAACGTAACTTCGGTATGAAACCTGAGACTTATCATAAAATGCCCGCGAAAACCTTTGTCTCAGAATACCGTACACTTAAAATATTATGTCCGCAAAATATACATAATCTCAAAACGCCATATTAAATCGTAAATCATTAGGTATATTTTCTCAAAATTGATAACTCTTAAATTGTATTTGTTTACGTGACAAACTTTGGTTCGAACTAAGAGTGTTCTGGAATAAATAGAATAAAAAGATAATTATATAGTATGATATAGTAGGTATATCATGTTCAGTTGCATATGGTGTTGGACGATCAATGGTAACACGTAATATATTATTTATATACACAAGAGTGACACAACATAGTAATCGAATGAGAACAAAGAATCGCTGAACCAGTGACTCACTGTCAACATATACATCCCTTTTAGATAGGGGCGTGGCTAAATTTGTCTTATTTTTAAAAGTATTATAATATATATTTAATCTATAAATTGTAAGTAGCTTGGTGTAAGTAGTGCCGCGGCCCGCAATCGTTGTGGTTAAGCAATTTCGCAAGGGTTGGACACAGGATGGGTAACCAAAAAAATATAATCTCGAGCTACTTCGTGCTTCGGAAGGCACGTTAAGCCGTTGGTCCCGGCTGCATTTGTAGTCGTTAATACCCTCCAATCTGCATTGGGCCAGTGTGGAGAATCATGGCCCATCCTCCTTAACCATCCATAAGGAAGGCCTGAGCCACTGCAGTGGGAACGTAAAAGGGCTGATGATAATGATGAAAGTACCACCCCATCTAATAATGACGAACTTAGATTCCGATTAATCAGTTATACAGCCAATTGCACAAACGTCCGTTAAAATTGATATTAGTTTAAAGCGACATTAATCATACAAATTTGACATTTTCTAGAGTTTTAAGTCGTCATCAAACCTAAATGGACGTTTGTGCATCTGACCGATAGATAAATAAATATAGTAGCTAAAGTACTTGTATTACGTTAATCTGAACTAACAAAGATAACACAATAACCAGATACCTGAGATAATATAGAAGAGTTTATTTACGTCATAGATACGACCGGGACTTGAAGCTAGGATCTCAGAGATGGCGGCTTGAAACCGGCGTATGGATCGTACGGATCCTCCATGGCGTACTCGGCCATGGAGGACATAATAGATCACACATCTATGGCTTTGTAAATTTAGTAGAACTCGATATATTTTTATTTAATAGAGAGATCATGAGAAATTGTTGAAAGTTAGTTCTTTTGAGTACCCAGTTGTTATTATAACATGGAATATAACAGATATTCTTTGATATTGACAGCTCTATAAAAACTTTTTTTTTATTAATACAGCCTATAACTTTGGAACGGATCAATTATATTTTTATATGTTTCGGATTTTGCAGGTTTCGTGAATGCTCATAGACACTGTTTAATTTCTGTTTGTATATTATTTAATATTCATATTTGCAAAACAAGAACTCACAATTTCGATTTGTCATCTTTAATTATATATACATTAAAATAAATGTCTACTACCACAACAATCTGTGTTTTGTTCAGACTCCGTAATGACTGATAGACTGTATTTGTAGTAATAATCAAAGTATTTTCTAATGTGCCTCTATTGAGATCTTCGCTCGTCTCTCTAAATCTATTTTAGGGGTTATTCTGACACAGTGGATGACGGATGTCGATGTTATTTTAATTGGGTGGTTCGTTTGAGATTTTTCTATCAAATTCTTTCATAAATGATTAATTTAATGATTAGTTACAGAGGCGTTAACACATAGGGCAAAATCTTATTAATCTACGTAAGAGTTAGAGCAGCTCCGCCCTCTTTGGTGTCACCGAGTATGAAATAGTGTCAGTTTGCAAGTGTCATTGAGAGGCAACCACTTCATTTGGTCGTAGTATTGAATCTACCCTAAATGAATGAATTGAGTCAAAGGCAAGTCTATAATGATTGATTTGTCAATATCTTTACTGATTCTGGATGACTATGATTATACTCGATGTCGGGCACAGCGCTGTAACATCATTGTTCAATGAAATACAATCTGTGAGGCTGATATAAAAGAATATCGATAGATTGTGAAAAGTGCGTCTTCTTGGGCTCCCAATGAACGTTTTATTTATATTTCTTAAACTTATGCTTTAGTAAAGGAAGTTTAAATAGCAATATAACTCTTATATATTTTCCTTTTAATTCTATCATCTCGGATTTCTCAGTATTATCGACTGTAGAGATCATAAATTATAGAGAGAATGGCATTTTGTGTGCCAGCTCACACTTCATCCTCTACAATGTTGTCAAAATAAAATAAATTGTAATACTTTATCTTAAAGTCCGTTTTGGAGCAATAGTCTTGATGTACTGTGGTTGTTATAATGAAATTAAAATAATGTTTTCTCGGAACATTTCAACTAGTAACCAACAGTTATTATTTACGTTTCGCTATTTCATAGTAGGTAGCTCTCATTAGTAATGTTTTCTAAGATGTTTTGACAAAACAAAACTATTGTCTCTCAATTATCCGGTTTTTTTTTATTTGAACTAAATATTTGCCTTTAAAAATGTATTTCACGAAGAAACTGTCTACGAAACTTTATTCATTCCTATGTAAAAATTGTAACAAAGAAAAATACCTTAACCTTCCATTCAAAAACATCGATTTTTTTTTATCTATTTCATTTATGACTTGACGTAAGTAATCTGTCATAAATTTATTTATATTTCTATCTATTACTAAGAATATAAAACAATAACCATCAGTTACTGATCGTTAACCTGCACCGATGCATTATCGTGCATTGTCATTACAACATAGTACATACTTTGCCAAGAATGCAAAGAATTTACCAGAAAATAGAGGCGTAACGGGTGACAACCTCGGAAAATAAGTCCACTACTGCCGTAGTGTATAACAGTGTATCTGCATAACAGGTTGAGGTGGGCGCGTCGATCGCGCTCGACACGCGCCCGATGCGTGCTCGTGACGTCACCACGCGTCACTCACCGTCAAAACAACACCCGCGGCGCACGACTATCAACCTTATTTCGAACGTCATAAGCAAAATCTGATGCTACGTTGTGCAATGAACGCCTGTAGTTTTCCATTCGCATTGTGTAAGTGTTCATAGCCAACCATTGAGCTTCACTATTGGGCCAGTCCGTTTTCGCACGCAAATTAACGTGATTTAATTGTATATATGTTTGATAGCATTTGCAATCGAACACAAGTCTTTTATAATAAGCAGTTATCTATAAAGAAACCGAAAGAATTTACTTGATAGCCAATCGATTTATCATTATGATAACCGTAATGACGACTTAAGGTTTTTATAATGGTGTAAAATTACCGAATCAATACCAGTTTAATATCACCATCATCTATTTTTTATTGACAGTAAATAGTTACATTTGTACTTATTTCCAATTATTAATTTTTGTGTACAGTTGTCATATATTTTACATTTATGATTCTTATAAACTAATTCAATACTAATTATTGCTTGGATTTGAATTACTTGATATAAACAATTCTAATTATAGACGTTTAGTACATATACAACTTAGAGATAAATAACATCTCAGTATCTATGTACACACGCATAAAACTTAATATATTTGTCGTACAAAAACAACTCAAGCTCAATGAAATTTTCCACAGACATAAAAAATAAGTATAAAATAAGCATGTTCCTTTTTAGATATAAAAAGATTAACGTAAATATTTCGGGGATGTCTATGCGTGTTTATTATTGAGCATAGTGTGTTATCAGGCCAGCAGGCGAGTCTATATAAACGAGCGACGAGCAGCAACCGTGCCCAGTGCGGATCGCACGGGCATACAGAAAACATCTCTAATAGAAGAATTAAAAAAATGTACTCATACACAATTGAGAATAGATTACAATACGCCAAAACATTCACAAAACATGAATAACATAAGTTATGAAAATTTAACACTAAAAATTTGCATTTACATGTTTCTTTTGATATACATGAATCATACCAAGGGATGTCCCAAGATATACCCATTGACACTTTGGAAAGATAAGCATGTATGTAAATAGAGCTTACATACTGCATTTTAGAAAATCAATTAGCAGCATTCCATAGTAAACGACCTCTGACATTGTAATGCGGACATTGTATAGTTGAATTAAATAATTCAATAAGTTAAATTACATCGATATCGTTGTTAAATTAGATTGCTATGATAACAATATTCTATCCTTCACAGATAGCGAATATAAATGTATTCGTAGGTCATGGTCTTCGGAAATGGCGATAAAAATTATAGTTTGTTTATAAACAAACTAAATTAATTTCGGCCTAACATTAATTTAATAATTTAGATAATAAAAAAACCGGTTTAAACAAAAATATTGAAAAAAATTCAACAGTTTTTTAAAGGTTGAATTCATTCATTCGGTATTACTTTAATTATTAATAAGTACTATTTATATGTGTTATGTGCTTTGTTTATAATACTATGCGGATGTTTTGTTTTACATAAATTCAAAGATACATTACATTAATTAGACGTACGGGACTCAAAACCCCGATGTTATATTAATTTGTGATTTACCTATACAGAATAATTCTTATAATAGCAATGGGGTTGAGAAGGATAGTATAGATTGAATAGAATCAATGATATATTATAAGGTAAATGAACTAATTTTATAATTAACTATATAAAAATTTCCACACGAATTCTAATATCATCTGTCATTAATTTGCGAAGTAAAGAAAATGACTTTCGCCTGCTTGTTTCCTATCTTGTAAATATGCATATGTATATGCGTCGGTCCGGATCACCTTATATTTGTCAGATACTAAGGCCAAGGCCATGCTGAGAGGGTAATACGAAGGTTTTTGTCGGGTAGTCCAACTCTAGTGGACCACTGTCTATTGCCGTTGGAGAGCCCTAGTTTAGACGGCCTCTGTCCAGATCTATGAAATATTACGGTCAGTTCCCTTCGATAAAAAAAAGATGTGTATGCGTACATATGCAGGCGACTATAGATAATGCTTCGTCCGCAAATTCATCGGAGAGTAGTCAATTTTGTAACAGTGTTATTAATAAAAAAGGTTTAGATTTGGAGTAAATTACGCTGAGACTGAACTTAGTATTAGTCCAAAATTCATATTAATAAACAGAGACTTTGCAAAGGTTAACCTAATTTACTCCTAGAGGTAGTACGTTTGTTTATTCTGATTTTAGTGTAAAATTACTCAATTTATTTCAATAAAGGTTTTATTTCATCGAAGCTATGTGCCGTAGCAGAGTCTAAAGTCTAGTTCAAGGCTGTTTTTTTAGTAAAATGCCCTAGCAGTACAGACAGCAGAATAAGACTTAGTAACAGCGCAGTGAACTATTTGTAAGTATATTAAATTTGTAAGTATATATTAAATTCTGGTAACACTGTGGCAAGCGTGATTTTCCTATGAAGAAATATTTTGGCAGCGTTCGTATGCGACGAAGAATAATCAGATAATGCAATAAATATTGCAACGTGTGAGTAACTCGAGTTAAATATGCGCGCGGTTTGAGTAAAATGGCGACAGTTCGATTGTCTTAAATAGCAGTCCGGAAGCCTAAGTATCTAATTTTAAATCTATCGCAACCCTTTAAAAGGCATAGCGTTTATTGGAATCATGTAACGTTTAAAGTCGTAATCGCTTGTGGAACAAATGATGATTTGAATGACCAAGAATTATTAAAAAAATGGTAATTTGGAGTAATATTTATGTCTAACGCTTGCGTTACGGTCAGTTGCACAAACGTCCATTATGATTTAATGTCAATATAATTAATGTCAAATATATATGGGTAATGTCGCTTTGATCTAATTATTGAATTGTCATTGGGGAGACACTGGCTTCTATAATACAGGTAAAACTAGCTTAGAAGTCAGGGCCTCAAATATTTATGTAACTGGTATTTGTACCAAAAATAAAGGAATTATATGAGTTGAACTAATGAAAATGGACCACTGTGCAACTGGCTGTTAGATATTTTTAATTCACGTTCAATTAGCGATATCCTTTTTTTCCTTTGTTATCAAGTAAAAAACTATAAATAAACAGTAAACAGTACAATATAACATTCACAATTCAATATATTTCAAAAAACGCCGTGATCGCAGTTAGGGTTACCACCCGTACTTTATAATAAAGTATTGTACTTTATTTCAGACAATTGTACTCTATACTCTATATGAAAAATAAAGTACACGAAAATACTTTATGTCGTATGATTTGATTTGTTTGTGATTTTGAAGCTTAGTCGTAAGTATTTTTTCGTTAAACAAAATTTATCGATTCATGTTGAATAGATAAATAAAAAGAAAATCTATTTTTAAGTTTAGTAATAAAGAAAAATAAATAATACTTTATTTTGATTCAATTTACTTTGTTTTTGTACCTATAATAACTAATGTACTTTAATTGGGAGAAAAAAAGGTGGCAACCCTAATCGCAGTCCCTATCACATAAAAATAGTTGTAGCGTGAAGTTCGTGAATATCTTTGAAATGGCAAGTTGAAACGGATTGCGCTCGATTTAAAATTAGACAGTTAGACCTCTGGATATTATTTTGGGATGTTTACTGATCTCAGAACTGAAGGCCTAGTCTGTTTCTCCGAAAACCAAATTTCATTTATTTTCGAAACATTGGTGTATTATTTATTTTTTCGCGTAACCAATAAATTACGTCGATACATTGAGTTGAAATGTCGCATAACGTCACACTTCTGTACATTTTCTACAAAACTTTTATTTAAGCCAATTCTTGCTTAAATAGAAAAAAGATAAGTAGGTACGAGTATATAATACTTTTCTAATATCTGACTAACGGACTGAATATAATTTCTTTTTTTTTCTTTTTTTTTTTTAATTAAGTTGTCATCCCTTTTATAATGCAACGGTGAAATAGGACATTACACTGCTTCTGATACACGTAAAAATCTATATGTTTATGATTTTACTAAAATTATAAGAACGAATAGAAATTTCATATATTTCTCACTGTAACATTATAAGCATTGTTAGTTTACTACAATAAGAACCTATGATAGTTTTAATCTAACGATCCCTATTATAAATTGACACACAAACCCTCGATGAGCCCGAGTGGTAGAGGACCCATTTTAGCTATTCGATTCTATCTATAGGGAATATAAGACTTCCTGTGTCTTAGCAGTGGGGCATATTAAAAAGCCAGTGATGAGATATCTCTATCAATTGAGGTCCGATTTTGATTGATCTTTATATATTTGTAAGAGCGTATTGTCGCAATTGTATCAAAAATATTAATGATGCTAGAAGTGGGTATAAATAAAAATTCAATTAATTAACATGAAACTCACAGTTTGTCTACTACAATAGCAGTGATTTTTTTGTAATAGTCTCAAAAACTGGCCATAACATTTGAAAATGTAGGAAAAGTTGAGATTGCCTTAATTTTATGTTTGCTGTCTACTAGTGTATAACCCTTAATTTGGTGTCGATACTTTTTGGCAACATGGATTTAAAAAAAATCTACAGCTCCATATAATTATTCAGTTTGAAATCGAATGATTATATCCTTAAGTATATATGATCTCATCACTATCGGATTAAATTCCGATTTAGTTTTGAGCATTGCACATCACTATTTCTGTCAAACAGCCGACATGCAGCGCAACAACAACAACAAAGAAAAAGCGCGGGAAACGTTGAAATTGTTAGGCGTGTTTTTTTTAGTGGCGTAAAATAATTAAAATTAATTATTAAGTTAGTCCATTAGAAGGGTATTTTTGTGTATTTACATATATATATTTGTGTATATATTAGAATTAGTGCTTAGCTGCAGATATTAGGTAAGTTTTTTTAATTATTTTTATGAGCGAGCCCCCCGACGACCCGGGGGGATTCGTCCCCCCGGCAGGTAGCTATGTTACGGTTTGTTCCGAGTCAGGGATGGATACGGATGCATCTACATCGAATAGATCCACTTTAAAAAGGAGCCGTCGCTCCAATGTATGCAAAACCTGTAACAAAAAAAGAAGGCGGCATCACGGTTCTGAACCGAAACCAACAGATTGTTCTTGCACTGAAATTTCATCTGGTAACAATAATACTTTTCTAGACCTTCCTCCACCACCTAAATCTGTAATACAGGATTCAATCATCCCTCCTTCAGTAGCTAATTCATCAACTCCTATCGGTAGGAAAGCTTATTGCGAGTCAGATGTTTCACCTTTTATATTACATGTACAAAAAATAGTATTATCAGCAGATGACAAGACATCAATACATCCAGTTAAGTTCGGCAATTTTTTAAAAAATAATAAATTTCCAAATATTATCAACGGCAGTGTTAAGAAAATTGGCAGGAATAAAATTTCAATTAGTTTTACTAATTTTAAAGATGCAAACTCTTTTCTTAATGATAAAGCTCTTCAAGTAAATAATTACCGAGCATATATACCAACTTTTAATGTCACCCGAATGGGGTTAGTAAGAGGTGTTCCAGCTGAATGGTCACCTGAAGAGGTCATGGCTAATATTTCAGTACCTTTAGGATGTGGGGCTATAATGAAAGTCAGACGCATGAACTTCAAAACTTTTATTGATGGGAGCCCAACATGGAAACCTTCACAAACTGTAATTATTACTTTTGATGGACAGATACTTCCTAAGAGAGTGTACTTGTGTTATAATGCTTTAAATGTTGACCTATATATATACCCTACGATACAGTGTTATCATTGCTGTCGGTTTGGTCACACAAAGGTACAATGTAGATCTAAGCCCCGTTGTTACAAATGTGGCAAGGAACACACTGGGGAATCTTGTGGTACAGTTGAAGAGGATGCCTGTTGCTGTTTGTGTTCTGGCTTTCATTATGCCACTAGTAAAGTATGTCCAGAATTTATGAGACAAAAACAAATTAAAACTTTCATGGCTCAAAACTGTGTGTCTTATGCCGAGGCTTCCAAAGCTCACCCTCCAGCAGCTAAATCATATGCAGACATAGTAGCTTCTAAGCCTATTCCTCAATCGCCTTTGTATAATAATATTCACACATCTCAAAATAGTAGATCTTCCACTACATCATATAAGAAAACAGTGTTCTTAAACCCTCGTAATATAAATAATTCTCATACCAATATGGGTTACAATAAAGAAGCACATAATGCTATCATAAATGACTTTAGAATCCCTACACCTGCTAATGGATGTGCTATACAAAAGCCTTCTCAAGATCAAGACAATCAATCTCATATTGAGTTAATAACAGCTTTATTTAATGTATTAGCTAAGTATAATTTTATTTCACCGTCCAACGTTGCCTCTTTGTTTGAAAATTTAATGTTAACAATTAATAATGGATCTACGCAATATAATACAGTGGAACACTCAGAGTATTATAAATAAAAGAAGTGAACTTATATATTTGACCAACACATACAAGCCATTTGTTTTTGCTTTGTCAGAGACTTGGCTTAAACCACAAAAAAACTTTTATTTTGCTGGTTACAACATAGTTCGAGATGATAGACTAGGTACAGATGGTGGTGGAACAGCTATACTTATCAGAAATACAATTCCCTTTTTAAGTGTAACTCTTCCACCTCACTCTGATGATATATCAATTGTAGCTATAAGTTTTAATAATTTTTGTTTGGTATCATTGTACATAGCTCACCCTTCACCTTACATTTTAAGTGAACTTGATTTTTTGTTTTCTAATCTGCCCAAGCCATTTATAGTTCTTGGTGATTTTAATTGTCACCATACAGTCTGGGGAAGCTTTCAGTGTAATGCTCTGGGTCGAGAATTGGTAGATATTATTGACTCGCATAATTTATGTTTACTTAACACAGGCAGTCCCACACGTCAAACTGGACCAAATCAAAATCCCAGCGCTGTTGATTTATCTATTTGTTCTCCAAGCCTGGCCTCTGCTCTATCTTGGGAAACTCTTCCTTATACTTATGGTAGTGACCATTATCCAATAATTATTGAATTTCCTTGTAAGCAACAAATAATTCCACAAAAGATATCCCTTAGAAAATATAAATACACTAAAAATAATAAGGTTTGGGATTCCTTTAAAGAAAAGATTGAGGCTAAGCTATGTCTTCTACCCTCTGTTAACAGTGACAATAATCTAATATGTGCTCAATCTTTGGCCCACTTAATAACAGAGATTGCTAATGAAACATTTCCTGTGAAAAATACTTTAGAAAAAATTCCATCTCCTCCATGGTGGGACAGTGAATGCACTCTTGCTGTAAGGAAAAGGAAACAAGCGGAAAAAGAATATAATAAAAACATGTCAGATACTAACTTTGAACATTTTTGTAAACTTAAATTAGAAACTAAAAAATTATTCAAGAAAAAGAAATTTGAAGGTTGGAAAAATTTCTGTTCATCTATTTCACCTAACGTCAATCCAACAATAGTATGGAACAATATAAAGCGTTTTAGATGTGCTTTCAACAAAACTTCTTTTTCAGTTCTTCCCCAATCCTTAGCATATAGCTTCCTTGATAGATTAGCCCCCCCGTGGGTCCCAGAGAATAATAAGACTTTATCGACACAAAGTACGCATTACTTAGAAAGACCATTTACTCTATATGAATTAAAAGGTATAATCAATAATGTCAAAGACTCCTGCCCAGGAGAAGATGGAATTCCTTATTGCTTTTTTTCAAAACTTACTGATAACACACTTTCTTATTATTTAGATGTCATTAACAGTTTTTTGATAACAGGAAACGTTCCAATATCTTGGAAATCCCAGGTGATATTGCCAGTGCTAAAACCTCATAAATCACGAAATGTTGCAAGCAATTATCGCCCCATTGCCCTATCTAATGTTTTGGTTAAATTGGCTGAACATTTAATTAAAAACCGCCTGGAGTGGTTTGTTGAAAACATACAAGTTCTTTCTAAATCGCAATATGGTTTTCGGAAAAGTAAAGGCACCATCGATAATATTAGTATTTTTAATACAGATGTAAGATTAGCATTTACATTTAATGAATCTGTAGTCGCGGCTTTCCTTGATATACAATCTGCATACGATAATGTTTTACTATCGATCTTAAAAACGAAATTGGATACCATTAATGTTCCCTCTCTTCTTTCTAACTTCATTATTAATTTACTAAACGAACGTACAGTGAAACTTATATACAATTATAATAATGATATGACTAGAACAGTTTGGAAAGGCTTGCCACAAGGTTCTGTGTTAAGCCCTTTGCTATACAATATATACACGCATGATTTAGAGTCAATATTTGAAAACCGTATTAAAATTCTTCAGTATGCTGATGATCTTCTAATTTATTCTACCAATCGCGATATAGAAAGAGCAACATCAATTTTAACATTAGCTTTAAATGATCTCAAACAATGGTTAGATCAGAATGGTTTAAGCCTTTCTGCCTCTAAAAGCGCTGTGGTAATATTTTCACGGAAACGTATCATTCCCTCTGTTCAGATAATGTACGATAATGATTCAATTCCAATCTTAAAAAGCTATAAGTATTTAGGAGTTATTTTAGATTCGAAGTTATCAGGCGCTCAACATTGTGAGCATATAGCTAACAAATGTGAACGCCTTTTGAATATCCTTAGATGTTTATCAGGTGTGTGGTGGGGTGCTCATCCGTTTAGCCTTAAGATACTATATAATTCCCTGATTCGTAGTATACTAGATTACGGTACCTTTTTGTTAGAACCCGGTAATAGTATTGCCTTAAGAAAACTTGACAGAATCCAATCCAAAGCACTCAGATTAATAGCAGGAGCTATGAAGTCGAGTCCCATCAATGCATTACAAGTAGAATGCTGTGAGGCGCCTTTACATTTACGTCGTCAGTATTTATCTGACAGATTTGTTTTTCGCTCTATTCAATTATCTAATCATTCGCTCTTCCCCTTGCTTCAATCACTCGAAGAAGAAATTAACTCTTCCAGATATTGGTCTCACAAAAATCTTCCTTGTTTAATAAAAAGTTATAAAAAATATAAAAACCTGCACAATCCCACTCATCGTTCTAACTTGCTGCCACTTTTTGATGTTAACTATCAATCTTTAATATTATGTCCGAATATTATCTTAAAGTCTATTAATAAAGATCCTACAGCCAATTTTAATTTTAAATATACCATAGACTGTGAATTTAAAGACCATCATCATATTTTTACTGATGCTTCAAAAAACAATAAGTCTGGCAATGTAGGCATAGGTGTTTATCATTCACAATACAATGTTGTTCAAAAAATTAAACTTCCACCCGAATCCTCAGTTTTCACAGGTGAATGTTATGGACTTTTAAAGGCCCTGGAATATGTTATTATTATGAAGCTTAAGAAAACAATTGTATTCTGTGACTCAATGAGCGCTCTTCAGGCTGTTGGTAAATTTCCCTTTCGAATGAAAACATATTATCCTGTTATTTCTGAAATAAGAAAATTACTTTATAAGTGTTACGTTAACAACTACTACGTACAATTTATGTGGATCCCAAGTCATTGCGGTATAGGTGGCAATGAGATAGCTGATATATTAGCAAATGAGGCCGTGAACTGTGGTGACATGCATCCATATAAAAATTTTAGCCATGACCTCTTGTCTATAGCCAAGACTGATCTTAATAGTGCCTGGTGTAATATTTGGGAAAATAGCTCAAGTAAAAAAGGTAAATTTTATGCTTCTATTCAACCACACATCTCTGTTAAACCATGGTACCGTACTGCTGATTACGGAAGAAAGGCTATTTCAATAATAATTCGCATGCGACTTGGACATGTTTGCACTCCTGATCATCTCTTTAGACTTGGTATTATTAACAATAACATTTGTGACTGCGGTAAGGGTATTATTGGCGAACTAAATCACATCATTTTTGCTTGTTTAAAGTATGATCGCTCCTTCTTTTTAAATGACCTAATATCAATTAAAATTCCTTTCCCAACTTCCGTATCCTCCTTGCTCGCTACGAATAACCCATCTGTATATAAATCCCTAGCAAAATTTATTATTTTCAACAATATTAAACTGTAATATAATTTATTTCTATCATTCCTTTACCTACCTTATGTTATAATAATATCCTTCATCTTATCCTTATACCCTTCTAATCCTTATTATTCCAAATTCCCGTTAACCTTAAACTTTATCCCTTTCCTGACGTTTCCCTAACTTTACTCAAAAAATAATGTCATTGGCTAAATGCACAAGCCGTGCGAAGCCAGAAAAAAAAAAAAAAAAAAAAAAAAAACAACAACAAAGCCGTAAGTTTTATAGAATTTATCAATTTTTTGTGAAAATGGTGTGGGAATATTGCTTGAATTTGATTTATGTTGACTTAAGCTAATAATATAAATAATAATTTCTCGTCATTGTGCGTTTACTCACTCGTCAATTTATTTATAACCTCATTGTTGCTAAAAAGCATCAGTGCCAAGCACTCTACCAACTAATGCATATAATTAGTGTTGCTAAAAAGCATCAGTGCCAAGCACTAGATGAACTAATATATTTACTGAGTGTTGCTAAAAAGCAACACTGCCCAAAGTGTAATTGTTTACATGTTACTTCCGTTAGGTGTCTATTTGTTTGTTTGTTGCTCGATCACGCACAAACTACTGAACGTATTTTCACGAAATTTTAGAGTAATATAGCTTATATATCAGAATAATACATAAGCTACTTATTACCGCGGGCAAATATCTCTTTTGTTTTTTTTTTGTAATAAACATAATATTATATGTTGCTGCTTGAATCCATCTGTGGGCATAGGGCTGCTGTTGTTATATCAGTGCACATTACTTTCCTTTTTTTTGCATTGGTTTGGCTTTGGTTGCATGCGGTGGTTTTTTGTTCATAGGTACTCCAACGAGCTAGGGCTAACCGTATATTAGCTTTAGTCCCTTTTGAGAATGCGCGTTCTGATGACAGCGGCGCATCTGATATTGGAGATGACGAAATCGCACCAATCCCAGATCATGAACAAGACACTTATTACTTTAGCTCTCCAGCACCTTCAATAGAATCATCTTTAGAGCGCATGAACATATTGGGCAGTGATACTGAGTGTGAAAGTGATGCTACTGACCATGGTGTCCCCATCACTCCTGTGTTGCAAGCTGTATTTCCTTCTGCACATGATACCGATTATAATGCTCTCCCATCTATTTCTTCAATTCCTTTGCTCCCTACACCAACTGAAGAGTCACTTATAGGTCTGCAAACCACACCAACATCGCGAGGTCCAGCAAAACGCGTCGCCACTAGATCTTCAAGGCAACAAGAAACAAACATTCGACCGCGTCTATTAGCAAAGCGAATCAAACCCATGCAAACGACATTTAATTGGAGGAAGACACATTTTGCGCACAGAGCTACTGTAGAGTCGATTCTGTTTTCTAATCCAGCCACTGAACTAATGTCGCCTCTTGATTATTTCATACAGTTTTTTTCTAAAGACATTATTTTGGATATCGTAGAACAGACAAATATTTATTCCGTTGAAAAAATAGGCAGATCTATAAATGCGACGCGAAAAGACATTGAAAATTTTCTTGCTATTCATATTATTATGGGTGTAGTGAAAATGCCCAACTATTTGGATTACTGGAGTACACAATTTCGCTATTCACAAGTAGCTGACATAATGTCCCTTAAAAAATACCAGCAAATCCGAAGATTTATACATTTCACAGATAATAGTAAAGAAACTAGTGACAGATTTTATAAGGTCCGATCCGTAGTGGAAAAGGTACGTCTCAATTGTTTGCGCGCTGCAGATGAAGAAAACCAATTCAGCATCGACGAGATGACTCTTCCTTACAAAGGTAGAAAAGCTGGAAATCGACGTCAATATAACGCACGAAAGCCTAAGAAGTGGGGCTTCAAAGCATTCGTTAGATCAGGGGTATCTGGATATATTTATGATTTCCTATTATATGGAGGCGAAGACACATTCCGCAACGTACAATTTACTCAGCAGGAAGAAACATTTGGCTTTGGAGCAAAAGTAGTTATAGCTCTTTGTCGATCTATTAGAAATACGCCATGCTTTGTCTATTTTGACAATTATTACACCTCTTTAGAGCTAGTAATGTATTTACGCAACAACTTAGGGATTTTTAGTTTGGGTACTATAAAAGCAAACCGCTTACGTGGATGTCAGAATTTATTGGACTCCGATAAAGCACTAAAAAAGAAAGGTCGGGGCTCTTTTTCTCAAATAGTATGTAACAAGAATAAGGTAGCTGTAATCAAATGGTATGACAACAAAGCTGTGACTTTGGTGAGTTCATTTGCCGATTCGTACCCGATGAGCAAAATAAAGAGGTATTGTAAAGAACGCAAGGCACGGGCTGATGTAGATTGCCCCAAACTTGTTAAATATTACAATGCACATATGGGTGGCGTTGATTTAGCGGACATGTTAATAGCCTTATACAGGACCCCTTTGAAAACAAGAAGATGGTACATGGGCATCTTCGCTCAAATCCTGGATATAAGCATCAATAATGGTTGGCTGCTATATCGACGACACTGTGTCCAGAAGGGACTTATAAAAACATTAAGCTTGAAGGAGTTTCGGTGCCAAATTTTTATGGCTTTATCCATAAACAAGAACACAGAAGTATGTGACATGCCAGGTCCATCAGAGAAAATAAAAAAACCAAGCGCGGCTCGTCCTATTGCTGATATTAGGTATGATGGACTAAATCATTTACCAAATGTTACAGATAAAGGTCGCTGTCGGCTTTGTAAAAACGGTTACACAACGATAATTTGTATAAAATGTAACGTTAGGTTGTGTTTGACAAAAGATCGAAACTGTTTTTATGATTTTCATAAAAAATAATAAATATTAAACTCTTAAATCTGCCTTTTATTTTTATACTTACATTTGGCAATGTTGTAAAAAGGCATCACTGCCAAAACTACATAATTTCCCCAGTATTTGGCAATGTTGTAAAAAAGACTCACATTTTTTTTGTGTAATTACCTATAAAAAATTTTTTTTTAGATTTTTTTTCTCTTTTCTAGACTCATAAACTAAGATCTAAATAGAAATATTTAATAAATCACGCTAAGAATTTTTTGCCAAATTAAGGGATAAACAGATTACCAAACATAAAATAGCGTCAGTATCGTCTGAAGAGCAGTCCATACATATATCCAGGATAACATGCCTTTTTCAGACGAAGGGCATTGCTGCATTGCATACTTAAAAATAGAATTTAAAAGAATTCAGAAACACCGTCCTGTTTCCAAAGATTGTCTTCCGTATACATAGGTACTCACATAATCACAAATAGATCTCTTTGGCACAGATATTAATGAATGTTATAAATAATTACCTATCATCTGATTATAGAATGAAGCTACGAGTGAAGTAAGCTGTTGTTATTGTCACTGCGCAGTTAATGTTTATCTGTAATCTCTAATGTCAGTGGGCGTAGTAAGTCAAATACCTATTACAGTAATATAACTAAATTCTTATCTATACATATAAAAGGCGATGTCCTGACATACTGACTGACAGACAACGTACAGCCCAAACTGCTGGTCGTAGAGACTTGTAATTTGGAACGTACATTCCTATTGTTACGTAGAGGTGTACTAAGAACGGATTTTTGTAAATTCCACCCCGAAGGGGGTATAAAAGCGTGAAATGTTTTATATGAAACGTCTTTGCCTTTGGACCTTTTATGATGAATATTGACATTTGGGTAGTTCAAGAACCTATATTTTATCCAGAAACTATATAAAATTTTTAACTTTAATTTTATGGGGAATCAAAATGTTACCATAGCAACCATTGTTTACAATTTGATTTGTCATTGTAATAAATCTATCTAATATTATTTATACAGATTTCTTTATATTGTGATAAAAATTGGTATTTGAGTACGTAATCGATAACAAAATAACATGTTTAAGATATTATATTTCATCTATTTTGAATTTACAACGCTATACTGAAAAATATTTTTAATGAAAAATTCTTAAAAAATCCACTTGGTCCCTGGCACCTTAAGATGGGACTAGAATGAACTTTCGCAATGCGGGCGACTGCTCCAACCACTAAGCTACCCAGGACCTAACAGTACTGACGAATCTTTCAAGCACTTGTTACTTTTCGCTACTACAGAGCGTATTCTCATCAATGTTGAGGCATCCACCCACCAAGTAGATTTTTTAATTGATCAAATACTTATAATAAGAGCATATTTTCATCTTTATCGAAAGTTTAAATATTTGTAAAAATATTTCTTTCGGCTGTTTGGGTGGATTGCATGATGTCCTGTTAGGTCCTGGGTAGCTCAGTGGTTAGAGTAGTCGCTCGGATTGCGAAAGGTCGTGGGTTCAATTCCCATCTCAGGGTGCCAGGGACCTAGTGGATTTTTAAGCATTTTTCATTCAGAATATTTTCCAGTATAGCACTGTGAATGGGAAATTTATCAAATATAATATTTTTTTTTATATTCAAGTACAAATTATTTTATATATAAAAAAAATACACAAACTATATATTGTATTTCGAGTAAGAATAGTTTGTGTATTTCTACTTTATGGGTTTTGAACCTAAAGGCTAAAGTTGAAATTTCCGTCGTTTCAATTAATGAGTTGTTTATGTAATCTCGTATAGTAGACAGATGTGGCTAGATTAGTTGAATTTACGTCATTTAGTCTATAAACACTGTTTATTTAATTTTTGGTTTAAAAATACAAAACAAATTTGATTGATTCTACGAGTCTCGGATATTATATCACAATTGGTCATTTGCACAAACGTCCATTAAGGTTTAAAGACACCTTAAGCTCTAATGAATGTTAAATTAGTATAGGTAATATCGCTTTAAACTAATGCCTATTTATTGGACGTTTGTGCAACTGGCTGTATGTCATTCCGAAACACACTTCACTTACGCGACGAAACGGTATTACCAATTCAGGGTTGAGCGGATGCCGCTTTTGATGTGAATTCAGACACCTGAGTGAATTCTAATTCGGGTTCGGATTTTTACATAATCGCAGGTCAGTACTATACAATACATATAAAACTTATTTTTGAATCGCTCTGTATGCAGAAAGCAGGAAGCGACTTTGTGTTATTTTCATAATAAAGTAAGCGAACACTAGGATTTTATTTAAAAACCTTAAAGTAGTGGTTGAAGGTTTATATATTTACATATGTTGTGAGTGTTCTATTCTTTTTATCGCTGGATTTCAATGGAAACATGGCATAATAACAGTTGGGTTAAGCTAGAGTTTATTTATACACGTATATTATTATAGATACAAATACAGTACCCAAATAACTGTATTAAAAGCAGGATTTTTTTAAATAATAGTTATATATCAGTGATTTAATAATAATATATAATAATTTTGTTCACATGCGAAATAAAGATAATAAAATCATGTAATTTCTTAAAGCTTACTAAAATTATCAAGATATAGTTTTTTTTTGTATCTTTTATTGAGAGATATATAATCATCTATTGAAACTATTAGGATCTCACATATGGCACATTATATCATCACAAGGCATATTGTCCCCACTGCGGGCTCGGGACGTCCCTATAGATAGAATTGAATAAAATCGAAAAGGGACAATGAACCACAAACGCGGGCCAGCGCGGTTACCTAATTTTAAAAAATGGTAGGTGTTCAACGACTCAAGTTGCAGCCTGGATCAACGACTCGATGTACTTTCCGAATCACGGTGGAGGTTATCGTAATACAAGCAGATAATATCTGTGTTTCTTAGATTGTGCTGCCATCTGTGAATATTTAAAAGCTGTCGGTGGAGAGATTGTTTTTGAAACAGATACTGTGTTTACCGGTTAACTGCTGACATAAAACAGCCACTCCCACTTTGTTTGTAACAGATCAGGGGCAAAGTCCAAGCTCCAATACGGCCGGCCGACGGGCGGTCTATTTGTGGACACCAGGGATATACCCGTGCCCCCGAACAGGTGGCAATGGGTTACGGTCACTTTAAAAGACCTTTATAAAGCCTCTCTTCTAAAAATAACACATTCTATATATATTTTGTAATTGGGTTAAATTTTTTACCGGTATCTATTACAACCTCGGCCATGTTTGTTGTTTTAATATGGAAAGCATTAGCAGAAGTATCACGAGAGTCCTGGGACACCGTCTAACTCAAAGACAAAGCTGAAATATGTTTTATTCTTTTGATAATAAAGATCAACTAAAATGTAAAAGTCCAATAGGACTGCAATTAATAGGACTGCAGGAGATTTCACAACGACCAGAAGAGTTACAACAAAATCACAACTGACCAATAAAAAATATGACGACAAGATCGAGTCGGATATTTTGAATTATAAAGAAATCCTAAAATAACATTTTAACAAATAAATATTATAAATGGAATTGAAGGATGTCGTGCCGGCACAGAGAATGTTGTCGGTGATGACGCATAGCTTGAGAGAGGCAGGGTCCTGGACCACCTATTTATAGCTAATGGAAACTTTTCTTATCAGATGTTTCCTGAATACGAAATAACGATATTTTCTGCAGAGCGATTCTGTTAAAATCCGAACCCGAATTCGAATTCACTCATGTGTCTGAATTCACGTCATTTAGTGAAGAAATTCTATTGATTCATTTTTTTGTATTAAAATTGATTGATTATACGTGTCTTAGACATCCCATTCTTATGTTGTTTCTAAACTCGCTTCACTTATGCCACGAAACGTTATACTTATTCAAGATTGAGCGGATGTTGCATTTTGAAGTGAATTCGGAAACCTGAGTGAATTCGAATTCGGGTTTGGATTTTTACAGAACGCATGGCCTAAAACTCTATTTAAGAATTTATATTACTTGAAATAATAATAGAATTGTAACAAATAAATTTTCACCTTTGAAAATTTATTTGTTACAATACTATTAATACTAATGATCAAACGAAGTTAAATGTGAGTAGCTTCATTTGAAGCTATTTTATTTTGTTTAATAATAGGGTTTGCCTTTGACATTACAGATTTTCAGTACCTACTGGCTAATTCTAATAAAAAATACTTTATGACTAAAAATTCTAATTTCAAATAAATTTTATTTTACCAGGACTTCGTTTGCGTAAATAATAGCCCGTGTCACTCGCATATGATGTAACTTCCCGTAGGTGAATAGGTGAATTTTAAAATCGGTTCAGTAGTTATGTAAAGAATCAATAAAAAAGATTCAAATCTTTTCTCTTTATAATATTAGTATATAATTAGGTATTTGCAATCCTAAGAAAGGGAAAAATGTTGATGTCTTCTATTTCTTCTATGGTATCATTAAAGCCACCCACACTTGAAACCGCCGCTCGGAACAGTGATCTGGTGCTGATGAGGAACAACGAAGGTCGCTAAGCCAAGATCTTCTGCGGCCTGACTTTCTCTTCCCTTTAATTGTGATTTGAAAGAGTCTGTACTTTGGTTTACTCATGACACGCCCTTAATATTCTAGCTTCCTTTTTTTGGATATCGAAATCCTTCCCCATTCTTTGCATAACTGTTTCATTTTGTTTTTATGCGTCCACGATATCTTCAGCATTCTACAATATACCTTCAAATTCTGATGCCTACACTTAAATAATTCAATAGTATTAAGCCAGTAAAATTTATACACGTAAGACCTTCGGATGCATAGCGGGCGCGCAGGCGATGACGTCAGCGCGCACGCACCCGCCGCGTGGCCGTGCACGCCCATCGACGCGCGCCACCAAACTTTGCCAACAAGCGGTGCATACAACTGCAACGAGCGGGCTCGATCGAGTCAAGGTGTGTTCACGTGGATTCGAGAATACTCTGCGTGCTATTAAACGATACGAACATTAGTCTTTAAATTATTAACCTAATAGCCTATGTTCTTTTAGATAATTTACATATTTTACAGTTTTTTTAAGGAAATGAAAACATTTGTAAGGCAATTTGCATCAATTATAGGGTGCGCGAAGGTCAGTTTTATCTATAATAATGATAATATAAAGAGGAAATATATGATTGTTTGTTAGCATTGAAAAGGCCCCGAAATTACTGGAGTGAATTCAAAAATTATTTCACCTACGGGAAGCTACATCGTACGGGGATGACATAGGTTATATTTTATCCCGAAAAACAGCAAATAAATGGATGAAAATGGCAGTGGAAGTTTTTAAAGGGAGTTAAAACGTTTCCATGGTAACCATTGTTTCTATTCTATTAGTCAACATTTTAATTATATCAGTGTCATGATATGAATCGATATCCACATTAAATATTAAATTATTTAAGCTATTCATACAGGCGTAAATAATCTATTATAAAGGCAAAAGTTTGTAAGTTTGGATGTTTGTAATCTCACGCTAAAACTGCTGAATGGATTTTGATAGAATTTGGTATATGGATATTTTTATCCCGCCAACAGTTATCTATTGACTAGTACAATATATATTTACAAAAACGATACCATACCGCGATGTACAAAATGTAGCGCTAGAAAAAATAATAATATTAATCTCAGGGTCCCAGGGACCAAGTGGTTTTTTTAAACATTTTTTCATTAAGAATATTTTACAGTATAGCATTGTGAATTCGAAATTGGAGAAGGGATGACGACTGGGTAAAAAAACATGCAATTCTATTTAGTCCGTCAGTCAGATAATAGAAAAATATTAGATACGTATTTCTTTTTACTTCAATTTAACAAGAAATAGCTTAGATAACAGGCATTAAAGTTGCGGAGTGGGGGCTCGCTACGTCACAATTGAGTAGAAAATGTACTCTAACGTGACGTCATGCGAAATTTCAACTCAATGTAACGCCGTAATTTTATGAATACGAAAAAAAAAAAAAAATACGTGTTTAATATTTTTAACACTCTACCTGATGGACAAACAAACAAAAATTAGTCATCATCCCTATTATTAGAGATGATTAATTTTGAACAATTAACATTTTGTGACAAAGCGATATATCCGTTTATTTTGTTACCAACTAGAATAGCAAGGTTGGAACGTTCTAAAAATAAATACCATTGTTTTATAGAGGTCACGCTGTCGTACCATGGTCATGGTGCTTTATCATGGAGGCACGGTTTTAAGTTTCCGAAATGCACTCATATATTAAAGTTTTGTTCTCTTAATTTAGTTGTTTAACCTCTCTGGTGTTTTTTAATAAATAACATATTATAAAAAGGCTAAAGTTTTGCTTACTTTGTTTGTTGGGTGTAATGGTATATAAAAATTATTATTAATGTAAACCTTATTTAAACATAAAACTTCGTACGAATTAGAGTCTTATGTATTAAAAATAATAAATTAGGAAGATAGAGGGGTGATATTAAGTAGGTGAGTTGTAAGTTGGCCTATTGGCATGTCAACTGAAATCACCGTAAGCAGTGTACCCTAAAGATTGCGAAAACGTTAATTCGTCTGTTGTCGAAAAGCGAACACGACTCCTGAGAAACGCTTTTTAGAGGTAGAGCCTGATACTATAAGCCCTCAATCGTACCAGTTATAGCTCTAGACTTCTACATTTAATCCACGTATAATAATAATAAGCTTTGTTGAAGAAAATTGACGAATACCTGAGTCTCGTATTCATATGTAGCCTGAAGCAACAACACCTACACTTCTGTAAACATATAGTACCTATCATTGTTGCAAGAAAACATATAGAATAATGTGATCTTACTTCTAAATTCACTGTGTTGCTCTTTATACTGAATTCACTGTGTGTTTTTGAAATAGTGTGCGTTTTGTTTTGGATTGTGGTCTGTGAATAAACAAAGTATGTATCACAAGGCTATTGATAAAATTATCACATCCTCGCATGTTTTGTATTGAAACAAATAGACGCCGGTTGGTGACTAAGCTTAACTAAACGGGGAGCTCGTAACAAAAATGTTCAAGAACTTTCTAAACCTTGATATTTCACAATCAAATCAAATCATTTATTGCATGTCACATTAAAATTATAAGATAGTAATTATTTTGTTGCTCGTGTACATGTGACGGTGGCGGAGCTCGGTGGCGTAGTGAATAAGTGCCGCGGCCCGCGATCGTAGTCGTTAAGCAACTTTCGCAAGGGTCGGTCACGGGATGGGTGACCAAAAAAAAAAATATTATCTCGAGCTACTCCGTGCTTTGGAAGGCACGTTAAGCCGTTGGTCCCGGCTGCATTTGCTTTCGTTAATACCCTCCAATCCGCATTGGGCCAGCGTGGAGGGTCATGGCCCATCCTCTTTAACCATCCATAAGGAAGGCCTGAGCCCCTGCAGTGGGGACGTAAAAGGGCTGGTGGTGTACATGTGACGCTCTGTAAGGGCATGGCAATGTTACAATATAATACAATTATGGAAGATTGCAAAAAAATACAAATACCCAAAGTTAATGTTGAAGTACTAAGGGTATATATCACTGTATTCAGTGCGGAGGTCAGATCCTGGAACACGTGGTTGTTGCATCGAGAAACAAACTTCTAGCAATCACTGATTTTTTTTTTGGGACGGTTTTTCCGTTAAATGAAAGTTTGAGTATTTTTTATACGAACTAATTAATAATAGTTCAATAATAAATTAACTTTTAACCTTTACAAAACTAAATTTCGCACCAACTTCTGAGATTTGCTGAGTCGCACCGTTTCACGAATTCACGAGTGCATTCTGAACATTTTATTATATTTTATATTATAAGGATTTCGTTAATTTAAAATTATTAAAAAGTAACTTTTACATTCATCCGTACGTTCCACCATCAATGGCCTAACAGTCTAATTTAAAAAGTAATTGACTTTGAGTTTGACTTTTGAAAGATACAACTATTATATATGTTATTACGATAACGCTTATTTGTCGTTAATTAGATTTGTCTAAGCAAAGTGACAGTTAAAAATATCTTTGAAAAGATACACAATTCCATAAATCACTATCACATATTTTAAAATTAGACAGGCTACTGGTCTCTGCTCTGGGTATTGAGTGATGTATAACATTAGTATTTCCGCTTACTGCAATAATAAGCTTTAGAAAGCTCTTGCTAATTTTTGTCACGATCTCTTAGACTATAACTAATGATTGTTGCCATTGTTCGTTACATTTGTTAAATAGACGAATAGAATAAGGGATAAGCATTGGCCAGAACAATATTTCCTAAACACGGGACACGCGAATATGAAGTGGGACCGAATTATAGTCAAGTTCCACGACTCGTCACTAGTGCATCTGAGCAGTAACAATCCCATCTTTTTTATAAGACAGCTGGATTACCGAGATAGGAATTTTTATATGGATCGGAGCTTAGTTAACTTTGTTAACCGCTTGCTTTAAATCTGAAAGTTTATTTTTTTTTGGAGAAAGGCCATTTGTAAAGTCATTGTCGCAGACCGTACATCGAATGGATGTTGTTATCTAAGATAAAACTAAATATAGCATTGGCCTCAATAAAATTGCAAAAACACGTTCTCGTCTTTCTTGTCTACTTTTATAAAAAATGATAGAACACAGATTAATCGCTTAGTTTCATCAAAATATTTTCATAATAGTACCAATTCTGTTGCACAAACTAGACTAAATTTAGGTTTAATCTTGTTAAACTGGGTTTTAAATTGTGAAAACAATTAAGATAACAGGAACGAACGTAGTACATTATTATATAAGTACATTATTAGTTAATTATATCATTGAATAACGTTAAAACCTATATTAAGTTATTTTTAGTTTAGAAAGTGGCAATACAGAATTATCACTGAGTTGTGTTCCGCCTATTTGAAATTAAACTGTTATAAACAAGAGCGGGTCACTATTTTTTTTAATATAATAATTAACCTATAATAAAAGCTGCATATAATTTAAATACAAATAGCATTCAAATATACATGCGAATTTACATTTATTTGGTCGATATCGGTACGGCGATTTGGTAATGACAAGTTTTTTTGTAATGTCATTACTCCCATTAGAGCTGGTGAGTTTCTTGCTCGTTCTTCTTATCAGCCAAAATACGTCCAATAACGATTAGGGAAAAAGTGCTGGACGAATCAAAAGTACTAAATAATTATCTACATTAATACAATTAAGTATTAAATAATTATTATATTTGTGGGTTCGAGTGTTCATCTCAGAGTGACAGGCAAAGTGGATTCTTTAAACATTTGTCATTAAGAATACTTTAAATATGTTTATTTGAATAAATATATTTTGACTTTGACTCTGAACTATCGTATATTTATACATTCAAACTTTACAAGTACTTTGAAACGTCCAGCATTTTTTATTTACCACCAGTTTTTCAATACTATTATAATAGTACAGAAGCCAAGTACAGTAAACTATTATTTACAAAGAACAAGGTCTTACGTAACACCTAGAATCTTTAATAAAATTAATTTACCTTCAGAAGTGCCTAAGTCGAAGCAATCTATTAAAACATATTTAAAAAAAACCTTCCTGAATATGATGTAACTGATTTCATAAAATGGAGTTATTGAATGATTTTGGGTATAAATTTCGGAAAAGTGCACAAATTAATTAATAACTTTAAAAGAAAAACATATTAGTATGATTGCGTCTAATAGTGAAGTGATATATATTTTATGCTTATATTACCTCATAATAAGAAAAAATTGTAAAGAGTATAGGATTTATCGCCGATAAACTGTACTGATAACTGATTGGCAAATTAATGTTTGTTATATTTTTTGTAATTTTTTTCTGGTCAATAAATTAAAAAAAAAAAAGATACAGAGTTGTTATATCATTAGAGGTTAAATCAAATCTAGTTAACTACTTCAAAAGGTGAAAAAGGTCTTAATTTAATCCCTAATACTCATACAATCTTATTAATAAACAAGGTTTAGCGTTGGTGTAAATTTACGCTGAGACTGTACTTAGTATTAGTCAAAATTTATATTATTAAATAATAATTTACAGAGCCACTGTAAAGATAAAAAAAAAACGATTAATTCATATATTCTTCCTTTTTTTCCCGTAGGTTGCTTTCAGTCTTATAAACTATTATCTCAAAGCAAAGAACGACTGACCAAAAACCTTAGCAACTTATTTGGAAGAGTTAAATATATTACTTTGAGCTGTATTAGCTGATATTGCATAATTCATTTTTATTTCATACTGTTAAAGCCTATCGGCTTGATCTACTTTTTTACTTGTCTTTTGTTTTTATATCTTTTCATATCTTTTTTTATTTACTACATATTAATGATGGCACAAAGGAATTTAGAACCTTTTTGTCACTATTAATACATATTACAAAAAAAAAACTTATTATGTCTCATAATACTATTAGACAAAATCTCATACATAGCTTTATCATAATTAATCTATCGTAAGTTACAATAATACCGAAATCCGCTGGCAACTGTTACTATTATATTTACCCGATCATCTCGAAACGATGCTTTATACATTTAATATAAGTATTACATTTGTATAGCAAGTGTGGTTTATGATGTTGCATCATCTGTACGAACCTTTGCCCACTGCTGTGTTTACTGTCCTTCGTTTGTTGCGTAGAGTTCTTTAATTAGCTTTTTATTTCGATATTTATGTACCATAGGTACAAATCGGAACGCGGAAATGTTATAAAGTATATTATTTTTATAAAAATATAGTCAGAATGAATATAATGACTATTTGATTTTGTATAAAATTTTTCACATTTATATTCTTATTTTTATTTGGTTTGCGGCGATATATGCTCTCAATAAAGCATAATCCTAATGTGAAAGAATAAGTTTATGGAATATATAAATAATATCTTTTATTTGTTTAAAAAATAAATGTTACATATGGTAGTTTTTCCTGTAATTTTTTGATACATTTTCTCTTGTTTTAAATTAAGTTTCTTGTATGTGTAAATGTATTAATAATTAACTAAATCAGAACAAACTAAGGTTAGTTATCAACGCATTGTCATCTAAACTAAATCTGTTTACAAAAAATTCAGTTTCATCATTTGAGAATGGCTGAAATTAAATTCGAAAGCAAAATTTAACGAACATTCATATGTAGCAATTTAAATGAAAGCTTGTAAAAAAGCATTTCTTCTGATGAATATATCCAAAGACTTGAGTTTCGCACAGATATAATAACATAACTAAAATAGTCACTGTTTTAGTGACTCAATTGTAAATGAACAGAATTTTACTTTTCAAGTCGTATTTTTGTACTATTGTTACTGAAGTTAACATAACCGAAATATCGCATTCAGGGTCGTCTGGGAGAGAGATCGACCATCACTACCTGGTGTTCGACGCTCACCATTTGCGGATCACAACTTTAATCTCGTAATTTTAATCAGCCATGCGCAACAGACCATTACAGAGATTGCTGACAATTGCGATACCAAATAATATTATAAAAATTATACTTTACTGGCATGCTATTCTTTTTAACATAGTCTCAACTCGATCTCGTGCTCAGAGCAAAAAATTACGTCACAATCACAATATACATATTAGGCTTAATCGTAAGGCAGAGAAAATAAAAATATGGGTAAGAATAATATATATTATCCCCAGTAGATTTATCTATATAAGACCTGCTCAGTATCCTATTAATATTATAAAGGCGAAAGTTTGTAAGTATGGATGTATGGATGTTTGTTACTCTTTCACGAAAAAACTACTGGACGGATTTGGATAAAACTTTACAGCAATATAGGTTATACATCAGAATAACACATAGGGTACTTTTTACTGGGAAAACTTCTCACTCCCACGGGATACCGACTTCCACGCGGACGAAGTCGCGGGCGTCCACTAGTTATCAATAAACAAGGTTTAGCGTTGGAGTAAATTTACGCTGAGACTGCACTTAGTCAAAATTGATATTATTAAACAGAGACTTGGCAAAGGTTAACCTAGTACGAGGTTCTACGGGAGTAATATTTACTCCAAGAAGGTAGTTTGCTTATTCTCTGTATAATATGAATTTGGACAGATACTAAAATTGCAATTTTAGCTTAAATTTACTCTGACGCTAAACCTTGTTTATTATTAGCACTATCTATGTTTAACCACGAACGAAAATTCGGCAAATTTCGTATCGTTCTTATAATTATTATATTTTATATTCTATCTCTGAGGTGAGACTCAAATCCCAGGGACAAAGTGATTTTTTTAAGCATTCTTCGTTAAGAATATCTTTCTTATAATTTTTTTAAAATCAAAGTCGTGAAGATTATCAAAGCAGCAGAGGCAGTGTAAGGTCCTACCTCCGTTGTATTATAAATTATCGAGAAATTTGTTTCTTTAGCGTTACATTAGCATTTCGAAAACATGCGAAATTTTCGGAGTAGGCTTACTGATGCTTATCGGAGTACTGACTGAGCTATGAAAAATATTAGGATTGGAACATGTACCAGCTGATATTTCCGCAGTTCGGTTAGCATTTTGCAAGTTTTTGTCGATGGAGATGGAGTAGTAGTCAGGCAATCTATCGGTTCAATATTTTTCAACAAAGCATTGTGAAAAATAACAAATGAAGTTTGTAATGTTTTTTTTATTGCCTTCGTGGCTTCGTGGGTTTGTGGATGATAAACAACCTTTTTTAAAATTCATATTTAAAAGTTTAAAATATTTTATAAAGAGGGGTCATCTGAAGTGGATTTATTATAAAATAACTCGGTAAAACAGAATCAGGAAATAATTTCAGTTTTATTTTGCATATTGTATTTGTAACACATTGTCACTTTGTTTGGATATATTTTTTGATATAGGTATAGACAAAATTGGTCTATTTTATATGACATTAAATTTTCAATATTTTATTCAATGGGTAAAAGTATAGTGAGTACCTAGTTAATGCAATTGCAAATTTGCAATGCAACAGTCGGTTATTCCCCCGAACGAGGCATTGAGTGTTGTTTTTGAGAAATCGTATACCAAAACCGTTTTGGGTTTTGGACCCATTTATGATATAAATAAGTAGGAAACTAAATGTGCCATATAATACATTTAAAAGAAAATAACGAATGTCGTTGTCAGTTAGAGATTTTTCGGCAAAAATTAATTAAAATGACATTAAAATTTAGAGAATTCTATTCATTGATTGGAAGACTCATTATGAATGGTTCATTAGTGGTGTCTATTAAATATTTTAACTCCACATTTATTTGACAATGTTGTGTCACTTAAAATATGTGCTATGGTCATAACAATAAAATAAAAAAAAACATGGTTTACTCAAAAAGAATGTAGATTTTTCATTCGGTTTTCAATATAATATCTAAATATTAATACGTGAAGCAAAAACTTTGGGCCTCTTTTTACGAAAATTGTGAGGACGGAGGAGTATGAAATTTGGCATACTTATAGTTTATATGCAGGAGAAGTGCAAACGGCTAATATTTTTCAATAATAATGCTTATAAAGTACATTAAATCGATAAATAAAACATTACACACACTACTATGTATTTGACACACACAAACAAGTATTTGCCACACGCATACATGTATTTTGTGGTCAAATTGTATCTTTTGACATAGAGTTTGTTTGTTTCTTTTGCATATTGGCTTCGAACGGTTTATGCATTGAGCCAGTGTCAAGTTTTATATGTTTACCCTATGGTGAACATATAAAACTTCATACAGAAAAAAAAATATAGTAAACATCACAAACATATAAATAGATGACTATACATCTATTTACTGTGGTCTTACTGAATGTCACAAGATTTTCGATTTCAATAATTTCATATACTTACAGGTAAAATAAGTGATTTTGAGTGATAAGTTACAATGCAATGCAATATACAAATGTGCTATCGTTCTATATTTAACGAAAGTTCTGCAACAGTAATCTGAATGAAAAATTTCATCATACAGGTAAAAAATATATAAATCTGTTATTGCTAGTTCAAAGATCTTTTGTATTTTTTATTGTGGAGGCTAAACTAATATTTTTTAGCGTTGGCGAAATCTGTGGTTATAGTAAGTAGGTAGTAATATAGTCTTTGACAATTGAACCTTAATGTTTGAACATTATATTTTAATAAATTATGTTAAATAACTTCTATTTGAAATTTATTATGGTCGAATTTCGACCACTAGGCGACCACTAGTTATATATGATTAGCTATTCTGTCGGTGCTCGGTGGCGTAGTGAATAAACGCCGCGGCCCGCGATCGTTGTCGTTAAGCAACTTCCGCAACGGGTCGGTCACGGGATAGGTGACCAAAAAATTATTATCTCGAGCTACTCCGTGCTTTGGAAGGCACGTTAAGCCGTTGGTCTCGGCTGTATTTGCAGTCGTTAATAACCTCCAATCCGCATAGGGCCAACGTGGAGGGTCATGGCCCATCCTCCTTAACCATCCATAAGGAAGGCCTGAGCCCCTGTAGTGGGGACGTAAAGGGCTGATGATGATGATGATGAGCTGTTCTCTTGCGAATTCACCCGCGTAAATTACAGCTTATGTCACCCGCGTATGTTGTAGTTATCTTCCAGTAGGTGAAAGAATTTTCATGGTCGGATCGGTATTTCCGAATATATCCTCCTGCAAACAAACAAACAGAGTTAGAAAGTTTACCATGTTATAACATTATATACTACGTATCGCACAAAAAAAAAATTGTAGATAAATTACAAGCAAGGGTGAGCTTATTTGTATAGAGATCTCTTCCAGCCGACCAGGCGGTGTTGGAGATCAAGCAGTAACGGGTGACTGACAAGTGCATAATTGTAAAATTTATTGTGAATTAATATTAACAGTACTACATGTAGGTTATTTTTTGCTATGTAATATTACTTTACTTTGTATTTTATGCCAAATAAACGCCTTCCATTCTATTCTACATAAAAAATACATAATTGAACAATATTATATAATACACATAATATATAAATACATAAGTAAGAAATAATGACTACGAAATTACGAATAAGGACATTGCGCTAGAAAATGCTCCTTAAGTTTAGTTTTGAAATATATGATAATGGGACATCCTCGAATATTTAATGGAAGTTTGTTCCATAGTCTAATAGCTCGTACAGAAAAGGAGTTGAAGAGAAAGTTGGTGTTACTTTTAGGCAGCTCCAAAGTTTTAGTGACACAGAACCGCCTGGGACGAAATGGGAGAGATAGCTACTGGAAACGGGAATTCAGGTATGCGGGTGTATTTATGTTTCCAGAACTGCCAACAATCATGTTCTGGCATTAATTTGGATTGACCAAGAGACCAAATGAAGCCGCCCATTCCTGAATCTCTATTTAAAGCATCAATGGTATCCAGAGTATTGTGGATAGAGGAGTTCCTATAGATTTTAAGGTCATCTACGTAAAGATGAAAGAAGAAGAAATAATAGAAGAGATATTATGTATAATAAAAATAGAGAAAAGTAAAAGTGAAAGAACACCTCCTTTTGGTTTATCGGCTGACAATTTTAGTCAGTCAGAAGAAGAATCATTGATTGCACTGAAAGCGTTCAAAAACATATGATCGGAACCAATCAATGGCAGAAGAGGTAATATTAAGCGAGCGGAGAGTACTAAGCAAAATGTCAAAGTTAACGCAATCGAATGCACTGCTAAAATCCAGAAGAACCAAGCATATAAGTTTCGTATTATCTATAGCATGACGAATATCTTGAGTTCTGTCAACGGTGCACCATCTGTGAGCAGGATGGAAACCAGGTTGATAAGGAAGAGAGTTAGATAAGAGAAAAGAGTAAAGCTGTTGGTGAGTGACATATTCAAGTACCTCAGAGAGAATAAGGGGAATAAAAATATGACGATATTGATTAAGTGAAGAAGGGTTATGAGTTTTAGGAAGAGGTATGAAATGAGCTCCTTTCTAAGATGCAGGAAAGACATTGTTTTCTAAAGAAAAATTTATAATGCGAGTAATTGGAACATAGATAAAAAAATACTATTTCTATTTTTATAATTCTTGTAATACTTTATTTTTATAAACTATCTTTTACCTTGTCTTTTGCTTCATCCGCGTTATATTTACTTTAGACAAGAAAACAGTAACCAAAATACGCTTAAACAATTATTTATTTACTATATTGAATACAAAATCCCAATTTACAGTATCATGGTTTTATATTTAACAGTGACGGAGTTTCATATAACCTTTACTTTTCTCATTTCAACCCTTTTATCACAATAAAAGGATTAATAAAAGAGATGCTAAAATGATTTTATTTTGAAATGCGACACATGGCCAATATCCATCGACAGTTCTATTCCAATAAGAGCACAGCTGATGATGCGCAGACGCATGGGCGTTATAAAAACTCTTGCGCGTTGCAACGGCTTACGTATTCCGTGCGCACAGACCATACACGCAGCCACACCGTGAATGACCGGTGACGTAATGTAAGACTATTTCTAACCCGACGACTCGTAGGTGTGTAAAAATTTACTATGATGGAACTTTGGGAGCTTGATCTGCTATGCGGCAGTTAAGCAACTATCGTAATGGCCTGTCATAGGAGATGGGTGAACAAAAATTTATTATCTCGAGCTTCGGAAGGTAAGTTTGTTGCTGGGTGATAAAGGCTGCATGTGCAGTTGTAGTCAACCAGTAATCCGTACTGGGCATAATGGTGGGTTACGGGCCGTTCTTTCTATTTTATCCTGTCTATTGGGAAGGTCTGTGCCTCAGCAGTATGGGGATAGTCTGATGACGATAAGTATTGCCGTGAAAAGTCCTTTAGGGTCTACATCCCAAATAAATTATGCATTTGTGTTTCTTATGAAATTTTGAAACGAAAGATACATTAATATAAAAGATCTTTTTTATTTTGCTCTTTAGTTATGGAGAAAATTAGCTGTAATAAACTGATAGACAACCGAACGCCCTGTAGGGGTGACACTTTCCTTTTTTAATACGTAACTGTAGCACTGAAACCATTTCTAATTTTACAGAAATTAAAGATTAGAAATTCTAAGAAAAATTGGTAACTTCACAGTGAAAGAAATATTAATTTGTCATTGAACTTTTTCATACCCACAACACGTTCTTCTCGCATGTAAAATGACGCTCGCTGATCTTGTGTGTCAGCCAAACGATTATTTTATGCTTTAATATGATAATTAATTATACTTTTAGAGTGTCTGTTAATTAGTTTTTGGAAAATTAGGTATACAGCATATCGCTATGAGGTAGAACAAAGTCCATTGACGAATAAAAATCACCGTTCAACTAATTCTCATGTTAAGTCTCGAGTTCATTCGAAATTAACGAGTAAATGATTTATTTTTTTAATTCGGGGAGCTTTGTAAGGTTTTTCTTTAACACTTAAGTTCCTAAACATGACTTATGATATTTATTAAAGCTTTTCATTTACAATTTAAACGCAGGAAAATTAGATTATGGTAAGTAACCATAATTTTTTATATCTCTTAATTATAGATATCAGTATTCATTGAAAATATTAACGGTTATTACTATTAGCAATAGAAATTATTAACTTATTTTTTTTTATTATTGGCTTATCTGTGCATTTTGCACAATTCTGCAAAAGTCAAGTAAATAAATTAATTTTTACATGTAAAATGAAAATGAAATTAATGAAAGGTGGCGATAATTCCCTGTCTACTTTAAACTACAAAACTATTAACGTAACAGTGACTAAGAAAAATTGGCAACTCGTTATTTAAAAGATTCATTACACGTTCCTTGGACATTTTTTATTTTTCATGTTCTTGTCGCATGGTAGATGACGTTATCAATCTTGCTGATTAGTATGCTTTCATATATTTCATTAATTTTGAAAATTAGGCACACAATCAAATGGTAAATAAATATTTAATTATAGATTAAGTAATAAAATTTATTCTTTTTGAAAAATCAGTATCATTTTATCTTACGAAAATGTAACATCGTGGTTGGTAAATCGCTTCATACCCTTACTGTGAAGAGATCGAAGAACTACTAAATGGGTTTTTTGAATTCCTTCCCTTTTCTCCGTCTACCAATTTAAAGGGCCGGGCGTTAATGGTTGCACTTTAGTTCTTTAACAATACTTCTGTTAAATTTTTGTTCTAATAAATAATGTAGAGTCACATAAGATATAATTTATTTATCTCAATTAGGAAATAAATAAAATAATAAAACTATTTCATTGCATCGCAAATCTATGGCAGGGACATTTTACAGAGAATAATGATAATTAACGTAAAAACGGCTTTTCCAACATTAAAAATAATGTAGTCTGGAGTTGACGTATTTAATGATAACATTATTAACTTCTATAAATATATCTATAAGTCTCCTCAAATAACAAACCGAACATAAATTGGGAATTCGAGAATCATTAACATGAAATGTCCTTTGAAGGGTAATATATTCAATTGAATTCTATTTTTAATGAACAGTACAGTACGTATGTACCTAAGAGTGAGTTTATAATATCAACAACAATAATAATAATAACCCAATAAAGGACAGTTTTGATAATATTTTTACACAACTGCTCAAAAATGAGTGCATTATAGTGTTTAGGGTTAAAGTACGATAAGAATTTCTTTATTCCATTATAACTTTTGAAAACATTCCCGGATTATAGGATATGATTATATTAATGTATAGGATATGAGTAGAAACTTTATATCATCCCGAGTGACATAGGCTATATATTTTATTGTATATCGAATATGGCGGATGTATATCTTTAAAAAAAATACGAAAAACACTTTTTTTTAATCTTTAATTAGGAAAGGAAAAAATTAAATTAAAAACACGATTGCCAAAATAGAACTAAAGCAACAAGTTTAAATAAAATTGTCATTGCAATCATGGACCTCTTTGGTAACAAACGTTCCACAGAATTGCATTAAACTTTATTAGATTTTAATGCCATAGAATGTAATAGGACTATATAGGAAAATATGTAATTTTCCTGACTACTTAACTAGATTATCATTTTATAAATTTAAAATGTCGTTTAGTGTCAAAACAGCGTTATCACAGCTGGGACGTATTTTTCGCGCGTGACGTCATAATCACGGCATCGCGTCGTGGCGAGCGTGTGATGTGGTCGTGGCGGGCGGTTGAGGCGTGGTCCGTCCGTCCTGACGTCATCCCTGTTGAAAAATAACCATTCCAAATTTGAATTGCGAATTGGATTATGAAATAGGCATTTTATTTTCAAGTAAAAACTTTTTCGACGTAACTACAGAGTTTTTACTATTCCGTTTGAAAATGGAATGTTATGCTGTCTTTTGGGGCTCGAATCAGTTCGAATGATGAAACAGATGAAAAATTAGAATATCTATAAAGTACATATATAATTTAAGAGAGAATTTACATTTATTTTAAGTAGAACTTTTAAAACATATTGAATTCTCATTTAGTCTGTTTCTTTAAAAAATCCTCCCAAAAAGCAATCTCCTGTTTTGTTTAAGAACCATATTTTTTTGGAGATCGCAATTTGCATTATAAATTTCCCGGAAAATGTTATTATTTTTTGATAAACAAGTTTGTATTTTTAAAGAGTAGGCTATAATTTTCGGAAGTAATTGGATGCAGTTAAGGTCAAGTTTGACTCGCCGAATGGTGACGACGACCTCTGCCTTTGGGGAAATTCCATTTAACTCAAATTACTGCTGCTGACTCAAACCTAACTCTACGTAATGGCTAGTTAAAGTTTCATATTTATTTGTATATTCAGTTTGCTAGGGAAACTCTACATTTTACAATCTATGAATCATATTACCAATATTAATTTATTAAACTTTATTGACGAGTAAAGAATTGGTACATAAGGCAGACTTAATGCTAAACGATTCTCCCTCAGTCTACCTTTAGGAAAAACGATAAACGCGATGGCGGCTTAAAGTAAAATTTGTGAATAATTAACAAACTTAAAAATTCTTGGACCTAATTCTAAATTTAATTTAAATTTAATTATTATTTTATGTTTCTTTGAGAATAACTACCATTCTAAGTGCTTATAACTTATTATGTTACACGTGACAATTTTTAGGTAATTAAGCATTTGAATGTTAAAAAAATACTAATTTCTGATAATTAGGCTATTATATCCTCATTATTTTATGGAGGAACAACATAGAAGAGTCGATATAAATAATTAATTGTAAGCGAAATAAATCACTTAGAGAAATACACCTGTTTTACTAGTATGTAGAGCAAACTTTTTCATTTTTAAGATGATAAGATATTTATTGTCGTGTGTGAATTACTTTAAATTTAAAGCTTGTTTATTTTGATTTCTTATTGCAAAAGTCTTATGACTTTTTCGGCATCACTAGAACGATAAGAGAGTTTGCTATCGTAACGTGTGCTTATTCATGCTGCGGCCGCAGTCGTCAGCGGAGCATCGTACCCCCTACCACGCGTCATCATACATATAACGCCACTAATCCTAGTAGTGCTTACAGTGTATAGTGGAGTGAGAAAAGTGAAACGACAAAGTAAAATGAATAACTTGTTTTTTTAATTTCTCCTTCCAATAACATAACCACTTAACGCTAATCACTACTTAAGTAGTAAAACAGTCTTAAAGATGAGTAGAGCTATGAGAGATCTGGATCACAGTCTTTATGTGAGTTCAGTGTGTCACCGGTAAGGGGACCACCGGGGAGGGTAGCAGCCTGAGGACGGGTGCGGGTGGCGCGCGTTCCTTTGCGTGTCTCTTGACGTGTTTGGCGAGGTGGTCGGATCGCATGAACCGGCGGCTGCACACTCTACAACCGAATTTCTTTTCGCCCGTGTGCGTCCGCTTATGGCGGGACAACTCGTCGGACCGGGAGAACCGTCGCTCGCAGCCGGGCCACGCGCAGCGGAACGGACGCTCGCCGGTGTGCGTGCGAGCGTGTGCTTTTAAATGCGATGACTTGAAGTAGTTCTTTCCACATCCTGGATATGAACACTCGTAGAGACGACGTCTGGCCGCTGGCGCTGGGGCTACAAGCCACAGAGCGGTGGTCGGTAACAGGGCACCTGGCACTAGGACGGCGGGGGCCGGGCGTGGAGCCAGCGGCACCCAGCCAGGTGTCGCTGCCGCTACGGGCGCTTGAGAGATCTGCGGGGTGGGCGGTACTCGCTGTTCCGATTGAGGTGGGGGTTGGCACTCAGGGTGAGGTGAAGGGACACGCGCTTCTTCCACTTTAATGACGGGAGGGCTCACTGTGGGCACGGGGGCGGCCGAGGTCACTGCCGCGTTTTGAGCTTGACTCGCAATGTATTTTGCTTGAGAATATGTGTGGCCGCGGTTCATTTTGAATTTTAGTGTTTTCAGAATGTTCATGTCACTGGGGGGCGGCGGCGGCAGGGGCTCGGGGCTGCAAGTGCCATCCTTGTGCGCACGCATGATGACCGAGGGCCGGCAGGGTTCGGGTGGTGGCGTAGCCAACAACAGACGTTCCAGCTCGCAGCGGGCGCGTTTGCTGCATTCTTCCTCGCCCTCCGAGTCTGATGGCTGTGGTGTCACCACCCCCAGGGGTGGCAACTCCCGAGCACGCTTTACGGCAGCCTTCTTTATGGGCAACTCGATCTGTGGGACAAAGACAGAAGCATAAGTGAACGGTCGCTACCTCGGCCTAGCACGCGCACGATGCGTGATCGCGCTGCGCGCTCTTACCGTGCTTTCGATTGCACAAATGGCACAGATTTATTCGACTGTATATTTCAACACATTTTTTGTTATTAACGGCAAAGACAACTATATTTTTTTTTATTTAATAACAAACAACAAAACTCCATGAAACTCACTTTGTTTTCCATTAAAGGAGGTGTGGACGGCGGTGAGAGAGGACCGCAAAGTTCAAGCAGAGTAGACATTATGATTAAAATTATAACATTCAACGGAATAAAACTTTCTTTTTTAATTCAGAAAACTTATTGTTTTGGCTCGCGTCTCCGCTCTTCCGAGGCGTTCGGTTCGGTCAGCGGTAGGCAAACGTATAAACCGCTCCGCGAGTCGTCGCCGCACGAAGCATGGGTACACGCGGGGCGCGCGGGGGTGTCGGCCAATGGGAGCGGGCGGCGCGGCCGAGTCGACCAATGGCGCGGCACTGATCACGCAGCGAGCGCGTGCCAGCGCGTGGTGTTCACGTGCCCACGGACTGACGACGAGGTCGCACTCCGCGTGACGTCACCGGCGCGCCCCCGCATGACGTAGCGAGGGGCGCGGGCATCGCAAGGTCGCTATTGCGAGCCGCTGCATCGATGACATCCGTCTGCATGCGGTCTTATTACTATTTGACAGTGACTGACTGCTGACGTAGAGTTATTAAATTTGACTTTCTAAATTAGTCAGTAGTAGTCAATGCAGATATTGATAGTAATTTATATTCTCAATTAAATCTTTGAAACATATTGAAGGTTTTTGTGGACGTGTATTCGGTCAGCTGTTTAGTAACCTTGCTTGATTAGATTAAGTGATAGAGTGACTTGGAAATCACGTGGCATTGTTTTTAGGATATTCTATATTTACAAATGTTTACTTGTCTGGTCGGGTGTCTGAATGGAGTGATGGGGTGGTAAAACTGTTGTTACTCTACTTAGAAACTGCTAAGTCGTCAATTCATCATCTATGATAACGACATTTTTTTCTTTACCATATATAAAGTTATAATGTTGGTTACAGTAGGATATTATCACATTAATTAAAACTTTCTTTTTCAAATTAACTATTCTAAGTTGATATTAAATCTACCTACAATATTCTTATGTGACTCTACATTTGGACAAACAAAAAAACCGCAATAATTTAACTATACATGACAATTATGATACTTTAAAAAATGATATTGCTCTAATCGATTTTATGTTTAAAACGTTTTGATATGTAAGTAAAATCATGTGTATCAATTGCACTGAGTTACTTAAACTATGATAAGTCCTAAAGATACAAATACAATTTTATATTCAAACAAGTGGATTTATTTATTGTTAATATTTGTGTAACCGCACGAACGAAACACCTTTAAAATTTTGTAATAAAACACCACGACGCAAAATTTGCGCATCAATTTGTGTTGTGTTCGTACTGTATTAATAAGTATGTAGTGAGTGCGTGTGCGCTGCCTGTGTGAGTGAGTGATGCGTAAGCGCAGCGCGGGAAAGTGAGCGGCCACGCCACGCGCCGTCTGTGTGATACGATACGGTGATTGGTTCATTATATAGGCGGTAGCGATTTCTAACGTGCATGAGTCAGCGACAACATGATCGTCTTTATGCTTACGGTTATTTAGCTAAAGCAAGTAAGATAGTATGCTGCCTATTGCCTGGAGGATTTCACGGGGTACTACACTCCTATTCTCCAGTTTAACTTTTTTGTATGAAATAAAACAAAGAGAAAAACGTAGTCTTCGCTATGTTTCTTGCCCGTTATTCTTAGAACAAGGCCTTCCGCTATATATTTGCTAACCGATGGCACAGTTTTCAATGTTGGCCAATGCATGTAAGAACCTAGGCTGAATAAATAACTTTGAATTTAAATTAATCAAGTGATTTCATTCAATGAATAAATAAATAAAGAAAATAAATCTTTGAAAAATGCTTGACTACTTGCTAGCCGCAATCAATTTTGGATCAATCAACTATCCCCAAATTCTTCGTCATCTGTCTTCTATTCGGATATATTCAAGTGAATGGAAACTTCACTTGAAGTGAAGTAAATGTAGCTAAAGTCACCTAAAATAAATAAAATAGATAATAAAATATTAATAACAGACTTCTTTGTGACTTAAAGATTAAAGTAATTCGTTTTCTAAGAAAAACAGTGAAAAGTAAATAAAGAGGTATATAACCTCTTTTGACAGTGACAGGTAATAAAATTAGATATTGTTTCTGAATTTTCCATTCACTAAAGTTGGTAAGTAATTAATTATTTTTCAAAACCATATTTTAAGGTAGCATCGTGAAAGTGAAATTAATAAAAAAATTTAGTATTTATTTAATATTCCTCGAAGTTTACATCTTATACCACGCCGCACTGCATGTGTGCGTCCGTTGAACTCGGTATGCTTGTGTGCGTGTTTTGTTCGGGAAACGCGCCTCTGCGGTGACGTAGTTGCAGTTACTCATTGTCGTTGCCAGGCCCGATTTCTTTCGTGTTTACTTCCTTCTAGAAAGTACTGTGGACGGTACATTTAGAGGAACATATTTTTATGTAATCACTGATTTTCCTCTTGAAGTTTTTCGTCATTATTTCGTTACTTTTCAAAGTTAATACTATAAATGGCTCCCGCATTGTTTACTTAAAATAAATAGCGAGAATATTTTTCTAGTCTATGAAAATAATGTACCTACCAACAACACACTGGCTGCTATTATATAATATTTTAATGTAATTATCGATAATTTATTGAATACCTATACTATTTAATGAAATGAAAAACCGATAAAATTGGTCGAACAGTGTTTATTTAGATATGATACTTAAACAAGAAATTAAATAAAAAAAAAGTCACAGCTAAGTATATAAATAATATTACAGTAATAGAATAAAGTCAATTAGATATATATTTATTGTTTAATGAAACAAAATTATGAAATTAGAATATCATTCGTTTTTTTTAAGTCCCTCAGACCCGAGAAAAAAAAAAACTATTTTTTTATGCGAAGAAATGGTCGGGAATTGAACCTGGATTTTCAGAGATCGTGTTTTGCTATACTTTGATCGCGGTTTGCAATTTATATGGTAAATCGACTCAGAATCGAACACGAAACTTCAGGGATTGCTGTTTTCGATACTTTGAAATCCGGCGTGCAAGCTACTCCATAACAGAGATCCTTAGATTAAGCAGAAATCGCCTAAATAGGTAAGCCGTAAGAATGAAACCGAAATATTCCTTAAATATAAAAGATTATAGAAAGCTAGTAATTTAGTTATTCTTATTTATCGTGACTCTACATTTATTTTTAAGAATGTACACAAGCCGCTAACGCCCTCTGTTGAGGTGCACGATGATTACGTAGCAATCTGTTGAAATAGCGCGCCCGCTAAAACAACACACTTACAAAGCGCTACGTACTTCATGCTTTTGGATATACGTAATGGTTATATTATGATCGTGTAGATGGCTTTACTTACTCTTGCAGCCAGTGTGTTGTATCTTTTTAAGAAATAGAGAAGCTTTTATTTAGTACCTCTATTTTTACAATTACTTTGAGTTGATTACATTACTGTTGTATGCGTATTGAGTATTTTGATAATTTTGACTAAAATCCAAAATAAAACGCATTTATGCAAACTGTCCTCGCAATGGAAACCTTCAAAGGACATTTTTTTAATTATTGGGTATGATGAGTGATACGATATGACGATAATATTAGTAACCCGATATTACGATATTTTTAGTAATACGATAATTTAAGTATTCATTTATTACAATCGAAGATATATCTCTATGACCGTCGGGCAAACAGACAAACACTGGAATTTTTTAATGGGATTCCGCTGGCAACCTTTAGTATGTATAAAGTAAGATACACTTCACACTATCTAAGAAATTGCAGTCGTAACTAAACAGTACTTTTATGTTTATAAGTTCACTAATCAAAAATTATTTTTTATTTAATTTGCATTAATACCCAAACTGTCAACGTGGATGTCAACTTAAACAGCCTAAAAAACCCAGTTGACGAGATAAAATAATTGGTACGTCAATTTTGTAACAAAACATAAGCTCATTCTAACAACGTAGAAAAGATTTCAACGAGTCACAAACGTATAATTTTGTTTTTAATTCTGAATTATGTTCGACTTTATTTTTTTTTAATTTACTAGATTTTTTATAATTAATGTTTAGTTAAAGATACTATTGATTTATTTTAATATTGACGGCTAACATAAGTCCCCTTCGTTCACCTTGTTTTTTTAAAGTTTTGGTTATTGGGTCAACCTTATTATAACTGGGATAACGACATTTGTTTTGTTTGTCCGTCAGATAGATTGTTGTTTATTTTTCTCGTAATTATTAAATTACTGCAATGCATTGAGTTAAAATGTCACATGACGTCACGCTTAGGTACTCTCTTATTTTCTACAAAAATGTCTGTTATGGAAGCTATTTCTTAAAAAAAAAAGTTTCTAATATTTTTCTAATATCTGACTAAGGGATTTAATAGATTTTTTTTTTTACCCAGTCGTCATCGTTATTCAAAAAGTCAGCGTATGTTACTCTCTATTTTTTGCTTTATTTATTACTATTTAACTGTATTGATTATTTCAATTTCCAAAAGATTGTGCAAGTTTATTTGGTAAGTTTACTTTTTAAAATTTAATATAATATTTATTTTGTAATAATAAAAATTAATTAAAATACTAATCGATTGCTCCTATAACTTCTAGTCTATGTCAATTAAGGTGTCATTCATAGCTACTACTGCCTAGTGTAATGCACTGTACTGAGATAACGTGTACGACGCTTTAATATAACACAGAAGAGAAGTGTGTTCTGTGTTTCTTAATAACTATACAAGTGTGAGTCAGATTCGCACACGAAGGTAACCGTGTCGGAAACGAGCAAAAAAATCACGCTTGTTCTGCGGGAATCCCCTTAAATGTTTATTTTATTCCGGTTATTAGTATTCGTGTGAAAATTTCAACTAACTAACTTTCACGGTGACAGAGAGACAGTCATAGTAATGGGTTTCCCGTTTTACCTTTTGGGTACCTAACCCTAAAAATTGGATATCTCTGTTTTGGTGAAAATACTGGCAAATCTGTTTCCTATGAAAATGAAAAGCGTAATTATTCAAGTAAGCTTATTACAAGTACTTTTGATTTGTCCAATTTTTGTCATTTAGCTGACAAAAAGAACAAACGAAGGACTTACCAACTTTATATAAGAAGTAATGGCATTTACATTAATCATGTCATTACACAAATAATACGTATTATAATAATAAAATAATTATCAATATCTGTAGGACATTGCATAGGTACATATAATTAGTCACTATAGATCAAAGCGAAGGCTTTTATCCTTAATATAATCATAAAATTAATAATAGCCTTTACTCGTAAGTATGTTCTTTCCATAATTAAAAAAAAAATGAAACTTTAATAATAATCAGAGTTTTGTGCTTATATTATAACCCCTGTAACTTCGTTTTGGAGTAAACTAGAAGCCTCCGTTTTTAGTCATCAAGTGGGCATCACATTAGGAGACACATTACCAAATCACAATAAATTAGAATAAGTACTTTAAGAATTATTGCAATTTAAAATACCTTCATTTTGTCACTGACTGACGCATAGATCATCAAAATTCTAATCAAAAATTCTACTTCTAGATGTCCTATGGCTCCAAACTTTGAACTCTGTTATAATTTTTCATACAAAGTAAGGAAAAAATAATTATGAAATAATTGACCCGTTTTTTAGATTTCTATATTATTTATAACTGTAGAGCATTTTGAAAATATCCGTCAGTGTGTTGCTTTTCTTTTTTTTTTTATTAATGGCTTATCTGCGCATTTCGCACAATTCTGCCAATGTCAAGTGAATAAATAAATTTCTACATGTAAAATGAAAATGAATCAGATAAATGAGTGATTGACATTAAACACAAAATAAAGAGCATTTTAAAAACATTAACCAAAGAGTAAATAAAATTTACATAACTAAAATCTATGACAAGGTAACTATTAAAATATGAAAAAAAATATTAAAGTTATTTACATTTGGACATAATTATGCACACCATAGATATATTAATCTATGCGGAGTACAGAGTGGCCCAATGAACGATCAACAAAAGGAATCAAATAGGCTTCGTTAATATATCCAAAGTTATAATGATCGATACATAAGAGACAAGGGCTAAGTTGATTCTTCAGCATTTACTCTCGTAAGGGTCGGTCACGGGTTGGGTGACCAAAAAAATGTTACATTAAACCTTTGGTCCTGGCTACACCTGCAGTCGTTAATACTCTCCAATCCGCATTGGGCCAGCATGGAGTGTCATGGCCCATCCTCTCTAATCTTTCATAAGGAAGTCCTGCAGTGGGTATGTAAAATGCGGATGATGATGATGAAGCATATGTGGTACTTTCGAGAACGACATCTCTAACCTCTTTATATCTAATCAATGTCAACTTTGGTTGTATTCTGAATATAATAGATAGACGCATTCATGATCATATGATTTATCGAAAACCAATACATTAACGCCTTTTTAGCTCGGTGGCGTAGTGGATTAGCGCCGCGGCCCGTGTTCGTAGTCGTTAAGCAATTTTCGCAAGGATCGATCACGGGATGGGTGACCAAAAAATTATTATCTCGAGCTACTCCGTGCTTCGGAAGGCACGTTAAGCCGTTGGTCCCGGCTGCATTTGCAGTCGTTAATACCCTCCAATCCGCATTGGGCCAGCTTGGAGGGTTATGGCCCATCCTCCTTAACCATCCATAAGGAAGGCCTGAGCCCCTGCAGTGGGGACGTAAAAGGGCTGAAGATGAAGATGAACGCCTTTTAAAAAAGCTGCTCTTACAGAAATACTTATAGGTACTGAACTAATCGACTTGGTTTACGTTGAGTTCATAACGGCAAAAGAATTGCATTGCGAGACTTCTGCACTTTTGTATATGTAATGTTTTTGATACAAATGACAGGAGTCACTGGCAGAAACAAAGGTCAACGACGACAAATTATAATCAGTGCGTGCTTTAAAGCAAACAAAAGTTTGAAAAGCTCTTACTCTTTTTTACCTTTTATCTTTTTCATATTATAAAGCCATATATTTATTTTTTACTAGTTTTACTTATAGTTTTGTTCTGCGTTAAATGAAATGAAACGTTCATTTGACGTAAATCGGAATTGTCTAAACAAATTGATGGTTACAAATACTTTTGAAAGCTATTAGGTAATTTCAAATGAAAGCGTTGAAAGATAACTGCAATCTTTCGATATTTAATATATATTTTTGAAAGTTTTGGTAAGGATATACTTTATATACATTGTAAACCCAATTGCGCTCATTGTTATTATTCTAAAAATAACATTATAACTCATTACGATGGAAAAAATACTAAGAATAACTTACTTGATTGCTTTTGTATTTATAACTATTTCATAAAATGGTTATATTTTTTACTACCACAAATTTTACAAATTTCACTAAGGTGACTATTACACGATGTAAATAAATTCCTCCGTTATTGGGTTACCGATTTTTTTTATGCGTGGATTTACTCAAAACTCTCCATACAACATAAAAAATATCATGTGTCCAAGAAATTGGGTATGACTTAACTTCAGTGGACTTAAGTTGTAGATTGCATGAAGAGACTTACCTCATTATAAGTTTATTCTCCAATTATTTTGTAAAAAACCGTTTAATTCGACGGCGAGCACTATCACAGCATAGAGGTTCAATTACATAAAATCTACTTCAATATGTAATAGATTTTATTTCATAAAATCTCTAAAAGGGCTTTATAGTTCACATATCACTTTTGGTCTTTATACATATCCTTGATCTATCTTTCTGTATTAAATATGTAATTAATTTTTAAATATCAATGTAGTGTACTTGTCATTACGATTGCACAGATAATGAGGATTGCTTAGTGCATCAAGTAGTCTTAATCTGGTATAGGGAGAGCCACAACATCATTTCCAATGACTCTTTTCATCCACCTTTTCCACTACAAGCTGATTGTTTTCGATCTATACGACCAAAGTAGGCAGGTTTTGAGCTATAGCTGGTCGAAATCGATGTATCGTTAAGAACAAGAATTATTTATTTGCAAGTAGGTACACATTCATCCCGTTTGGGCATGCAAATTATAAATTTGTCAGTAGCCAATAGTAATTAAAATGAATTTAAAATAATAATCAAATTGAATAATCAGCAAAAACAACAATTTAATCTGTTCTTTTTGCTGTCCACGGTATACTGATATACTGGTACACGGTATGCTGTACACTTTGACGCGTCAAAATAAAAACGAAAGTTACGCTTTTTTATATTATTAAATTTATCTCAAAATATTTCTATTCATTTTTTATTAAACCCTCATAAATATCAAGCTACAACTTAGTCCGGAAAAAATGCAAATTAATTAGGAGCTTTATTCTTATATGGTCTTGAAGTGTTGCAAGTATTCAACAGATTCATTCAATTAAATTTTTCCAGATATTAATGACAACAATGTTGTTACATATTTTATCGTTTAGATGACATGATTTCTTTTTAAATATTGCAAATATTAAAATGACTTACTAGTAAATAATTTTATTATTTATTGTGAAAATAATTGTTTACATCATCATCAGCCTTTTTACGTCCCCACTGCAGGGGCTCAGGCCTTCCTTATGGATGGTTAAGGAGGATGGGCCATGACCCTCGAGATAATATTTTTTTGGTCACCCATCTCGTGACCGACCCTTGCGAAAGTTGCTTAACAACGACGATCGCAGGCCTCTACGCCACTGAGCTACTTCCGAAAACAATTGTTTACATCTAAATATAAAAAAGTGCTATGTTATAACAGGGATTTAGGTTTCAGTTTATAAATTATCGTAAGGCGTTTTCAATTCGGGATATACCTATTATTAAAATCGGCAGTGACTACAAATTTTGTTCTACTTTAACCTTTTTGTTTAACTGCTATTTAGAGATTTTGGCGCAGGCTTCAGTGATTTGGATCCTGATGATTTATATATAAACAGTATTCAAGAATGTATTTAAAAATTATAAAACACATTCGCTAATTAAGAAACCAATGAGGTGGGAGAACCAAAAAACTATGGCAGAGCTGCTGAAGATGTGGCAAAAAAAGGAACTTTTGGCAGACGAATTTTTCACTAGAGAAATTAACATATTGGTGTATTTTAAGTATAAATAAAGATACGCCACGAGACCTGCTGCTTTAACAATGGCAAAAACAATGATCGATTTCAAAAGGATAATGGTTAAGATCAAATATTAAATAAAACTCCTCAGAAACTTGTTTAGCCATGTTGATGATATTATGCATATTCGCTGGGTATTAGTAAATTTGGAATTCTCAATATTTTGTAATAAATGAGCTCGTATGTCTTTTTTATTTTTATGATGATTCCAAGAATAGCATTGAAATAAAAAATATTTAAATATTTAATGAATGATATTTCTAAATTTCGAAATATCCCAATAATTTGCCATCGCGAATTTTATGGTAACTTTTCGGCAATTTTGAGTTCAATTAAAAAGTTAAGCAAAATTTACATGAAGGGAAGCAGATTAAAATTATTACGTGTAATACAAATTATAATAAATTAAAATAATTAATACCAATTCAAAATTTAATTGATATTGGACATTGTTTATAGGTATTATTATAGGTAATTTTATAAAAGTATTGTTTGTTTCCCAATTGTTAATAAAACGAAACAAAATTTCAACTTATAAATACCCTTTTGATAATCTATTTTGCGACAATTATAATAATAAAGAATCTTAGCTTTTCTTTTGTTTCAATATTTTATAACAACTTAAGTTTAGTTTGGATTGAAATCTGAAAAGTGACCTATTTTAATGAACTATGTAAGCCTTTTATCATTGATAAATTTATTACAAAATTAAACATAAAATGTATTGTGATTGTCACATTTAAAACTTTTAAAAATTAGGTAAGTTACAACGTGATACAGAGTGGAACCAAATTTCATACTTGTATGGGCAATCTCCTTTTCTTTTTAACAAGTCGTTTTCTTCGTCAAGGAAAGCGCAAGAAAAACTGAGTGTCATCCAAAATTTTTCAGTATTTATTTGTTTACATTGACGCATGTGCATCGCTATGTACAAGTTAAGGCTTCGCGGGGGCGAATGGGCGGCGCTTGAGACGCGCCGCCTTCCCGCGACCGCCGCCTCTGTAAACTAGTGTCGCGTCGCGAGCCGACCGCGCGTGTTGTGTCCAACGTGATCGCGTGTGCAGTGACATGTGTACAGCGAGATAGGTCATGTCCCGCCGTAAGCAGAGCAACCCCAAGCCACTAAAACGTAAGGAGGATTGTGTTTGTGACAGTGTTTTGTTTATGGCAGCATTCTTTATTTGAATTTTTGTTTTTTTTTCCGAGCTTTTCCTAACAGGAGACGGAAGAGTTCGAGTTGCGTTTGTTTTGAAAGTTTGTTTATGGCTTACTAGTTGTTTGTGTAACATTCTTTATTTGAAAAATATGTGGAAACTTTTTAAAGACCGATATGGAGTAGAATTATCATAAATAGTATATTTATGATGAATTTTATGCTACAAACAGTAATTAGTCATAGGCAGATGTTAAAAGAAAATTTATGTCATTTTATAAACAAAAAGTTAACTGGTAATTTTATCATAAAGTTTACAATTTACTGCTAAGGAGATTTTTTCCTTAACAATAATATAACCAACAGTACAACATCGTTCTACGTAAAATAAAATAAATTTACTTAAGTCAGTTAAAATATAAATTAATATTAATATGCTGTCGAGAGTATTAAGATTGTTTCCTAGTTATAAGAGAAATCTAACGTAGTCACTGATAACGATCATAGTTCAAATAATGGTAGATAACGGGAACATTTATTACATCAAAAACAAGATAACATTTATGAGATAATAATTATTAATACACCATTTTAAATAAAAATACATATAATCAAGTAGCCCTCACATGCTCTCTTAATAAGTTTGTTTAAAAGATATTTGTATTTTCAAGTTTCATTATGATATATTTGTAAATATAATTATTAGCTGTAAATAAAAGCAATTTTCATTTTACAACACTATTATTTTCTTGGAATTTACTTAGAAAGTTTAATACTTTCTTAGTTTATCTTTTCTTTCTTTATCAAAATTAACAATATGATTGATTATATCAAATTTAAAAGAATAATACACTAAGTTAAATTGCTATTAATGACACTAATGACAAATGGCTCCTGACATTACAAGTTAGCTAAGTTCAGTATACAGCTACGTTATGTAGTATGAGACCACAATAATCTATAAAATATTAAGTTTAATTTAAAATAATACAATTTATTTAAATTGAAAAAACAGAAAAAGAAGTTTTTTTAAAGAAATCGGATATAAATACATACCACAATCAATCAGACTAGACATAAAAAATAGTTTATTTCTAATCTATAGACTTGAATTTTAATGAAGTGAGAATTGTTAATAGCTTATTATAATATTATATTAACTTTTGAGAGTTCTCACTTACTTAAAATTTCCTTTGTCTTTTGGTGCAAAAATATTTGCTAATGACTTTTACCTAAGAATTAACTTCTACTCGACTATAAATATGAGTGTTAGTACTCATCGAAAAATATCAATTTATAATCTTTAGAATTATATGGACAAAGTCTCACATATGATAAATGTCCATCCCTATATTTTTCTTAATATAAAGGAAGATTTTTAATATTTGTATTTTAAATTCAATTTTTTTTATATTTATATTTTTCGTTCAATATTTCTTTTAATATATTTATAATAATGATGATTAATTGATTGTTAGATAGAACATTATCGGGTTCTGTACTCTTAGAAGACTGTTCCGTCGTCTGTCCTGCTCTAACTTATATATTTAAAATGTCATAGAGCAGGTACGAGTATGATGTAGTTCAGGATATTCGAAAATTGGTTTTTAGAGTACAAATACTGCTTATATATGTGTGGTAATGTTATAATCTATTGATTATTTCGTTCTTTCTCTATATATTATAAAAACTATTAGTATTACTATCTGTATTTAATAAACTCAAATCTTTGGATCGATTATTAATCTGTAATAAATGATATGCTATATAATCACTTACGAACAATTTTTTTTTTATCTTAAAACAGGTTTTAATGGCGTCACTATATTATAGAATAGATTTCAATAAAGCCTATGACCAGAATAATTATGATTGATTGATATGTTTATTTTTAAGATTGATTTTAAATTAATCTCATTAATTGAATTTTTACCGATCCGTAAACTAAATTATGAATTATCTATTTGACATAAATATAAATTTACTTGTGTAACAGTTAATTGCATTTCAGTGTTATATTACAAACATTTTTTTTCTCAGCAACTACTCGCGATAAAAGTAGTATTTTTTAATTCTTTGATTTAACCTTAAGGTACCACGTGATAAACATAATACCTATTGGTTTTTTTTTTATTTGTACGGACGAATCAAAGTGCGCAAGAGTTCGTTCAACCGTTATCTGTTGTTAATGTATTCTACAATTGTTTGTTTATCAATGTGACGAGATAACGACAAAACATTACCACGATATTCAAGTTTGACAACACGGACAGGACAAGAGGGAAATTGAAAATTTATTTTTATTTCCAAATCCCCTAATTCGATATAATGACATCACAAAAACAACATTTTTTAAATTATTACCAGAGGTCGGAATTAGGTAGAGTTATTCATGTACTTACACTGATTTCATACAGCGAAAGAATAAAGTGGATATGCCTCAAATCCCGAGATTAATTTTAAAGAGCAGAAAAAATCCCGTGATTTTTTAAATAAAAAGTTATTTACTTTTACACAATTTAAACTACTGCACGCACGACGTTGCCAAACTTACATCAATGAAAGAAAGAAATAAAGAAAGAGGAAATAAAGAAATAAGGAAATCCCGGGAAGGTCCACATTAATATCAACCTAATTCCGACCTCTGATTATTACATTATAAAGTTGTCAATATGCAAACCTACCTTTCTCGGAATAACATAATTGACAAGTAAAGTGAGTAAGAAAAGTTTTTATTGCATAAAATATAGCCTACTTTACCTGCGTATGATCTAACTTCCTTTATATAAAACAATTTTTTAGAACGCATCTATATTTTCTGAGATTTTAAATTTCTTAGGGGGTACTCTAATTGTGAGATCAACAGTAGCTCTGGATGGCGCAATGAAATCCTGGTATAATTCTTTAACCTCTTGATTTTATTTTCAAATAATATACATCAAATTTTTTATAACTAAATTCTAAGATACTCACTCTATACCGGTCTCGGTCAGAAAGTAAGGTTAACAACCATTAAAACACGCGAATTCGAATACGGAAAAAGTAATAATTCAAAAGATTAACGGCCATCATTGACCATAAATTGTCCGAAGAGTAAACCCACCTATAGTAATGTGCACGGACGTTACAGTGTCCTAGAAACAAACAAGCAAAGTTAGAAACTTCTATATAATATTAGAATAAACATAAAGACACAATTAGCTAAGCGTAAATGTAATTTGCGAAATAATGCTTACTAATTACTTAATTTATAAAAAGCTTTTCTCTGAAGAGCTTCATCTGTTAATGAAAACAGAATGAGAAGCTCGTTCGTCACTATCTAACTTATCATCTTCAGATGGACAGACGCAGAGTGGAGATATTATTTTACTATATGAAAGGATTGGCATTACAATAAACAAATTATTATAGACGATCTAACAACATTAATTTGCTGATGAAAATGGTCATTGTTTTTTACGGGACAACTACCATGTATGGTACATGGTATTTATAGAGGCCCCAATATTTTACCGCTGTCGCAAGCGCCGTGGCCACGAAGGATAGGGATAAAATATGGTCAAATATAGCAACCCCGTAAACAACTATTACTCTATATAATTTAGTAGAAAAAACAAAAGCAGTAGATCGTTAATTCTTCATCGAACACTCTAGAAATTTTAGTTCGGATTAAAGCATCTACAAATAGTTTGTATAATGCACCCAGACATTGGAATGTAGACTATTTTAATTACCAGTTTATTACCAATTAAATGTTCTTATAAAAACAATGATTATCTGTCCTATTGTTTACCTCTCCTATAAGATAGCGGGTCAAACTAATGATAGTGTATCATTAACCTAAAGCGATAAATCTCGTTCGTTACTTTCTAGAGAAATTATTAACTATTTTTCCAGATATAAAAGTTGTGTTTTGTCTTTTATAAACTGATTGCGACTGTTATTCGTGTTGATTGTACCTTCGTAGTTAAATATAAGTGTATATACGTTATAAACATGTTATCGACTAGATGTTATAAACTATATATATATATCAGAGAGACAGCATAGTTGATTGTATCTCATAAAAATAGGAGTTATATTTCAATGATAGTAATATAAGTATTATATCCGTCATATGGATAGTTGTAGTAGTGAAATGGGGATGACGAGTGGGGAAAAAAAAGAAATTATATTTATTCCGCCAGTCTGATAATAAAAAAGCATTAGAAAAGTATTTTTTGTTTCAATTTAAACAAGAAATGGCTTAGATAATAGGCATTAAAATTGGCATGCTGTATCATAGTTTTGAAGAAAATGTACAAAAGCCGTCATGCGACATTTCAACTCAATGAATCGCAGTAATTTATTGATTATGCAAAAAAATTAAAAAATACATCCTATTAATATTATAAATGTAAAAGTTTCTTTGTTTGGATGTTTAGGTGTTTGTCGGACAATCACGCCGAAACTACTGAATGGATTTTGATGAAATTTGGTATACAGATAGGGTGTTAGCTGACTTAGATAATAGGATACTTTTTATCCCACTAAACATTTCCCTGGGGTCTACGCGGGCGAAGCCGTTGGCGAAAGCTAGTATTTAATATTCTTCATTAATCTACCTGATGGACAAACAAACAAAACTAAGCTATCATTATTCTGCATTAATAATAGTAAATCATTACTTGTCTTAGATAAATACTTAAAAAAAAAAATAATTGTCATAGGCATCTGTTTATTTTCATCTCGTTTTCATTGGATGGCCATTGTTTTATTAAAATACTTATGGTTCTTGCATTTCGAAAAGTCAGGGTTATTCATACTCACCTTTATTTGAAATCTTCGTCTCCCCTTCATATACGATACAAGCTCAAGAGATCTTTGTATTTATAATCTAAAGAAGTCATTACTTGAGAATATGTCATAACTGAGGAGCTCGATGGTGCAATTGTTAAGCTACTATCCCAATGGCAGGTAACAGGATGGATGACCAAAAATTTGTTGTCAAGAACTTCTCCGTACTTCGTACTAAATAAATAGTACTAATAGTCATCATCATCAGCCCTTTTTCGTCCCCACTGCAGGGGCTCAGGCCTTCCTTATGGATGGTCAAGGAGGATGGGCCATGACCCTCCACGCTGACCCAATGCGGATTGCAGGAAATTAACAACTGTAAATGCAGCCAGGATCAACGGCTTAACGTGCCTTCCGAAGCACGAGTAGCTCGAGGTAATAATTTTTTGGTCACCCATCCCTTGACCGACCCTTGCGAAAGTTGCTTAACGACAACGATCGCGGGCCGCGGCGCCTATCGCTACCGAGTACGCTACCGAGTATAATAATAGTATTTTCCCTAAATTCAAATTCTTGTTTATTTTTAAAATGTTTGGTTAAGTTATTTTACCATTACTCCCTTCCCTTGACTACAGAAAGATACCGAGTGTTAGACTAATAATTTTTACTTGATTCTAAAACTTAATGTATACAAGAAATGATGATTATTTATTGCTAAATCGGATAATAATATGTCGTTTTTAGATTGTGTTCTCAATTCGACTGTATGTTTTTTTAATTTTTTTATGTTATATTTATAGCGTTACCTATTATTTAAAAAATATAAATATTTATAAAATGCATGAAATAAAAACTTTTTCAAAACATAGAACCGACTTCAAACTTTAAAAAATTATATGAAATGAAATGAGGCACTAATACTTTAAGATAAATAACACATACTTTAATCTTAAAAGCGACTTATTAAAGAGAATGCTGTTGAAGTCGGGCGGAGGTTTATCATTTAAGGCCTATCATTTAATTAATAAAGAAAACCTCCGCCCCACTTCAATAGCATTCTCTTGAATGAGTCGCTTTTGAGATTTAAGTATTATTTATCAATTTTTAAAGTTTGAAGTTGGTTGTATTTATTAAAAAAAAAATCTTTTTAAGTTTATAATTAGACCTTTAAAATGCCATGTTTTATTACTTATATTTAAGTGTATCGGAAGCCTTTAAGCTCATGTCGGCTCATCTACAAATGATAGATAAAAATAATGTAATTGGTCAGATTTCATGGAGAGTCACCGATAAGGCGGAGTGCTTGAGGACACTTCTGTATACGATAAGGAAACCTATTCGTTCTATCTGATAGATACATGCCACTTGGAGATATCCATTAAAAATATATCTGTAGCGTCATCACCTATAAAGAAAATGCAGTACAATAAAAATATTTAGCAATTAAAAATTGCTTATTCCAAATTGAACGTTATCCACATTGAAAGGAATTAAGTTCAAAAAACTAATTCAATAGCGCTAAGGTTGGTTTGCGATGTTGGGATCATAATGATGGGTGATTGACGGGTGATCTATCTCTCCTCCGTGTTCCCCGTTTTACAAGGCACGTTAAGCGATTTTACCCAGGTGCATTCGCAGTTGATAATACCCTCCAATCCGTACTGGCTTTCATGGTATGTTAAGGCCCGTTCTTTTTATTCGATTGGTGATCTGTATAGATTTGTACCTCAGTAGTGAGGATGTGAATATCCTTAATAATTAATTAATAATCAGCAATGAAAAAACAAACAAGCTGAAACAATTGAGTATTTTGAGGACTTAATAATCCATAATATATTATTATTATTTTTGAAATCGATTGTCTTTCGATTGCTTACTATTTTTGCTTTTCAAATCGGTTTCTATGAAAGTGAAGTTAGCCATAAATTGTGATATTTTGTTAATGATCCTTATGCTTTGCCCAGTGACTAAAGCTAACTAGACAAGTTCAAGTAGCTCGCCAAACGATGTACACCAAAACGAGGTTTGTTCACTTACATCAGTACGTTTTCTGTTTATCTCAGTATTCGGACGCAGGCGAATTATGCAGGCGGTGCGTTCAAAGAGCATTGTGCGGTCTAAAGTATACCATTGTGGGGTATCATGCCCAGCGATGGCATGGCATCGCTTCCTCGTCCAACTGTTTACGACAGTGGCAAATTAATGGGAAGTAAATCGTGTAGACAACATGCTTACAATGTAGATACGTCATTTTTTATGTCAAACTTTTAATTTGTGATTTATATGATACGATATTGGCTTAGCTAGTTAAAAAAAATACTGTGTTATTGAATGAATCAATGAACAATTAGGCATCTTTTAGGTTTACTACAATGGTAGTAGTAGTAGTAGTAGTAAACTTCGTCCGCTAAGGACAGGCGAAGGCGATTGAGCTATACTACCAGATCTTCCGTGTTTATTTCTTTTCTTTTATTTTATGTATGCATCAAGTCTGTAATATTGGTTAAATTTCTCCAACAGTAGAATTAATAAAATTATAAACAGGAATGAAGTTTTCTGGGTGTGATAGAATTTCTTGAAGAGAGGGCGGGATGGTCTTGGAAGTGTCTAAGAGCTGATCTATTAGTAGTAAACGTTGTAAATTGAATGCGGGACATGTGAAGAAAATGTGTTCCAACGATTGATCTTCTTGTAATGAGCTTTACTACAATGGAATAAACTTCTCGCTTTATATTAAAAAAGTAAAGGAATTTTGTTTATACTGCCTTGGTTTTGACGTTATAATGATTTTTTAAAGTTTTTGAAGCTAATTGAATGATGCAAGAATTTGCGCTGAGTTGTTAACATATAAGAGGTATAATAAATTAAATTTTATTATTTTAAGAAAGCTAATTGTAACGTATTATTAAAAATAGTTCTATTAAAACGCATTGAATAGGGGAGATAAAGTTGTTTTTATTCTATTTAAAAGATCAATTAGTTTTATCAAGTAAAACGAACTATTATATTTTTATTTAAGCTTAGTTCTGTTTGAACCTACAAATAACCCTATTGAGTCTCGAAACTCACTAATTCGAATGACTTTATCATTTTAGTAAAAATACGAGTAATAATGTCTTAAACAGACACTGTTGATTTTTAACTGGAAATATAAAGCAAGACATGAGGTAAAAATTGATAATTATACATGGTAGCTTTAAAAGCTACATCCTTATTGGTTTTCCTACAATTTTGCATCATACGATAATTTATTGCTCAATGATTCACTATCACCCTGTGGTGACATTACACTAAACACGAATAACACCGAGTAAAACATAGGTCTTCGTATTTATACTTTTCTTTATTTCTTTTAACGTTTAATTAATAAATACTTTAATAGTAGATTTGTTATCCAGGGGACTAAAATGAAATATATGACGGGATAGTTTTAAATAGAAATCGAGTGAGTTTTTAGCCCTACGTGTTTGCGAAAATTAATAATGGTCGCCATTTTAATGTGATTAGAGAAAATTCAGAAAATTTCGCATCAATGTTTTTTAGTTCCATTTTCAAAGAGTTCTTATCAAAGAGTATTTTGTTCAAAAAGTATTTCAAATAAAGAATTTTCTGTAGGCTCATTGGCGACTTTTTATCTTATACGTTTATTATTTTTTTATATTAAAACTTTTTTTATATAATTTAACCTCATTTTGTAACCTTATAAAATTATCTGATCCATCTAAAAGCTGTGTTTATATTTTATGTGTTTATTTAAAAACCAATTAATTAAAAGTAAAAGTTATAACAACGATTCCAACATAACGGAACCGTCTGTTCAGCCCCTGCACCTAATAATTCAAAAATGATTTTATTAAGTCTCTTGAAACCAACAAGGTCAAAAGTCCAACCCTTCAACAGCGGGAGTCATAGCACGCGCCGATCGTGAGAAGATGGGGACGTCAGAGGGTTGACGCCCCAGCTTGTAGCCGCGAATGGTCATAAAGACCCCATAAATTGTCACTGGTTTTCATGAGAGAGTGGTTTGAGAGAAATAGAGACAAAATTAAGGTCTGCCAATGAGATATAAATAAACAATAACGTGTTGCCTAGAATACAGTCCTTAATATTAATATCCATTTTTTAAATATTCCAATTTCTCTTATATTAGAGTTAAAACTTTACTTGTTTATTAAGCACAATTTATTTTATTAAAACGTCCTGTTAATATTAATATGCGTGCGTATAAGTAGCTCGGTGGCGTAGTGGATAAGCGCTGCGGCTCGCGATCGTTGTCGTTAAGCAACTTTCGCAAGTATAGGTCACGGGATGGGTGACCAAAAAAATATTATCTCGAGCTACTCCGTGCTTCGGAAGGCACGTTAAGCCGTTAGTCCCGGCTGCATTTTGCAGTCGTTAATACCGTTCAATCCGCATTGGGCCAGCGTGGAGGGTCATGGCCCATCCTCCTTAACCATCCATAAGGAAGGCCTGAGCCCCTGCAGTGGGGACGTAAAAGGGCTGATGATGATGATGATGTGCGTGTAAAAAAACCAAAGGTGACTACTAACTGGATGCTGTTCTACATAATGGTTTAAAAGTGACAAAATATAAAATAATAAGTGTCATTTCATTTGCAATATTGAACTCTACTGAGCTGTGAAACGTCTATTATCGTATAAAAATTATATTTGCATATAAAGAAACGACGTTTGTTACGTGGTGTATTCATAACGTACATAGGTTTTATTCAACTAGAGTCCATTTTGAAAAACGCAAAGCGCTGTTTCCTAAGTTCAAGAAGGTTTAACACCTTCTTGCAATTAGGAATGGATGGATTGGTGGATGAATGTGGATGAGTGGATTGGTGGATGAATTTTGATGACCATTATTCGCCTTAAATAAAGCGTTGTTTTGAAGATGTCATAAAATGTCAAATATTTGGCATCTAACTTAAACTTAAAATTTCGGCAAAGGTGCAAGGGCAATTTTTTAAAATATAACACTACACTTAATTTAATTAACAATTTCAAAGGCTTCAGAGAGAATTGAATCTAATATTGAAAAACTGGATACTTAAATATTAAATTTACAAATGATATTGAATCTTTATAATTTTGGAAAACATCAAGCTACTAATGATTGAGGCTTTTACAATATTTGGTCAGAACATGAAGGAGTAAGAGACAAAAGAAGTCGTATGGTGCTTGAATAAAAAATTGCCAATAATTTACGCCAAAGTACTTAAGAATCTGATTTGCTGGCGGGCAAAATGTAATAAGTAGAAATAGTATACTGGGTGGGGAGCGTTGAAAAAAAAACAAACTTACTGAGTGATCTAGTCACGGATCGCACTGAATTTTGGCAGTCTAAATGAAGTAGAGATAGAGATTCCTTCTGGATAAGCTCGTTCCATTGTAGATCTTATTTATTCCCCTAGGCTGAACTGAAGTCAAGAGTGAGCCCATTATAAACAAAAAATGTCTTTCAAAAGACAGTGTCATTTATATAATATATTTAAAAATGTATGGTACTTTGTTGGTTCCGATAAATACTCGTAATATGATTGTGTTATATACGCGTCACACGTGACTTGCCGGCATAATGTAAAAAAAAAGTATTTTAGCGTCCATTAGTATTATAGATTACAGAGTGGATCTACATGATATAGAGTGCATTACTCTATATTATAGTACGGTATGCAATCCTAATTTTATCGTAAAGTTACTTTACTCATCTATTTCTAATTTATTATTTCCAATTCGCGGAACATTGCAGATTGCGACACATCTCACACATATTGATAACTATTGCAATATTTTTATTCTAAACACTCAAACTTTACGACAGTGTGAAACTAGATAACGTATCGGCTTATCATACTCGCACACACAGCAATAAGCGGGTAATTGCTACTTACGACTGATAAAAATATATACTTGCTTTATTTTTTTTTCTAAGAAACATGGTGTCATACATTATTTAACTTTATGAAACGTTACGAAAAATGGGAATTGCCATGATTGAAAATTATGGTTTCGTTAGTTTTACTGTAATAAGATATTGTACTAATACGAAGTTTTAATTTAATTGATAATAAAAATTAATTAACCAATTACAAGGATGATCGAGAGGTGATTTTAAAAAAGTACTAACACTGGTTATTCGTTTCAAGTTCATTTTTTATTAATACACAAAAGTACGATCTTAAATTATATAAAGTAATGCTTATTCAAACTTGTGAAATTTTTGGCGTGCAACGCAACTGCAAATCTCACGGAATTGTGCCATGGATACGCATCGAGTGATACCCTAAGCAATCATTATTATCTATGCAACCTCCCCCCTAATCACAAGTAAACTAGTATCGATATTTAATAAACTACATATCTAGTACACTGGGATTAATAATAAAAACTACATATTTAATACAGTGAGATTAATAATTATACAATAGGCTTATTGACTTTTTTTATTAATTTATAAATAAATAGCCCATTAATATCTGACAAATATTATAGAAGCAACAGCATGTCTGCGATAGATACGGAGTTATGTTTGTGGAACTGCTGCAAGTACTCCTAAGATGCTCCCTACAAATTCAAGGCACTAACTGACGTTACACAATGCAACGGTAGTGAGAAAAGTATGGGAATCTGGGCAATCTTTGTAATCTTTGTTATTTGTGCGTTTAAGTGTTACATTTTATGTAACTAATTTGATAATGCCTTATGTATATATATATAAGCAAAATTTTTATTACAAAATTTTAAAGGTAGGAAAATATATTAATATTTTCCCTACTTCTTTCAAGTTTTCAAAGCGTATTATTTGCCAAATTAGTGCCATTAAATTTATTTTGTTAAATATTTATAAGTAAAAATGGTTCATATTTTTCGGACATATAACAGAAACTTGTATTTTCACTTGTAGGACACAACCTGTTTTGAAAAAAAAAAATGATTTTTGTGTATATCAGAAGATATAAAAGGTGGATTACAAAATTCACGGATTTTCAAAATGCCTTACTTTTTGGTAGAAGTTTTTGGTGCTGTTTCTAGTAATGTCCTATTTATATATTTACATCTCATCCCCTGTGGGGTAGGTAGGGAGAACCAAAAGCCATAAAGTACGGTCCTTAGATACATATTTCGCCTCGTCCACTTTCCTTACTCTTTTTATGGCTTTTAACATGACCTTCTAATACCACGCTCTTGATTTCATCGTATAAGATGTGTCGTGGACTTCATCGACTTCTGAATCCTTCTACTTTCGCGTTGTGTATCAGTTTTGTCATTTTTTCATTCATCATTCTTACCATATATCGGAACCAACGGAACATGTCTCTGTTGATTTTTACACCGACGCTATCTTTCAAGTCATAGTGATGTGCTATTTTAATATATATACTTATCCGGCAATGCGCGCAAGTAAGTCAGTTATTTAGTGGGGGGGGGGGTAATATAATTAAGATCTTTCAATCAAAGGGCAATGAAATTTTCTCAAAGTGAAATATGATTTAAGACGTGCTTTAAGCAAAACTAAACCTAACATCAAAATGACCATTAGCTCTTAATTAAGATATCTATATTTACTTGCAATATTTGTATTAAAAGCCTTTTAAGGTTGGCGTAAAATCTATTTTATTTAGAAATTTATTTGTTTGTACGTATCCTTTAGTTTTGTGTCATGTATAATTTGTTTATAGGGAATCCTATCGGTTCTAACTACTCAACCGCACTCTTATTCATTATAGTAATCATTTCATAATATTAAAGGAATAGTTCGCGTGCGTAAGTTCTAGGGAATCCCATGTAACTGCTAGTTGCCAAACAAAAGAGGAACTTATTGCTTTATATTAAAGTATATAATGTAATTAGACGCAATTAGAATTAAAAGTTACCTTGTTTGCGACAGATCGTCGATAAAGCTGGTCATTTTGTTTTAACCACGTGAAGATTCAGAGTTATGAGGAAAATGACATTATCCCGTTAATATTGAAGATTTACTATTTTACAAATGTCATTTATAGCTGTGGTATAAATGATGTTGTATAGGATATTAATAAATATCATCTCGTCTTGGCGGACAACTACCGTGGCCCTAGATAGGATAACATTTTGGTAATTTGAACGTGACGCATTTATTGCAATAACCATTGCTTAAGAAGGATGTGGCATAATCCTGCACGCTAGCCCAATGCGGATCGGAGGGTATTAACGTCTGTAAACGCTCGGAGTAGCTCGAGATAATTTATTTTTGGTCACCCGTGATCCACCCCGTGACCGACCCTTGCGAAAGTTGTAAAAACGATTGCAGGCCGTGTCACTTATTCACTAGTACCGGGCTACTCGTTCTTTTATTTAAAGATCTTAATTATTAGGTTATTTATTATCTTCTGGGGAAATTCGATCGATTTGTGCGCTGGCGGGGCATTGCACGCCCTTGCCCTGTCTGGGGTTTAAATATCTTGAGACATACTCCTATCCCGCAGTGGGACCTACCCGACTTAAGGTGGGCCAAAATTGAGGTGAAAGGCGCGGGAAGTGGCTTTGGACTGTCCCCGTGCATCGTCTTCATGAAGTGTTAGTGGGTAAACCTCTGTTTCTTGACCAGCACCATTCTTGGCTGGGTCCACAGCGGGAGCCCCACTTAACCCGCAGATCCCGCACTGGAGAAAGTGAAAAGACTAGCTTTTAACCGTCTCTTATCCGTATTAAAGTACGAACGCGCTAACCACTGTGCTATCGAGTTCTTCATTATATATCTCTTATCATAATAAGTAAAGTATATAAATAAGATTTTTTCATTGTAATCAAAAGTTGAATTACAGTACCTACATACGTAAGCAGTTTAACAAATTTTGAAGTAATTTCCTATATTTAAACATTAATCAATAAGTCATTTGTATGCATTTTTCTAAATAGACGAATTATAGTATAAAATTATACGGGGCAAGATGATTGGATTGTATATTCTGATGTTCTATCGACTGTACAATGTGATGTAATACTTTAAAATTCATACTACCGCATTAACGATTAGTCTAGGTTAATCCTTTAAGCGTTAATTTATTTGAAATCGAAGGAGTTAGGTTCTTACGATAAACGATATATCGGCGTCAGTCTTATCGAACGCGTGGATTAAAATCGTTTACCGATAGCGATCTATCGATAAGTTTGTACCGATAAACGGGCATGGTGTATTCTTGTATCTGTGTACAGGTGCTGGCGAATATGGTTTTACCTTTATAATTTACCAGCCAGTACGTTTGGTGTCTTCACGTTCCCCTTTTCTTGTAGCCATGGAAAGGTATTTTCTCACAACATAATTGTTGTGTCTTTTCATCACGCCATCCATCTGAGCCTCGCTTTACACATTTTGTTGTTTATAGTGGCAACCTTGGCTACCTCGTATATATTCGTTGCGTATTCTATCCCTAATTTTCAATTTAATTTCTATCTGACACTCCACGTGCCTATTAGCATACTTATTTTAGTAGCGCACAACTGCCGCTCGTCTGAATTTTTTGCTGTCCATACTTCGCTGCCATACTAGAGTTGGTCTCACTGCCGTTTTGCCGGAATAGGTAGGGTGAGAGTCAATAAATGAAAAATCAGATTTTGAAAGAAATATATTGTTGCATTATTGTTGCATTCGACTTTACTATTGACTCAACTGTTTTGGTCTGCAATTTAATTATAAAAAAAAAAACTGTTAACAACCATATGGTTCAGCTAGTTACAGTAGAATCTCTGCGTATTTTTCGTCCTGCGTCGCCGAAAGGGAGATCCAGTCACACGTATGTGGTCTTAATGACTAGGGTGTTTTTTTTTAAAGACAATTCCTCGATGCTACGTAACAGTACGTTAAATAATTATCCATATCTTCACGCCATATCCCTTGCGGGGTAAGAAGGCAGCGCCAAACTCCACAATGAGCGGTCTTTACACAGACCTTTCAACTTATCCATTTTCATTACTCTTTTCATACATACTCGATTTTTATTGCTTCTGACATCACCTTCAAGAGCACGCGATTGATTTGATTGTGAAAGATGTGTCGTATCCTTCCTCGGCTTCTGTATCCCACCACTTTCGCATTGTACATCAGTTTTATCATCCTTTCATCAGGCATTCTTTTTACATGTATCATGTTGAAGGAGTACATCCAATTAACACCTATTACCATAACTGCCAGCGTGTGTACACATAGTAATCTATCGAAAACATTCTAGATAGATGTAATTTGATCAGTATCGCTCGTAATCACCCACCGGGGATTTGTCGATACCCGTTGATCGATGATTTACCGATACCGTGCGATAACGATTCTTATCGATCGACAGATTTATAATTCGACGTGCATCGGCTTAGAAAATTCTCCGGTACAAATAGTTTAGGCCGTGGTTTGTGGGCTTAAGTTTTTTTTGTTCGTTTGTAAACTGTTCTGTTTTCTTGTTGATCCCTTTTATAAAATACATTTACTAAATAGTCGTTTAAAGTTAGCTTCCTTAGTTGATTTAATAACAAGTACCTTCGGACAGCGGTTTGTAACTTAGATATTTCAAAACGCGCTTAACGTGAACAAATGCTTAGGACCATAAATTAAGACTTTCATTTGAAATTTGGTTAAAGTAATATATAACATTTTAAATTTGACGAACACTTTAGATGAAACTTTTTTAAAAACCTTAGAAAAGTGATTATTTTATCTGAGAGTATTTTCTGCGATTTGGCATTCCGTTGGAAAAAGAATTTTCAAGATCGGATGAGTATTTCCGAAGATTCTCTTTATAATAGGTATTAGTCTTAAAATATTCAGTCTCATGTATCACCAGATGGGATTGATGTAAGTAGTTATATTTTTTTTATCAAACATTAATGCCAACAGCATTGTGATGGCCGTTTGTAGTAATTTTTCTTTTTTTCCGTTACGGTTTATAGGTAAGGTACTGTTGTGTAATTGAGCGCTGGAGTGTTAGACCAAAAACAATACGTCTCAAGCACCCGCACCGACTACAGTGATATTTTGTTAAAACATTATTGACGAACTCGGCGTCGAATACAACGTTGTCACACCTAGAAATTTAATCAAATCAATTACTACTACTTCAAAACATATATAATGAAAGTTTTTAACATCATTGAATCTCTACGCTGTGACAACTCTGCGCTCGGCGTCAAGTTCGAGACTGACTTTAAAACAGAATTACACAGCTGCCCTGTGATTCTGTGACGTCATTTATGACGTTATTGACGTCATTTATGACGTCATTGGCGTCATTTTGTAGATTCTATTGATTCCATTATTTGTATAAAATCCCAAAGAAAATTGATTGGATATAGATACATGTCTTAGATATTCTATTCCTATGTCATTTCGAAACTCACTTCACTTATGCCACGAAACGTTATTACCAATTCATGGTCGAACAGATGCCGCTTTTAGAAGTGAATTTAGACACCCGAGTGAATTGAAATTCTGGTTTGAATTTTTACATAATCGCATAATCGGGCAGACCAAGAAGGACAGCTGAATTGATTTAACCTATTTATTACGATTTATTATCATCAAATGTTGTATACTTATACTAAGACCGTATAATGAGGGAGTGAGCGCTGGAGCCTGAGATTCAGGTTTAGTATATAAACCTCATTCAGGCACAGAAGCTACTCAATTGTAATATTGAGTTTAAACCTATGTATAGAATTTTTTGAAAATAAATATTATTATGATTGCAGCTGGGTCAGTCCGGCAGCCAAAACAAGAGGTTACATCTTACACGCTTCTTTATTCACACTTCACTGTAAAATACACTAGAGACATTTATAATACAATGCTAACGTAAAAATCCTAATTGTACAATAGATAGCTAACGTCTTTCTTCCAGGTAATCTAAATTGTGAGAAGAAATATTAAGCGCAATAATAAATAAGAGTACACCCTGTGCTATGCAAAATTAAAATTATTTATTTATTTAGAACCGTACTAATTTGATTGATAACATCGAATACTGATAGCTGTAATTTGTTAGCCTGTTATAAGACAAGCGACGCTTTTTTTTTTATTTTAACCAAAAGAAAAGTCTTTGCATTTCCTATTTTCATTTTAATGTTTCCCCTTTTTTCTATCAATAAAAAAAACTTCATCGGTCTTCAAATAATATAAATTTAATTGTTTCCGTAGATTTACTACCAGCTTTTATTTGACTTGCCTTGTTAGTATGATAGTGGGAAAATCTTGGAACTCCAATATGACCCACGTGCCAATGTCCGATAGATTTGAAATTTTGCATAGACATGTAATTCAAATGACAATGAAATATTATGGGTTCAGTAATCTGATATGATGATGCAGTGGAGAACTTAGTGATGAAATGACGTAACCGCATCGTGTTTGAGCTCGTTAGATCCATCTTTATGACGACTTTGGCACTGGATTCTTTCCAGAGCAGTCTGGTGGTGATGGAGCTGAAAGGTGGTTATAGGAACTTGACAATGAAATAACGTAACTGCATCATGTTTGGGCTCTTTAGATTCGTCTTTATGAGCATAATAACATATAAAATTAACAAGAAAAACATCTTGCAATACAGATGTCAGAAATGAATGAGATAAAAGTAAAAATATACTAAAAGAAGATTTTTAAAAACAAGATTTTATTTTGCGCACTAAAACGTAAATAGTAATTTCATGCAAGACAAGTTTATAACGTTAATATTATAGGACTTATAATCATAATTTTCTCTTTGACTAATAAAGCATAATTTTACGCGTTACAAACTTTTATGTCAATTATTGTTAGAGAAAATTTTGATTATAAATTTAAATAAATATATATATTACAGTTTTATTAACTTTATAAACTTATCTTGCATAAAATTATTATTAACGTTTTAGTGCGTACAAATAAAAGCTGGTTATTTATTTCTTATATATTCACGCGCACTATCCGTAAATGAAATGTCAACAAAACTAGAAACAAACGTTATAAAACCGTTTAAAAGTTGTTTCACTTATAAAATTGGTTTGAAATAAAAAAATAATCCTGTTATAAAAATTGGACATTTTCGCGTTCCGGATTACTTTTACTTTTTTCCCGGAGACAACCGACAAACGGGACCGTCCCGTTCAAAATGGGATGTCTGGTCACCTTACGTCCTCGGTATATTGATAAAAAACGCATTCAAATCAGTTGTTTCATTTGAAAAATCAGCGTACAGACAGCGGGATGCTACTTTATTTTATACTAAGTATAGGTAGATTTAAATATTTGCTAAATTTTGTCGAGTTATTTTTACTTTGAGTTAAAATAACTGCCCAAGTCCCAATGCGGATTGGAGGGTATTGACGATTGCAAATGCAGCCGGGACGCACGGGAAGCACGGGAAGCACGGGAAGCACGGAGTAGCTCGAGATAATAATTTTTTGGTCACCCATTCCGTAACCGACCCTTGCGAAATTTGCTTAACAACAACGATCGTAGTGATTATCCATTACACTACTTAGATTCTCGAATAGTTTATACAGCGAATAGTTTTTATTGATATAGCATTTTTCATGCCACAGATTGCTCTTGAATTGGTACAATTAAACAATGACCCGTATGGTCGTATGGTGACTGATCGTCCGACTCGTTCGATCGATAAAGCTTTCTTAAAACTGGGTACGTTGCCTAAAATACCTTTAATTTATCATGCAATGATCTTTGATAAACTACATGAAAATGTCGACGGATTTATTGATCAGAGATCTGTAATCTTTATTCGAGCAAGACAATCTTGTTTTGCTACGGAATTAAAAAATTAATAGACCAAGAGATGGTGACTGAAATGTGCGCGAGTTTTGTGTTGCTGCTTCAGTGTGTGGAAGCAATAAGGGTTTACGTCGCACGGTAAATAGTGTGAAATTGGCTAGTTTTATGTAGTAATCGGCGCATAGAACTTTAAGTGATTGTTTAATGAAATTATGGTCTGAGCATTTATCTCTTAAATTACTTGTAATATTTGTATTATATAAGTTCTCGAACATAAGAAACTCTATTTTTGGACATGTACGCGACAAATTCTGAGACCTACTAATTGCCTCGATCCACTATTGTGTGGTCTAGACAGTTATTTGGAAATCCGCCACTAGGTGTTTCAGTACCGATCCCCAAATCTATTAAACAAAATTCTTTAATATTTTTGACACGATCTCTTTTACTATTTAAAGGTATTGCACATTTGTTTCTTAAATATTTGAAGTTTCAAAATTTACCTTATTAAATTTGTATTATTTCACAGACTATGTAGCTTAACAGTCATTACATTTTACTGCAACAAAAACGCCCAGAATTTGATCGTGATATCATATATTTTTTTCTTTATCGATTTTTATGTGAATGACAATGAGTACACTCATATGTTGGATTTTCATTATGGATTATATTACTACAGAGATGTTCCGAGACTTCATCAGTTGCCTTAGGCGCGTTATTTTACCTTTTCCTTATATTTTATTTCGCAAACAAATCTCAAAAGCTGTGTACAGATTGCATCTAGTCGAATCTTATGGTGAGCAATCATGCGAGCCCAATTAACTAAGTCTTACCTCACAAGGTTCGATATCCGATATACTTAATTTATACTGGTCAGGATTGATAAACAGTGCGATATTATCAGTAGTGGGTAGTTTGGAATTTATGCGTGCCCAGTAACATGTGTCGGCAAGTGTGGGATGGAGATGTTGTGGTTTTTGTGCGTTTTGTTATGCCAAACTACGTGGAAGTTCAAAACCAGTCCCATAGGCAGTGTTGTTATTGTTACCCCTCCAAAAGTTACGTGATATTGGTAAACAACCGACCAAGTGCGAGTTGTATTCGTGCGCAGAGTTTCGCGTTAGTATTTTTAAATTTAAAAACAATATAGCTTAAAATTGCTCGGCGGCATAGCAGACAAGCGCTTTGGCTCACGATCGTTGGTGTTGAGCAACTTTCGCAAGGATGGGACACGGGATGGGTGACTAAAAATGATTATCTCCATCTACTCCATATCCTGGCTGCACTTGCAGCCGCTAATACCCTCCAATCCGCATTAGGCTAGCGTGGAGGGTTGTGGCACATTCTCCTTAACCATCCATAAGGAAGGCCTGAGGCCCTTGCGATACGGATAAAGAGATGATGATACTTAAGGATGTTCCTGTTAGCTATAAACTAAGAGATTATCTCTTCTTTTTTTGTTTCATACCAAGTAGTTTAAGAATTTAGAGGAAGAAACGCTCAATAATCGCAATTCATAAAAATACGAGAGCATGCATGATGATGTCGAGGAAGTGAAGAATGAGTGTAAGATCCGTACCTTTTAACACTCACTTCTCTGTTCTACTTCTTCGGCTTAGAGATATGAATGAATGAAAGACCCTTTATTGTACACACCATAAATAAATGAACAAAACATAACAATGTAATAGACAGTACAATTGGCCTTATTGCTAAAAAGCAATTTCTTCCATACCATCCTAACATAATATACAGGATACAAAATTGGGTAGTCTATGGTGCATTAAGAAGTCTATAAAAACATAAGCATACATAGTCACATACAAACATATAAATACATATATAATAACATATACATATATAAACACATACACATATATATTTAAGAATGCAAAGTTAGCATTGTGATTGTCTATATGAATAGTGATGTATAGACAATTAAAAATCGGAAACTTGATAACGGTTTTGAAAATGTTTGCCTTTTAGATAGATAGATAGATATAGCATTTATTTGCATCACTTCACATGCCTTGATACAATATTAAATATAAGAAACAATTAAATATTAATCAAAGAACTTAAATCTATAATCTTATTCTTGTGTGTGAGTTACAGCGATGCAAAAAGGCAAAAGTTCAGCGATATATTTGCTCCGAGAGAGCAAAACGCTGATTTTCAGCTCCTGCCTGAGGTATGAGACCCATGCAACGAAACCAGACGCCTAAAACCAGTCAGTCGTATTCCCATCGAAAACCGATTCCTCGTTAGTACCAGAGCTCAAGGACAAATTATAAGTTTTTAATGATTCCACAATATTTATGTAATAGTTTTCTATATTTTTTGTCAGAATAACATCTCTCGGGTCAGCTAATGTTATAACTATTATCAAGCATACTATAACAGTATATAAATTTTACGTTATCGTCATTGTAAATCATTATCGGCATACGGTAGCACGCAATCACTGGTGACAACCATTTTTATCGATGTTATTGTGATGATATCGATGTTATAAGAATAAAAAAATCGATAATAATAATAATGATTTAGTTTATTGTACACTACACAGGACAACTTACAAATTACAAAGCGTGAGAAAGCAGTATACAAAAAAGCGGTCTTACTATTACATAGCAATATCTGCCAGGCAAATTAAATAAATATTGGAAAATAATATGGGGAGAGTGCAACATGTAAAGAAAGAATAAATATGTCTTAAATAATATAAAGAAAGTATAATAAATATATATCATTACCTATATAATAAAAAAAAACCACATCAAAATCCGTTGCGTAGTTTTAAAGATTTAAGCATATATAGGGATAAAGTGTGATTCAAAAGGAGAGTTTTTATGTATAATACAAGACCACGCGGGCGAAGCCGGTGGCGGAAAGCTAGTATAGTATAAATAAAAGAAAATAATTAATTTTTACGATTTTACGTAGTGGCATAGAATTACTATTTTTTTATATTTCAATGATTTTTCCGCATATCATTAACTCTATTGACATTCTTATTATTATATCTTATTATTATTAGTGATGAATTGAATTTTTAGTATAGTGTTATGTATGTATATTAAGAATGCTGTTTCAACCTATAATCGGTATTTGTATAAGATAAATAAATAGATATGAGCAAAACTTAAACGTCTAATTTGTGTACTGAATGTAAACTTACATTATATTGTCCAAAATTTACACAATCAATGTAGATGTTATCTGCGTTAATAAATAATACCATTAAGACGTGCATACATTCTGAAACACCTATTTATGTATTTATCGTAAAATTTCCGATTAGAGCACTTATCGCTTTAAGAATAAGGCGTACGGCTAAGTATAGACCTATCAGTGCACTTTGCCCCTAGATCGAGAATGCTACTATGAAGTTAGGGTTGTCGCAAAGCTATGTTATATTCTAGATAAGAATTAAAGATCCTGTTCAGAACTACGTGGGGATTATACCCATTTTGTTATACACTACATGAAATATAAATAAAACGTTCCCAACTTTGAACTTAATTTGTAGCGAATACGTATCTTGGTCTTGAACAAGTTTTGATTAAATCGTTTATTATTTAGACATCTTAGAATTTCAAGTAGCGTCTTAAACGGCGAGAAGACGTTAGTTCGTCATCCAGCCATTCAAGTTTATCTATTCAATTATTTCCCTATTGTAAAGTAACGGACATTAATTTTGTACATATTTATTTTGTAATTAATAAGAAACAACCCTGTATAGAATTAGCAAGCCGAATAATCAGGTGCGCGGGCGCAAGACGTGAGAAGGTTATTATCTTGCGCGCGCATCCCGCCCGCCATTACTCAGCGATAAGGCACGAATATGAGCCGCCTGCATCTGATGCGATACGTAGCGACATCTAGCATCGAACACTGTTACGCTTGGGTTTTGAATAATGTCATTTATGCTCGAAATAATGTTACGCTAGAAGGATTAGTAGATTTAACATCAACACAGATAACTTATGTTAACTTGGGAAATATATTGAAACCAAAAGACAAACTACGCAATGAAAATTGTGAGCAAAGAAAGGAAGAAGTTAAGATAAGAGAAATAGAAAGAGTAATAAGAGCTTTTTCTTTGACGGCAAGGGATGTTTAAAAATCAAATATCTTTCTTGATTTATAATTTAATACAAATACCATTTATCGAGGGTGTTGCTTCACAACGGATACATCGAGCATACAGATAGATAGTCTAATATTTAAATACAGCAGGCGACCTCAAAGCTTAGATATGATATTAAGACTTTTTGTTCACAAAAATTAAAGACTTGAAGTAAAGAGAGCAGGAATTTCAAGAGTTGTCTTCGATTCCTGACGTGAGCAACATAATGAAAATAGCCTTAATTAAAGAACTGACAACATAGGGGCACTAATCTCTCATTACTTCTTCGGATGCAAGACGCGACGCTCGAGTATCCTGAATTTACTGTTCAGAATCATTGTTTAATACCTTTTTTGGATATCCATTTTCTAGAGTTTTGAACTGAAAATGTACGCTATCGTCTCATATGACAGATATTATATCACCAACCGATTAGGATATTAAGATTTTTTTGGTTTTCTTCGTTCATGTGGTGTGGGAGTTTTCATTTTTCGTCCTCGTTAGTCATTACTAATAGCATTCCATTGGCAACTTCAGAAGGGATGTTAAAGTGATATTCTTAAATATCAAATACCTATATAGCTTCAGTATATTTTGTTCCATTAATTGGATTGTCATAGTTATATAGTAAATGGTACTACGGTTTCTAACAAGAGGTCATTCAATATGTTCTTGTTTTTATCTTTATTCCCGTTAAATTCTTGTAGTAAGATAACCCTTGTACGGGTCTCTTATTATGCAATTTTTATTTTAAAAGAAATTATATGAAGTAGGTCACATTTGACGTGCATTAAAAAATCTTAATCTCTTTAGTTATTGCTTATTATGACTAGAATATGGATCTGGCAAAATAATGTATGCAGTGGACATATTTGGTGAAGAGAATTTAATGTCACTGAGACTATACAGACAACTTTTTTTTCGGTCTGACACAAACCCAATGAAATAATTGACAGAGAAAAAAAATCGTTAACTCTCCGGACGGTGCGCGCAAACGGGCCATAATTTCACCGATAATCAACTCACAGTGATATCATAGTTCGCCATGCGTCCATCACGCTCCCGCCATCTCCCTCCCACCTACGGTCCGTTTATCACCATCTCTGTCTCCGTTATCTGCTAGCACTGAAATTAAAAAACAAAATAATGAGTTATATCGACTGTTATCGGCACTCGTTATCGCAGCATCCGCCAATGTATCGTCGAAGATAACCAAACATCTGCTCTGTCAGTGGTTGATTTGGATCGCGTTCTATTTATGACAAAATTAATTACGAGTTGAATGGATTAATATTATTGAAGAGTGGATGATGCCGATGATATTATAATTTGAATAATTGGATGCCAAGATGTCTCGTCCGTCTGGTGTGCATACTTGTTTTAATATCATAGACTTTTGTTGGACATGCATATTTATTGGTGACGTAGAAAGATATTCGTGTAACAAAAAAGTTATGAACAACAATGAAAAATAAGAGAGGCCACAGCAGTGGATAGAGAAATATGAAAAAAGGAGAAAATTCATATTGTGCTTATCTCAAGCCACAAGTGTATAATTATGCGTATATCTATTACTGAATCACATATATACATTTTTATCTATATACTAATACTAAAAAGAGGAAAGATTTTATTGTTTATTTGTTTGTTACGAATAAGCTACGAAACTTATGGAATTTTAAGCATTCTTCATCTACGAGAAGCTACATCATATGCGGTAGACATAGGCTATACTTTATCCCGAAAAACAGCAAGTAAAAGATTGAAAATGGAAGGGGAAGTTTGTTTTGGGATTTAAAACATAACCATAGCAAACATTTTTTACTATTCAATTTATAATTGTAATTATATCCGTATCATGATATTTATAAATCGATATCCAAATAAATAGTTTATTAGGGACCAGGTTGGTGAAGCCGCTGGCGGAAAGCTAATAATTTCTGTATATTGAATTGCAGCACTCAGGTTTATACCAAGGCAACTGTACGACAGAATGACAAGTTTTATGTCATTATCACATGTGTCATATTCAAGAACATAATATTCATATAGATTGCATATTATTAAGCTGTGTGTACGACAAGCGAGTGGGCCACAAGTGACCTAGTCTACGTAACGTGCGAATTCGTCAGCTCATAAGGCTATTTTAATAAATACGGCTTTGACTCTTCGATAGCGGATTCATGACAAATGGATAATTTACATAGGCCGATTGGGCGCCATGCGGAGTGCGGGCGGTCTCATTTAATTGCTCTTGACCGTCTAATTTAAATGTGGTGTTGTAATTTTGGTCTGAGCGTCATATAATTTTGCAAATATTTCCTTCTTAGGAATGTACTATATTGTTTTATGAGCGATTCTTGCACTATACTGTTTTCGGGTTACCATGTCATCCAATCTCACCGCTTCCAAATACGTATAACCGGTTTTTGTAGCTTTTTAGAAGTGCAAATTTTTTTAAATAATTTGAATTTTTGTCTGAATAAGAAATATGTTCTCACTTTTACGCTTAAAAATGAATTGAATTTTCTTAAAGAAAAATGCTTAAGAAATCCACTTGGTCTTAAAAAATCATAAGAATGTAAATTGTATTTTTTACATAAAATATAAAGTTGTCTATACAAGATTTAAAAAAAAACACTTAAAATGAGAAAGAATTTAAGAAGCTTTTTATGAAGTTTGCCCGGTGTTTTGGAATGGATTTATTCAAACAAAAAAGAGTAGATCGAACTGATCTAAATTATAAAAGCAGCTTCATTCGAAGTGGATACGGATAGACTTTTTTTGAAGTCGGCTAAAAACTTAAACAAAGTAGTTGTAGTTGTACACAATCATTGAATCTAGGTTTACACAAGCGTATCCGTGCCTTATCTGCGTATATCGGAACAAAGAAACGATTGATGTAAGTATGTGTTGCACTGACCCTTATCGGCAGTTATCTGTAAAAATGTATTAGGATGCCTATTACGAGATCCGGGTTAAATAGAAAACATCTTTAGTACAAATTAAATTAAATAGTGGCCTAGAAAGTTATTTCAATATTATTGACCTTAAAATGATATAGTACTATTTTTAAATTAAAATTATTATGACTGGATTTTTTTCTAAAGGACTTTACTATATAATTTGCCTTGTAGAAAATACTTTAAAAGTCCACAATTTCTGACTACATCTTCAACTTTATGTCACCAGATTGCACCACTAGCATAGTACCTTTTATTCATCGAGGAAATTAATTAGGCATTACTTCTGTCACTAGTCAGGAGGCAGGGGCAAGGCTAGCCACACGCACAAAAACCCCTATGGTGTAATCTCCTGGCGATAAGACCCGGGAAACCGTGACCGAGTCACCAGGACACTCCCCCCTATTCCAGACAGGCGAGGTCTAACTAGTGTAGTACCTAGTAATTAGTTATTTTAAACTTCAAACGTTAAAAGTAATTTAATTGTTTTTTTATTCCCGCAATTTTACCTGCATAAATTATACCCTATATTACGCGTCTTTAATGTAGAATCACGTAGGTGAAAGAAATTTTAAAATCGGGCCAGTAGTTTTAAAAATAGTGCCATACACTATAATTTTCGCGGACGAAATCGTGAAATCACACCTAGTATGATTATAAAAGAGAAGTATACATTCATGTCTGAATATAGTACTGGTTATTTTCCATTATTATATTTTTAAATATTATCTAGATTAAAAATTTAATTTAATACAAATTTATCAGTTGCGTCAGATGTCACAAATGGGTTGATTTGGCCACCGCACGCTGTCATCTGCCGATAACAACTGATAGGAGATACTTTTCTTAATGGACTCTGCCGTCTGCTGATAAGATAGTCCAGTAATGAATCTCCAGAATGCCGTTTTAGTTTGAGTACGCATGAGGTCATAATATTTTTAAAATTGTTTCTATAAAATCAACTGAGCTTATAGTTTACTAATATTGGTTTGAAATAAATAGGTTCGATATACTTTTATAATAATAAATCGTGATCTATGGTTTCAACGTTAAAGTCCTTATTCGAAGTGGTACCATAACGAAACAACAGTCCAGCAGGCCAATTTCGCTTGTAATAATCACATATCAATAGAATATCAACTACTTGCGTTTTGCCATTGTACTATCTACCTGAAGTCTAATATTATTATATATCTGTTACCATTGATTTGTAAGGAAGACATTGCACTTATAATATTGAACTATAAGAATAAGCAGTATATAACATGACGTCCAGTTCAGCGTTGTCATAACATAGAGGTTCAATCATAAAGATTTTATTTCATTGAAGCTTTATGCTGTCATAGCGCTATGTTCGACTTCAATGCTGTATTATAACTATAATAATAATAATAATAATATTTACTATATATATAATTATATCATTACATTTTTTACTGGCCCCCACACTAGGCAAGACCTGACCTATGGGAATGCTCGATTTCAATTACAAATATATACCGCACTTTACAGCGTGTAAATTAAATAAAAGAAAATAAAGTAAAAAAAAACAAACATCAAATTTAAATAATGTTACAATCACAAGGTGTGTGTGTGCGTGTGTGTGTTGGGGATTTTCTCGACTTATTTATACTGCAGTATTATTGGGTTTATTTAGTTATCTTGAGGAAGTCTTCTGTATCTTTGTGAGTCCATGTTAGAAGCATATTGACCAGTGACCAGATATTTTGCTTTTCGAACGGCGAACGGCGAACTATAACATAGCAAAGCTGTATATTTTATATCTCAAAGTCATACAAATAAAAAAATAATAATATTGACTAAGGTTTTATCATCATCATTATTAAGCTTTATACGATTTAATTACTTTGAAGTCGGACAAAAATATGTTTTTTTTTTATGTTAAGTTATGTGGGGCATATCTGCGTAGTATCTGTCAAAATTTTTGGAAAATATAAATGAAAAAAGAAGTATGAAAAAGATTAGCAAATTTTGTGGACAAACATTTGTCAGGAGAGGTATTGAGGAGGGGAAGAAACGGAACTTCCATGTTTAAAAAAATCGCGCTTTAATTACGCGCTTACTCGCTACGCACATTCGACCCCCACGACTCTACTATTCGCCTAATAGAGATGTAAACTTTTAATCGTTTCTTATTGGGCCGACAGGGAAATTTATTTTAAAAGATGCAAATTATATACGTTAGTTAAATTTTTCTTCAACCATGGAAGCTATAAATAGTTTTCAAAGTTCAGGACAGTGCGTGTTATTAGCATGGAGTCTACCGGCTTGTTTCCATGGGCGGATACGACACGACATTTATGGCGACATGTTAAGTTTGTTTTATTCAATTTACCTACTTGAACAAGTTCTTATTGTTACGAGGATTATTTTATTAACATCTATTATTAAAGTAATAACTTCAAGTTGAATAATAGGCTGGAATAAAAAATCAAGCAAAGTACTTTAAATAGATATTCTTTTTTTAAAACAACTTTTAGATATTTCATCTTCGCTATGTAACTGTACCTTTTCTTTTTAAATTATTAACAAATTCGAGCATTTCCTTTTCTTCTCAATGACGGATTGTTAACAACGTACGATACTTAAAGGTTACGAGGCTCCTGCCTGCCGGCTGTATTTACAAAATTTGTTTATTATAATATTTTCAGAAAGTATTATTAATCCTACCTACATTAACGAACTGACTAAGTCGTTATTGCTGTCCTTAAAAACATACGTAGATATTTATGTAAAATCATGATTAAAAAAACTTTAGTTTTTCTACAGTGAAAACGCAGCCAGATTCAGATGGTATCTGTTCTCCTATTAACCGGCCGTGATTAAACAATGGTTCTGTAATCGAAAAAATAATTCGGTTAATTTGTCCGAGCGGAGTGACGCCGGCTATTTGTCTACCAGATTAGAGATGCCTCGATTGTTAACTGCGCCTCCAACCTAATTAGTGCTATTTGTTTTGGTCGGGTTATCGCGGGCCGCATCGAACTTTCGGCGAGAACAATAGAAAGGAAACTTTATAATAATTCGATTAGGCGCCGGTGATTTGTGAGCTTAATTAATTTACGTTACGCTTTCCGAGTTACCAATTTGGGTGATTTTATTTTTATGGTGAGAATCGAATTGAGGCGAGAGCCGACTCAGTTAAAGTTTATTCAACAAAGACAATTATGCAGTTAATATTTTTGTTCATTAATTAACTGCTAACATTTTTATTTATTTATTATAAACGCATGCTTACAACTAGACATATTTAACAAAATAAAAAAATTGAAAACCAAATTCAAATTCATTTATTTGTCAAATTTTTGGGTATACAAAACATATGCAAAGGTATAACATCCAAATCAAGTTCCAACAAAAATCTGCCTAGTTGGCGTACAAATATTACATAAAAATGTCGGATTATATTAAATTATGTCATAGATTCATTATAAATGTCAATAATTAAATATAACAATGTAAAATGAAATCAAGTGAAAAAATACAATTATACATGTGACCAGACTGATATGTAAACATTTACAAGCAAACACAACATTCTTGTATAACAAGTTAAACTTAAAGAGGAAAAAAATCACAAATTATGAAAAAAATAACATTAGACTAAAAAAAACACAAATTATAAAATAAAATTAATGTAAAAGAGAACAATTTCTTTATCATTTTCATATTAAAAACACATTCTAAGACTCGAGCAGTTTCAATAAAGTATTTTTGAAGCAATTTTGTAAATCATAAAAAAATATCCAGATTGGTAGATTTCACATTTATATTATTGTAACTATTGCAAAATCTAGCTGAGGGATAAGCACGCCAACAATAGTTTTACTCAATTTTAGTAAGAGGCTTCCTGGGACAGTGATGTTGATGGCGGCCAGCAAATCAGGACATGAAATTTTATAATTAACAATTTTGTGAAAAAATAATAAGTCGGATACAGTGCGACTTTTTTTAATGACGTCATACCAAATACAGACAGTCGCATATTGTAAGGAGCCCTAATTATATCGGTTGAGCTAAAAGCTAGATGTCTCGTGAAGACTCTTTGAATACTTTCAATTCTCTGTTAATTGTATGCCATGCCATACTTTGGCACAATTTGTAGCTACCACCTTGATATATCAAACTTCCACCGCAACTATGTCCCATGGTCTTTACAAGACCACTCCGTACCAAAAGTCTGGATTTTCGACAATACGATTATCAAGTAATAGAGGACTGGAGATTCCACTGCCACTTCAACCTATCCACTAAATCATCTACTTGTATTGCTTAATATACAAGTGGATGATTTAGTGGATAGCTTGAAGTTTACAAGTTCAACCGTGGGATGTATCTGGAAGTGAATTAGATTTTACAAAGATTGTTGACAGTTAACGATTGCAGATCCAGGTGGTATCAAAAGTTTAATGTTTTTTCTGAAGCACGTAGGAGCTGAAGATAAGTATATTTTGTCTCCCCATACAATGATCGACTTTTGCGATAGACAGAATGCTCGATGCAGAATCATTGTCCAATGTTGGCAATATTTACTACAAAATATTAAATTGATCAGAGTAGCTTAGTAGCGTAGTGGATAAGCGCCGCGGCCCGCGATCATTGCTTTAAAGCAAATTTCGCGAGTGTTGCTCACGGGATGGATGACTAAAAAAATATTATCTCGAGCTCCTCCATGCTTCAATTGATCCCTGATCTTTTGTTGATCCCGGCTGTAATGCCTGAGCCCCTGCAGTAATAACGTAAAAAGGCTGATGATAATGATGTTGATGAAATAAATTAATCGATGTATATCTACCGATATATCGCAGCAAACTTTCTAAACCACTTCGCACGTTGAGAATGACAATGTCACTAACCAAAAACGACGTATTTTTTACTTTGGCAACATATTTCTTTGTTAAGTATAAACTTTAAAATGCAAAGATCCCTGTGAACGTAGCTTGCGTAGTTGTTTAGAGGGGCTGATTACAATTTCTTGAACTTTAAACGCTCATTACTCAAAATCGCATTTTTTGCATTGTGTCACAATGTGCGACTTAATGCCTCATAGTTCACATCAACACTATGAGTAACATTTGTCACAGAATCGATAGCATATAATTACGGCCACAGAAAGTAGTAGCTTCGATAAAGTAAACTACACGCTTTGTTTTGGTTATACAGAACCGAATTGATACGTTATTGTAAGATAACATTGTACAAATGTAGTTATGACGATATTGTGGTCGATCCTCGGAATGTAATTCGACACCGACCTGCCCACCTGTAATATCTCGACTGTGCTTATCATTTTCTTCGTAGCTCCTGGGTGGTCACGTCGATATTGTCCCACTCTAATACCAATGGACAGCAAAGGACTTGAGAATTGTGTTATATGCAGACTATTGGGAAATTGTATGATTCACCGTTAATATCGCAAGCGATTGCTTTTTGCAGGATTTTTATTTGACCATTATTTGCAGTTACATTATATCTTACATTATCATATTTTCGTTAATGAGTAACGAAGTTTGTGGTCTTGCGGGTTGGTAGCGTTTGATGACGTTGTTGATTTTCGAGGTTACGATATTTGTTTGTTTCAATTTAATAAGAAGACTTCCAATACAATTTTTCTATATATATCAAAGTTTATATACCATAGAGTTAACATTTTGATTGGATATGTCACGCGATAGTTTTTAAATTTCTGTTAAATGTCCATTGTTGGGTCACGACCTTACTTATGCGTACGAATTCAACTCGAACAGTCTAGTGATTTTGAAGCAATATGTTTATTTGTTTTGGATAGACAGTCATAGACGAAAGTGACCCGAAGCTTCTATTTTGTTTCCTTATGATAAAAGAAAACTTTATGTCAGCACGGGGAATTCAGGCGGAACTTCATTTACCTGCTTAAAATTTTACCAATGTGGGTCAGTTACTTAACTTATTTATTGGGTTACTTATTTGTACTACCGATCATTCTCGCTGATCACTTTATTTTGGCACGCTTCAAACAAATGTTTAATAATTTGAAAACGTTTTAAGTGAATAACCGCTATCAAATTATAATCAAGAGCTTTATTCCAGGAACATTATCGGATAAGTAATAATTAACGGTTTCTTAGGATTGATATTGTATCAGCATTTGATTGTAACTACTGTTAGCTGTATATACATAGTTGCTATAACTTTGTCGTAAATGATAATAAAAATTTGAAACTGTGTAAAATCAATACAATCAATGCAAACCTTGGTAAAATTAAGAGAAACTATTTTATTCCACACCGATATTGCGTAATTAAATTTATACAAGACAATACATTTCTTTAAAAATAATCTTCATCGTTTTCACGTGGTTCTAATAGAGAGCCATTGGAGATTAGCTGTAAGCTTATCGAATTTGCTCTTGTTTTCTCTGGGCCAATCAAAAGTATTGTTATCCAGTCGTTTTTTTTGTTTTGCAACTGCCATTGTTTTCTTCTAGCAACGCATCGCTTTCCATATGATGTTAAATTATTAATTGGAGAATACAGTGTTGTACTTGTGACTATCTCCACGTAAGACTACATAAATATGTATCTGAAATTGATTTTGTATTCCTCTCTCGATGTAATATGGTTCAAAATAGAGTGGCGAAATTTGATAACTTGCAAAACCTGACGTGCTTGTTGAGTACATTATTGACTGTGGATGGAGATGCACTTCTATACATATTATAAAAAGCCACACCACTTAACCCACAGAACACAATTACTAGGGAGACTCAACCTGTCTATCTGAATTGAATGAACTCAATACAAATTTTCATATACTGATTTCAGTAACAGATAGTCAAAGTGAAACATTTTCGTGTAAAATTCATTGAGATTTTTTTCACTTTTTATTATAAATTGACATTGACAAAACTTTTTATGACAAACATTTTTATACAAAGCCGGGTCGAGTCTACAATGTGACATCTTTATGTCAAATTGTCGACCCAACACATACACAAAGCTACACATATACACATAGCGAAATATACACATAATATGTCAGGTTACCAAGATATGTCAAATTTCTCCAGGCGATTTTTAACTCTACCTTAAAAACATTAAGGTTTAAAATCAAGTTTAGAAATTTGTAAATGTGACAGATTTAATAGTTTGACGTGTTCATCTTCATGCTACAGCTTATATTTTTCAATATTATAAAATTAATATCTGTATCTAAACTGAAAAAAAAAAACACATCAAGAACATATCGGTAGTGTGTGTTAACATAATTTTCGTCTGATACATTATTCGAATAGCCCGTCCGAGGTACGATGTTCTCCGCGACCTAATCGTCTGCCCCATCTTGTTCCAGACCATTGTTCTTTCTCAGCTCCTCGTTTAAACAATCTAAATTAACCTCTACAACATCGCTGAAAGGTCCTTTTTGGAAAACAAAATGAATCGGCCACGACCTACGGCCTCGCGATCCATTTCATCTCGTTTAAGCATAAACTACAGTACCAGGCGTCAATTGTTAACAACCTCTCGATTCTCGTGAACCGATACAATCGATTCTGTCGTTTATTTTCTCTCACCTAGAGTTTTGATTGTTTTATTCGATTCGTTTCGCCCCCGGCTGTTTAGATCATACGTTACTCAAATTCGATTTGACAGAGCGTTCGAATATATTCTTTAAACGCAATAGCCGTTAGATAGTATTTCGAGGTTATGATTTTGACACTTGCAGTTTTATCGGTACATCAGATTCGTATGACGGATACGCTCTTCAGAGAGGTTTTGTTTTAGTTTTCAACCTTATTGCATGGTGTTAAGTGTTAGAGCGTGTGTGTTTTTGTATGTATAAGGACTCTGTTCATTTGTTTTGACAGTGGGTGTACGGTTACGGGTGACTACGATTGTGCGATTGTGTGGTGCGTTTTAGATCGAGAGATAACATGATTGACACACAGGTGTTTGGGATAGGCGATTCCTGGAATTGTATATATGAATCATGCAATCAAAATTGTAAAAAAGATAAACTTACATTAACTGCTGCTGCTTTATATGAACTTATCTAAACATATACGAGTAGAACATGTTAATTCACATATTCATTTGGTTTCACATGAGAATATTTGAACTGGTACTAAGAATTCAGCCATGAGAAAAGGGAAAATATAAGTCCCTATAATATCTGGATATTGAAGCTATAGATAAACATCGAATACTTTGCATTTGATTACTGTTCATTCGGTATTATCAAAGAACGGCCTGTATAAAAATACGAGGAGAGATTGATAATTATAATTATAAATGTCCGAATTTCTAAAAGTTAAGCATGATAGTGCGTTATTCATAGAAAGCTCTGAACTATTGACGACTGATTATTTAGTATAGTTAACTATATCTACGTATCTTAACTGAAACGTATGAAAATATAAAGTGTGACCTCCCTCACAGTTTGCTGCAGAGTTAGTTCACGATATTAAAAACTATTTAATTTACAAAAAAGTTAGTAGCTCCTAAATATCGCTCATGTTTGTCGTTCTTCAAAGCTGTATGTCACGACTATATTTCACGTAGCTCTGTTGGTTGTTCCATCGCGTCTGTGTATTTTTTATACAGGTCCGTTAATGGTCCGATCTTTAGATTAGATAAGGTCCTATACAATGTTTTAGTTTAATTATATGTTTGCATATACAAAAACTATTAATGATTATTTTATTTATTGCTGATGGGATTTTCGGCTACCGCGTCTGAGGCTGTTTTGGGTTTTATAATAGCAGTTTTGATTATGGTATAACGTAATAAAAAGTCACTGGCATTTTTATAGATATATCAAAGTGTTATAGAATTGGTTGTTATTAAATACTAGAGGAGTTCGATGGCGTATTGGTCATCGTTGGCTTTCATTGCGGAAGATATGTAACATTCATAAATGTTGGTCATAGGAGAAGTGGCTGAAAATTATTTATCTCAGCTACTCCTGCATGGTTTGGAAGGTAGCTATTGGTCACATATGGATCTGCAGTTAACACTAACCAAACTGCACTTGGCTTGCATTAGTCTTCTTCTCCATATTCAATATAGAGGCACATCTCTTAGCATTGGACATGGACTTGACCTTCAAATGATGACAAGCACTTACTATAGTCAAAGACTGTATTGAAAATTAATAATGAAACTTTGGACCTATTTGGGAAGGCCTGACAATAAGTTCAGTAACATCTGTTTTCCTTCCTGTTTCACTTCATACAATTCATATTGGAAAATGACTTCATAATTCGCTTATCACGCATTAATTTCTGCCAAAGTTGTGATTGCCTGGATTTTTCCCTTAGGAATTCAATCTGTGTATAGGATAAAAATGATCTTTAATGTTAAATAAGGAAATTAATTCTATTATTTTGTGAGAAGCTAACAAGTATCGAAATAATGACGTAGTTACGATTTTAATTTTGTTTCCAAATCTCTTCAATTTTCAAGAAGATCTAATACATATAGGTCTGTTAAAACAAAAATGTATATACCTTAATTAAGTTCAAATAATGTTCTTGAAACTTTACTTCGTCATTTAGTGCGGTTCAAGTATCAAGTATACAGATCCCAATAGTACTAATCTTCGCCCACTCGCTATTGTTCAAAAAGCGGAATGCCTATTTGGTAGTAGATAATATCTTGCGACCGAAAGAGGTGACGCTTTATAAGCCTTGTACTTATTTTGTTATATGCAGTTTACATAGATTATACAGTAATGGTTTTGAGTTAAGATATATTTTATGGAATCTGTATTTATTATATTAGATCAGAGCAGCTCTATGGCGCAGTTGTTAGCGAGTAAAAATCATAGCGTTTCAGTGGAACCTAGATGGAGTCACGATGGTCGACAAAACTTATGAGTTCACTGATGTTAATTGCTTCATCAACATCGTCATATCAGGCACTGCTGAGCATAGGCCTCCCCCACGGTCCACGTCGATGGGTCCTACGCTGCCCGCATCCGCCGTCTTCCCGCGAACTTTAGAGCGTCGGTCCACCTGGTTGGGGGCCTACCCACTGAGCGTCGTCCGGTGCAACGTTTCCGCCCCAACGGCCATCAGTTCTTCTCGCTATGTGTCCCGCCAACTTCAGCTGAGCGATTCTTAGAGCAATGCTTACGTTAGTTCTCCTGCGGATTATTAAATTGCTTAACGTTTGTTAAAAGAGTTATATTGTGACAATCATTTAAAAAATCGTTACCGCTAAATTTTAAGTAAAACCGATAGGAAACCCATAAAGTCATTCCCAAACTTTACAATAAAAAAAGACAACATAACGTACACACCATTTAAATAACTACAACGTATATTTTATCGGTACTACCATCTCACGGCTATTTAATGGCGCGATTTTAATCTCTAAAGCTGTGACACTATGACAGGTTACTGTTATTATAACAACAAACAGACAATTTTATTTTGAGAATGCTTTTAAATAATAAAGAACCTTATGGGTTTATAATTAAGGTGCGTACATCTATACAACACCGTTTGGGTCGTCAAATACTTTTTAGTTTGACATCCGGCGCACGCGCACAGCGTAGCGTCGATTATTCGATAATTTTCGTAGATTAACATCGCTTTTTTGACAACACTACTTATTTCGTATGTGGAATGTGTAAGTGTCATTAGGGAACATAAGTGAATGCGTTTGCTGTGACTCGGCCGAATGAGGAATTAAGGTGATGGACAATCATTTTCTGCTCCTAGTTAAAGATTTGTTGGATGTTTCAAGAGTCAGATTACCATATCGACTGCAAAGTTGGCGTAAAATCATAAATTTTGGCGTGGCGTTTCTGATCTAAACAAATAAAAATATATATAAAATTATCTATTATATCATTGATTTGGTATAAGATTATCAATTATAAATATAACTTAATAAGAAATAAACATTTCATAATTTATAAGCGTTTATTTATGAATAATAATAAATAATTGCTTAAAAATTATGAATAAAAATGATTAATAATAAAAAATATTAATTTTATTCTTAATGAAAAATGTTTAAAAATCTACTTTGTCCCTGGCACTCAAAAATGGAACTCAGGCCTGTCGCTACCCCGGCGAATGCTCTAACCACAGACCTACCCAGGACCTAACAGGACTGACGAATTTTTCAAGCACTTGTTGCTTTATCGTTACTACAGAACGTACTTTCATCAAAGTTCAGGCAATATTTAAAAAAAACAATTAAACTTTCGATAAAGATGATGTTCTAAATTTATTTGATCAATTTTGCAATCACAACGCGTTACTAAAATTATGATTAATTATTATTATCACAAGATTATGCGAATTAAGTGTAAAATGCTTTTAAACACTATGGTACATAAGATCATAAACAAAGGGAAATAATATACCATCACCAAACTATACATCGTATACCAGAAAAAAAACATGATACAATAATAAATGTAAAATATTAAAAGTAGAATTAATTTATTTTTAGACCTGAATTGAAGTTGTAGTGAATATTGGCGTGAAACAGTAGTTGTTAAATATAATTTCAAAATTAGTAAGAAAAACACACCCAAGAATTTCTTTACTGAGGTCTTTTGAATGTAAATGTAAGTAAAATCTAATAACTGTTCATTTTCCAACACTGGCCTATTAGATACAATTTTGGTTTAATTATGAAATCACTAGACATGTTCTATTCAGCGTAGATATCAAAATCATCATATCCAATCATATTGATGCTGGAAAGAAACATGCGGTAACCCGCAAAATCAAAATTGATCTACAGGGCAAAGTATTTTTTTTATTTTATTTATTTCATTGTATTGCGTACATGTGACTTAAAAACTAAATACATACATTTCAGTTAGTAATATTCACATGCACCTTGATAGGCATGGCAATATAAAAAGATGGAAAGAAGAAGGTCAGACATTCCATTTTATCTAAAACTTTTCATTCATATAGTCATTCACTGTATAATATTCATAATAATATAATAGCAGCAATCGAATATATGTTGTTTCGTTCTTTAGGTATTCAGGTAATTTATTATAAATTTTTATTTACATTTTATAAGTTCCGGTACTGTGTAAAGTTGACTTAGAAAGTATTTGGATTAAGTTATTTTTGTAGCGTTACGTATTATGGCAAGGAACATCTCCTTTTTTAGAACACACGTTAGGATGCTGGCGATCAAATTTACAAAATTGTTATATGTACGCGGTGGGGTAAGTAAATTTTTCAATACTTGTTAGATATGCGGATACCTACATTTCTTTTGCAAAATTAACAAACAGGTCTTGTGCGTCTGTACTGTCTTAGGATCATCCATGGTTGAATAAATAAAAAGCTTTTCGGATCTAAAGAACAATTTTGGATTTGCGTGTTTGCTGTCTTCATAAACGACGATTTATTGAAAATAAAGCTAATGATGCATTTGTATGAAATATGTGTTAAGTCATAATTAACATTAAAACCATTTATGATATATCTTACCAATATTGGATTTGAACTCGTATTTAATAAATTTAATACTTTACTAATGCAATATTAGTTTAGAGTTTAAGCTGATGTTATCTGAGCTCCACTATTTGTTCTTCTAACGGTCAGTTATAACCGCTGACTTATGTGATTGGTGTTTAGACGCGATCGATCAATTTGCGCGCGCGCATGATTTAGTGGCCGGCGAAAGGTCGTGAAGATCACGGATAGGACACCTCCAGCTTTATAATTAATTCTAGCTTTTGTTGCTGCAACGGTCAGATTTATGGGCAAGTCGGATTGGGTACGACTGTATAACTAGATTTAATATTTTTATTTTCCTATTTGCAACACAGTTACGATATATTGAAATGCAATTGATATTATATATTTCAATATTTATGATATTACACATGAACTAGTTAAAAATAATTTAAAAAATTAAACTTCAAAATAATCGTAATAAAGGAAAACAACTGAAAAGAGATATGACACAACTTTTGATTTTCAATACGAAATTATTTATTTTATTTTTTTCGGAAATTGTTTTTTAATTGTTTATTTTTTTTTTAATAATAGAAGTTTTCACCGATCCTTATTACTTACTTCTGACTTATGATAAATGGACATCTTCGTCGTATATAATTATATAAACATACTTCTTTTTATCGGATAAACATTTTCTGCGATGGTAGGAGATTTAACCTTACCTAAAAATTCTTGAAGCAATTTATTGGGGTCGCAGTTCTAACTTAACCTAACCTACTGTTCTAGTAGCAGTCATTTAGTGAGTTTTTTTTATGTTTTCCCTAAGTGGAAAAGTAGTTAATCAAGCAAAAGAGTATAACTTCTATCCAATGTTTTAATTTACGAGAAACACATTGTCAAACATATAGACACACATACATATTATAATGCACCTACAAAATGTAGCAGAAATGTTTAGAAGCGCGTGCAAACTGACATATATTAATATTGCGCCATATTCCAATTAAATTGCATACATACAGGATAATTTGATTTAGTTTTATTTATGGTCATTTAAAAATGCATAGATCAAACTGAGAACTTCTTTTTTCAAAGTCGGTTAATGACGTGAGTACATACATAGTATAATTCACACGTACATACATACATAAACACATATATACACGTATATACATACAAATATACACATAATCATACATACAAAATTTTGCACACTTGTTAAGAAGCCCATAGACCAACATATATGAATATTACGCCATTCCAACGAAATTACATACATACACCTTGAATTGATAACCTCTTTTTTTGAAATAGAGCTTGTTTTTCAAGAGACTTTATTATTAATATACAGTACAAATTGTCTTCAAATAGTGTTTTAGTACGGTCCCGAATAATAGAGTTTAATGAAAAGAAGCATTTATTAGTCAGTTTAAAACAAAAAAAAAACAAAAATTCACTTTAGATAACAAGACTGACAAGTTGGACATAAAAAACTGTTAACAGAATATCGATGAAGGCACTACAGAGTACCTGTTGGCAAATGCATGATACGAACACAATCGGCTCCGCCGTAATCCTACCATCGGTAATTTGGTAATAAAACGAAATACGCTCACTCCTTATCGAAGATCCAGCCTATATAAACATTCCAACTCTATAAACACGTGCACTTACAAAGAAAAGGTCGCAACACATCATAATTTAGCACAAGAAAATTACACCTTAAAGATACAAAAGTATCCTTAACCCACCGACGGTTACCAAACGGACGTTAAAGTTTAAAATTGGATAGCGCAGCGCTATCCGACTCTTGCGCATTCGCGGATTCGTGTCGATTTCGCGTGGCCGCAAATTTAATTTACTTTAATAAGCTGCGCGTGGGAACTTTCTTTGAGTCTGAGACTTATCTGTGTAGTTCTAAGAAGGAGAATCGATTGGCGATGGTACGTCGTGTCGGATGGTATGTATCGGATAGGAGTATTCTTCATCGGCCGCGATGGCTGTATCGATAGCGGCCACGCCCCTGCTTTTTCGTGGCCCTCGTTGCCAACAATAGTGATCTGTTAACTAAATAACGAGATGAGTTGCGCGGACGCAGTTTTATTCCGCGGATGCGTACGTTGTACTGATGGACTTTTTATCGGACCCCGCGATGGTTCATTTTGCATTTTATTACGTATTGTGACTATATCAGATATCTATGCGTCTTTTAAAGTGGATCGCACCGGATTTATGTTTCAGTGTAAAATGGTTAACTGAAAACGAGTAAAATATATTTAAAAAAATCAACAGGTAGTTAGCAATTTTTTAATCTTCATTTCATTTAATCCAATAAAAATTTTATTTGTTATTTTTTTTACAGTGGAAATTACATTTATTCCCATAGTTACTATAGATTGTTTTTTTCATATTATTTATATTATCGTCATCGTAATAATATAGAATGCTGAATAAAAATACTGAATGCAGTATTACTCCATTGAATTTTCTGTTTCAAAAGCAAAAGATAGTCGAGTAAATAGTATACAGACGCACAGATACCTACACATAAACTATCAGACGATAAAATAACGTCGAACACATAAAAAAGGTATGTTAATCGATAGCAATCAGTGTATCATACGACATTTAGTAAGTGACTACGTCGAAAACGGTCATGTCAATTGTAAATTTCTCATGTTATAAACTTGTATAACCTGTCTCATTGTATGGGAGGGGCTTACAGCACCTGACAGGTACAAGTACCCACCTATTAGATAACAACAGATAAACACAACAAGGTTATTTTTTTTAATAATGACATCACCTCTAAATCAAATCATTAACTCGTTTTTGTTTACTTATCTAATGAATGTAATGAAAAAATAACTTAGTATGGGTACTTAGTATATCATCATACTGTAATATCAACACGAGAGCTTTTATTGGCATTAAATATGTTCCAAAATTACTAGAAAGATTTTGAAAAATCCGTTCACCTACGGGAAGATACGCGAGCGGCATAGGCTATAATTAACGGGAGTGAAAAGTTTACCAATTTATTATAAAACGAAGACTATTGTTAGTTCTTGGAATAAACCGCAGCCGTCCAATGAAAATGAGGAAGTATTAAAAAAAACCCGAAGCACTAAAAAAGCACCTCCACTAGATGGCGACTCTAGCAAAAGTTGATTTTTGCAGGAAACGAATGGTTCAAAGACAGTCACTTCCGTTCCTTTTAACTAACATATTAAAAAACTGTAATTTGAAAAGTTCGAAACATAGATATCACACAAATACGAAAAAGTACAAATAGAATATTAGTTGTTTATTGAGTTTTAAAAACTATTTTACTTTTAAACATGAAAGAAAACAGGAAGAGTTGTCATGGAGAAATCAAGAACGTACCGTAGCGACATCTAGTTTGATTTCGGGAACTAATTAACGTGAGTTTTGATTATATTTAAACTGAGGATAGAAAATTCTGTGAAGAAAATGTTAAATATACTCGTAACAATGAAATAAGTTTAAAGTAAAAGAGAAATTAAAATGCAATAAATTGAACTATTTTATTCACGCATACTTTAGGAGTATTCGAAGTTTTCTAAATGACCCGGAATTGCTCGTCAGTTTAATATGCTTGTTATTACTATTTAATACAACACCACAGTGGGTTCAGGATTATTAATCCTGCATAAGATAACCATTTTATCCTTAGAGGAAAATTAATGAATTTATTATAGAACTGAAATCGGTAGTTTATCGGTTTTCGTGACATAAACAAACTGGATACCGTGCATGCGATTATTGAAGGAAAACAAATATTTGAAACGCAGATATAATGGAAACGTTTTATAATTAAACTTAACGGAAAATTGTTTAATAAATTAACAAAGCATCGATAATATGTGTAACTTCCTTGTCCGATTTCCTAGTTGTAATGTTTTATAATAATGGATGCTTCAAAACTCATTCCAATGTGGTATGTCGAATAATTATTTTGTCACATTTTCATTTAGCAAAGTTAATGCAGTTGTGCATAATTTTTTTCTTTAATGTCTTTTTATCAAGATACGCATGAAACACACAACCCTTTCTTTGCAGTCGGATATATGCAACAATATCGATTCATAATTCTACTCATAAATTGCACCGAGTGCACAATACAATGGATTTTGACGCAACCCTAGAAGACTTCGATGAATTTTACTAAATATTGTTCTAGTGACACAGTTCGTTCCCCCACCTCCTAAAGTGTGACGTAATTTATGGATGACCCCCTACTAGAAGCTGGTTATATACCTTGTGTCGTTGCCGGCAATGTTGCCGTGCGGGTTCCATGCGTATTACTATTATATTGTCTCTGAACTGTTGAGAAAACTGATTTAAAAATGAAAAAAACTGAAAATGAAAAAAAAAAAGAATAAAAAAATGAATAAATATTACAATATTATATTGCTAAATTTCAAGATGAGTAACTAAAGGGGCCTTAAGTTAATAATGGAGTATGTAAGACAACGTAGAAACCACAACACTCAGACGAGGCATATAGAAAAATCAATTTTATACATTAACCCTATCGGGTCGAACCTCGAACTTCAGAGATGACGATACCTTTAAACCGGCGTACGAACTATTTGGCTACAGAGACTACGCATAAATTATAATCAGCCCTGCGGTTCTCTAAAAATGCAAACCTGACACATGAGTGAATTCGAAATCGAGTCTGGATTTTTAACAGAATCGCAGGTCTAACTTGAATTTTATTACAGTCAAAGTTATGCAAACAAATACAAATGAAATATACAATATATTTAGGTACAAAATAACATGCATGTTTATAAAACACCCGATATTTTAATAGGTTGTAAGACGCTGTAATATTTCATGTCATTCAGTTCATAGCGGGCTGTTCAAGGCTGCTGCTGTTTAGCCCCTTTTTGTATTCATCAATGGAGTTCGATTTGTTGTTCAAACAAATTAACGCCATCGCCTTGTACAGCTCGAGATGTTATTAAGAAATAAATTGGGCGACGGTCGTTAGGGCTGGCTCTTTTGTGATAATAAAAATGAAGAGATATCATCGCTCGTATCGAAAGTTGCATACAATATACAACTCGAATTTGCAGAGCTTAAATTTGTAATATTTTTGTAATCACAAATTAAATAAATAAATATTAAACAACATATAAAACATTACTGAGATCTCAAGTAAAATAAACAAGACATGTTTTTGTGTAATTGGAATATTAAACAATGAACGCACCACAATCATCTAAACTCGAGACAAGACAATGTAGAAAAAATATTTTTACGAAATAGATAAATTTTTGAGATTACATTTCTAAGTTAAAACGAAATATCGTATATAGCCTTATTGTTTGGGTAGTTGCGGTATAGTATGTATGTACTTGCTTATGAAGTACAAATATACGTTTAAAAAAACATTTATTTTAGAAAGGATGAGTTGCCATTACATAAAAAACAAAAAATAAGTTACGAACATTTGAATTAAGTGGCAACCCTCACGGGTTAGTAGGGGGTGACCAAGGCCCGCGGCGGCGCATATAAATTACAGATTTACACATTATCATTCATTTTTCACAGTCGGCTAATGTCTTGTCGATTGACGCCTCCGACATTTGATGCTTTTTTATCGTTGCCATTAATAATAAAAAAAACATTGTGTTCATTCTAAATTAAAATTTATCTCGTAAGAGTCAATCCGAAGACGATGAGTGTGGCAGAAAAAATTAAATTTCTGTAAATTTTTGGAATTAAGTTTGGTATATAATTATAATTAGTGATTCTGAATAGTAGAAGAAGAATATATTATAAATATTAATAGATAAAAAAGAAATATAACTAAATGAAGAATTCCATCATCAAATAAACTGAATTTACGACGACATCTTTTACACCCAGTTGTACAAACGTTGAATTAAAATTGTCGTTAGTTTAAAGCGACATTAGCTTAACGTCGTTATTAAACTTTAACGGACGTTAGTCCAACTAATTTATTTTTTCTATTCGCATCTGTATTTTACTTACTGTTAAAGAGGAAATTAAATACAAAATAAAAAGAAAAATATTAATGATAAGTTCCGATCTCGATTCTCGTTTGGGCATGAGTTGTTGTTACCGTAATCCCTCCCTAAAGATGGAGGTCGAATTTCCGCCGCGGCCTCACCGGATCTCCCGCCATGTTTACAAATCGCGCGGGAAACGTCATAGAGAATTTTAAGTAGACGGTGATGAGATAGATTGTTTTATGATAGATCTGCTGTTATAAAGAAAATGTTATATACAGAATAAGCAGCCATGACACTTGTTACTATTTTATTATTATCGTAATTGCAAGTATTGTTTTTAATTAAAAATTTCGTTATTTTAATATATTTAAGGAGAAATACGAATGAAAATTTATTTAGTAAGGACTACGGACTGAAGCAGTCTGATAGTAAAAAAAATAGATACGTATTGTTTTGCTTCGGTTTAACCAGAAATGGCTTAGCCATCAAAATTGACGAGTGGTAACCCCACGTCACAACAATGTAGGAGATTTACGAAGGTGTGACGTCACGCGACATTTCAACTCAATGTATTGCCGTAATTTATTAGTTTCGCAAAAAAATACGTGTTTAAGATTCTTATATAAACTAGTTGACGGACAGACAAAAAAAACATTTATATTATAGAAAGAAAATCAGTTCAAGACGAATTAGGCCCTGAAAATCTGTAATGGAAAACAGAATTATATTTTTCCAGTTTAAGTTCTGTTATACAGAAAAAAAAAATAGTAGTAACTGTATAATATAACATATCATCACTCAGGCAATATACCTATTATCGATTAAAATATGAAATTAAAAAAATAATCTTTTAAATTCTATTAGCGATATCAAATCATAGGAAAAAGCTATGAGCATAGATAACAAAAACTCTTTTATTTGGCTGTATAATTAAGGAAACGGTTCCATTTCTCGGCAAAAAAATATAATAATTAAAAGTAATTGGAAAAAATGTCTCCAAGCCGTAACATAAGTCATGGCTAAATGTCCTCGCAATTTTGTTAATGTTACTCTTAAGAAAAAAAGCTTAATAAGCTTTTGGTCATTAAAAATAGATTTTCAGTAATGGATAAAATAGTATTAAAAATTTTTGTTACTAATAACCTGTTTTTTTCTTTTTTGCAGGTAAGATATTTGTGGAATTCGAAGTTTGAACAATTTGGTGTCTGAATGTAGAGTAAGTTGGCAAAATAATAAATGTTGTTTGTGACACTACATTTTTTTTTATTAATATAGTTTTCCGTTCCAATAAAGAGATATTTAGAGTTTTTCTTTTAGTGCATTGATAAAATCGATGAAAATATAAGTTTTACATTAACATAATTTAGTTTTGTAGGAAATAAAATTATGAAATAAGATTATTGTGCTTAAATAATAATATTATGTTTGAGTTTTATTCGATATTGTACTTCGTCGTTGTGCATTGAAGATCAACCTTGTTTTTTTGGATATTTTTACTTTTTTAGAAAGTAAAAGCTTATCCTCCTTTAGATTTAGACTTCCCTATGACGAATTTTGTATACACATTGATGAAAATGATATGAGAAAAAATCTGACAACTAATAAAATACGTCATTATTTTTATGAGTTGCGAGTGCCATTTAGCATCTTTATAAAAACAGTCTACGTCTCCTTTATAACCCTCATTAACGCTAACTAGCATTTGAATTATACGTATTATATTCCATTTATGAACTTGTTATTATTACATATAAAGTGTACTTCTAGGTTGTGAACTAGGCCTTCTGTTTTATATCAAAACTCGCTTCATACATCCTACAGTGAAAATTAAAATCAGAATGTGCACACGAGAACTTCCAACATGGAAGCGAAAACTTTTTAATCTCCACAGACAATTGCAATGCGCGCATTATGCCTCGTCGGCAGTTCAAACAATGGTTAAGCTCGGCTTAAACGCTAGAAGTATATCAGCCATCCTTTGTGCCATATGTCGCTAATGGCTAACTTCTGTCGCCGCATATTTTTAAATCAATGCATTTCTGTGTTTAGCATTGTTTAAAAACGACTTTTATTGTGAAAAATTATAAATAAACTTTTAAAAAATCTACTACCTACAATATATCTATAAATTAAGAGCTCAAGTGTCTAACTTTGTAAGTTTGTAGGGGTAATCTTCGAAAGTACTGAATAATGAAAACTCATTTACCTACGGGAAGCAATAGCTATAATATAAGTGGCTGAATCGCGGTATACAAATCTTTAATAAATAAAATACCAAATAAAAATCTCTACGTTTATTCACCGAGTCTCACTTGGTCACGACAAGAAGTGAACATTCAGTGGTTATTGTTCAACCGGAGATTTTATTAATTGCAGTGTTATTCTGTAAAATATAACTTTAAAGAGGTTCAATTAAGTAAAACCTACTTCAAAAAGTAGGTTATAAGGATCTCATTTAATTTATCTTTGTTGCTATGATAGTTTTATATTTTTTAAACAATAACAAAGCAGATCAGTGCAGCTTTGTTATTCTTTTAAATAGAATATCTTCTGTAGTATCTTCTGAGTGACCTTATAGCCCTTTCATATGGTCATTATTTGCAGTAGATCTTTCATTGTTATTAGCAGTCTGTTGATTAGTCTATGGCTGATTATCATTTAAATAAACCACAGACATAAACCACAAACATTTCTTAAGGCGTAAAAATTTATGAAATAGTCCGTGACCTGTTGCGCCCGATTCCTAGCAAAAACACCAGTTAGAGAAAATAATGTCAGACGTAAGTTTCATACTTACCATACATATCAATAAAATTGTGCTGTCTGCTGTGTCTGTGTAAACCAAACGCTACTAACTCAGTTCCTCGCTGTTATGGCACAAATAGAAAATTTATTTTTATGTAACAACAATCGTCTGAAGACCGTTGTATCACTCTCTTAATTTAAATAAAGAAGTCTAACTTTAATTTAACGTTACGTGTTAACAAAAAATATATATATTATTGAAAAATGCAAAATAACATTTATTTATAGAACAAGTTAGTAGTTAATAGTAGTAGTCGCGTTACTGTAGCTCTGTAATTGTAATATAGAGATAATAATTAATAAAAAATTTACCCTCTCTTTTAAGTTAGACTAAATCTTCTACCAAATCTTCGACCAAGATAAATAAATCAAAGGTGACTGTATGGAGGATGTAAATGTATTAGTTTGAACCGAACAATACCTAATGGAACGAATAACTAAATATTCGTTAAAAATGCTGCTCAAAGTAACTTTACCACGCGGACAAAGTCGCGGGCAAAAGCTAGTTAGAGATATAATTGAAAGGTGATTGAAATAGATTTAGTAGTTACAGAGTTTCTCAGTGACATATATTCTATATATAGACATATACGCGATTTTAAACATTTTCCATTAAGAATATTTTCCAATACAGCATTGTGAATGTCAGATTGATGAAATATAATAATTAAAAAATTTTTCATCTTTATAGAAAGTTTCAATATTTGTAAAAATATTTCTTTCGGCTATTTGGGTGATTTGCTGGAACATTGAAAATACACTCTGTAGCAGCGAAAAAGTAACAAGTGCTTAAAAAAAAATCAGTCCTATTAGGTCCTGGGTAGCTCAGTGTTTAGAGCATTCGCCCATAGTGCAAAGGTCATGGGACTCAGTGGTTAGAGCAGTGCGAAATGTAATGGGTTCGAGTCGCATCTCAGAGTGCCAGGGAAAAGAACATTTTTAAGCATTTTTCATTTAATTAAATTCAAAATATTCAGACATGTTTATTTTAATACTATTATTAACAATATACTATGAACACAAGTAGTTATAATGAGAATACAATCGTAGCATCGCGAGCCATGCGTCTGCTGGGCGGCCGAGCGTGCGCCCCGCCCGCCCTCGGAAATGAAGGGTGCTTCGTGCGTCGCATATTATACCAGGACGGTACCCTCATACTCTAATCCTTACACGTCTTATAAAAATAATTCGACAGTACAAAAATAATATAAAAAATGACTAACATTATTTTAAGCATAGAAATTTAACTGGTAGTTTGTGACTTTACTTGTGTTTGCTAAAAGCCTGTGACTTTAAAATTACGACGTTATAATAAAAATCTAATAGAAGTATTGTTATATTAGCACAGACACTTATATTGTAATTCACGTAAACTAATGTAATGAATGTTGCATTTCCCATATCACATACTAACTGTTATTCCACATATTAACCTACATAAAATTATAGCTTATATTATCCGCGTACGATGTAGCTTTCCAATTAGTATAAACAGACAAATATTGTAAGATCTAGCGCGCACTAGTAACTTTTGTCTCCTGTGCCCTGCTTGAAAAGCTGAAATGGTAACAAAGATATTAAGTCATGATGACAAGTGCGCGCGTAGCCTTATTGTCTTGTCGCTTTTATCTGTTCAATGGAAGCTATACTTATTTGTTGCGTGTTCCAAGTGTGCGCACCTTCTTAAGGATTCTTAAGCGCGGTGACATAAAAAATGTCACAATAATAAAAAGCACCAGTGCACGCTATCGCTAAAAGCTCGGAAAGATAATACGTGACATATTTGGCATAATTTAACGACAGCCGGGTGTATTCAACACGCGGGCATAGTCGGACAGTGGATGTCACGGCAGGCGTCGTCCGCAGCGCTGCGATGTCGCCACGATCGCGTTACTCTATCGCCGTGTCACATTGTTTGATATCGAGACGTGCACTTTCGCCCGATACGTAGGGCTGCTAAATGAAACTTAACGTTCTTCCATTGAAATAGCCAGTGTTAGAATTAAACGTCATTATAACATTCTATCTGTGACGACTTGTAATTGGCTATCTGGTTTTAGTTAAGGTTTTTTGTTTAACATTATTAGCTATTGGTCATCCATGTACATATAAATAAATAAAAATAACAGGAGTTATCGCTACATCAATAATAATGAGCAATTCTTAATTCAATATGGCTTTTTGTACTTTAATGTCTTATCATTTAAGAGAACATGTTTCTACATAAGATACTTTATTTACTACTAGCTGTATCCCGCCATGTCACCCTCGTAAATTATAATTAAAGAATTTATAAGATTGGCCCAGTAATTCCGGGACCTACTTAGCAAAAAAAAAATATATGAAGTCTGTCCTCTTTATAATATTGATATAGACTATATATTTGTAAACACTTTTTTAACCTCAATATTTACAATATTGTAGGTAGTTTTTATTATAATAAAAATAATATGATAGTTTAAATCAAGATTGCCAACCCTAATAAGCAGCCGATGCAACTTACACCCGATAGAGCATTGCCCGCGATAAACTTGTGCCGAGATAAAGTGAAAGTACTATCGCCGTGCTTATTTGTAAATACTCTCCTTAATTAGCCAGATATGGGAGGTGACTTTTCTGAAACGGCATAAATATCACGGAGATAGTATAATTTGGTTGGATAACAATCGATGTTATGAACAAAATAGACTGTTCAATTCCCTATAGATATACATATATAAAGGATCTACATTGTTCTGCTCCACATAAATTAAACTTAGATAAAAGAACCTGTTCCATTTTCAAATTTGTAGTTCCTGTGTTTTCTATTGCTTCCGAACTGGTTGTAGAACGTATAGCTATGTCGTCATAGTTCAATTTTTATTTCACCAGTTTGAGGCTCTTTTTTAACAGAAATATCAACAATAATGGACAACCATACAAAATTCAAACTGAATTTACAAAAATCTTTCCTTAGTAGTGTCTACTTCCCAAATACCTGGACTGGCTAAAGACGAAAGATCCAACTTTAATAATTTGATGAGTCAATGAATTGGGACAAGTTCTTTTATAAATGCAGATTATATAATAAATAAAAAAATAAGACCTATCCAATTTCTTGCTGTTTATTCAATTTTATATTTTATAGTATTATATTTATTTGATTAATTACTTAAGCCCATTTTGGCCTAAATTTTGGTAGCACTATGCTGATAGAAAAAAACAGGGCTGCCTCTTCCGCTGGTTCTCAGCGTCAATTTTGAATTAAAAAGTCTTTTCTAAGTATTCTGTAAAAAGTTTAAGGACTATCACTATAAATACAAGGTATATTACAAAATGCCAATTTACAAAAAAAAAAAGAATCAATATGTCTAACAGAGATAAGATGTTTCTCTTCGATACTTGTCTGTTACAATTATCACAGAGTTCCATTGTGCAATCATTCAGATATATTATGACTGTTTACTTGATGATAAAACTAAGAGAGAAAAATGTCAATCGGACTTATTACTTTTTATTTACTTAATTAGATTAATAATGAGGCTACTCGACTTTAATTTGTAATGGTCAATAATATTTTATTATACCATGGAGTTGATATACGTTATCATAACTTAACGACTTTTGTAGACGAGTAACTCGCGCACCTGTTTCAAGGTTACTCTATCTTTGAGGTCTAGAATCCGATTCCCGGTCTATATTGTATTCTACTTAGTTTTCTATATTGTCTCGAGTTTCGGTTTTGTGTTACCTTCTTTGTAACATAATCGTTTTAGCGACTTAATTTGAAATCTGAGAAATATGCGTTGTCTGATATCTATTTATTATTTGTATAATTATATTCACTCACTACTTCCATCCACAGGGAAGGCCTAAGCCCCAGCCATGGGGACATTAATATGAGAAATTGTGATGATTATGATTAGGTAGTGATGATGGTACTGGGGCACAGGGTTTCCCCAGTAGGAACACAAAGGGAGAAGAGGATTTTGTCCCTTCATTCGGTGACAGGTCCTTAAGAAACTTGCTTATCCTTACACTTGTCACTATACATTCAAGCTTATATTTTATTTATTAATGACTAAATAAAAATCACAGTCTAAAGAAGATATTGAATAATAAAAAAGGTATGACATTTTCTGTCTTTTTTCCTCGGTGTCCCAACCAACGAAACATATTTCAAACTTTCAAGCGTAGAGCTTATTCGTCCCTCAAAGGCCGGCAGCGCGCTTGTAGCTCCTCTGGTGTTGCAGGTGTCCATGGGCGGCGGTAATCACTCACCATCAGGTGATCCGTCTGCTCGACTGCCCCCTATTCCATAAAAAATATATATATATTGTCAAATTACCTGAGATGAACATAGATGTGTAAATAAAAAGTTTATCAGCATTTCTTTTTCTTTTCAAATTATTCGGATGTAGCAATATTATGTGTGTGAATAATTTTAATCATAAAGGACCAGTAGTGTAGGTATCTGTAGCTTTTCACATAACTAAACGAAATCCCTCCAAACCTAAATAACTTGTGGATAGCAAAGTAGCTCAAATTTGAATCGCGATCTGATACAATAAATCGCGTAATATCCTCGAGGGCGTTTTAGGGGGGATCGTTAGCGATTTAAAATTTTAATATCTCGGCCGAGATCGGTTGAGGCGAGTGAGTGTAATGGCGTATAAATCAGTTGGTATCAATGTAGCCGTCTGTGTCAATAAGTGCAAGGTATCATTGAAAGAATAGTGTGGACATACCTGCTTATATTAATAATAAGATTTAATTTAAATTTGCTACTATATTTTATATAAAGTCCTATACTTTTGTAGTAGTGTCTTGATATATTTTTTGGTAAAAAAAATGGAATGAAGTAAAGGGGTTCTAAAATGATTGGGTAGTATGAAATACATTGTAAATAAAAAAAAGTATAATATAAATTATAACTGAAATGAGTTAATGCCATCATACTTGTATTTTTATAGGCTTCATGGTTATTGTCATTTTTTTTTCATCAAATAATGTTAATTAATATATACTATCCCTAATATTTAACAGTATTCTTGTTTTTTTTTCTTTAAATAAAATTCTAGGGATGGTGAACTTCGATCATATACCTTCACTTCTCAAGGAGTTGATAAGAGTAATTTTATAATTAAATCATATTGGTGTTGAGTAATTATTTATAAAAAAAATTGGCACTATTCTTATTTGTCCTTTGTGTCATTAATATACTGTCGGCTTCTTTTATATCATCAAAGGCTTTATAGGTGGGTATATCTATAATATTCTTATGTTTCACAAAGTCCATTATCGAAAGGTGGCGATGGCGTGATAGCAGCCATAATTTGCAATAAATACAAGGGCGGAGGCGTTGGCGCCCCGATCATCCTATTGCCGATTCAATTCTTCGACATGACAAATTTCATAAAATTAAATTTGTGTTTGGATTAAGCAATATTGTTACGATTTAATGAAGATGTTTAAAATTAATAAATTTTTGTGCCTCTGTTCTTGTAGGTACAACATGGACTTTTCATTTTGTTGTGATCTATAGATTTCAGATTCGGTGCATTTTCATAGGTTATAGTATATAACGTATATGAATATTGGATATGACTAAATTAGTGATGAGATCTTTCGTCTACATTGTAAAGACTTCGGTGTGAAGATAATAGGATCGTAGCTGGATTACCAATCTCGTCAGATTCCCTGACACAACAAAAAGCATGTATCGAATGAAGGTTTTGTTAAATGATGAATCTGGCTAATGAATATTCGGCATATATCATGATGTTAAACCGTGACTTGAATTTATGAAATTATATCTGATTTTCCGAACTTGATATTTCGCTCATACACCTCCCAGCTCTATGAGGTCGTTTTTTGTATGTGTCGTAATGAAACGATGATTGAGCAGAGAGAATGAATATATGTATATATATATTTTTTTGTTTTAACACTGAACCATAGATATTGTTGTAACCACAGAACACAGGTTTTGATACTAGATAGTACAATATTAAATATTTATTTTGTTACATTAGTAAGACTTATTATTTAATTCAACAGTATGATTATATTTTTGTAGTGTATGATTTTTTTTCTATAATGCATATGAATTTCAAAAGACATTTTTATGAAAACATTTTTTTATTTTATTATATATGTATATTATGTCTTTTTGTGGATGTCGTTACTTCCATTAGAGCTGGTGAGTTTCTTGCTCGTTCTTCTTATCAGCCATAAGACGTCCTGAAAGAGTGGTGTCGGAAAAAATGGCTGATTAGATAGAGTTTGAAACAAGATTATTTGAATAAACATATTTTAACTTTGACTTAATGATTTTGGCTCTCCCCAGATACTGGCGCAAGTGGCAAGGCAAGGGTGGATTTAGATTCGATTCTAACTATTGATAATCATCACAATATGTATTTATTTTTTAATAAATATGTACATATTGATCTACTTATCGAACTCACGCGTAAAATAATAAGTAAGCAATGACCAAACGCCATGTGCGCTCTGATTGGTTGAATATATCACGTGTTACTTCTCCTTCCTCTCTACCGCCATTGTTTGCTACAGAACATAAACAAACGGGTTTGTGCTCATGTAGTTTTGTTAAGTTTTTAATGTTGTAACTGTAACAATAGTTTCATTTTACGAACGTTACTAAAGTAGACCTGTAATGAGTGATCTAAAAGCTGCGGACAGCCAAAATGGCGAAGATAGTACGGACCCAAGCATTGCTACTGTTAACTAATCAGAGAGTAGTGTATTATTTGCCGTATTTCAAAGAAGAGTAAAATCAAAAGCTTTTCTGTGATTAGTCGAATCGTTCAGAATCTTACAATTACAATATTACAATCTTACAATACGTTAGTTTATAAATTTACCACGAGACGTCGCTATTTCATAAATTTACGAAAACGTGAACATAAAATAATACAATTTATCTCTCGTTTAGAATCCTACGAAAGTTTATAAATTTCCCAGAAAATGTACCAATTTGACAATATCAAGACAAATCAATTTGGGGTGACCAAAAAATTATTATCTCGAGCCACTCCGTGCTTCGGAAGGCACGTTAAGTTGATGGTCCCGGCTGCATTTGCAGTCGTCAATACCCTCAAATCCGCAATGGGCCAGCGTGGAGGGTTATGGCCCATCCTCCTTAACCATCCATAAGGAAGGCCTGAGCCCCTGCAGTGGGGACGTAAAAGGGCTGGTGGTGGTATCAATTTGCGGTTCTTGTTATATTCCGGTGACATATACATAGATTTTAAAAAAGTTCTGTCTAGTAATTATACTAAAACTATTATTTTTTTCAGTATGTTTTTTTGTTTAATAATAATCATTGTCAATGAATGCTTCTTAGAAATACCATATCAGTTTATTTTCAGGTTATGTCTTTTAAGATGTCAATCTCCTAATAAAATTTATGAATGTGTAGGCGAGATTTAATGCTGCAACTATGTTAACATAAGGATTAATTTAAGAATATCGATAAGGGACAAACGATAAAATCGATTCTTTGGCAGTAAAAGTGTACGTTATAAATCAGTTGTAGGTTACATTGTAGGAATGTAAAGAGTTCTTGCTGTCATTATATAATGCTTGTCTTTGTAATAAGAATAATAATAATTAATTGTAAGTACTAAGTCCTATATACATTTAATATTATTCTTTCAATATTTTTGTTACTTTTGATTAATAATCAAACGTTTTACTTTGTACCGCTTGCCAAATCTGTTAGATTGGACTTGCATAAATAAGTTGAAACACTATAATAAACATTTTATTAAGGAAATAAAAGTGCAAGAAATTAATATTCTTTAATGAATTTAAATAATTAATTATGTAAGATAAAATATAACACCATAGAGAAGAAGTAATCGCCATAGAAATAAAAGATGTCTTTAGTGATTTATTTTTTGACATAAATTGTTCTTTTCTTTATTAATTCATATTTAAACGGCTTTTTGTTATACTTTTGTTACCAAAGACAGCGTAGGAAGTACCTTACCAGCGTTATAGTGTACCTTTATAGATATGATAATAATTTCATTTAAAAAGTTACAGTTTCTTTAGATTAGTCTATTGACAAAGAAGTATAATAAGTATTGCTTAAAACCTCTGCGAGCGTGTCATATCTCGTTTTCATCACGTGGACCGTTGCAAACCGCTGGGCGTTATCACAATGCAAGGCCGTAACTGTTTGTGAGCTGCCATTTCAGATAATGCTATAAGGAGTTTGCAACAACTAAAACTATAGATTTATTAAGGTGTACATTACCGTGATATTGTACTTTAAGAAACACGAATGTTATCAGTCAATGACGAAAACTTACAAATATTTCACCATGCGTTTGGTAATTAGATCAGCAGTGTTATTCTGTAACAAAATCTAGCATCGAACTCGATATTGAGCACAGCGCTACACAGCGAACAGTATAGAGCAGGCCTGGGCAAATGGCGGCCTCCGAGCCGAATCCGGCTCACGTTAGAATTTTGCTTGGCCTCTAAAGCATTGTATATATTATTATTAAAAACTCAAATATTAATTTTTGTCTAATATAAATGGTGCGTTAAAATTTTTTGATAAAATATTAAGCAATACTTATTTACACACAATCAGGGCCGGTGGGAGCTAAAATTTTCTCCCGGACAACCGCTCTTTTCAGCGCTTCCTATTCGAAAATATAATTATGATAATTGAACAATTACAGTATGCATAATAGTCGCACAATTTTATTAGTTATTGATATACAACGTGTCCCAAAATTCAACGATAAGCGGGCGCCAAGAGGTACCCTTGCTCATGTGTACTTATGGAAAAATAAGAAAAAAAATATATCTTATCTTTTTTATTATAAAATTAAATTCGAAAATCTTCGAAAATTTACACCTTTTATGATATCTTCAAGTACCACGACCACAACTTCTCAATTATGTTCAATCTTTTTTTGGTATCGGATACCTAAGTAGCACTACTATTCGCTACAACTCTTTCGAAAATTTACGAATTTTATTTTATAATAAAAAAGATTAATAAGATATAATTTTTTTCTTATTTTTCCATAAGTACACATGAGCAGGTCTACCTCTTGGCGCCCGCTTATCGTTGAATTTTGGGACACGTTGTATATATATATATTAACAATGTTTTTCAACACAATTTTCGCACAATTTTATTAGTTATTGATATATATATTTGATAAATAAATATATTGATTCAAAAATGTTGGTTTTAAAATTCATTAATTGACATCCTTAGCAAAAATTATACTTGAAATTAGAAAAGAGAACTGCCCCCTAATTGTCTAATTTTAAATCTATTGCAATCACTTTCAGTTTGAAAGGTGTTGCACAACCATTGCTTGTTTCTGAAGACAGTTGAAAAAAAAGTATTTGTATTATGCAGCAATGGTTGTGCAACACCTTTCAAACTGAAAGCGATTGCAATTGATTTAAAATTAGACAATTAGGGGGCTGTTTCAAATCAAAATATTTGCCCACCCCTGGTATAGGTTTAATGAGATAAAACCTTCATCACCTTTTTTAGTAGCTTTTATTTTATTTATCCTTTATGATTTTACTACATTTTTGAAAACACAAACTACAAATATCACCATATTCAATAAACATACCATACCAAATAGTAGCTTACTGTAGGTGAAATAATTTTTAAAATTTGTCCAGTAGTTTCGGAACCTTTTCAATGCAACAATGTAATCTTCCCTCTTTATAATATTAGTATTGATAGGCATATACATACATACACGCATCAGGCAGCTTCAAAATAAAGTATGAATCATCCTCCCTTCACGGCTCACAAAAGGAAGCGCCAATTTAAAATAACATCTAGACCAGTAAACTTGAACGCCACAGAGCATTATCTATTGCCACCCAATTGCGTTGATCGTATCCGCGTCTGATATACTCTGTGGCAGGGGTGGGGGGTTGTGATGGCGGGGAGGGGGGCCGTTATCAGCCCTCTCACGCCATTAACCAGGCGATACAGTCGACACTTCATGTAGAGTACGCACTGATACAGGTGAACGGGTCAAAGGAACTTTTCTTAGAACTTTTGATCTATTATATAAAAAGGTTTTTATTTGAAAACAGTTCTTTGATGGATAGAAAATATGTTTTTAGATTAGACCCTTATAAATATAATTGCCGCTAGTATTTTCTTTATACACAATATCTTATTTAATAGGGCTGCCTGGGTAAAAAAAAGATTCTATTTAAACCGTCAGTCAGATAATAGATATCTATTTTTTGCCACAATTTAACAAGATATATAGGCATTAAAGTTAAAGAGTAGGAGTTCACTGCGTTACTACTATAAAGAAAATATACAAAGACGTGACGTCATCCAACATTTCAACTCAATATGTTGCCGTAGTTTATATGTTACGCAAAATAAAACTACGCGTTTAATATCCTTTAATAATCAACCAGACAGGTCAAAAATAGTTATTATCAATATTTCCAACTCAAATTCCTAAAGTTAAATATATATTATATATATCAATATCAGTGAAATAAATATAATATAAGGAATATATATATAACCATATGGAAGTGACATGATTTCAGACGGAAGTAGGGTATATAATATACAAACGATTTAACAACATTTCTGAAAGATGAGTTAGTTAGTGTGGGTTAATTTTGCAAGCTAAAGTTGAACCACTTAGCTTTTCGATTGAGCTGAAATTTATTAGGCACATATATAACATACGAAATGTAATATTAGTATGTTAAATACCCATGGAACCTATGTTATTAAACGAAATAACGCTGTAAAGTTTGGGCTCTTTTGATATACAAATTCTCTGGTCCAAAATAGAATACAACAAAAGCTTGTTTTTTTTTTAAATAGTTTTTTGATTTTAAATGATTTATATTAACCGCTATTAGTAGTATAGTTCTATAGTCCAGAAGTCCTTTTCTGTTTGTCCAGGTAAGAAAAGTAATATCTGCGAAGATTATATATCATATCCGGGCTTCAGAGTCAGGTCCTACCTACGTTGCATCATAAATTATCGGAAAATGCATTTCTTTGGAGTAATTTAAATGAAATTTGATACCCAATATGTTACAAATGAAGAAATTTTTTTTTTCATATTTATTTAAATGAGGCCAAAAACCTACCACATTAAATACTAAAAAAAATTATAATTATATAGCCAGTATTACACTTGAAGATGTAGTTTTATAATGATAACCTATACATTATATCCGTTAAGTTTTTCAAAGTAAGGTTATGGTGGAATAAAGAAACTTATGTATATACGTTAACCCCACAATTAACCCTAAACATTGTGCACTCCATTTTTCGAGCAGTAATGTAAAAATAAACGATATTTAGTTTTCGAAGGGACAGTGTAAGACTTCTGACTATGAATTATTTGTGTGCCTTTCTATTTTGTGTAAGACATTAGTACATAGGATCAAAATCTCGACGTGCCCCAGTGTGAGATGATGAAGCGAGACGTCTTTCATGAGGTGCTATCAGCGGTACAATGTATCACATTTTCATAGAAGATTCATTTAGTGAACGTTTTGTTCGCCCCTCCGCGTTCCGGATCTGTTTCCATTACACCAAGGTATGCTTTGATGGCAAAATATATTTATAATTCATAAGTTAACAGTGTAAAGATTTTCTGATAAGATTCATGTTGAAAATAATAACAGTTATAAATTTAAATTTAAAATATCCTCAAATTTATAACTAAAGCTAGCTAGTTATTGATATTGATATGATTCGAAAAACTATAAGAAACAAAATTGTTGATCAAATAGATAATTTAAAAAAATGATATTTAATGAAAGATTCAATGATTTTTGTATGTTAAATATAATATCTAGGGTATATAAAAATATAATATTACGAGTATATTAGCTTTATATAGTTATAAACTCAAACACTACGTGTGTACAGTCTTCATCAGTAGATTTAATAATGCACGTGAATATAAATTAACGTTTAAACGAGTGAAGAATCACAACTTTTTTTTTTCAAAAAATACAACGTACTTCAAATTTAAAAAAAATATAAATAAAACTTGAGACCCTACATGAATAACCTACAGAAAACCTCCGCTCAAAAAAGGATTTTGTATTTTAATAGTGATATTTATACGAGTATTTTTATATAATAAGTAACACAAAAAATATTAAATATCTATATAATAAAATTGGACCGATTGGACCGATTATAAAATTCTTTCATATATGGAAAACTACACAACACGCGGCGGACATAGGCTAGTTTGATAGAATTTTGTTCACAATTCCAGAAGAAATCGATGAACATACCTACTTACACGAAATATATGTACATTCTCGTTGAACACAGAAAATCATCCTTTCGGATTTAGAATTATTGCAAAATAGGAAATCTTTTGTCTTTTCGCTTATATAAACATGTCATCGAAATATTTAGGTTAAGTCATATTAAGTTGTCGAAAGAGAATTTTGGAAATTAGTCAACAATTCGTAAACACACATAAAGAAATACACCGCCGTCGAACATATAACTTCCGGCTTTTTAACTGGCGTCACCGATTTTGAAGTCGACAAAAAGTAATGCATATTGGGAGGCTAAATAAAAAAAAACTGATAAAAATATTAACTCTTAATTAATTTTATTAATATAATATTTAATAAAAGTATTTCTCCTGAAAAATGTCGTGCGCCGTCGTTTACTGGAGGGCGGGCGGCGGTCGCGGGGCGGGCGCGGGGCGGCTGCGAGAGCCGATAGCGCTCACGTGCCTTTGTTCTGCGACCCGTATCGCACGGGATCATCATAAATTATTTATCCTTTTTCACCGAGCAAGATGTAGGAATACTGTGGAGATGACTCTTAGTTTTTGGGAAGTAGCTGCAGTCAGCTGATATATTGTTTTTGGTAAAGTTATCTTTCATACCTGCTTACTTATTAAGCTTAGCACGTTGGTACCAAAGAAGTTGTAATCCCACAGTAAGGCTGAAGACGGTAAAAAAAAGTATTTCAATTTTGGACTGTTAGTCACGATAATAGAAAAATATTAGATACGTATTTTTAGCTTAATTTTCACAAATAATTGATAGATGATTGTTAAAATTAAAGTTTAGGAGTCACAACTAGGTAGAAAACGTACAAAGGTATGTGACGTCATGCGACATTCTAGCTCAGTGTTTTCTAACCTGGGGGTAATTACTCCCGCAGGGGTAAAACGGCAATTCTAGAGGGCTAACAGAGTTGGCATGAAAAAGTATTAAAATAATAAACAAAATAATAGTACGATAGCTAGTCGACTCTTGTTACATTAAAAACCAAAGCCTAATAAAAGCTTAAACTACATTAAAATAAAATTGTAGTTAAAGTGGAGCATGACACGAGATGCGCGTTGAGTGAAACCGAATCTAATATTGTTAAACTTGCGAATGCAAAGCAATATCAACCTTCACACTAGTTAAGTCCGAGATTTATATATTACTTGTTGCCTAAACGTGCAATTTCTTACCTTACAAAGATATTTTTGTTCGAATTTGTGTGGTTGAATTATTTTAAATTAGCTAGGGGTAAACTCAATTCCCATACTTGTTCACAGGGGTAGTGACATTAAAAGGTTCTAGGAAACACTGTTCTAGTTCAAAAAAAAAATAAACACGTACTGTTTAATTAACTTATATATCAATCCTATTGCGTCTTTTGGGTATTAAGGTGTATTAAGAAAAAGTTATTCGCTAATTTTCAATTTTTAAAAAAGATTTAGAAAAAAATCAAAAGTTTATCTGCTCTGAATTACAATTTCGGTTTTGCGGGTTACTACGTGCATGATGTGCGGCATCGAATATACTCTTAAGCGTTTAATATCGATATTGTATCTGAGCGCTTAGTGTGAGATTTTTGACATTTAGGTTCACCGTCGATCGTGAGCGCGTTAAGATTTTAGTATGGAATCCTGTACAGCGCCCCTAGCAGTAACTACCAAGAACTACAAATCTCCATACAAATTCTTAACGCGCTCATTAGTGAACGCGTTAGCGTAAAACTTACGCTTACCACTCTGAAGTCTGAAGTTTCGTAACTCATTGGCGGGCGTGGTGATGTGAACCCGCGAATGGATCACGCCGACACTATCACACCGGCCGCGATAAGCGTTGGACATCGATTTTTTATACAACCGAAGAAAAGGAACATTGTACATAGAAATTATATGAATTTAAAAAGAGAATAGGAAAGATTCCTTTTATATTATACCGTTTGTAGACTTCGCCCACGTAAAACTAGCGTATGATGTAACTTCCTGTAGGTAAAAGGATATCTAATAACTATACATAGTATACACTAATATCGCTTCCCTTTGTTTGTAGGTACGATGGAGATATTTTAAGTTACATTTTGGATTTTAATGCGGTTTTCGTCAATATTTGTATATAATTCGCATAATCGCAATGGAAGTATCATACGCAAAACACACGACCACGCAGGTGAAGACTTAAATTATCAATTTTACTGTTTAAATAGGAAATTTAAAAAGAAACCTTGGTAATTATGTTTTATTAACAATGCTAAACTATAAGAAAAATTGTTTAAGTACATTTAACAGCCTGCACAGATATCTTAAGGCGTGATGGTGATATTTTTGAATTACATAGTTAAAGTATCGGTTAAGCAACTAATAATGAGTTATTATTTGACGGCGGTTAGATGAGATCATAACTTTAACTATAACCGCTATAAGTTTTGCTGGCTAAAGTTATTGTTTTGCTATGGCAAGAAAGAGGTCGCATTCGACAGTCATAATGAAAATACGCTCTGTAATATCGAAAAAAGTAACGAGTGCTTGAAAAATTCGTCAGTCCTGTTAGGTCCTGGGTAGCTCAATAGTTAGAGCAGTCGCCCGGATTGCAAATGGGATCGAGCCCCATCTCAGAGTACAAGGGATAAAGTATATATTTAAACATTTTTTATTAAAAATATATTTCAGTTTAGCATTGTGAATGGAAAACTGATCTAATATAATAAACCTTAACTTTAACTGCAATAGGGATGATGACTGGGTAAAAAAAATGCAATTCTGTGTAGTCCGTCAGTCAGATAATAGAAAAATTATTAGATACGTATTTTTTTTTACTTCAATTTAACAAGAAATAGCTTAGATAACGGGCATTAAAGTTGCGGAGTGGGGGCTCGCTACGTCACAGTTGAGTAGAAAACGCACCCTAACGTGACGTCATGCGAAATTTCAACGCCATGTAACGCCGTAATTTTATGATTACGAAAAAAATAAAAAAATAGGTACGTGTTTAATATTTTTTAACACTCTACCTGACGGATAAACAAACAAAAATTAGTAATCATCCCTATTATGGTGCAACCGAGACTATGTGTGTCCATAGATGTGTCTTGAAAAGATACAAATTTTACTGGTTACCTCTATGTTTCCATAAAATGCTAACGTGTACCCGAGGTAGGGAAATATCGTTGTTCTATCGTCACGCGCAATTTGTTCGACGATCACCGCGAGCTAACGACCAATCTGCAGCGTTGATAACGGATACTTCTTCAAAGCCACCAGGAAGAAAGCGTTGCGCCCGTTTTGTATTTGTCCCCTTAACTGGCATAATCACTTAATCGTTAAACACCAGCTTAATGTCCGCATTGCTGGAGCTCGGATCTGTTTAAATCTAGAGCTGGTCCAGTGCGGATATGTGGGAGTTTTTACAATTTTTGACCGCCCATCCTATAACTGGTCATGGTGAAAGTTGCTTAACATTCACATTGCAGACCGAATACACGTCAGCGTGTTATTATTAAATAGAAATTGTATAATTTGCATACTTGCTAACAGTGCGTTATAAGAGAAAGTTCAAAAGATTAATTTTTCAGAACGTAAAACAGTTTACATTTATTTCTAAAATAATAAAATATATATTTACATTTTTTTGTTCAATTAAAGAATGTAAAAGCTACATACTTCTAAAAGAAGTGAATATAACGTCTTAAGATATGTTTCTACAATAATATTAGAAATAATAAAGGTAATGTACATAAATGCGCATGCATTGAAAAATTCAAACAATAAATTATAATTAAAACTAAAGAAACAATAATTAGTTTTTGTATTGTCTTAATGATTATAATTATAACGTATGAGAATGATTTTATAAAAAAAATATAGATATAAATGTTTGCTTTAAAACTAAAAGGTCTTTTAAAGTTAAAATTTTTCCAAAATGTCCGCCCGTCCGATACAAGACAATAGCGCTCAACATGGGTGATGTAGACGCCCGTTTTGCGAGCGGAAGTCAAGGCTCAATTGCGTGTGACGATAATCACTGTATCTGGATACACCTTTGGGAGCTTCAAAATAACCGTCGCTCGTGGATCAGCTTAAATAATACTAATCGGAAATTTATATCAACACAAATATTTAATACTAAAAACATATCGCACACCTAGATCTAAACTAAGACAACTCAAAAAACTAATGTGGAGTTCTGACAATACATTTGTTTACGTGGCAGGAGCGCGACCACTGTTGATTCAACAGAGAAAACTTAAGTTATCTAGCGGCTCAACCCCGAACCTTTATTGAATATGTTATGTTGGATAGATGCATATGATCACCGAGTATTTGAATATTGTACTAAGTCAAATCTCACTCAAATTTTTGAGTTGTCTCAGTTTAGATCTAGGTGTGCGATATATCGCCGTCGAACAGATAAACTCCTCCTTTTCGATTATAAAGTCGGTTAATAAAGAGGATAGCTTTGATTTTTTGTTTGCATTGAATGGTCTTCAAAACTGGAACATTTTAACAAAAATCCTTACTACAAGCTACATTTACGCAGGTGAGATAGGCTATAATTTACGCAGGCGAATTCACGGGAAAACCTATATAATAGGGATGACGACTGGGTAAATAAAATGCAATTCTATTTAGTCCGTCAGTCAGATAATAGAAAAATATTAGATACGTATTTTTTTTACTTCAATTTAACGAGAAACAGCTTAGATAACAGGCATTAAAGTTGAGGAGTGAGGGCTCGCTACGTCACAGCTTCGTAGAAAACGTACCATAACATGATGTCATGCGAAATTTCAACTCCATATATAGCCGTAATTTTATGATTACGAAAAAAATAAAAAAATACGTGTTTAATATTTTTCAACACTCTACTTGATGGACAAACAAATAAAAACTTGTCGTCATCCTTATTATGAAGCCAGATTGACACATGTCTTTCTATAAAGCCAATTTACAATGTAAAACTTAATCGAAGTTAGATCTACAAATAATATTATAATTGTTACATTACAACAAGAAACAGAATTTCAATCAACACATTAATTCGATAAAAGATGGCTATCGCAAGTTCTTTCAAACAAGATCAGTCTCGCAAATCGAAATCACTTAGCGTGTCAACGAGTGAAGTTTCTTCGTAAACTCCTTGCAAGCCGATATCAGACACAAAGCGAGCAAATAAACAGATATTCATCCACAAATTACTTCAACAGATCCAACCACACCGGAATATATACCCTATCTTATGGTTGAGACGGAGAATTTTCGTGTGCAGTCGTCGGTGCCGCCTGTTGCGTCCCGGATATTGGTACGTTCTATCAGGCCGGGCTTCTAGCGGGAATTACCTTGTAATTCGCCAAATTACCCAGAGATCTTTTGTAATTAAATGCTTTTCTACATTACTGTGTTCACTGAAAGTTTTGATTGGTCATTAAGTGGTTTAGCTCATGTCATTATTAATGAATTAAATGTTATTTTTAATTCTGGAATTAAGTTTATTATTTAAGTTTCAAATATTCTCAAACTGTTATGGTTATTATAGTTACTGACTAATAATATACGTCATTGTCTATAATTAATATATATTTAAAGTTACTAACTTTGTTTGTTTGTAAGGGGAAAAACTGATCCGACTATGAAAATACTACGGGAAGTTACAACACACGTGGATGACACAGGGTATAATTCACGATTCACGGCGACATTCAGCGAAGTCGAGAACAGCTAGCTTTGTATAATTCTGAAACACTATTCACCAATGAAGTGACGCTATTTTTCTTCTGCACAATTAGATTACATATTTGATTGTATCAAACTATTTTTCAAATTCAAATTCAAATTCATTTATTCGGCGCATGCGCATAGAACACCTAAAATATAATCATTAATTACATTACTACATATTACGATAAACAACACATTAAACGTAGGTACAATTACAAATAATAGGATATTTAACATTATTCAATATTAAAATATTAAAGTAATAAAATAAATAATATTGTGTCCCACGACTGCACCAAATAGGTATCTAGCTCGGCATTTGTCGGTCTGTTTACTTTCCAGAAACGGACCGACGCCGATTTTCAGCTAGACCCTTTATTTTGTTTCTATATTTAATATTAGATACACGCGTTTTTAAATACATTAATCTATTATATATTATAATGTTTATTGTTATTGTAAACACGACTCACCTCAGAGTCTACACATCCGTCGGCGTTGTTATCCGTTATACAGGCGAGCTCCTATCCAAACAGGCCGCAAGTAACAATTGGATATCGCGCACAGCACCTTCGCGATAACATCACTTAATTAAATTTTCCACCGCAAACACCGAGGAAAAATGTATGTTTTTAATAAACCCCCGTCAAGATGACGGCACATCCTTAATTAATTTGATTGGGATGCCTTGATATGATAATATAAGGGTCTAAACGATTTAAGAACATTTGCTTTCGCTTTTTTCATTTTGATTTTTATCGCTTTTATTTAGCATGCAAATATTAAATAATATGTTAGTGCAGAATAATGGAGTTAATAACTACAGATGTGGCAAAGACTGGGGTATTAGTTGATCATTGTATGCACGTAGGAGTTACTACCTTAGTGCTCGATGGCGCAATACTGAGAAATTCGGTCTGTGCAACCGATGATAGGTGGGCAAAATTTTTTTTACCACGAACTTCTCCGTTTTTCGGACGGCATGCTTAGCTATTGGTCCCGGCTGCATCTACAGTGGCTTAATACCCACCTATCCTCACTGGGCCCGATCGGATCATTCGATACAATTCGATTCCATTCATATTGAAGGTTTGAGCCCCAGCAATGGGGATATTAATAGGCTGGTGAATGTGTATGAATATATCGCACACCTAGATCTAAACTAAGACAACTCAAAAATCTAATTTGGAGGTTTGACAATACATTTGTTTACGTGGCAGGAGCGCGACCACTGTTGATTCAACAAAAGAAAGCTAAAGTTATCTAGCGGCTCATCCCCGAACCTTTATTGAATCTGTTATGTTGGACAGATGCGTATGATCACCGAGTAATTGAATATTGTACTAAGTCAAAACTCGCTAAAATTTTTGAGTTGTCTCAGTTTAGATCTAGATGTGCGATATATGAACCGTCACATATATGTACTTACGGGTCGAACTGGTAGAGTTATAATGTTACCTCTCATTCGTTTCTCTCGTAAATTGCGAGCACCGTAAAATACAAAGTCCGAAAATCTGCCATCGAGACAAGAGGTTTTTCTCAAATATCTTATTCACACTGAGACACCTTAATAAAGCTGTAACAGAAGATAAAAAACCTTTAAAAGTTTATGTAACGTACACATTATACAATATGTTTTAACAAAATGGGATAGACCATTATATTTGTATGGATATACCGTGGCAAATCGGACCAAAATAAAAAAAAAGTTAAAATTTAGATTTTCTTTCGGGTAAAAGGTTAAAGTTTTGATTTTTTTGTTCTATCCCCATTGAGAAAGTATCTAAAACAATATAGTATAAACTGTAATTCATCGTTGAATTATAAGGTTTAATTAATCCTTTTACTCAAATTATTATTTTTTATCAACTCTAAATGTTCAACGTGTTTTATGTTTTACTAATATTCTTAACGATAATCTTACAGAGTTCATGTTTAAAGTGTCGAACAGAAAATTACAGCAAATGACTTTCTTTCGTGTTAGCTCTGCGCGTATCTAAGGATCTGGGAAAACTTTTCAGGATCTAAGGGCATATGCTACCTTCTCGTTGCTGGTTTTTTTCTCTCTACTTTATCAATAGTATTTTAACGATGGCCTTGCATGAGACAAGAGCCTTAAAATCGAAACGCGTATATTTCGATGTCAATTGCTTTTTTTTTGGTTTGAAAATGAATTATCTAAATAATAATTCGGTGTTCGATTTTCAACTGCGATTTTGTTTGTTGATTACGTAGGTAGTAGTAGTTTCCTTAAGCAAAGGGATATTAGCTTCTACAGTTTAGTCTTCCGTATTATTAGTATTTTTTTATTGATTAAAAGGTCTGAGTTTTAAACATTATGTGCTCTTATTCCAGTAGAAAAATGTAGGAACACAGAGAAGTACACAGGAAAAATGGTTACTTGTTCGCGTTAATGTGCTAAATTCACTCTAAACTTTTCTTGTTTACGTTCCACACGCGGTATTATTTAATTACTTTTATGGGCCTTTGACTTGTAATATAACATTACATTTTCGCACCAAAAGTCTCTCTAAAAAATTCAAGAGGCAATGAAATAAATGAATACCTATCGATTTTTATCGATTCCCGCTAAATACTCAAATTTTTTTAATGAATGTAAACGTATGTATTCAAAACAAACGAATTCATGTCGTTCCTCGATATAAAATTCTTTGATAAACTATAAAAAATCAAAATGATATTATGCAGTTATCGTACTTTACAGTTTTCGTTCACAATATTTTTAGGGTTTCGTTTAAAAAGGAATCAATGGGACTCTATATATACGCTTCCATTGTCTTTTCGTCTATATGTCACAAGGCTACAATAATGTCTTCAAAAAAAAAATTCACGTGAAATAATAAAAATGGATTCTATCTGACTTTCATCGTAATATTTGGATTATTTTATGCAAATGTATTTTTTTTTTCATAGAGTATGTATTTACATTTATCTTTAATTTACCCTTGTAATAGTAATTTATAAATAAAAAAGTTACTATGGTGTGCCGATTCGGAAAATATTAATATGGTAATTAAGAACGCTTCGTAATAAAGTTCGATTTGCACTTGACCATTTTTTGCATTTTCAGCCTAAGCGCGTGCACGAAACAACTAATACTAACTTGTAATTTAATTAGCACTTAGCTTTTATGGGTGTGCATTAATTACTTTATTGCATAAGTCAAGTGAAATGTGGAATTACGACATGCATTCGCGTTTATAAAGATAAGGGGTGACTGATCGTAATATTTTAGCGATTACAAAAATACGTATGGTGATTGACGCGAGTTTCTGAACGTGAAGTTAAAAAGTATATTTCCTCTATTATACGATCTAAATAAAAACATGTATGTCAGCTACGTGTTACGTGAAAATTGTAAAAGTCGAATAAGGATTATGATCGATGTCCTCCATCTTATATGCAACAAATGAGCAGTGCTATTCTATTGACAGCGTCGAACCTGACCTTGAGCGTAGCCTCATAGCGTAGAGGTTCAATCTTAATAAGGTTATAAAGGCTTTATTTAATTAAAGCAATATCGACGTCGACTTCGAAGCTTCGTAAGCTTATATTATTTTAGGTAATTAGCGACATTATCGTCTTCAAACTGGACCAGTATGAACAGAAGCTGCTGTCGAGATCAACGGCTTAACGTGCTTTTGAAGCTTAACACAATAATAGGTCATTTATAGCTATGACGACAAGCTTTTCACAAAGTCTCTTAACTTCCGCTAATTATTGGGTACTGAAAATCCCAAACATTTGTAAGTTATCAAACAGAAAGTTTTTTTTTTGGTAGAAAATGTTTTTTTCGGAAACAATAGTCTAATAATGTTGTTATCATGAAAAAGTGTACTGCGGAAGCCTTTCTGTGTCTGAAGGTCCTCAACAAGGACGTGTTATCATTTAGGAAGTCATCGTGACCTCCAAAGAGCGAAACACGACAACGAAGTTTAGTTTATTACCATAATGAACATTATCTAAACAATTATAAGTATACCACTTTCTGCCATCGACTTCTTTTACGTAGACATCGTAATTATAATACAAAAATATATATTTTTATCAAATATTTTACCGGGAGTTTTACTTAAATTTACGCTAATTATAGCCTTATGTTATTCTTGTATAATGTAGCTTTCCATAGATAAAATAATTTAAGAAATCATTAGTTCCGGAGCTTCTTTGATGCAAAGCAAATTTACAAACGTGTTTCTCTTAAAAGCTTACGATTTTAAAGTCCATACCACCACCAGTCTATTAATGTACTACTGGGATTTCCTTGTAGATGGAATCGCATAAGGATTCCATATAAAAAAAATATTAATAAAAAGTAGTAAGATACACTGTCGCGTTAATTTAGACTGCTTCGTACTTTGTACAGTATCCATTATTCACCTGGACCGTGTTATGAGTTACGACTTTCTTTCCTCTGTGATTTCTGCGTATATAAATAATTATTGAACGGTGTAAAAATCAAAGAAAATATTTATAGCTATGGCGCTATTGTTCATAAGAAAGCAAATCAGAGGACTTTAACTTATATTGTAATTGAAAAGGAACTGATATTGCAAAACAATAACTTTTTTTTAACCAAAATATATTTATATGATAATAAGTATTGAATGAATAAATATTAGTTACTAAGAAATCACAGGAGCTTTTCAAATTATAAACTTTTTTGACCCAAGGCCCTCGCATTCAAGCAAAAACACAATCCATTACCGCTTTATCACTGACAGAAGCTGTTAATTTTGTTTTCATATCATTCCCAAGATACGTAGATATACTAAAGTTCCACACATGCATACATGCGATGTGTATGTATGTTTCTGTGAGTGTGTGCGGGTGGCGGGCGTCGCGCGATAAGGATGTATTAGCACATTCCGCCGGGCGAGCGCCACTGTATTTATTCTTATCCGGAATAAGTCAGGTTACACCCCTAGTGTTGCGCATCATGTCGACATGACGCAATTACGATATCGACAAGCCACATTGGATGTCTTATATTTATAATTAGTATTATTTTTTATAGTTACTTGAGAGAAGTTCAAATTGGATTGCAAAATTTTCCAAACCAATTATGTGAGTAATGATCGAAACACGCTTGTTTATTTATTGGGATTCAACAGTTATGCGTCTGGTTTTATACTTACTTTGATTTTATTAACTTGATAATTATAACCATTAAATGGACTCGATTGTCAAATAAAAGAATGATCTTTTCACTACAGGAGATTGTTTTTTCTGAGCTGTTGTTAACACTGACAACATCATATAAATAAAATGTAATATATATATGATAAAAAGTCAGTTTAAACAATTTTTTTAGGTTCCTACGCATTCAGCATGATAACATAAAGTGAATATTAAAATTCATTTAAAATACTGTGTAATTAAAATACCTATCTATTGAGCAACAGATTTTATCTATAATAATAGTCGTGTTTTGCAATATCTACGCAAGCCGTAGATTGCATTGTTGAGACCGGTATTTAATTAGTATTAGTAATATGGGCGTGAACAGCTTCTAGTTTTATCTAATGCTGTTTTAGATAGGCTTTGAATAACAGCATATTCAAGAAAAATACCCGTGAACAAACTTCCTAAATATTTTATTGTATCATTCTTGTGTTTTAGTTAATACATACTATTATATATTTTAAGAGCAAACATGCTTCTAGCATTGTCCTTATTTTTATATATGAATGATTTATTTACTGAAAAATTTAATACTATGTGAAATTACCTATTTTCATATGTCTAAGTAAAAATAATGTGGAGTATGCCTTATTCCTATTTATATCGGAACTGGTGGCTGGCTATTTAAATGACCAAAATCAATCATATCGTGGTTAATAAATAATATTTTTGTTGTAAAGGAATCGCTTACAATATAAAATGCATTTTATCGATAATGGAGAAAATAGCACCCAACCCTAGAGAGAAGCAGAGAAGGGGGTGAAGCGACGCTTGGCGCGGCGAGATAGCGCGATAACATCGCCGGGTGGCGGCCCTGATAGTACGAATAATAATAATTTTATTATCGCCATCTAGGGCTGTCGCGTTAACGTTATTAAAGGTTGATGTGAACACGTTCGCCTGTTAAATTTTAAGGTCATATTTGGTAGGATTTTAACACGTTTACGGCAATAAAATTGCGAGTTACGTTCGTCAAAAATGTCAAAAGTATATGAGGAACGGTTGACGGCGTAGTTTTTATGTGTTTCAATTCTAAGTTATGTTAAGCATGCAATCAAAACAAGAAAGCGAACTCTCAATGTATTCGGCGACAGAATTGCATTTGTTTTATATTTTCAAACTTTATTGCATACTAAACGAAAACGATGGTCATTTTTTCGTTAAACGTACGATACTAGCAATAAATATATTGTCAAGTAGTGTGGATGCAATAACTATTGCCTATCGATAGAATGCTTATGCTCTCTGACACAACGCTGTCGTTGCTTCCGAAGTTCAATCGAATAAAACCTTATATATCACACTTTATTTTTCTTCGTTCACTTTATAAGAAAAAATAGACGTAAGAAACTTATCAGCTCTTACATAAATTTCAATATCACTTTTCAGTAGTAACACCAATTTTTACAGTCGATAATATTAAAAAATCGATACTGTGTTCCACAACGACATCGGAATGTACTTTTGTCTTTTCAAACGTTACTCCTAATGAAGATCTTTATATATTTTAATTTACCTGCATTAAAACAGTATAATAAAGGATATATTATAAACAAACGTGGTGGCCGTCAAAAATCGTCTCGCATCCGGCTTAGTCCGCTTCTCCCTCGGGAGTGCCTTATCTGGTGGCTGCAGATTGAATATATTTCATGTGTGCTGAGCCCACACTCGTCTATATCTCGCTATATTACTTTACAATCTAATAAGAGTAGTAGTATATTTTTGTCTCATTAGAAGTATGAATCAATATTACATCATAATTCATAAAGAAGAAGAAACTCAATGCAAAGATCTTATTGCTTTAAAATAAAGATAACTTTCAACATTTAGTGGTTAGCGTGTTCGATCTGCAATGCAGAAGTTAAGCTACCATAAGGACCGGTCATGGGATGAGTGAACAAATTTTTATTTATAAATATACTTTAGTAAATGCTGATGGCCTACACAATAACAGTTGTACTTTTCTTTGAAATACTAGCTCTTTCCCCGTGACGTAGCCCGCGTAAATTATAGCCTGTGTCACCCGCATATGACGTAGCTTCCTCCAGTTAAAAGAATTTTTACAATTGGTCCAGTAGATTCGACTAGCGTGGTATGGGCATGTTATGAGAAGGGACGAAAGTCATGTTACGAAAAGAGTGATGGGTATGCATGTGGATGGATATGTGAGTAGAGGCAGACCGAAGAAAAGATGGATCGACTGTGTGAAGGAGGATATGAATAAGAAAGGTGTGGATGTGAGGCTGACGTCTGACAGAGAAGAATGGAAGAAGAAAACATGTTGTGCCGACCCCACGTAACGTGGGATAATGGGCAGGAGGATGATGGTCCAGTAGATTCGGAGCCTATTCAATGCAAAAAAACAATCAAATCTTTCCTTTTTATATTATAAGTATAGATAAATATGTACGTTAACATTATTCAAATATACATTACCTTAACACTTCAATGCCTTACCTCGAAAAAGTGCTATTGGTACGATATTATCGTTCACAATGGCATTGTCAGTTTGAATAACTATCACATAATGAGTTGATATGAACCGCGGGGATCGAACCTGAGACCGATAACGCCCCCTATCGATGCACCTGCGTAATTAAACGGTTTTTATACCGAGGCCTTGTTGTTAGATCTTGCTTGTTTATGTTCACTTGGGCGTTAAGACGTGTATTACTTTTTTGTATTATGATATAAATTTAAACCAAAATAACTTAATTAATAGATTATTGAGAAACTTCAGTTTCTTACGTTTCACATGGCATAAACTCCTAGTTTTATAAACTGATCATTAAAAAATTAAAATCTGAAACGAATACCTGTTTAAGTGACGTTTAAAATGGCTTAAGTACGGTTTGAGACGTCCTTAACTTTAAATTCTCGATTCAGAAACTGGATGCAAGTTCTTTTTTGATGATTGAATATTAACAGTTACAGACATTCATTTCCTACCTACATATTATCTAAAATTGTTTAAAAAAAAACGTCGGATAATTACAGAAGGTTGAGAACGTTACCCTAATAAGAAATACTTGTACATTAATATCCCATTGCCTTATAAAGATATATCAAAAAAACGTATAGTTTCTCAGATTATACATATTTTTTTTTAAATAACCTCTTTTAAAATAAGTATTAGCGGTTATGTTTTCTGTAGTTAATTAAATATTAACCGCACGACTTCAATCTTTCCCTTAAAAATTCTACCGCTTTTAGGATAAGTATTATTTTAACTTTTTTAAATTTCATGTATTTAAGTGATATTTTGAGTTTTGGGGTAACAAAAATCACTCATACTTTATGCAATTTTGATTTTCTCATATATGCCATTGATCTGGACTAAATTAAAATCGGTCCACCCTGTAAAAAGTTTTGAGGTAACAAACAGAAGAAAAATACTGTCGAATTGAAAACCTCCTCCAAAATGTGTGACTGAAGTCGATTAAAAAGGAGACTAATAAAATATAGACTTTCGTTTTTATCTATTTTTATACATCATTTGCTTTTATAGAGTGATTCATTTCATAAGGTAGGCTGGTACCACAGTCACGGAAAATCGAGACATACTAAAAACTAATACGGTTATACATAAACCCCTTTAAAGGAATCCGGCACTTCAAGGTTACTATTTTAATATAATTATTTCTTAAATTGGTAAAGTCTGAATTGAGAAAATATTAAATTAAACAAGTCAATATCAATGGATTCCTTTTTTACGAATTCGCTAATCGACACCATTTATAGGCACTGAATTGCGTCATTGCATATCACTGGACGTACGGCCTATTCTGAGGGGTGAGGTCGTTGAAAAACGTGAAAAGTGACCGAGATAACACCCCACACGCTCACGCAGGGCTGCGCGAGGGTTACTACACGTTCGGTGGTTGGTTAAAGCAATACATTTTAGACTTCGTTCGTTTTTTGAAATCGACTGCAGCTCTGTGCGTTCTATATTTGAAAAGCTTATTCATTTAATTCTTAATGCACATTGGCGGACTACATGCCTTAAGGGATTAAAATAATAATATTTTTTTTATTTCGGACATCCAAGATCCATATTAAAGTTAGTATGAATTTAACTTATGTTAGCTGTAGACACTCAAATAATTAAGGATAGAATATTGATAGAATAGTTTCCTATTTCATCAATACTCGGACACAGTGTATGAAAAAGGGACTATCCCATTTTCCAGCTAAAGTATGTAGGATGATGTTGGTACTGATGCGTGTTCTGTATATTACGGACGTTATTTTCTTACGTATACAAATTATGGGAGAATACTCTCAGACAACCTTAGAGTGCTGTGGGGACGGATCGGTTTCCCCGGTGGTTGTAGTGTGCACAATGAAAAATACGTATTAAGATTTCTTGACAAATAAGCAGGTACGATTAGGTATATATTTGTTATAGATATATGTTATAAGATAATATGAAAAGAAGGATATCACGACTGACAGTATTGAAAGCGTTGGAGAAATCTATCAGAACTGAACAAGTTATTTTAAGCTTGTTTTTGTTCTTTTATTTTTTTAAGTGCTGTTCATATTATTGGTTCTAAATATAAATCATTATATATATATATTGACGACTAGGATGTCAACTGTCAACTCGAATTATTCAATAACTCGAACAAAATTAAAAAATATATATAAAAATATTTATGTTTAAAAAGGGTCTAAGACAGTTTTCTTGTGCGAGTAAAAATAAATGAAGAGTTTTCGGTGTCGGATAGTTGGCAACCTCAAAAAATGCACTATATCAAAAGTTAAGTACCAATTAAAACATTTTAAGTCTCGTAGTTTCCATTCAAATGGATCGGAACATGGCAGTGCGCGTGTGCGGGCGGCCGATCTCGCGATAGTAATCATTTGCATAAAACTGCAGATTTTTTCTTCCAGCAAACACATACAAACTCTATAATACACTATTAATGACTTTTTTAGGCGTGTCGCGTATGTTCAGATTTTGTGTGGTACCTACTTTAAAAATTGTTATTCCAATTTTAAATCGATAACTATCAGAACTTTTTGCATTCAAGAAGGATGATGTAACAACAGTTGTTTTGTTATGAGTAGTGGTATACGACTACGCTATCCTTTGGTCGCGCTATTATAATATAGCTATTGCTATAAAATAAATTTCTTGTTACAAGCTTTTTAGAGCTTGATTTTTGAGCTAGATTTTTAGTTATATTCGGGTTTTAGTTTTTGAACTTCTTTTTTATGCAAACTGCATCTTTGTTAATCAATAAAAATAGTAAATAAAAGAAAATATTAAAAAAACATTCAATAAAAAAAAAATTAAATAAGTATAAGGCGTTTAATTCAAGACATATCTTTTGATGATTTTGACAGCTACAGTCTGACACGTTCATCGGAATTCTGATGGATCGTATGCTGAGCATTATGCTAAGAAAGCTTTACATTTTTAAAGCATAATTTGATACCACTCCTTGTGTTGTATCTAATCTAAAATAATATGTAATCTAAAATAAAAAAAAGTTACCATACTTATTGATGAAAAAATAAATTATCTTGTAGCTATTATTTCTCGCTGGTCGGCGTATTGCAGTCAGCCTAAAGCTTACATCTTGTATTGCACGGCGCAGGTCACGACCCGTCGTTTCGCCGTAATGATATTATAATGTAATTTAATTTTGCTTTTTTTTTATTCTTTCCAGGTAAGTAGGCCATCGCGACCACAATCGTGTAAATTGGTGAGATCGCGAACTGCGCGGTCAGTGGCTTTAGAGGTAGTTATGACGTCATAGATTTAATATTAAGGTACTGTAGGATACTTACTATATACTGTATACACTGACTTCGTCTAAAGTATAACACAGATGCATGTTTGAATGTCTAGATCGGTCAGACACCTTGACCTGTCACACATTGACCGATAAAGGCCTTGTTGCTTTATAAATATATGCACTATATTAAATTATTTTATGCCATGAACTATTTACCATGAACTAATTTCTTTATGCTTATATTCTTTTTCCTTGTCGTTTCTTTAGATCTTCGGCTTCATTCTTCTTCTTCCACAGTCCCATCCTTAAATTAGACCTGTACATTGCTTGCTATAAATAGCCTCCTCTTGTAAGTGCATCAAACTACCACATAAAGAATAGAGTTACATTTTAATAAATTAGGTAGTTATCAATAACAAAAAATAGTGTAAATACATTTTTACGAATATACGAATAAAAAATTAACAACCTATTTTCTTGTTAATTTTTTTTAAATCAAAAACTTTAAATTCTGTTGTTATCGCTAAATTGAAAAAAAAGTTCATCATGTTATGTTGCTACAATTGAAAAAGTTTCAATTTTTTTTAAACTGTGTTGTAACTATCGACTGATAATAACACCTTTTTGTTTGTTCATTTATTATTTATTGATATAAATACAAACATAAAGTTGTAACTGTAACACTTTAAATGACGTCTCCTATTAGAAGGAGGTACACAATGCGGCGGGCGGCGCGGGCTGCCTTATCAGTTCTGGCCTTATCGCGCCGCCCGCCCTGCACCGAGACCTCATCTCACGTCATACAATAACATTAAAATAAATACCATATCTACCGCTAAGGCTATAAATTTAATTAGAGTTTACTAAATATAAATTACCAGTAAAAAAGAACGTTCTGATTTAATTACCTTTTCGACTGCAATAAACGGCGATAGAAGAAGTGGTTTCATTTTTGTATTTTTTTATATAAGTATTTATCTTCTTCCTTTAAATAGAGAGTTAATTTATGCAACTCAGACAGCAAAGCTAAGGAAATCCATAACTCAAAAATGTTTATAATATTATGTTAAAAGCATAAAATCATCGCTGAAAAAAAATGACAGTTTTAAAAATATCACAAATTTAGAATACTAGTAATCAATAAAACCGCCATCGACAATCATAACAAGTACCTATATTTGTTAGAAGTTATTATATTAGGGCAAACGAAATAACTTCGGTTTCGGTAAAGTAAAACAATTGATTTATTCATAAATATCTAATTTTAATTCTTTACAAATTATTGTTAAACTTTGAATGAAATAATCCGAATCAAAGCGACGCCGAAAAAATCTTTAAGGCTAAACGGAATCTATATTAAATACATAAACCTATTAATTCCAATTACTTCATATGTTAGGAAACTCAAAATAGCACGTGTTATAAAATAATGTCATAATTGTAACAATAAAGGAAACGTAAAAGCTTTGAGATCACATTCAGAAAATCATATCTCCTTGAAGCAGAAGGGTGATATGAATCTTGCTCAGGATTTATATGTGTGAGATAAGGGAGGGCGGGTGGGGCGATAACACTCTAGCTTTGCGCCCACGCTCTCGATATACAAGCAAATGTCGTCTGTGTGAAGGTCGAAGTGTTAGGTGTTAATGATTCTTCTATTTTAGTTAAAAATTTCAATAATAATTCTATAGTAATAAGTGAACTCACATACATATATACATACGTACATTAACCACAAATACAATAAAATCCTTTTTCTGGACAGTCGTGCAATAATATTAATATTAAACAGTAATTTAATTAAAGGCAAAGGGACCTTAGTCTCGTCTTCTGTACTATTAATCTTCACTAAATAGTTGGTGTTCAAAATTTAATGCTTTTTTGAGATCACCAAGAAATAGGTCAACGAAACTCATCACTCATAAAATCCATAAAATAGACGGATTATAATAAAACAGTCAATAATAAAATACAATATACCTATTTCATCTTGCGTTTCATTGTCTGCGAACATTATTAGTATTTCATTTTTTTTTATCTCCTGTAATAATATTTTGCAATTTAAGAAGATTATTTATTGATAAGCTCTGCTCCATGAAAATTAATACTTTTTGGCACAACTTGCATGTATCCTCGACAAAACAAGTAAAAGGAGACAAACATATTATATTCTTATCTAAAAACTTTTCTTTAATGATAGACTTGCATGATTAAAATGAATATCTTTAGAAACTTTCATCTTTAAAGCATAAATATTCGAACGAGTGCCACCATCCACATAGTCATAATTAAACTCGAACGGTTATCACACGTAACGAAACAGCTCTATTTGAAGGATAAGAATCTCGTTTCAGAATTTATACGGGAGCGATAAGAGGGGCGGGCGGCGCGATAACGCTCGTCTGATAACACCCCGCCCGCCCTGATGCTATCTGTGATTAAATAGCTCGCCTTATCGGAGCCAGCCGAGAGGATCTTGGTTGATGCAGACTAATGCAAAAATCTAGAAATAGTGATAGTATTTTTTAAATATTTTTTCTTTAATTCATAATTTTTTAAGGTACAGCAAAGCGTTATTATATTGATAGTCTTACTAAAACAAGTGATGTGCAACAAACTAACATTGAAAACCAAATTTATGCCTAATAGTTAAGGAAGGTAGATACGTTGATTTGGTTGTTATTTGGAAGATTTAAATTGAATTAATTGATTGGTAGGGACACTTAAACCTTAATATTCTCCAGAGCATTCTCTGGAGTTTTTAAACGTTGCAGTGCCCACTGCTGAGGATGCTCCGTCGAGGGCGTCACACGTGTGCAGTGATGATTTTTGCAAGATGTGAATCAAGTCTTACGGATACTGACTGGATGTAAAAGTTGTTATATATTATAGTTTTACGGTTATATCAAATTTAGATGGGACGGCTGTGATTATGATATCTAAACAATGGTGCCAATTCGATTGCATTTTGAGAGCTTCGTTGGTTTTTGATGGATTGCATTTTGATGTTTATGACGTCTCCCGACCGTCCAACTCCTCTAGCTATAACTCACAACATAAGATTCGATATCTTATCATTTTAATACTTTATATGTACTTTGATAAGGAAGATCGAATGATAAAGACTGATGAATATGGATTTGATAGCAGTGCTTCAAACTTACTCATTTATCCACCAAAAGAGCAATATAATAGCGTGGCAAATTCTATTGTACATAAGGTTATTTTTATCAATTTTTCTATAGATCCCGATAGATCCAGTCTCTAATCACATATGAACGGCGCCAGGACTAAAGGTACTACAAAACATCCGTCACCTCTGACATATCTCGCGAGTCTGTGTGAAATATGAATACGCGGCGTTGTCGGCAGGAATCCGTCAAACCGATGAGATAAGGCGGACGTGAACTTTTGCTGTGTTTGTAACGTGCTAGGGGGGGGGGGGAGTGTAACCTTACCCCTACCCCTACCCCTACTCTCTACCTCTGAGGCAGCTGTGTGCGTGAGCTTCAACCAACGTTTATGATGGATGAATATCTAGGATACAAGAATTGAGTTTGTATTTGTTTTATCAAGCCCCCGTACACAATGCTTTTGATTGGAGATTGAAGCGGGATATATTTCTGTGTTTAATCTACTACAGGAAAGAACAAACAGCACAGCTACATGTTACTCGATTATGCGCGTTATTGTTCGCTGTTAGAATTTAAAGTGGGGAAGAGATATAAACAGAAGAATACGGATCAATTCTATAATAAATTAATCGTTTCATAGATATACAAAATAACCAATTACATTTGTGTTCTCTTTTAATTGCTTTTTGCACTTTATCGTGTTAATATAAAATCGAAGAAGATGTTTATCAGCGTTCATTCACCTTCGACCTTTGTATTTCTGCAACCGATATTAGACGAAATAAGCTTGGATGGCCTTAAGACAACGGTTGTAATCGGCTTCTGCTTAAGTCAATTTTTGAATACGATGAAGAAAATTAAGATTGAAATTTATGTATGTGCTAGTGAATAAAACTATTTTATAAGTGCAAATCGTATAATTAAAAAATAAAAGAGAGTTTTTCTTTTGATAAATACAATATACACATTAAACTATAATAACAACAACATCTATTAGCATAAAATAATTGTGTTGTAGCACCTTAATCTTGAATCAAGCGGAATCAATTCAAATTTCATAATTTTCAATCCCACCGTTTAGAAATCTGGATCGGTCTCATGAACTTACACCCTGACATACGCGCCGACGGGTCACCGAGCTTATTAAATAAAAATTAATTGCCATTTGGTATCGTTGTGACTTCCTGCAGACTAAAGATACCGGCCGATTACATCGGGTACGTTAATTATAGTTATCGCACGCCAATTATTTGTAGGCTTATCGTTTGCTACACTATTGTTCTATGGTCGGCGTCAGGGTTGTCAGCTTTGGAACAGTAACACAAGATACTATTTTAATTATTAAATATACGAAAAGATAACCCTTTGTATGGATAAAATAAAAAATATTTCTAACACTAAATACAGAAGCAAATACAAAAAATAAGAACAACCATTAAGCCATGTATCACAATCGGTCTTATCACTATACAGCGATTTCGTCCAGATCTTTGGATGGAGAGATACTTTGATTATAGATAGAGAATAAAATCAAGGGCGTGACACGAAGTCAAAGATGTATATATAAAATGCAATTTTATTTCGAACAAATACGAAATGCAAGCTTAAAATCACTAAGTGTACACACGGCTGCATATACGTACACTAGCACAATATATAAGATTTCAGCTACGCATTTTGAAATCTACTCTCAATATATTAAGGTATAAAATCGAGTTGGGAATTTTTTTTACAATGTTGACATTAAATAGCTGATGCTCACCGACTACATTGGAAATTCAATTAAATAAAAGTCTAATTGAATTCCGATATCAAAATTTTGACATGATAATGCTATTTAATTAATAAAATAATTTATTTCTATAATTATTAACCATCTATCAAAAGGTAAATGGAGGAATCAAAACTATAAGAAAATATCAAAGAAAAATAGAGCTTATTTAATAAATAGAACGGCATATAATTCTGCAAATGTACATTTAAAACAAGTTTGACTTATCAGTTTATTTATCCTTTTGCAAACCAACTTTGCGCCGATAACAACAAACCAATAGGTAAATTTAAATTAGCCTTATCGTAAATTAGCTATTTTATTACAAAAGCATACAATTTATTTCCAACAAATAATAGCGCAATTAGAATTTTCTATTTGAATAGTTCATATTTAAAACTATAAATAAATTATGATAATAGAAGCACCCCAATGGCATTATTTATCCGATATTTATTACAATCATTTACACAAAACATTAGTTTAGCATGCATATAAAGACAAAGAGGAAACGAGATGAAATTATATGGATAGCCAATAAGATAGACAAGGATAGATGATACCGTTTTGCTCTTTTAATTACTCGCAAAATCAATAGGATTAATGTATTGCCTACAAAGTTATTCATATATTTATCAATTTCATCTATAAAAACATTGTAATTACTTCTAGGAATTAAATATACGTTTATTTTTAGGATTCCGTACCCAAAAAGTAAAATAGGAACCCTATTATTAAGACTTCGCTGTCTGTGTTGCTGTGAAGGCTACACAGCTGAAATTTTCACAGATGACGTATATCTGTCGCCGTTTCAACAAAAAGCACCAAAAACTACAATATAATAAATATTGAAAGGGGTCCCATGCAACAATCGTGATTTTTGCTCGTTTTCAGTTCGGAACTCTTCATGCGCGAGTCCGTCTCGCACTTGGTCGGTTTCATTGTGTGTTTGTCATTTTTATTTTTCGAAAAATTTTATAATTATATTATGTTTGACTCAAGTATACATATTATGTATACATTTTGGATTAATTTATTTATATATTAGTTCACAAGCACTGTAAATACTAATTACTAATACTAATACTTGGTTACTAATACTTGGTTAAGAAGAAATAAAAACGAACATTGCTTGACAATTCGTCTGATAGGTGGTTCTGATGGTGGATGTTTTAGCGATTCTTTTGCTATTATTATAAAACGAAAAAATGTAAAAAACATCACTAATTCTAGGTTTACTTCTGTCAAATTGTGTTTTCGATAAACAAAAAAAACAAAGAATAACAGAAGCAAATTGCATATCTACATATTAAACTTACACATGAGTACCTATAAATTTATTTTTCATTGATGACTTATAACCAGAGGTCGGAATTATTTGAATTGAATCATCAGAATCATTTTCCTTGTCCGATTGATTACCAGTAAGATTTGAAGTGTTCGCTTCCGACATTACTGTATAACTTATGTGAGAATTAAAATATATAATCATAAGCTTTTCAATATTTTTTGGCTTCAATTTTGTAAAAGTAAATAACTTATTATTTAAAAAATCACGGGATTTTTTCTGCTCTTTAAAATTAATCTCGGGATTTGAGGCATATCCACTTTATTCTTTCGCTGTATGAAATCAGTGTTAGTACATGAATAATTCTACCTAATTCCGACCACTGCTTATAACTTCATAATATCACTACATACTATAAAACATAGTCGCTTTTTCTGTCCATATATCTCTATGTATGCTTAAATCGTTAAAACTACGCAACGGATTTTGATGCGGTTTTTTTTCATAGATAGGGTGATTCAAAAGGAAGGTTTTATAATACAAGACCACGCGAGCAAAGCCGCTGGCGGAAAGCTTATGTTGAAATAAACACAAAGTAAAGTTAGAACATCTTAGTTTAGTTCAATGAGTAAACTAATGTATTGTTTTTTAGTTATTAGTCTAACTATAGTTAAGTTCAATAAGGGAACTAAAATATTGTAAAGAGTGTAAAATTTTAAATTCAAAATCACGATGTTTGTTAAAATCTATAGCAGTAATATTATGTTTAGAGTCTTTATGTGCGTAACTGTCAATAAATATTCCGTCTTATGAGCTTAGCCACAAAATCGAGAATAAAATATACAAAACCGATGTAATTACCAGTTTAGACTATGCCAAAACGGAGATCCATGAAACTGCCATTGGGTACGGCCATCAATTGTCCAAGGCAACGGTTTAAGGCAATATATGGGCCCATAAAAATGTTAATACGCTAATGCAACTGCACATTTCTTGCTACTGTAATTTGCCACGTTCGAAACGAAAAATTTGCTGAAAGCCGAACGTATAAGATACGAGCGACGAGCGATATTTATTGTTGTTAAATACTGCGTCTGTGTCTTAGCTATTGATTTACTTTTAATTCGTTTGAGAAATTAACAGACATGAAGTCGATTAAAATATAAATAAATTGTAGAAAAAACTTAAACTGCCTTTTTGGGAAACTAAGTGCGTCTGTCTTAACTCGTGAATGAATAATGAATGAATAAATAAACACTTTATTGTACACCACAAAGAAAGAAAACATGAATATAAGCAAAAATTTTAAATACAATCGGCGGCCTTATCGCTCAAAAGCGATTTCTTCCAGGCAACCGTACGTTAGACTGGATTTATTGAAATAATTGATGGGTAGCATATGGTGCATTACAAAGTAAGCAAATTTATTATTACGTAAAGCAAAAATAATATATAAGCTATATATTTATTATTCACTTTTAATTCGTTAGAGAAATTAACAGACATGAAGTCGATTAAAATATAAAGAAATTGTAGAAAAAAACTTAAACTGCCTTTTTGGGAAACTAAGACAGACCTAGATATATGAATACATAAAATATGTTTTATTAAAATTAATTCTATATTATTTTCATGAACTATTTACTTAAATAATATTTTTTAGACTTGTAAATACAATTTAAATGAAATTAAGGACTGTGCCTATTTTAACCATACCTACATGGTAGCTTAATACAATAAATAGCGCCTCAAACTGCTATGAAAAGCTAAACTACAATCGATGTCAAGCGATAATTTGTTTTTAATTAATTTAAGGTTAATTGCATAAACTTAACCTTTTTCTAGTAAGCTTAAAGCTTAAGCATTGGACCACGAGGCACATGTCCAGCCGAATTTAGCATTCTTGAGAATGGCCGTTAAGGAAATGGGACATTTAAATGAAGGAGCTGGCGACCGCTAGATGGCGCGATACGATTATGAATTATTGCGACTTGCTCACGTCGCACAACGGTATTAACGTTGCAAGTTGTAGCTAAAGTCGTGTGTTTTCGTGGAAAATCATTTGAGTTGATAAACTTTTAAATAATATCTAGAGGAGATGTCAATCAATCGTAAAACACTACGAATTTCGATTGGAAAGTTTTTTAACTGACTTCAATAATAGAAGGTTCTCAGTCTGACCTGTATGTATGTATGTAAGTGCACGATTATTTCGCATTTGGCTAAACCGATTTGGATGCGGTTTTCAGCATAGTATTTGTCAGACTTAGGAGAAGGTTTAAGGTATGTTATCCGTCTAAAAGTTCGCACTTTAACACGATTATCTCGCGTTTAGCTGAACCGATTTTCGGAAAAGTATTTTGTGTTACTTATAGAAAATTTGAAGCTGCATCTACTATATAAAACCTATTACGTTATTGTGAAAATTGTTAGTTAATAGATTTCATCAGTAAGGGTGCGATATATATAAATAATTAATCAAAAAGAATGAAACACCATTTGAAATTATATTTAATTGGTTTTATATTAGTAGTACTAGTAGTACCTCACTAGCAGCTAAAGTTTAATGGCTAGTTTACACATAATTAAGTAGTGATTATATTTTGAACTTGATTTTAAGTGATTAAGTATGTGTAAACGCGCAAATAATTAATAAATAGCAAGTTAAAATTTAACTCTAATTAAGCTCTTAAGTAGCTAACTAAATTTTAACTTGTTACTTATGACATCATTGTGTGCTTACAAACCAGCCTTAAGAAATACTTCAGCCTCGCATGGTTTCAGATAGCTCAGTAGTTTGGGCAGTCACTCGGATTATGATAGATAATGCGTTAATTCAGGGTTTCAGTAAGGTACGCGGTTGAGCCGCTGGCGCTAGTGAATTTTTGTGTTGTGTCAAAAATTAATTTCTTGGTAAAATATTAGATATATAACGATGATACACAAGTCCCATTTTTATGAAGTTTTTTATGAGCAATAATAACAAAAAAATATGAAAAGTGAATTTATTTATTTATATTAATTCAACTAAGTTTCAACAGCAGTTATGTTAATTTTATACAATAAATAAGTACAATGTTTTGTCGCCAGTTATAGATACTTATTATGTTTAGAAATCTTAATAATTAATAAGAAGGGTAGATAACAAAGAAAATGTAAGTATTAGACGAAAAAACAATTATGTCGCACGATAACTATGGTGTATAATATATATATATATATATACACATATATATATATATATATATATATACACATATATATATATATATATATATATATATATATATATATATATATATATATATATATATATATATATATATATATATATATGTAGCGATACAGACACAGTATAGGTATGTATAATGATATTTATCGGGTTCATATAACTTAACCCTTAAATAGGGAATATGCGTCTGATTCGAAAAAGGGTTAAATATATTTTATTACAATCGTTATTGCTTTAGAATAAAGTCTATCTAAATGTTTTTCAACATTAGTTCGTTTTCGTCCGGAAAATAATTATAAAAAAATGCAAAATAAATGCGGTAACTTCAAAATATTTAAACGCCATGCTACTTGTCAATTACTTTTACGGAGGTAGATGGCGCTGTGACAAAATTTGACATAATGCGTTCAATTCGAATTTTGAAATTGTCATTCCATATTTATAATGATGAGTGACTTTTTAATTGACATTGGCAAAATGCACAAGCCGTGCCTGCCATATTATACAAAAAAAAATGATGAGTTACTGGTCACATATTCGATATTCAAAAAGTTTTAAATTGTTCGTATTTCGGTTTACCGAGTACTCCTAGAGAATTTGTGTGTTGCAAAGAAATAGGTGTATGTTTGAAATGCGCTTTTTCACTGTTTGGTATCACAGAGAGTTGGCTAGACCAAAAACTGTTATCAGGGTGGGCAACCCCATAAAGAAAACCGATATTGGTTCCGCTTAACTTATGCTTTGCATCGGGCACCGTTGCCAAACGAACGTACAGATAAAAAAACATACAGAAACACTACATGGCGTTGAGAGTACAATACGAATATTGAGGCTAGATTGTATGATGCTTACTTGCATACAATTTTTTTGTTAAGATATTAAAGACTGTCCTTTTATAATAAGACTGTTAAGGTTTTATTTATACCTCTTTTTTTAATATACACGTATGTACAACGCTTAACCTACGCTACGTTAAAAAACTAAAGACTTCATTCCGTAAACGAGTTTATTAAATTTCATATTGTCACGGAATTTATAAGATTGGCTGACTCTGGACTGGCCATTTCAAAAAACGAATTTAAATAAATAAATAAGTTAACACATATGCGATATTAGCCACATACTCGAAGCACGCTTTAATTATATACTATTCTACAATCAATACAATAAGTTCAGAGTTAATACGTTCCGTCCCCTATTGAGTAAGTTTAAAGGAAACTAATGAAGGCACCCCAATTGGGGTTTAATCTTGATCTGATAACGAGTAGAGAGGCTTTTATGTGATAAGAGTTTTTATTCCGCGATAACGCCCCGCCCGTCAGAGATAGGGCCGGCGCCAACTCTCTATACGAATATGTACAGTTTGTTAGGTTTCTTTTTTCAATTCATAATTGAGCGTAGGCATGTATAATTTTGACCTAATTAAAGTTTTGATGAATATAACCACCGGTGTTAACTTTCATAATTACGACGTTTATAATAGAAGAAATGCGGTTATGTATTGAAATTTAAATTTCACGTTATGTACAGAGTCGCCAAAGAGATTGCATATAACTCTTTTAAAAGAATCTCTATTTTAACTCTTTTATACTAGGTTTTAAATAACGTTTACTCTTTTGTTTTAAAACACGACAGCCCTATCGAAACAAAAAGAAAAATTACTTACATACTATTTAGTTTTCTAATTCTATCTGAGTAGATTTGTGAAGGCATTGCTCCACCAAACTACATAGGCACAGGGTGATATCCGAACTAGGGTTACTCAGTATACTCTGTATGATTCCTATGTCCAGCTTATTAACTTTAAATTTGTTTAAAAATAACTCTCTTTCTGTTTTGTTCCGTTCACATTCCATCAGGAGATGAGGAACATCCTCGATCTGTTTACATACTTCGCAATTAGGCGAGATTGCTTTTTTCATCATAAATGAAAATTTCCCAGATAAATAAAATATTTAATTAGTTACAAATAAATGGAACAGTTTTGTTATATCTTCTAACTTTGAAATCAACTATCTTATTTATTAAACAAGCTTTAACTTTATCAAAACATGTGACTAGGTCTTTTATAAAAACTATTATTGTACGAATGTTACCATTCTTCTTTGAGTTGGTAGTAAAACGGTCAAACATTTTTTGACTAAGGTGTAGAGTTTGTAAAGGTTTGTATAGTTAGGATGTAGAGCTTTGTGACATCTTTGTCTCGTCTTGGCAACATTTTACATGAAATGGTTTTGATGGGGTATGGAATATCCAGAAAGAATACTGACACTATGATACTTTATAGAAATTTTAATAAACTCTATAATATACTAAGCGAATCCGTAAATCTCCTGAATTTCCATTATTTGTTGATAATTTACAATTTTTAAACTATAAGGAATAATTTAAGAACTACTTTTAATATTAGAGATTCAGTATCCAAACACTCCAGACACTGAGAAGCTCGTAGCTTGCCTTTTAACTGGTCTTTCGTTATCTGCATTTATTGGTAAAGAGATGGCCGAAGGCGAAAGTCTAATAAGAGGTTAGTCAATTTGTAGTATTCAAAGTAAAATCTATACAAAGTTTGGGTTATTTTGATAATATCTTTATAACCCGTTTTTCACATTTTACATACCCATTTTCCTACTAATGTTATAAAATGCGAAAGTTTGTGAGAATGTATACCTATATGGTTGCTAATATTTCAAGTAAAAACTATTGAATTAATGAAATGCGGTTTACGGATAATTCTAAGGCTGGATTAATATACAGGCCAGTTTAGATTCTACTAAACAGTTCCCTAGTGGAAACCTAGTATTATATAACCACCAAATTAAAAGTCATTCATCACACAATTTCATACACATTTTACAATATTTGTTATTACGCAAAGAAACAAGTTTAAACAACGTTCATATTCGAATCCATTACAAATTAACCATTGAATACACAACATGACTTTACAAAAATAACAATCAAATAAAACCGTCGTTCGAAATCGAAGCAGGACTCTTGAATAGTTCAAATTATTGTGGGCTAAGTTGTTCGCGCCCGTGTCGGTAGTTCAAGTTGGATGTTTTTTTGTCCGGTTATCTCCCATCTCTGTCACACTCATTTGTTGGACTATTGTGAAACGGACACTGACTGTTATATGTTAGATACATTTTTTTCTTTTCTCCATAGATAATATTGTTCTTTTGGTGGTTCTATGATTGTGATCTGTATTCTATTACAGCTGTCGATTTATTAAACGTTTCGTGTGCCAGTAAAAAATCTAATCGAATGTAAGTAAACTGGTGTACAGTTGTCAACGAGTAAATGGGAACTCCTTGGTATAGTGATATACCTTATTGTGCTGTTGATAAGTGCTATTTCTGATCGCTTAACGTACGGTTATATGTCTCCTTTATCTACTACCATTTAGTAGAATAACTTCAGTTATTTTATAATAAATATTTATGTTATATTGAGAAAAGGCAGATATAGCAAGGTTTTTTAATCAATTGTCGAGTTACTACTAGTTTAATATCGTATAAATGAATTTTACTAGAAAAAGTATGACGAAATTCTTTATGTTACTTTAAAGTATTTTACTTGAACTATACATTGATTTGTTAGTGGATTGCGTACAAGTTTTTCCCGGAATATTCATTTAGATTTATACTTAGTTTTTCTTTTTGTGAGAACTTTACGAGTTCTTGGATCAAAAAGCAGAATTAAGTAGATACGGAAAATGTATTGATGCTTATAAATGGTCACTTTAAAGAGGCGTACACATTTTACGTTTAATCACAAGTAGGGTCATCTTCTAAAATAAAATAGTCTTCCTTTTTATTTTAGAAGATGGCAACCCTATCTTCTTTACTTTCTTTAATGATCAAACGTATTTATTACATTGCTCGACGTATGTTTTTAGTTATATAATATTAAAAAATCATTTTCTAATTAGGTATATTGTAAAATCATTAATCAGTATTAATTTTATATCAATTGGCATTTATGCAAAAGCCTTAAAACTCACACACAACTTAAAAAAGTTAAACATGTCTGGCTTAGACCAAATAGCAACCCTAATCTAATCTTGTGATTGATTCTTTTCAACCCTCATCCTTCTCTCTCTTTCCATACTATATGAGTATGGAAGTCCGTATATGAATCACGTGGTAACTCGAGCCACTTGGCCGTCGCTATAACAAATGTGTTAAACAGTTTAAACACCCAGACACTAGGTTCTATTGTCTGGCGATCGGTATCACGCTAACAAAGGGCGTATCGTGGTAGCGGCCGCGGTTGACAAATGGCCAGGCTCGACGCCCACCCAATGAGTGACCTGTATTATGAAAGAGACTAGAATATTGATAGCGACTGATTATTTGATTTGTTTCTGAATATTTTCGATAGATTTTTTTAAATGTAAAAGTTGTCAGTGACTTCGTAAATAAAAAATAATGCGAAAAATTCCATACGGCTGCTTCTTTGAAAGCTGTTTTTACTGACAGATGAAATGGTATTGAAGTCAGTCATCCATAAACATCATGACTGCGTCCTTCTCACCCTCCTAACTTACTCGATGACGTTGGCTACAAAAGATCTCAATTGATTTGAAATGTTAAGTGTGGGGGAATTTACTTAGTGGGTCCGCTTGAGATAAATATCTCTAATAGTTTCTTGACTGTAATGGTTTTCGTAATGAGTTTTTGATTTTGAAAAGTTATAAGTGATACAAAGAGAATTACGATGCAAAATTAATAAGATTTTATAATTATATAACGTCGTCTTAACTCTATCTGACCATGAAACTGGAAAAATGGTATAAAAAATAAATATAGAACTACAAATGTTTAGTTCCAAACAGAAGACTTTTTAGTGTCATTAGCATAAGTTTACATAATTCGTTCTAAGACCTTCTAATACCTCTATATGCGTTGCATAAAGAAAAAGGGCTGAATGTATATTGAACCTTTGGTTAACAGTGAAGTTGACGATGAATGAAAATATACGCCTTTTTCGTAGCACTCAAACGTGCCGTAGCATATCAAATGTAGTATGAAATTGCTACGACGTTAGTCAACTAATAATATGATTGTATTATTGAATCTTTTGAATAAATAAAGGCAGTCTCCCTTTTTGTTATACACATAATAAAAACAGCAGGCCTGGTCACATTACAGACTTTATCTTACAGAGATCTCGTTTAAAGTAATAGTATCATGCTTCGATACTGTTCGTCCATTTTTCTTGTGAACAACAAAGGATGTAATCGAACGTGTGTGTTGCGTTTTAGATGGGGTACAAGTCACGACATTGTGGGTATAGTAGAATTTGACCGTATGACGTTAGTTTTATGCAAAATTATACAACTTCTCAAACCATTGTTTTGAGAACTAGACCCCAGAAATGGGTACTAAAGACACACAGCATTTAACACTGAAAAGAATGTTTACTGAAATAAATAATTTTGGACTTTATTCTTGCTTGCTACATAGGAAAATGCATTTAACTACTTGTGGTCAAAGGTGTTGGTTTCACAATCATAATATGGAACGATTTTATTAGTCTATAATAATTTAATTATGAAACTGTTAGTTGGTCCAATAAAATAAAAAACAACGAATTTATTAATAATAAAATCGTTTTGCTTACCACATGTCATTATAGAGTTAAGAAAATATATAAATATTCGTACTGCTTACAATAAAAAAAGAATTAAAATTAAAAGTAAAGGCATCCCTTAATCTTACTAATTTTAATATGAATATTATGTATAGTGGAAAATTATATTAATAAAACTTAGACAGCTTTTTAAAAATGTTGATATTCCAAATGAAAGATATGCTTACGATATTGATACTATAAAATTTACAGTTTTTTTTTTTATTATTCAAGTCGCTCGCCGCTTATAACTTGTATCAGTTCTTGGGCAAGTTGTCATTGTCACTACCATATCGCAAGGATAATGATTCACTCGTGTGATTTCAGACTACACACAGCACACGGGTCACACAAAACATGGTGCTTCCCAGAATTACGTGATTTTCCTACTATTGGTGATCCATACTCTAACTTTTTGTTCTTGTGTAACAATCTTGTTTCACAGTAATGATCTGGTATGAAACAGCAATACAATTTAGCCGGCTTTTAAATCTCTATATAGTTTTTCCTTTTCGTTTTTCCTAAATAATTGGCAAATATAAATATAAATGAAGACATTATCTTCTCAATGATTTTCTTGTTGTGTATTGGACGTACTATTTTTTTACTCGCTTTCATTGATGTTAATTTTAATCAATAATTAGGTATTTCAATTTTGTTATCAGGTATATGAAATTAACAAATATTATTTCTCGCGATAGTTTATTGATTATGATTCATTTTGGATGGACATTTTTTTTACAGTAAAATTAGTAACAATCTGACTACAAAAATAACTATAGTATTGTTTTAAAAATGTTGAGTTAAAAATAAAATATCATTTCAAGAGATATCTATTTATTGTCCAGCCATAATTTATTCACATGCTGAAATTCCCTTAGGTCTACTTTTTAAATAAAATCACACAGGAAAAACGCAGCAATCTTTTCAAGTATCATAAAAATAAAATTTTGGTCACCCATTCCATGAGTAGCCATTTTGAAAGTATTTCATCCACATACAACGCTATTTACAAATCACATAATCGCTGTGCTCTTATTGCTTACGGGCGTGGGACCGTCGCAGTGGGCGAGGTGTCGCATCCCGTCGAGAGGGATTCATGATTCACTCTATGAAACCGCACCGATAGCTTTGTTAGACCTATATTTACAACTTAAAACAAGATAAAAATATATTTGATTAAAAACAACACAAAAAAAACTGAAGTTGGTTGTCTGTATAAATAACAAGATAAATACTTTGGAAATTATTCATTCAATAGTTGCAAATTTTGAGATGAACTATTCTTTACGTATAATATTACTTGAAAACTTAAAAATTTTATGCAAGACTGTGTCGCTCTAACCTATATTTGAGGTAATATTAACAAATCATATAGGAGATTTCAACTGACATGGAATCACAAAAAAGCCGCGAACATGAATGAAAAACATATTTCCTCCGTGTTAAAACCATCCTTCGTGGCGGTCAGAGCCTCAATTCTGCTCCAGTGCTATTAATAAACAAGGTTTAGCGTCAAAGTAAATTTCCGCTAAAATTGCAATTTTAGTATTTAGTCCAAATTCATAACTAATTGTTCAGCATGTGAATTATTTATGGCTTCACAGAGAATAAGCAAACCTACTAAATTCTAGGAGAAAATATTACTCCCGTAGAACCTCTTATTAGGTTAACCTTTGTTAAGTCTCTGTTTAATAATAGTTTAAGTGCAGTCTCAGCGTTTTGCCATTGTACTATCTACCTGAAGTCCAATATTACTAGAGCAATGTCTTCCTCACAAATATATTATTATATTGTAATCTAGTAACAAAGACTGTTTTATAAAGGCGCTATTGAGTATCCCTAATTACGCTAACATTAGTAAAATTGCTTACAATTCGAATTCGGGCTTCTGTGCATGAAATAAGCATTCAAATCGAGCACTTCGAGTCTTGACACAAGGAAACAAGATTGACAATGTACATTTATTTTTAAGCAACCCGTTGTATCTGAACACCAATTAAATCGTGTAGTTTCTGATCTTAAGATTGTTATCATTCGAATTTACTGTCACGATGTTGGTATAGGGAACTGAACTATATCAGTCATTATACGTGGGTTAAAATCTGCAAAAGTTGTAACGTAGGTAAATTACCAAAAAAGTTGCAGATAGTTTCTATTGACAAACTTTTTGGTTAATTGTGGTTTATTCTTTTGTTTTTTTTTTAATAAAGATGTACCTCTTTTTGACACTATGAAATAAAATAGTAAAAGTATTTGATTTAGTCTTTGAATATACAACGTGTATCAGAAATAACGAACATTCTTATACATCCCAATTAGAAAATGCATTTACAATCATAAAACGAAATTTGGAATTTTACTTTTATGTACAAAAACATTGTTTATGTATGGACCCAGTTATACAAATTGGTGGGTAACATTATGGACATCTTACAAATCCACAAAATTACGGCTTAGCCTGCAACTATAAATGTATGTACTTACAGCGCAATACCACAATGATACCATCCACCTACCAATAAAAATTCTCGACATGCAATATTATTCTGTTTCGAGATTCAAAGTGTTTTTAAGTTAACACAATAATTATAATTCTTACTTGTTACGAGTATCGGTTAGCATAATCTTGGGATCACATATCACACGGCGAGTACAGTATCACCATATTGTACCTAACCCTTAAGCATTTTGATGTACGAGGGTCAAACTGAAAGTTCTTAGAAAATCAAAAACTGATTACATTAGCCAGTTATTAGTTTTATTATATCTTTTCAAAATATTGTCCATTCACGTCAATACACCGCTGCATGCGATGGAACCACTGGGAAAAGCACTTTGCCCACTCGTCCTTAGGGGTCTCTTCAATGGCATCGCGATACGCAGCCACCGCTTCTTCAGCATTCATAAACCGCTTTCCTTTAAGTTTTTCTTTAATTTTTGGAAATAAATAAAAATCACAAGGCGCGAGGTCGGGGCTATATGGCGGGTGACCCAGTAATTCAACGTTTGATGTCGCCAAATAGTCGATCGTTCGCTTGGCGGTGTGCGACGAGGCGTTGTCGTGGTGAAGGAGGATCCTACTGCGAGGTCGTTTCTCTCGAACTTTTTCCAAGAAAAGTGGCAAACAATTGGTAGTGTACCATTCTGCAGAAACTGTTTTTTGATCCTCTAACACAATTGTTGCAAAATGACCTATCCTTCCAAAGAACGAGGCCACCATTTTTTTTCCCGCACTTCGATCACTCTTCACTTTAGTTGGCAACTCCTCGAAAGGAAACACCCCCTGAGCAGATTGTCTTTTGGTTTTAGGATCATAACAGTAAATCCAGCTTTCGTCACCTGTTAGTATGTCGAACACAGCATTTGAGTCACCTCCGTTAAATCTTTCAATCATTTTACGACACCAATCCACACGATGGAGTTTTTGAGCCTCAGTCAAATTATGAGGTATCCACCGGGCGCAAAGCTTCCTGACCGCTAAATGTTCGTGGAGGATTTTGTGCACTTGACTCATACCGATGCCTAAGCTTGTCCGAATCTGTTGATAGGTCACTCTTTTGTCAGTCTCTATCATACGCCGCACAACACAGATGTTATCTTCAGTCGTCGCCGTAGAAGGCCGTCCCTCACGTAAATCATCAGTGAGATTAGTGCGACCACGTTTAAACTCATTAAACCAGTTGTAAACAGTCGCACGAGATGGGGCTTCATCGTGAAAGGCCAATCGTAGTCTATCATAACTTTCTTGTTGACTTAAATGACATCGAAAGTCATAAAAAATCATTGCACGAAAATTTTCTCGTGTTAAATTCATGATGACGTGACACAGACAATTTTCAATTTGCCGCCAAATCGTAAAACAAATGACAAATGAATGAAATATATACTCAGTAATATTGGCAAAGAGTTATATTTTCAAATTTTAGAATTATTTTTTTATTATATTGTTTATAAGTGGCCAGTTCTAAGAACTTTCAGTTTGACCCTCGTATTTAGTGTACGTCAGTATAAAGAAGAATCATCGCATGTGAAATTCTTCTTCTTCTTTTATTGATGTCTTATCTGCGCATTTCGCACAATTCTGCCAATGTCAAGTGAGTAAATTAATTTCTACCTGTAAAATGAAAATGAAATGCGTATATTTATAATATACTCGTATTAATGCATGTGAAATTAAAATTCGATAAACTTAAATTCCACTGCCAATGTCATGTTTGTAACATATGTCATGTTTATTTGTGGTATATTATTTTTCTCCTTCTTTATGAAAACTTTTACTCTTTGGTATGAGTTTGTGCAACATAGTGTTTAAGAGCATTTTAAATTTAAGGCACATTAAAAAAAATCTAATGTTTCTTTGTTTTTTTCCTATGTTGTATTTTATTGTAAGCTAAGAATAAAGTGCATTTTAAAAAGCTTTATTACATTCACTTAAGTTTATTTTTGTGACCACTGTAACGGTTACAGGTGGCCATAATTTACTTGATCCAAATTAAATTTAGTAAATTAATTAATACTTATATTAGAAGTTGTTGAATTCGAATCAATATCTGATTTTAAACAAACTACTTTCAGAATGTGCGTTAATTATGTTACACGTTGTTTAATAATCAAAGGTTTTCGTGTATACATATGTGACTAATATGGAAATTTAATATTTCTTTATTATTTCATCTATATGAAAGTGATAGATATAACATTAATATAACTCTATAAATATAATTTAAAAAAATATAGAATCTGAAAATCACTCGCCGACGTTAGTGTAAAAAAGTAGTATGTTGAAGTGAGAAGCAATGAAAATTAGCAAGCATGTAAGATAAGAAATAAACCCTATTTATACCCCTAGAGTCATTGCCCCGGAGTCAAAATTAAATTATAACAATCCCCGTTGACATTTTGAAATTAACTTTTCCAGATCACTAATAGTACAAAACAAAGTCGCTTTCTCTGTCCCTATATCCTGGGATGTATGCTTAAATCTTTAAATCTACGCTATAGGGTGATTGAAAAGGAGGTTTTTATGTATAATACAAGGCCACGCGGGCGAATCTGCTGGCGGAAAGCTAGTATATAATATTTTAAAACATGTAACCTAAATTCTATTTGATCAGTTTTGCATTTACAATGGTATACTGAAAAATAATCTTAATGAAAAAGTAACAAGTGCTTGAAAGATTCGTCAGTCCTGTTAGGTCCTGGGGCTCTATTTTTGAATCATTCGTCTCGCGTCGAGCGCTCGTTTTCTTCTATCACTCGCATACAACGTTCGCTAAGCGACGAGTAGTTCATACCACTCGTTGCAGTCGAGCGATTTAGAAATGGCGAATTTGTTAAGTCGAACGAAAATCAGTAGAAAACGAGCGCTCGACGCGAGACGAATGATTCAAAAATAGAGCCCCTGGGTAGCTCAGTGGTTAGAGCAGTCGCCCGGATTGCGGAAGGTCGTGGGTTCGAATCCCATCTCAGGGTGCCAAGGGAAAAATATTTTTAAGCATTTTTCAGTAATGGTACATCTAACTACTAAATATCAAAGAAACGAAAGACTTTTTTAAAGTCCTTGCCTTGTAGCGCTTTGTTCTCTCGGCATACCCTGCAAGGGATATGACATTTAGAATAGAATATAAAAATGTGCGAGTACTCTACACATAGTTCATCTCCTTATGTAATTCTAAAAATAGAACAATAAGGTACTGTTCGTACGAATTAACATGATATTTAAAGGCCTATTTTAATTTTCCGAAAACGAAAGTCTACTTTTCAAATACTATTACGACTCCAAAGAAACGCATTTTTGATAATTTGTGATTCAACGGAGGAGTAGACAGTACTGTTTCTCAGTTGTGACAGTAAGTGAGGTATCCAGTAGGAGCTCGTCCAGATTCAGAGCACGATACATGTTGTTCAGGGAATCAGCCGCAGCGCGAACTTCGATCGCAACCGACCAATTTCGTAAAAACTACACAACGCGATCCGTTGTTCTGATCACTGATAGGGTTGCGGTAACGTCAGCAAAACATTCCATCGGTAAATTACTGAAGATATATCTATGCAGCAATTTAACTTTATATGCAGTTGACAACAGAATCACTAAAATAACAATTTAAACTATTAAATAAAAAAAATAAAATTCTAATGCATTTTCGCTTTGGTGTTTTTATTAGATTACTATTTTGTAAATGGTTTTTTATAAATCATCACTAATTGGTAACGTTAACACAATTCGTTTGAATTTTCGACTTTAACCAATTTAGCACTAGTTTCAGAAATACAATGCTCTATATCCATTTATAAATCTAACAAAGTAAATTATAAACAATCAACAAAAACAAAACCATGGTCATTAGAAACGTAAAGCATTACCTTCGGACACAACAAATATCTGACGTAGAAAAATGGCGTTAATTTTTTACCGCACACAAAATTAATTAATCGAGCACGCCTTTTTTGCTATCAGTACACACACGCGGGCTGCGAGCCTGCGTATCTCGCCATCTAATATTATTCTGGGAACGGCCTTAATAAGTCACTACAGAATGTTATCTATTCCATTTTATCGGGTGCCTGATAAGGATCTCTATCCAATTAGACCCACAATGCAATATGGGCCGTCTCAGACACAGTTATGACGGAATTCTGACTACATGCTCGATTTTTATACTGTGTTTGAAACTTTTTAGTTTTTCTTTTAAGAACAAGAAGTTTCATCTATACGTATATTGTAAAAGTTTTGAAGTATAATACATTAAAACCAATAATTATTACGAACAAAGTAAAAAAAAAAATATATTTTACATTTACCTTTCAGGAAATCGTATCCGAAATAGTAACTAAAGAATATTTGTCTGAAACTTTAAAATATTGTTAATTTTATTTAAAAAAAAGAGAAGATTCTATATAATATAAATTTTATGTAATCGAATGAGTTCGCCGTTGACTTTCTAATGTGCTATTGTCGTATGTGTCGTGTATATGCAAGACATTAGAGTTAAACTGTTAGGTATAATAATGGTTTGTAGAATGCCTGTTATATTTATACAATTATGGCAATTCTCAAACTATAAATCACATTAATAAAAGAATTAATATTCGTATGCTAAATATTACTTTCATTAGCATAACTTTGTAGTGAGTTCATTGTTTTAAGGCACCGCACTAGAGTGAATCAAGTTTCTATCTTTTTTTTTAGAAACAATTTTGATAAAAAAAGTATTTTCCTTGCAACTACTTTAAATTCAACTTTTTGATTAATAAGAAATATTGTTGACTGCACTATACAGCAATATATTATAAATAAAACGGTCAAATTACTATCAAACTAATAATATTATCGAATTATAAGTTTGTATATTATTTCTACACGTACATATAAAAATCTTCTTGAAAAGTTGTGATAACAGACACACATCATATTATTTTTATAGTTTTGATTCTGGTTAATATGATATTATTTCCCCATTCACACAGTTTAAGTCACAGACAGTGTCTTGTTTACGATATTTAACACGAAACAACTATACAGTCAGCAAAATAACAGCAAACATTCGTTAGAAGGCGTGAAGGAATGCCGACATCGACACCGTCTCATCTGGACGGATGCAGCTCTCTGCCGAGTTGTAATTTAATCCGAGAGTTATCAGGAGACAATCTCCCATCGAGAACCTCGTACAGATGGTGATATCAATGTTACCAACAAGCGATATTCCGTTTTAAATACTGTACAAGTATATAAATGAAATAACTAAGCTGAGTAACTTTTTTTATCGTATTGCATTCAACTGAAAATGCAAGAAAAACCGGCTAACTGCGAGTCGGGCTAGCCCACAAAAAACGCAGAAAATCATTTCATAAATTTATTTTATTATATTTTTATTATTATTTGTTGTTATAGTGGCATCATCTGTGAAACTTTCTACTGACTAACTATCGCAGATTATAATATAAATCTTTTTAATATCTCGTAGGATCTCGTTTTTACCCTTTGGAACCCTATAAACGATTAATAAATTACTATCAAATTATATAACTGCTGTCAACTGACTATTAAAAAACTGAAATAAAAAAAGATACAGTTAGTTCATTGTGCAAATATTACATCGAAGGGAGCAATTAACTTTTCTTGTCGGAGTTTGTTTCGCCAGTTCTTCTCAGACAAGACTCCCAAATTTGGAACTCGTGGTAGATTACGGTAGCCATGTTTAATAAATAAGTCAATTTAATTTAATAAATGTAAAAGTTGTCATATTATTATTTTTTGTATTGTGAAAAGACAATCAACACCGTATTCCTGTGAACACGGAACCTGCAAAGGGTCCGAAACGTCAATAAAACCGTTTAAAAGTTGATTTATTTTAAATATTTCTTTCTCCCTACTGGATTTGGTTCGGTTACATCTATGGGGAAGGCCTGAGCCCCAGCTGTGGAGATATTATCATGCTGGTGATGATGGTAACATTAAATTCTGACGTTGTAATATACCTAAATTGTTAATTAATCGCATCTTCCGCAGCCTTGCTCGGAAGTCGAACAGGCTACCCATCATCAGAGGTACATAATTTCAACGGCGGATTATCCCGCCAGCCATCTAAATAGGATCGAGTACCGTTCGCAAAACATTTTCAGATCGCACAAAATGTTTTGGAACATTTAAAGTTGAAGTGCGTTCGATCTACGGTTATTAATGTTAATGTACTTTCGCATTGGCCAACAAAGGGAGGGGTGACCAAATTTTTTTTACTCAAGATTCTCCGGTGCATCAGCAGCAGTTATAACTCATCAAACGGGATTGGTAGTAGTCCCCTCATGGTAGTTTGTGATCCGTTCTCCTTGTGTTTCTCCATGGGACTTGGACTTATGCATGTCCTAGCACCGTTAATGAGCTCGTAATGATGATCTGGAAAAAATGACATTGCCTACTGTTTGTATTTAAGATTATTGATCTATACAAATAAATAAAATTAAAATGTATGTTTGTAATGTTAAAACAACCTATTTTTTTACCTGTAAATATGTTATTTAGTTGGAATTTTAATGGAGTCTTGGAGTCTCGGTAAGTTAGTTTGACCACATATTTTTCACAAATTAGACATCGAAATGTTTTTTTTATTTGATTAATTAGCTTCCAATTAAGGGATTACCACAAATTTTCTTCAATATCGGTTCAATGCATTAGTTGATATGAAATATAAATGTCATTTTTAATATAGGAATCAATTTTAAAATGGGAAGAAATAATGTATTTTGAAATAAAACCGACGTCAAAAACTTATAAAAAGTTTAAAAACAATTTAAATTAAATATATTGTTAAATCGGTTATAATTCTTCGTCAATAATATTTTCAGCTAGTGATGCTTTTGCCATTACTGTTGTCCAACTGCGTGGGTGGGGGGTGGCGAGGGGGGTCCACTGATAAGTCATCGATCGCTCTATCCGATCGCTGATCGCTCCGATGAGCCGGCACCATTCGAACCGATTGTTGATTGTTGTTTTTTTTAAAGCCGTCTAATTACACCTCTTTGTAATATAACTGGGTGGAACTCGAGATGCCGTAATCAGAGACAAAAGAGTCTTTGAATACCTTTACCTACTTATTTCGTTACTTTCCTACATCAAATCTTTATATGTACATACTAGCTAATTTCCCGCGACTTCGCTGGCGTACATTATAGTCGATATTACCCTCGTATGATATAACTTCCTATAGGTGAAAGAAGTTTCATAATCGGATCAGTGTTTCCGAAGACTATACTCTATAATCAAATAAACTTAAAATCTTTACCTTTTTATCTATACTAATATTATAAAGAGGAATGATTTGATCGTTTGTTTCATCATCATATCAGAGAATCGGGGCGGGAAAACGGACCATAGTCTATAACACTCACCTTGATCAGTGTGAACGACTGCAGATACAGCCGGAGCCAGCAGCTTAACGAACTTCAACGGAGGAACTCGAGATAATCTTGAGTAACCCATTCACGCTTAACCTCCACATCGCAGACTAAATGCGCCAACCTCAGCGACATTAAGATCTACATTTTATATCATTAAAAGTCACAAGAAAAATGTTAATTAAAAATATATACGTACCTAATTATGTTACGTCTAAAATAGTCTCAATTAACAGTACTTATCAACTACGGATTGTTGGACAAGACATTTTATTGACCGACTAATTTGAGTTTCGGAGGCGTGTTGGACCAGCTCCACTCTCGTTTTATCACAAACGGGCCGTTAACGACCGGTGTGTTGGTGGTCTCTCATGAAGACGTTACGTTACTTAACAAACGTAAAGATTTATAGTCACTTTATACCGTGTTTTAGTTCTAGACGTATTGAAAAGAAAATAATTCGATATATTTGTAATAATTTGCATTTAATATGTTCAACCATCGTTAGATTTCATAATATATAATAAACTATGGTTAGATTTCATAAGCAGTTTCGAAATTGGGTATAAAAATCCTTCTTTCTAGCTGTACATTCATGCGCTTATACGAGTCAACAATGAACTTTCTCCTTCTAGTTAAATCTAATAATGCTGGTCGCTAATGAAATTTAATCAAAATTTTTTATTCAGTCTAGGTTGTTATAACCACTTGTGAAAGTCGAGACTCTATGTTATTGGTTCTTAAATCTACGGAGGAAGTCCTTGTATCGAAAAGAACCGACAAGAAATTCAGCAAGGGCTGCATTTTCCCTATTATATTTAACTAAGAGATATTAAATAGAAAAATTATTTAATTGAGTAAATTGATTACATAATAATTGATTTAGATTTTTTTTCAAATTCCAAGAGCAAACACATACCAAATTAATTCCAATAGGTTTATAATTCTTTGAAGAAGCAAAAAGAATAACTCATTTCTAAAATTTGAAATTATTACGACTCGCTACTATGATGCTCACAACATGGATATCTGGTCCGAAGTTGCAGCTCGTAAGGTTCATTTTTAGATAAAAATATTATAGACATTTTGTATTTACCCAGAGAATTACATTAGCGGTCAGCATTGACCAAAAATCTTTCAGAGAGTAAACGTGATCAGACGTTAAAGTGCACACTAAAGAAAAGGGAAAAATAAAACCCTATAACAAGTCAGATTAGAGCTCCCATAGAATATAGAAGATTTGGCACGACGTTTGATGCAAGGTACTTACTGATCTCTGATATGAAGCAGGTGCTTGGCATCAAGGTTGCTAGATCTCTGGCACAGATTACATTATCTACCATCACCATGCGTCGCTCATTTACATAGAACTATTATTTTTTATATTCATATCTTAGATCGAAGGAGGTTAGTCTCATTGTTTCTTTTTTGTAACCAGTTTTTGTGTCGGTGCTGATTATAAGTTAAAATTGTATACTAGTGCTTATGCCGTGACATTTTACTTCAATCATTTAACATTAGTGACTCACATAGAAATATAATTATATATTATACTAGCTGTTATCCCACGATTACGCCTGCGTAAATTATGTCCTATTTTAACCTCATATTATCTACCGTAGGTAAAAGAAAATTTCAAATTGGTCTAGTGGTTTCGGAGCTTACTCTATGCAAGCAAACAAACAAACAATCAAATCTTTCCTTTTTATAATATTATTATAGAAATAGTGAAATTAATGTCTATATTTGTCATTACTTATGTTTACGTTTATGTCCATTACTAAAGTGTAAGTGATTTTTAAATTTAATAAAAAAATACAAAAGTCAAAACACTTGGACTCTTAATTCAAGATTTTGAAAGGAATCGTATCGAATCTAATCAGAAAACTTTATGTTGTTGTCTAATTTAATGCCTTCAGTTGTTCAAAATAAGATTCACTTTAGATTGAACAAATACAATTACACTGAATCACACATTCCCCTCAAACAGAAGCCGCTGTTGTTTCTATAGTACAGTTGAGAGCATATCAAGCATGACAATTGTATGTCATGTTATTTATATGTTTGTGATTTTATATTTGCTTAATTTTATCCAAATTTAATGTATAGATTATTTATACAAAAGTATACTATACAATATTAATACCTTATGTTTTTAATTACCTTATATAACAAAATATTTTTTATCAACTTTGACTTTTAGAGCTTTCATTATTTTATAACAATATCACCCCCTATTTACATCGAAATATTAAAGAAAATCAGAGTTCTCACGTAATTATAACTTCTTGTCACGGTTTTATACTGACTCTGGTAAATTTGGTTATTACGAGTATAAAAAAAATTGTTGCCATCCATCAAATTCTAATGTATCGCGTATTCAAATGTGAAAATACTGATGTGCTGCCACATGTACATAAATACTCAAACCGAAAGAAATGGTGTACACCCCAGATAGTAGGTGGCGCCATCTCGCGAGATAAGCCAGTATAAATCAACGTTAACGTCTGGTTCGATAATAACCAGCCGGTTGGTGCGATAACTCAAATTAATCAAAGATTTCTTTTCAACTAATGGATTCTTAATGCTTTGATACAGCCCTCGGAAAGGGGGAAGAATATGTTGTGCTGATGACACTCGAAACTCATGTAAAGTGCATCAAATATGTTACACATACAAGTAAATCAACCTACACTCCTATAAATTGAAGAACTTCGAATAAATATATCTAATTTTGTCAACATTTGGCTTATTTTTCGGTATTGAAATAAAGTAAAGTTATTTTTTGTTCATTTGAAATATATTACCTACCCTTCAAATAGTGAAATATTATACTAAGATGTTTCTTTAAAATCAAATAAATTCTCTTAATTCGGCATCATGTCTTAGAGTATCAATAATACAAAGGGGTTATTAAAGTTAATAACCCCTTTGTATCTAAAATATAATTGATCGATTTAAAAATTTTTGGAAAGCATTTTTGAACACTGTTTTATTATTTGTAACAAAAATTCTTTCAAGATTTTGCGAATATTATACATTTGTAAATGCAACATGACTATTATAGATTCCATTAGTAAATCTCTTAAATATAACTGTAAAGATATTGTCTTGTTTCTTGAAGATGAGATTTAATAGTATGTACCATAGATATGCAAAACATTTAAACGTAGCTAAATTTCTTCAATCAACTTTAAAATGTATATTAAAAACGTAAAAAAAAAAACAAAGAAAGTTTCACATCTTAAAATTATAACTTGAGTTATGATTTTTAATCTGAGTGCGTTTTTATAAAGAAATGGCTCATTCTTTTTCTGAAAAAATATTTTTAAGAGACATGGCCGAAATAGTGAAAAAGGACAAAAAAATTTTACGTAATTTTTTCTGTTACCACTCTAAAATTAATGACTGAATAAAATTTATTAAATAATATGAAAAATTATCGACAACATTAATATTCAAAAGTAATTGAAGACGCGAAACAATATTTTTCTAGAAGTAGATTGCTTGAGTTAATTCGTTTTTTATCAAAAATATTGTTAGTAACTTATTGGAAAAAACAAGGCAGTGCTATAGGCCACACTTTCCATTATGCTGATTAAAAGATTACGCCGGTCGATATTTAGAAACAGGTTATCATAGTTATTATCAAGATTAGTATCTAAAGTAGATTTAGTTATAGATAAACATAAAAAATAGAGATAGATATAGAGTATCTAATATATTTCGTTATAAGTAGATATAGATTAAAATAGAGTAATACGTAATCGATTTTTGTTAAATAATTATAGAGGTACTTTTTTCGTCTTTAAGTGTAAACAAACTGTTACATTTTGTCCATGATAAAATGGTTTTTAAGTAAGTTTTTAATGCTGTCGATTTAATTTTTTGGAGTAGATATCATACCTTTATAAAACAATATCGTTTGTATATTCACTAATTTTCCTATATTAAAGGTACTTTTAAAAATAATAAAAAAAAAACATGAAGCACAGACAACATCGTATCGCGCGGTCCGTACGAACCGCGCCATCACGAAGCGCTATCAAAAAATCGGGCAGACTTATGGCAACTTTTTTTATTTGACATTTTATACAAGTTTATTCAAACAACGATAGTATCACAGACGTTATCTTTCAATGCAACGTTACCGCGAGCCCGACGTGATACCATCTCCGGGCAGCCATTGCTAGTTAAACCTACTGATAAGGGATCGGGCTTGTGCCTGTGTGCGTCGCGTATACGCGGGCCGCGATAGTGTGCAGAGGGGCGCTCGACGCCAGCCAGCCAGTCACTCACACTGCGCGGCAAAAGAATGACGGCCCGAATATACTCTGTGTCGTATTGAGAATAATAATGTCAAAAACTTGTGCATAATCTGTGTTCGGTTCGTGGTGTGATGCTTTTGTGGCTGAGGTACCTGAAACAGCTGGAGCTGGCGTGCTCGCAACTGCCGGCAGGGGGCGCTGACGTCGTCAAAACAATGTGTAAGCGACAAGTTGTTTATATTTTCTTCGTTATCTCTAGCATGCATTGAATGAAAACTTTCTAAGCAGAAACAATGAAATAATTGAAATTTAACAATAGAACACTGAATGCATATGTTATGTACACTAAAATAGTTGAATTTAGAACTAAATTGCGCGGTGAACATCCAATAATAAGGAAAATTTTGTAGAAAAACAGATTCAGATAAAGAAATTCATAACACATGTACTACTTTTTAGTTATTTTTTTGGTAGAGTTTGGTAGTGGCTCTTTTGACACATAAGCGATAAACATTATAATCTTAATAGATTGTAATAATTCCTCATATTTTTGTAAATGAAACTGTGCGATTATCTCAGGTCATTATTTCTTGTTAGTGTAACTAGACATTCAACGGAAAGATGATAAAAACATCGTTAAGATTGTTCGTCTTTTATCTTGTTTGTAATTCAGATAGCCGTAACGGTTTCCTATATGTAAACACTATTTTTTACTTAATACATTACACTTTATTTGTGTTGTGAATCAACTTAAATTTCGATGATAAATATACTATAATAACCTTCGCAAGGTTGTAAACTTTTTTGTCATTTTAAATAAGTAAGTAATAAAAAAGTTAGTTACAAACAATACAATTTTAATATAATATCATTGGTTACAAAGAATTATTACGAACTTACTTTATTCTTTAAATTTAAATTTAAATTTCGAACTTACTTTATTCTTTGAAGAGTCTTATACTAAAAGCTATCAACAGTATATCGTTTTAACTTTTATGGCAATTCATACAATGATTTATTAGACAATTTCAACACTTTATACCTTATGTTGGTGTGTATTATCTGTTAAATTTACTGCGGAGCCGTATATCCAAGATCGAATCCCCAAGATCACGACACCAGCTGATTGTAATCAGATATTCAATGGCATCAGATAAAAACTGGCAATGTCAAAATGAGCGATTCGAAATACCGGCCGTGTGTGGCTCGTTTGTGTTTTGACAGGCGCTGTCAATGTCAAACGTGTCAAAGTCGTGCATGCCCTTTATTAGAGCATCTAGTTGCATGTACGAAATATAAGAATTATAAATCTTAAAATAGCTAGTAGTTTTTGAAATATCTCTATATTATTGCAATAAACTCGTCTAAAAATGAAAAAGTATATGCATTCATGCTAAAATTTCTATTACCTCGAACAAATGTCAATCACTTTATCACATGTAAAATCGATATATAACTTTTCACACAGCAAAACATGGAGTGTAACTTTAAAAAAAAAGCTGGGCCGACCATAAACGCTTTTATAACCAAAAAGTTTCTATAAAAAGGTTTAGCTCTGTAGATCGGTTGTGCGACGTGAGAGCGAACGCAGCGGACCGCGGCACCCGATGAGCTGATAACGGGGGGGCCTTATCTACACTGAGATTTCATGTCTATTATCAAACGGGGGTGTTCTTTGGGGTTACGAGAATGTATTGAAAGAATCTCAAGTGAATACTATGGGGTATTTTATTTGAAAAATGAACTGAGACTAAAATTGATACGAGTTCTTTGCTTTCAGATAATAGAGTGTGAATATTTATGCACTGCTTGTACGACGACTTAAGTTACTCATAAGTTAGAGTCCATTAACAGATTAAGAATATATAATATGAATGTATTTTTTAAATATTTTTTTTTGTCAAAAATGGTATTATTCTAATACCTAGACTTCCTTTGTAAATTCTAGAGTTACTCTATGCATTTATGAAATATCTATATTGATCGTAGAAAAATAAGAAAATACCTTTTTAAATCATATACAACCTCTTTGTAAACATTTAAGGTTATTAAAACGCAATAAACGCAATAATTACCATTTATTTTAATAACTGTAGAATAATTAGTATCAGTGGGTTAGTCAATAACCCGACCGGTTTCCTTCTGATAATAATTGATAACAAAACAGAATAACGCCACTTGTTATTAAAAAAGTCGTCCATTAATTCATTATTTTAGTTAAGCACACGTTGCGGTCGCATATAAATTACTCTTAAAATATATAAGTATAAGAAAATAAAGATTTGTTCTCTTCAATGTGTAAACAGCAAATCTACTGTTAAAACCTTAGGGTTGGTAACACTGCACCGATTATTCCGTCATAATTACTTTTTTAAATGTTTAAACATTCAAAGTCAAAAAAAATCTTTATTCAAATAAACTTAATAAAAGTGCCTTTGAATCGTTCAATATATTTTAGCTTGTAATTTCTGCTGCTAATGTTTAATAATCGTATCTCAATCTTTATCAAGTCAACTATCTGCATTTTGCCAATGTAATATCCACCTGAAGTCCAATATTATTATGTATTTGTCACCATTGATTTGTGAGGAATGCAGATAGTTAAGATTCTATTTAGATTATTACATAATCATAAGCTGAGTTGTCCTACGGTACAGCTGCATGGTTTGTTTACTGTCTGATATAAATACAATTAACATTAAATTTTATACAAAACTAAAGAAAATCTTCAGTAAATTTTAAATCACAACTTTTAAAAACAACTCAACATTTTAAAGAAATTAAACTATTTTTTTAGTTATAATATACCCTACATCGTTATCTATATAAAATATCTATTTCAAATAATCTCTTAACTTTACAAACGAGGCATGTCTAACAAATTCTATTGTCTTCACAAAATATTTCCCAAAATATTGTTATCTTGGCTCAGCATCAGCCGGGAATCAAATCTTATCACGCGGCCGTATCGCGCGTCTGCACTTATCACGGATCTCGGGTTCTTGTGGGGGAGACTTATTTTAATATTATTATTATACTTCACGGTGTTTTGTTAATTAACAACTTCTGTTACTTAGTAACTGTGTCTAACCATACATTAAAGTAAATAATGAAACTATTTAAAACCTAAATGTCTCTAAATGGCCATTCAATACATGTAATATAAAAAAAAAACTTTTAATATATTAGATTTAAACTTCTTTTAAAGTTGATCGGAGGTTTTATGTGTGTATTTGCGTAAACAATTTTTTGAAACAACTACTCCGTTGACAACTCAACAACAACCCAACAACTCTCAACCGTTTTCATCGCGTTTCTTTTACTGACGTATCGGACCCTTTACAGGTTCCGGTGTTCACACAAGACTAAGGTGTTGTGCGATGCTATGGAACCGTTTAAAAGTTCTTTCATTTATATTCAAGGGCGCGTGAAAATATAAGAAGTCAATATTATTTCTATTTTTTAATTTGTCCCTGATACTGGCATTACTCGTGGGAGTTAACAAAAAGGGAAAACGGACAATAAACCATGCGGACCCAGTGCGGATTAGTAAGTGTTAACGATTGCAGATGAAACTGTACCCAAAGATTTAAATCTGCTGTTAAGGGAAGATCTGGATGTAATTAAGCTTTGGGTCACCCATTTTATGAGCAGCCGTTTTTTTGTTGTATTAACTAACTTCTTTGCTTTGATTTTTTTTCCATATTTTCTCACCGTTAAACCTTTCCTGGACTACAACAAACATTTCCAAACCAAATTCAGTTAAATCAGTCCAGTCGCTTTCGAGTTATATTGAGACAAACGAACAGCAATTGATATTTATATATATTGATAACAATTTTGTCTGCCATTTGATCTAACACTAGAAATTTGGTTCTGTCTCGTTTGCGTCACATAAACGCGGTGGGATGGGCCACTCACGCGCAACCTAATTGATTCCGCGGGGGCGGAGCGGCTGAAAGGTCGCGGGTTCGATGCTTGGCCGTCGACGTACTCTCTGACGTGAATTGACGCTTGTTCGATGGTACTGTTATTCGATTGTATAATGTAACTAGCTGGTTTCCCGCAACCTCGTCCGTGTAAATAGGGATGATGTAAATTTTTTGACTATTTGTCCGACGGATAGATTGTTGAACAAAATTTAACCCGGATGTTTCTATTTTTTTGCGAAATCGATATAAATTACGGCAAAACATTGAATTGAATGTAGTGTGACGTCACCTCTGTACATTCTCTACATAGTTGAGACGTAGTAAGCCACCACTTTCTTGTTAAATTGCACCAAAAAGAATATGAATTGCATATCTTTCTATTCTTATTTCTAACTGACGGTGTAAATGGATTTTTACTTATGCATCATCTCTGTTATAGCCCAGCATCCGCGAGTGTTGTAGCTTCCAGTAGGTGGTAGTATTTTCAGGATCAGCCCTGCGATTTGAATTCGGAATTTTTACAGAATCGCTCCCCAGATTAGTAATTCTGAGAATCGCAAATAAACAAACAAAGTGGAAAAACTTTACCTCTTTTGATTTTAGTATAGACATGCGTTATTTATTACTTACACATCTCATTTAATAAAACCATTTCAATGGATTTAGTCTGTGAGGATCCGAAACGTCTGTAAAAAGCGTCATTCGCTATACAAATTTTCAAATTTATAACATTCATTTGTGCTTAAAGTCTTTAAACCTCAATGGACTTTTGTGCAACTTACCGAAACTCAATTAAAATATTAGTGAGCTTTTTGTTATGTACTTTGTAAGTATTTCAATCTCCAAATATGAATCGATTAACTTAAAAATAACGAAAAAAATATTTACTTTTCTTAGCGTAAATATAATCTTAAATGTGTTAATAGCTTATTTTAACGTTGGTATTATTTATACTTTGTTATTATTACTAATTACATTTATATATGTCTGTGAAGAAAAATAGAAAAGTGAGATGACTTTCATTCATACGAGCTTGTAGTTGTTTTATATATATATATAATAAATATAATATAACGTTTCTCGTGTTCCCTTTGCGTATCGCATCATACAACACATTTATTTTGTCCGTCTGCTGTATCAGATGTGGCGTTCTTAGATATCGGTCAGCAGTCTGTAACTACCGCTAAATCTGAACGAGGAAGGAGAGATTTTAAAACTGATGTTTAACTTGAAACGTTGTAATATCTTTAAATTAAATCATAAACATATACAACAATCCTAAAAAAGATTTTATTTATTATTGTAACTAAATAAAAATATCATATAAGATAACATTAAAAAATTAAGAACTTTAAAACAAAGTCGATGTGAGATTAAAACGAACAACAGGTAGGAATGTGTATAACGAGATGTAAGGTACACATCTATTTTGTGTGATCATGAACGAAATGTATCGTATGAAAGAGAAACGCAAGTACGTAATGTAAAAGAGTAAATAATATCGAAGATAACAATATATTCGATAGTATTTACTTATTATTTACAGAAGTGAGAGGTAAAATAAGTTAACTATACGTATAAAGGAAATAAAATGTCGTAACTGCTTGAATTAGATTTCAAATTACCAAAAGCATCACGACAATCAGGCAATTCAGGTATAAAACGATATAGAAAAGCATTCTATATTGCTCTAGCCGGTAATCTACTAGATACTAAATTTGCCCATTAAATAAAATTTGTAACCTATAATCATAGACAGACAGATGTTTAGATTAGGGTTTCGATTATGACAAAGATAAATGTTTGATTTTATTTACTAGCTTTTCCCGCGACGTCTACCGCCATAATCATAGCTTATGTCACCCGCGTAGGATGTACCTCCTTATATATGAAAGAATTTTTAAAACCAATTAAGTAGTTTTGGAACCGGTTCAATGCAAATACACAAACAATAAAATCTTTCTTCTTTATAATATTATAGTATAGATAATAAATTAATATCTATTTTAAATTCAAAATAATGTACAGTCTACAGTCATTCAAGGGACTGTGTGGGGGTGAGTCGGGGGTTAGGGGGTCGTTATCGCCCAAAATGCTTCCGATCGCAGCGAGATTTTCCCGAACGATAGTGACTGATCGCTCAAACGATACCACTGTACTGCGCTAGGGGTGCCGCTTTCGAGACGAATAAAAAAACTTATAAATGTAAATCATAAATTATATTAAACGGGTAATCACGTCATAAATATATAATAAATGCTCAAAGAACCAGACTCAATGAATTTGTCATATTTTTATCTTTACGGCGGATTCCTTGCGGGGTAGGACCGTCACAAAGCCCGGCCCGTTTGTGTATTGTAAAACGAGGACAAACTATAAAACCAGTAATGATTATCTGACCAAAATAAGTCAACACGTCTTAATTTGACGTTTTCTCTTCTGTCATTGACAATTTGCTTTGGGCGGTCAGTAGTTTAAACCAAGTACTAAATTAAATCATTGTTTTATAATAAAACGGTACTAACTCATAGCTTCGGTTATGACCACAAAAGTTTAAACAGCGTGACGACCTTCTCGGCCGAGTGGCTCGCACGTCGTTTTTTTCGTCACCATATCTGAGATATAGATTTTCGGTAGTGTCAATGTCAAAAATAAACTTATCTATGTTGTCTCGGGTCTGGGTGTTGTGTTACTCTTATCGTTGCAAATTACCATAATACAAGTACCTATATACTTAGTATATTTGACATTCGAGCTTGATAAACCTGATATATTTTCGATATTTTTTTTTCGTAATTCTTTATCACATTTGGTGGTAACCCTATCGGTAGCGCGATATTCGACGCGCCTCCGGAATATGCCTGTATCTTTTCAGAATCGCTTTCCCCTAATCAGTAGGGAGAATCTAACTCTAATGACTTTTATGGTGCTTACCAACAATTTATGTTTAGTATTAAAAACGGCTAGAGACTTGCCAAGTTATAAGATGTAACTGAGATATTGCTTTATTATGATAAAACTAATAAATTTAATCGTCTCCGAAATGATAGATACAGTCTCATAAATGAGTTTGTTATTAAAAGATTTCGAGCTTATTATTTTCTTTATTTTTTTATCAGAAATTTCTATGTATTAACGGCTTCATATGCATCCGTGCTCAACGGCTTAACAGGCCTTCCGAAGCACTGAGTAAATAGAGATAATATTTTTTTGGTCACCCATCCCGAGACCGACCCTCACGAAAGTTGCTTAATTGCGGCGTTTATCCACAACGCCAACGAGTCAAATGCGCACAAACCCTTTCGGGTTCATCCGTTCCGGTGGAGTTCATATATTAATAAATTTTTTTAAGCGGGTTCAGTAAGCTGGTGAATTATACTGTAATTTAAGCGGACGAAGTCGCTGGAATACATCTAGTATTATTATATATTAAACAAATTTTAGCATCCATCACTTCTAAGATTACTTAAGGTCGATGTAAGAGTAATATTTCTACATTATTTAATACGCATAATGTTTCTTTTATCATATAACCACTAACAAAGTAGGTGACTGTTTTTTTTTTTTAATTAACTCTAATTTTCGCGGCAACATTATCGGTAAGTAGGTATATGTTCGCGCACGATATCTGCAAATTGAGGCGTGCATAACTTTAATTTTATCTAAACACTGTGGTATACGGGTCCTATCAGCCGATGGCGTGATAACCGAACGCCCCCATGGCTGAAGTTACACTTCGATTTGTTGAAGTTTTTAAATTATGATTTTAAAGACTTTTTAACATTGATATAAGTCTGGATATATTTTACTACCACAATTTAGTCTACTAAATTATTTAATTCCCTACTTAATCGATGGGTAAACTTCTTTTAAAAATCTGAATTAGCTCCACAATTTATACGCACATTCTATTGTTTCTTATTAATTATTATTATAAATTCTGAAAATGTTGTATTTCACATCGAAACAACTTTTTAGTTATATATTTACACTTGCAGATTACTCTTAAAACACGATTACGAGAAATAGTACAGTGTAATTAGACTAATTACCAAAAATTTGTGTACACAGCATGATTTACTAACAGTTTTTCTATAAAATCTACATTCTATGAAATCCGAGCAATAAAAATTAACTTTCGATTTCTTAGATCTTCTTTTATTAGTTATAGAAATCAAAAATATTTACAATAAATATAATATGTAGTTACTCAGTGCTTATGTATATCTTACCTTTTTTCTATATTTTTAGATAACATAGAAAAAGATAAGATAAAAGTTAAATATAAGACTAAAAAATCAATAATTACGGCAAGAAATCGAAATTACGATTTTTTTCTATGATAAATACCTAAAAAATATAATACTAATGTTATAAAAGGGAAAATTTTTATTGTATGTTTATTTGTATCGGATAGTCTCCGAAACTATTATACATATATATAATTAAAAATCAACTAAAATGTTGACAGGAAGCTACCTCATACGCGGTGACATAGGGAAGTAATTCCATACATTCATTTTCACCCATAATTATATAACAGTATATTAGCAATGACAATTTGGATGCAAAAAACTTTTTAATTTTGTTATTATTTTATTGTTATGCATGATACATAATTTATACTTTATTTAATTTGATTTTATGATAATTATAGTTTAATTTAACTATTGTTGCAGTGCCCTTATCAGGGTTCATGTCAAGGTACATAATAAAACAACATCTGTTTCACCACATGAAAGCAATAAATGAGTTTAAGTTTGAGTTTGAGTTTAGGCAATAATTTACGCGGCCGAAATCGCGGAAAAACAGACACTCTTTATATTTTAAATTACAGCTTATATAGATATTATGTCTTTGTAAAGAAAACCAATAAAAACTACACACAAGCGATACTAATAATAACTTACCAGTTGTTAATGTGATTCTATTGAAGCTTATCTTTTTTTTTTAATTACCACGAAAGCTTATCAAACAATAGATTAAAGCTCGCATGTGTGTATATCTTTAATAAAAAAATTTACACGAAACACTGCTCTATCGCTATCGCATCGCGCGGAAGTCGCTGCACTGTTATCGCAGTTTCCTAGCGAATACATAATGTACGTTAACAAACAGAAGTTGTTTTAGGATGCAATCCGTTTTACAAACAAACTTGATAATAAATAAAGGTACCTACTTATATCTAAAGTAGTTACTTAAATCTTTTTAACAAGACCTACAATCCTATATATATATAAAAAATGTGGGAATTTTATTAAGAAATTTCGTAATTAAGTCTTCATGAAATTAATACTAAAATTATAAAGAGGCAAGATTTATTTGTTTGTTTGTTTGCATTAAATAGGCTCCAAAACTACTGGACCGTTTTTGTTCTTAATTCACCTACGAGAAACTACATCATACACGTGTTACTTTAGCTATAATTTACGCCAGCGAAGTCGCGGGATAACAGCTAGTTAAAAATAAATATTAGTCAATCAACAAATTTACAGGGAAAGATTCCATAGTTCTAATATTATGTAGTATCTAAAATAATGAAAGTACCACAATACTCAAACATATCTGTGTTGTTTGAGAGATAGATTTTTTTTACACGTCGTGGAATTAAAACAGGCGTGCGAGTCACTAGGCTGGGGAGATAGTTATGCGTACAACTATGAAACGCAGTTGCTCGTAAAACTTGTCAAGCATTGCTTACCGAGTGTATGGTTTGAGTTAACAAAATAAAGTATATACATATATACTTTCCTTTTGACTAATATTAAATGAATTAAAATTATTATGTGAACACGGAACCTGTAAATACGAACGCGATGAAACCGTTTAAAAGTTGTTTCATTTATGAATCAAGATTTTTAAAATTTCCTATCAACCAACTATTTTGAACTTACAATTTTTTTTTCTGTAGTTTATTCTATCATGTTTAGTACAAACAATTAATTAGCATTAAGTGAGGGATAGATTTTCGTCTAGAAATTGACAAAATTATTTTCTCGATAAAATAAATTGCCTGTTATTAATTATAAAAAAAAGTTTGTAATGTTAACGCACCATACAGCTTATAATTCTTAGAGCATTTATAAAGCTACTTTTTATAGAAAAAAAAAAGAGTTAAATCAATTATAATTCACTATACATTTATAATATTCCGTGCATAAAGCGTAAAACTTATTCGTAACATCTGACAACAATTGAATCGGCACAGCCAATAACTCAGCTATTCGGTCGTGGGCGCTCACGACGCGTCGCAGCGCGACAAGCGAATCGCATACGATCTCACCGAGCGTTAACAAGCGCGGGGTGATCGGATCGCGCCAATTTGTACGCACGTCCTCCGCGCGATTTATGAGTCACGCGAGCCGCGAGATAGGAAGTGCATAGGTGGCCTAGCCACGCTCCATCCTAGTACCTACACGTGGACAACTCAAACAAAGTCATCCCAAATAGGTAAAGACAAAACAAGACGAAAAAAAAGTCTTATTAATTAAAGGAAAATATTGGTGCAAAAATCTAATTAAGGCGTAAAGTCAAAAGTTTGTATCTGCCTATCTCAGTGAGCCCGAAAATGAGATGGATATGGACAAAAGATGGCGAATCAAAACAGTTTTTAGTTAATTACTCACAAACTATAAAGATTATTATAAAAGTGCTGCATATAGCCCTCCGCTACCAAGTGACTCGTATATTATCAGTTTTCAATATTAAAACAGAATAGTATTACGGTAAAGTAATTGATTAAGGGAGTAAATTTAATATATTTGAATTAAGGAGAAATCTTAATTTATTACGAAGAAAACTTTTGTACACTATTTTTTCAATTACTTACTTCACTTAAAAATATGTTTCTTATTTTAGACAGCATAACAATTTAGTTGGAGTTACATTTTAGTAGTTCGGTTTAGACGCCCTCTTCATCCAGGAATCCAAGGGATTTGAATATCTTAGTAGGTACGATTCTAAACAATCGTAAGTTGATATTTAAAATATATTTTGCAGTTTGATTATATTGGGTAGCTGGAAGGCAATGCGATAATGCCTATGATTTGATTTATTAGTGTTAGGCTGTCGTAATGTTTTTCTATTACAGTATGTTTAGGGTAGGTATTTAATTATAATTGTGATCCTTCTTCAACAACGAAAATTATTGGACTCTTAAAAGTACTATTAACATGACCTACTTGAAGTACAATTTTTATTAGCCAGTGCGACGGGCAAACAATTTCTGAGAACAAGGAACATCTTCACCATCCCGTAGAACGCTATCTCGTTAACAATTTCTACAAAGCACGACCATTCCCGCCAATTAAATCTTACGTCGCAACAAGACTCACGCCCAACCTGTGAAATATAAACGGGCTGCGCGAGAGTCGATAGATGCCATATCGGATTTGCGATCGCGCAATATCTTTATTGCATCCCCCGCCCGCGCAGGGTCACGGTCGCGTTTTAACAAACACCCGGTGCGGTTTGTCTGAACCGCTGTAGCTTTTGACGTACGACGTAAATCTGACGGAAGATACGTTGCGTCTCATTGGTCGCGAAAGATTAGAACAGCTAAGTATAATATTAGACATTTAACCGTGTATATTAAAAGGATGATCCATCGCATACTACGCTATACTTTTGGTGAGATGTTCATGTATGTCGATCTTAAGACTACGTTGCTGTGATAGGTATATGCGATTAAAAAAATCTTTCTTATATCTTTTAAGAACAACCGTCAATGGAAATATCGTTCCTATTAACATGTTATCCATGATCTTATTTTTTAATTTATTTGTGATACCATTTGTTAAAAATATTCCTATCTTAATATGCGATATAATAATTTAATATGATTGGGTAATAATTAATCAAAAGATAATCACTTGCTGAAGTTATGTTAGGCAAAGATTAAATAATATCCATTACAACATCTGAAAGAGTTCGTGCAAACTCCTTGCTGAATTCAACTAGCAGTTGTAAATACGTAGCACGAATTGTCTACGATTGCTGGACCTTGTAAGAGTACTGGCTGACTGTTAAATAACTCAGTTACGATTATATATATTGATTTGGAATAGACAATCGACAGTACGTCTTGTTATGCTTAATTGAGAACTCCAATTCTTAAACTTTAATATTTGGAAAATTAAATTCTAAATCGGTTACAGAAAGACAATTTGTAGTAAGCTGGTACACAGCATCATAATCTTGATTATATTATCAACTCGTGTTTAGCTTTTTAGTCACTATCATGGCTTCTTTTAAAGACGTATGATGACGTAATAATAGATACAGAGATTTAAAATTTAATGCTTCTTTAATAACTACATATATACTAGTCTACAGAGAAAATGTTATTACTTATTCAAACATAAAAGACCAATAAACGCTAACAGTTCGTTCAGATTTTAGCAACAAATCAAAAACAAAACTAAAAGTCTTATAAGTACCCAAAAATGAACGCAGTAAGTATAATTAACAGGGCGAGTGTACGCAACCCAAGATAAAGTCTTAAAATGTAAATGAGACGTGGCGAAAAGAATAAGATTATCTCACTATTAAGTATAAATTAAAGGCGCGGATGAAGCATGCGGCACAATTATATTGTCACGAAGGTGCCGATTGTAGCACCTGCGGCGCAATCGGCACGATCGCTCGACACGCTAAAGCTGAGCGAGCATAGCGAGCGTTTAGCGAGAAAATGCTATAAATATACTATTCTTACTGTCTTGAGTATCTTAATGTTTTCTTGATTGTTTCCTCGATATTATATCAGGATTATGTATTAAACTATTATATAATGGATTTTATCATAAACATCAGTATAGTTGAATTAAATATTTTCCTTCTCCCACGTGACCGCCGCTCATTCGCTGGTTTGAAGCTATCAAAGTCCCTGGAACTACTAATTCCTGGTCAGTTCAATGGAGAAAATTAACTTTTCTATAGTTATTGATTCGGGTTTAGGTGATGTGCTACTTGTTTTAGATTTTTATGTTGCAAGTGCTTGAGCTGCTTTTCAGAAATGGCTATCTTGTCTGACAATATTGTCTATTACTTATTTATTTTCTCTTCAATGATTAGCTAATGCCTAGAGTCTTTTTATGACAAAAATTTTTGAATATCCCGTAATGTAAGCTGTTAATTTACAACGAAGAATTAACGAAAACATTGACAATATGTAATATATTGATCGTCCATATTCTTGCAGAATCCGGTAAAAACCGGTAAATAAAAAAATACAATTATATAATTATGCGTTTTAATGATAGAGGTGAACTAAAAAGACTATACTTATGTTTGCATATATTTGCAGTAGATTAATTTCCTTGTCTCGTATAATCCGATGAGCCAATGAGTTGTATCCCTTCTTGGCAAGAAGGTCAGTGTAACTTTTCATTGCCAAACTTAACAAATAGGTGTTTTGATGTCTTATTATTCCACAAATGTTAATTACACACCGGTTAATAAATATTTTAGTTATATTTAACTTCACAGTAACTCTTACTCGTTAAGTTAATATATTTTTGAAACTTTTCCATCATTAACATTAATTATTTTTAATTATAATTAACGATATTTTTTGAATTACCTATCATGCCTATTATAATCATGCTTAAATAATAAATTATTTTTTAAACAATGTATTGTTTAGTGGGTTTGAATGGATTGTTTAGGTATTAATCGGCTGAATTCAATAAATTATTTGAACGTACTGGTCACCTAATTTGGCTTTTTTTTTTAATGAAAAGACCGATCATAAATCTAATTTATAGTGAAAAATAATCGTATAAGAGTATTTATGAAGTAATAGTATATTGGTAGATATTCTCAAGTGACATTAAGTGAGACAATTATATCGTCACGAAGGAGCCAATCGGTGCACCTGCGCGGGCGCAATCTTCCAGCCCATCGGCGCACGCCAGCGCAGACTTAAACCATTATATTATTAAAATATCACTTAAAGTAACAGTCACGCGATTTTTATTTTTATTTACGGAAAACTTTCTTCATTGCCACTAGGAACTACTAGAAAGTATTACACTAATTTACGTATAAAATTTATTAAGACTTGGTTTAAAATTATTCAAACAATATTTAATATATTTAAAATTCAACTTTAACGTGCGCCGTTTTATCAAATAGTCTATTCTTGGAATAAAATGACTCAGTTGTTGATCACTAGTTAACTTTGACAAAAGTATGTCATGTTTAAATACCTATGTGGTTTATTTAAATTATATCCGTAAATAGATTTATCGGACACAATGGTGAACAAAACTTCTTGTATAAACGGTATCTTCACTAATAAAACTAAAGTTTGCCTGTTTGAACCAATCTGGAACTACATTATTTTCAAATAACGCGCTATTTTTTTAATCCATTGTAAACACCGAAAGTGCGTCTTTAAACTTTACTGCACACGTACTTAAAAATATTTTTTTTTAATTTTTTTGGCCGAGCACCAAAGAAATTAAAAAAAAATTGATGAAAATATGTCAAACTTTAGAGGCAAAAGTATTTCAAGGAGCCTAGAACGAATATTTTCAAATAACAATGCATGACACGAAAACATGTTCAAATATCACGTTTAATTTTAACAAATAATTTTTACCTTTAATACATACTTAGTTTTATTAACCTATATATTTGTTTTATTTCCTCGCAAAATGCATTGAAAAATGTTGTGAGAAACTTGAGCGTAAAAGGTTTTTCGAATTCGGTTTTTCGAGTGCGGAAATTAAGGTTTTCAGTAAAACCTTAATTTCCGCACTCGTATCTTAAATAACTATTTCCTTTGGTGTCTAACAAAAGACATGTTAGCTTATAATAAACGATTTAAAAAACAGAGTATAATAACAATCGACATATTACTACTCTGTTAAAACGTTTCATCAATAATAGGTCGTTATTCAATAAAAATTTGTTCATTTCTCAGAATACTAATGTCTAATTTTTGGAAAATCTATAAGGTTATCATTCTTTTTAAATAGCGTTGCAACTTTTAAAAGCCGAGCAAAAATCGCATGGTAGAGGCACATTTTACATAAAAGAGTAGAATGAAATTATGTTTATTAAAAAGGTTTAAACATCGAAGATTCTGAATGAATCACTTTACTGTGAGGTGTATCCTGTGATTCATCTCTTAAGATATTTACAACCGCTGGTATCCTTATAATTATTTACACTCAATCAGCACGTCGCGTTACCATTTATTTTATTTTCTTAATAGATATACCTACTCGAAAATAATTGAACTGACTTTAGGATTTCTTTGACTAATATAAACTTACATTATTACCATTAACTATATTACATTGCTGAGATAGGGGCCATCTTGCCATCGCTTTTTTCTTTTTCTAATATTTATTTATTATTTATAAGACTTACTGTGTGGTCAATAAATGTCTTTTGTTCTTTATTCCTTTTTATAGCTATATTCTATTTCGAAAAAAGAAAACCGGCCAAAGTTCAGGAGGTCACATTCTATATTAATATCATAAACTAGTGGCCGCCAGCGACCTCGTCCGCGTTTTCCATTATTTCTTCGCTCCTAATAGTTGCAGCGTGATGTTATATAGCCTATAGCCTTCCTCGATAAATGATCTATTCAACACAAAGAAAATTTTTCAATTCGAACCAGTAAATCCTGAGATTAGCGCGTTCAAACAAACAAACAAACTCTTCAGCTTTACAAAATTAGTATAGATGTAGAAAGTTGAATGCACGAATACTAATCTAAGCTAAACATTGATCTGATTTGAAAAGTCTACGCCATTGATAACCCAATTAATGAAGAAAATTCAGTCGATTAGTAGGATAGCAAATGCCATATAAAAACATATAAAGTGAAAATGATATCTAAACAGAATATCACTGCAATGAAAAATTTATTTGCGAATTTCAATTTAAACATTATTTTTTAATATAATTACGTAAAATCGACACTATTTTTAGCGTTCCATACCCAAAGGATAAAACGGGAACTATTTCGATGTCTGTCCGTCTATTATATTCTATTATAAAATTCTATAAAATGAACAATAAATTGTCGACATCGACACTAGCCACTTCTCTAGTCGTGCAATCGATGCAGCCGGCACGGACGGACAAACTCACATATTTTATTGTGTGCCAATTAAAAGTATTCCCTTTCACGTTGATTGTGAACATGAGTTAGTTTCGTATTGTTCCCGTTTGGTCTTGTTGTTGTCTGTTTACAATAATGATGTGCAATGGTACAGAAACAGTCGAGTACGATGATAGCAAATTAAGAATTATGGTTATATCGCGTTAAATATGTTAAAAGGTTTATTGTTGATTATTTTGTAATATTCAACAGAGAACGTTTCAACCCTGCGATACTGTAAAAACCCAAACCCGAATTCGAATTCACTCAAGAGTTCGAATTCAATTCAAAAAGCGGCATCCGCTCAATCTTGAACTGGTAATAACGTATCGTGGCATAAGTGAAGTGAGTTTCGAAATGACATAGAAATAGAATATCTGCGATACGCATCATCAATCAAATTTGTTTTGTATTTTTATAAGAAAAATTGAATCGGACACATGAGCGAATTCGTATTCGGGTTCGGATTTTTACAGAATCGCTCTGCTGATCGTAATACGATTACAAATAAAATGTCGTAGATTCAACTATTGATAAAAAGATTTAAAATTTTCATTGAATGGCATTGTTTTTTTTTTAATTCTTTTAATGTTTAAGGGGTTTTTATTCTTTTGAACATGTCAACCCCATCATACCATACTTAAATCTAAATTCATTTTATGACAATATTGAGTAATTATTTTGAGTAAATAACAACAAACCTTTAGAACATTAATTATTATATTCTAAAAATTTGTGACACACAGTCAGCAGCGAAGATATTAATTAAAGTAAAATTATTATTACTTAAAGTAAAATATAATTAGTGCAACATCTTCCTCAATCAATGGTGACACATACACGGTTATGGGTAATTAGACCAGATCCTTTTAAGGGGTCGTAGAGGAGGTCATTTACAATTATTTTCATTTCACATTATGTATCCGAAAGTGAGCCAATTTGTGATAAATTGTATTAATTTTTTTTTTCTTTAAAAAGTCGAAAAATAATAATATGGTTAGAATCTTGTTGACTGTTTTGGAGATATAACATTCCAGTTCGTGATAAATAATAATAAAACCCAAATAATCTTGACCCAAACAGAAACTACAGAGTTTTGAATAAAAAAAGTTTTTTGTTGGTGTATATTGGCAAACAAAAGTGCATTTAAAAAAATTAACTTTCAGATATACAATGTGGGGTGAAAATAATTATAAATGACCTCCACTACGATTCCTTAAAACGATCTAGTCTAATTACCCATAACCCTGTATATAATAAAATAGGTAGTTGAGATTCTATCGAGATGCGGCTATTACGTAAATGTTAGCAGAATCGGTCTGCATGTCCTCGCAATAGTTGCTTTACCTACAGCCAGTTGCAGAAACGGCCATTAAATTTCTCATTAGCTTAAAGCGACATTATCCATACAAATCTGATATTCATTAGAGTTTAAAGACGTCTTTGAACGTTAATGGACGTTTGTGCAACTGACCGCTGACGACGTAACACGCTGACGCCTCGCCCTCAAGCTCAAAACTGTAAAGAAATATAAATATATTTATAAAGAAATTTTCCTTACTATTAATAAATTCATATGCATTCACTTCTCTCGCTGTGGTTATACAAATAGACGAAGTAATTTATGAGGAATGTTTACGTGTATTATTACGTAAAATTCATTGAATTGCGTTTGTGTGAAACTGGGGTAAATAGTTAGTGTTGTTTCTAAAAAAAAAGATACACGATTTGCGTCCAACTACGAAACTATTTAAAAAATGTTCCTTTTTCAAATTGTATGAGAAATGTCTTCATTATATGAGTATAGTGCTCAATTTAAACATTATTTTTGAAGCAACTATAATGTCACATGAATATTCTGATAAAAAGATAACATTATACATCGAAACCTACGTAGAAAAAATAAACAACGTCTGCCCCAATAGTTTATAATAATTGTAAGGGTGGTTACATACCAATGTTATTGTTAGGCAATGTTATCGGCTCGCTATTGGCGCGTTATCGTCACCTTATCACGCCTTATCGGAGCCATTACCCGTGCCACATGCAACCGTTAAATTGAAGCTAATTAACATAAACATAGTCTAAATTTGATGGATTTCTTTTGACGATTCTAATGGACTAATGACAATGTTACCAATTTTTATGTTAGGCGCTGTTTAACTGCGACGTATCTTCCGTTAGATCTGTGCTGACTCTAAGGTATGCGTATTTCAAAAGGAATAAATATACCATTATATCACTAGCGTTACCCGTTTGTCTATTCGTCCGCTAATCTAGTCTGACAATACTAGATACTAGATAATTGAATTAGAATTTGATACACATATTATCAATATTACCAAGACGCAAGCGTACACAACGATATATATGTAGTTTACACTTTGGCAAGTAAATTAGAAGATTTATAAAAATTTCATGGAGCTAATAAATATTAAAGGGCTCATTATTTGAATTTCGATTTTTTTTTAAGTAATCTTTTGAAGAAGTTATTTAGAAATTGACTACTTTCAAACTAAGTTACCTGTAAGGGACAGTAAAACCTAAAAGTAGTTTACAGTTTTAAAATTTTATATTCGTCCAGAAAGCTTGCTCTACGATCCGGCGTATAAGTTTACTTCGTACATATATTTCCCTCAAAAACTATTATTATACCGAATTTTCTTATATGCAACTAGCATTGTCTGCAATGCAGTTTAGATGCATTGAAAACGATATCCATTAGTAACCGTATAATCATTCACAACACGACATCGTGAATCACTTTAGCCTTAAAAATCGACTCACACGCATCGTGTTCCGTTACCGATCTACGATCCGACGATCGATATTCAAGTCGACGCACGTGAGCAGTGCCTTTTAAAATATCCCTTTGCAGTCAATACACCCTATACGACATCCCTTTTCAACGAATTCGAACCTTAACTTAACGCTTCATAACTGAAATACGAATGCAGCAACTGGCGACGCTAACAATTTTAGTTGACACTCAATTGTCTTGCATAAGTGGTTGGCATTAAAATCGCGATTCCTTTGAGCTACTCCCTAAGTTTTGCTGTTGAGTTACAGACCTTATTTCATAAAGAATCAGGTTGGGATTTCTATAGACAATTTACTTTTTATGACTTACAAGTTTTGAAAGTCCGACTTAGTGCGAAAGCAGGTTGCGTATATGCAAGATAGCTTTCGATGGACAACGGCTAGACGTCGCACAGACATCGAATTTATGTTGCAGAAATTTACCTTTTAAAGAAACAAAACTTAGAAGAAAAGAAATAATTCTAACACTAAATAATATTATAACATTAATTATGTAATATAATTTTATTACGCCTAGTTTTATCAATATTGTGTTTAAATAAATATAAATCTATATTAGTTAGAGTTTTATTATTTATTACAGTTTAATCAAGACTAAAAAATTGAGAAAATTACTGAAATACGAAACGGAATGCTATCAGGAAAATTGAATAAAAATAAATAATAAATCTATATAAAAAAAAAATGTTTATCATTGCTTGATCACAATACTGAATGTAATGTTCAGCGTTAAGATGTATCCCATATATGATAAATATGATAGGAAAACGTGCATAGTGAACTATAGAATAGTAAGTTTAGTTTTTAGATACGGTACAGATTGTTTTTATTTATGTTTCTCTTTGGTTCATTCTATTATTATTTCCTTGTTGCATTTTGACGGGAGAATATTTTTTTCTTAACCTTTTTTGCGTTTTTGTTTTATAACATGAAGTCTTCCTAAAGTCTATAAGACTTTAGGAAGATATTATGTAGAATTGTAAAATGCAAATAGTTTAGATTCTATGGAGATGCGATTATTGGCCCATTTTTAAGTTCCTTATCATATAAAAATCACGAAACAAGAAAATATTGTCATTTGAAATAGAGTAACCGCACTCGTATGCGACACAAGCACATACGCTTTTTTTAAAAGTAACTTAGTTTTATCCTAGTGGATTTTCTCTGTATTAACATTTAATTTTTTTTATAACGACAGATTCTGCAAAGGATCTGAAAGGAAAAGCAAATATATAATAACAACACATGTAGTAATCGAAAAAAAATCTACTTTCGAATATTATTATGTTATCTACGAACTTTTTATCAACATCTCGTACTCACATGTTGTACGTTATAGTAGGGTATGGTAGGGTACGCCGTGGGTGAGGTCAGATATTTCAATTCTCAGTCGGATATTGGCGGAGTCCGTGACGACGCATACATCTCTGGATCTCCGCTTTTCCGCGCGCCTGTCCGCCGCTTATCTTAATATTGGAATCTTGTGTGTGCACGTTGAGTTATGATGGGTCGCTTTTATGGATACTGGTGAAGAGAAATATGCTTGATCGTGTCTAGATCTAGGTGACGTCACCCTTTCTTTGTTGTTGATAAACGGGTTTTATTTTGGAACTAGCTGTTTCACATGCGTTTACTCTTTTAACGAATACATTTTTTATGGTAACTCATACTCTAGCCTCCCATATTTTTATATTCTTTCTCCTTCTTTTTCTTCTACTCTCGTCTCTCTCTAAGGTTAACAATTTCCTCCTGGCACATCAAACAACAGTTTCGAAGAAAACGGAACTGTTTTATTGCAAAAAAATATATTCACTTCAGGCCCATTTAAGAATTTAATGTGAAAAATATCGTTGATAAAGTTTATAACAAGAAGATAAAACACTAAAAAACAAGTTGAATTTTTCTATTTATCTGTTTTCCTTTTCTTTTTTAAGCTTTATTATTGACAGCAGGAGCGTGGACTGTAGTATTAATCATATAAAAGTATAAATTGGCAGAGAAATATATACATTTAAGAATAAATATAAACACAATAAGTGACAAAAGCCATATTCATTTTAAAAAAAAAGACAAAGACACTTATCTAAAGCGAGTGGCGGAGCTGTCGCCAACATTTATATTTTCAGTATTATATGGTAAAAAAACTTTTATAAAAACTCCTAATATAAAAGTAATTTAAATTTTAAAAGGAGACTGCCCAAAAGAAGGTCTTGTGTAAATGTAAAGAAACTCACATAATTAATTTAGGGTTAATGTATGTTTGTGAGTTTCTTTATTTCATCATAACTTTAAGACTCGAAGAATTTTAATGCCAAATATAGTTACTCGTATATAAATGTATAGATTTTCACTAGAAATGTTACATTAACAACCTATTAACTGTCTGCACTGCTACCCTTATCACATATAGAGAACGGGCTGTGATCCAGCACGCTGGCCCAGATCGGATTGTTGTGTATTAACGATTGCATGTATCTGAAACCAATAGCTAAATATCCAATCACGGAAGATGATATGAAACATTAAATTTAACCCACCTGATGTCTTTATAAAAGTTGCTAATTATCAGTAATTACAAACCGAACTTGCTTATCGTATATCACCGAGCTTATGTATATATCAGTATAAAAATATACTATGTTAAAAAATGTCACAATGCGTTTGTCGTCGACCGCAGCGGCGGTTGTCGGGCCCCAATTTCCTATCGCGTCCGTCAGTGTGTCATGTTGGATGTATATTTATTTTTCTCGTTTGATCTCTATCTGGGAAATAGATGCCTCATGCTTACATTAGAAAACGACTGCCATATTTTTGTAGATATTCAAATAAGTACTAAGTTTAATTTTACTTACAATTACTCGCAGCATAATGAGAGAGGGCCCTAGTTGGTTTCATTTTCGGTCATTTTATCATATAACTTAAACTTTTAATTATATTTATTAAAAGTATGCAAACCTTAGCATTCACATATTTTGAATCTACCACTTCATCATTCATGAAATTAATAATAAATTAATGTGAATATCCCATGTCAACTTTGATAAATAAAACCAAATACTTATAGGGGTTCAAAAGCTTATAAGGACGTTCGGCGGGTTAAAATTCTTGATCGAAATAATTCTAAACTCGAATAGAGCGAAACAAAGGCGCATCATTCAAAACCTTTTGTACGAATGAATGAGTGAACGGATAGATTGAGTAAACAATATCTTATTTTGCAATAATCCGGCGGGGAAGCTCTGCTAATTTCCTGAAAGAGATGGGACAACGTTAAACGTACGCTATTTTAAGACATTTACACTCGACGATCGATGTAGGATTACGATTGGTTTGTGGAATATACTTCTTTAGTCTTTTTTTGTCTTTGATATACTAAAGATCTATTTGTGATCATATTACGACATCAGGAAAAGATATTACGGTTTAAATGATAGAGAGCGATAGATAGACAAATCAGAAAAGAAATAACGGATTAATAAGGTTCCGTTTCAACCACTTAACAATGATACCTCAAAAACAAATATTAATTTATACCGTAGCCGATGGTTTTGATTAAGTTCTATAAAAATAAGCCTCGAAATTAAAGTAAATTATAAATTTTTATAGTTTTTATAACAAAATAGTCCCACAAAATCGTCTTTACACCCTTAGATAAATCGTATCAGAATCTTTCGATGTAAATGGTACTGTTACACGCGGATGCCTCCACAGTTAACACTTTGACTGTTTTATTCAATTCCAAGATGTTGTACGGCTGATTTGTTTCGTTTATTTTATTTATCTGACGGATTTAAGCCAGGAAATTAAGGGATGCGCCCCGATCTGTGTGAGTTCTAGTGGAATTTTAGTATTGTTCGTTGGTGTTTATTAAGTTGTAATGTCATTTAGTGTAGATATTTGTTTTCTAGTTTCAATGTGATTATCCATTAGAAAAAAGAGCGAATAATATGATCGTGTTAAAAAATTAAATATTGATTATTATCTTTCATTAATCACAATATTTTTATTTTATTTTTTATCTATTTTGCATTAAGAATGGTACACTGAAAAATATTCTTAATGAAAAATCCACTTTGTCCCTGGTACTCTGAGATGAGTCTCGAATCCATGACCTTTCGTAAAGAGCAGTTGCCCGGATTGCAGTCATTGGTTTGAGTCCCAACTTAGAATGCCGGGGACAAAGTGTATTTTTAAGCATTTTTCATCAATATATTTTTATTCTGTAATTCGAAAGACAAAATATTATAGATCCGATAATAGGTAATACGTTCTATCTATCTAATGTAATTATAAATTGCAATAAATAAAATTGTAATAGACGTGAACGGTAAGTAAGCGGCTTCTGTGAGAAAAGTTAAATTTCATTAATTATATTTTAATATCAGGAGCTTCGGAATATTCTATAAAACCATTTGTCACAATTGGCTGTTAAGAGCGATAATATATATGGTTACTTTAAACATAATAAGGATCATTGAAATTGAGAATTTCCATTAGTTAGCAAGCAAGTAAATCCTAAAACTTTAACAGCACTAAAATTAAACTAACACAATTTAAAATTTAAGTTATACATTGTTACTTATTAGATTACATACCTTCTTGTCTAATAAAGTAATTTAATTATTAATTTTCATAATCCTTAAGCTTACACATAATGACTTATAATTTATAAACACAGCTTAAGTTAATAAAAAAGCGAGTACAGTAGTAAATGTTTTAAGCAATTTGTCCCACTAATTAAGTGAATAAAGGCTACAAGAAGTGGCGCGTTCTTTGTACGCGGCTATCGGCCGCTGCGGGCGCGCTTCATTTCCTGCGCCTGCCTCTTGTCGAACCAGAAGCTGGTATAAAACATGAGAAAATGCGGAAAAGCATATTTAAATTAGTTACAGCCCTCTTGTAATTCTGCTTACGTTTCCTTACAAAAACGCGAACAACTACGCATCGAGAGTAAAGACGAGCTCGCTTGATTTCATACATATTTAATCACAGATAAAAATAAATGCCGTTTTAAAAAACTGTTTTTTAGATTAATTCAAAAGCTATATTTGAATATTTTTTTTTATCCAAAAAACCTATTATTCTTTGTGATTATTTTTTCTATAAAGCCAATTATTGATTTTTAATTCTGTTTTTTGAAAATAATCGACATTATATTTAATGATTTTATTTGGCAAATATCAGTACCTATAGCCTTAAAATTAAAAAGTGGTAACTTTGTTAAACTTCGCCTTAAGGAATTCAAATATAGAAATAAATGAATATATTTTAAATTTTAACATCACAAACCATTTTGGCGTGAAAATATAGATAAGTAAACTATGATGTCCTCGCTATTGAAGATTTTGTTAAATAAAAAATAGATCGTAAAATTTTGCTCGTGATCGGCGAATATTTTGTAGTTTTCGAATCAATTAGATCTGAATATTTAAATATGGAATTTCAACTTTAGAATCAGTTAATTGGATAATCCAAATCGAGACATCGCCGTTATTTAAGATTTCTATAAATAATATAATGACTTTAACTATTTAATTTAGTACCTGAGCAATATAATATATGTAATTTTTTGTATTACATATTTATTTATTATTCACAAATTAACGATAATTCACACTGTAAATTAAATACGCTTTATATTTTCATTTTATTTTAATGAATACATAATTTCCTAACATGTAGATCGCGTTTAACTTGGGCCACACTTTAACTACGCTACAGGATAATCACATTGTTTTGTTTTTGATTCATTGCACTCTGTATTCATAAAGTTTGTATTTATAACATTTCTTGTTGTACGATCGGATATTTGCACCGTAATATTTTATCTTAGAGACTGTTCGTGTGCCAACTAATAATATCAATAAAGGAAATAGAATGCTACCATATATTATTCTTTTGGGGTAATATATTCATTTATTATATAAACAAATATGAAGTATATTCAATGATGAGTGTTTTAGATGAAATAGTTTGAATGGAATGTGAGGTTTTGTATGTATTTGAAAGTTTTTATCAAATAATGTAATGTTTATTTTTGTCTAATTTAATGTAAAGTCAACAGCATGTATATATAAATCTGTGATGTTTCTTCATTTGACTTTATATTTTGTGAGTAAATCTGACATATTGTGGTAATCTAACATGTAACCGTGTTTACATAATATTTTTCCAATTCTAATTGATTTTTTTCTTTTACAGGTAAGTACGAGTTCATGGATAATACAACAGTAAGATAGAATTTGGTTAAAAATTTATTTAATTTATTGAGCTCCGGCGTACTTAAGAAAGCATTTTCTGACATGAATTGCAGTTGTATACTTGTTATATTGACAGCTATAAATCCGCACCGGACCAGTGTGGTTGAATAAAAGCTTGTAAAAACAAAAAAGTCCTGTTCCGGTTCCACATTAAACCTCTTTGATATTACTTGAATCTAAGATACGGTGGTCCCCGCAAAAAGCTGAGTACCGTCAATGCTTGGCGTGATGTTAGATTAGTCAGTCACTCGATCCTCACTTAATTCAGTCTCTCATCTTGCCCTACCATGAGTTTTTGTTTTTTAAACTAAAACGGAGTTTAGAAAATCTACCAATAATTCTTTAAAACCATAAAGGCGACTTAAAACTTAAAGTAACATTTGAATTGTGAGGATTTGCTGGCCATCTTCGCTTTTTGTTTTTTCTGACTTTCTATTTTTATTTTTTAAGTCGTCTTTAATTTATGACTTAAACAATATTTATTTTAGATTTTTTTAAGATTCAACTTTATGTCTATATGAAAACAAAACTACTTATCCGATTTCGATAAAATTTTAAAGGAACCGCTTCGTGATATTCTTTTCTAATAAAAATACAACCATATAGAATTGGTCCACTTGGTAAAAGCTAAGGTTGTTGTTTTTGTGTTATCTGCAATTTAGTTATTTATATTCGATAGTATCAATTTTAACATTAAAAACTAATTTTGAACAATAAAATTGTATTTAAATATTTAATAAATCTTTTTAATAAATATGATAAATATTTATTTCTGCCAAAATATTAGCCGCTAAAAATGTAACTGGCATTTAATCAACTTTTCTTTTAAAAAGCGTATAATTACTTATTATACAAGAAATGGAAAAGAACTATGATTATACAGTCTCGTTATTATTTCAACTGATTTAGATGATTAAAAAACTTATCTGTAAAAAAGTAGTTGTAACCTAAAAAAACTTTAATGATTTTGTATGAAATAGAAATCGCACTTAAAGCTTATACGTTGTTTTATATTTGCGTTATTGTGCGTGCAAAATATAAATTTATCGAAATATGTATGTCTATGGCAAAATTTGCCAGCGTGTGCTAATTCTCTTGCGTGAGAATATCCTAGCATTTTGGCTATCTGACGCCGTGATCTGTTGCAAAACACTCCGCGAGTATCTAATCGAAGCCACTCTACCGTATCTATGCTTTAACTCTAAATTATTTTTGAATGGTCGCTAGATGTTTATTAATTATTATAAATTGCAATAATCACCTTGAACTATCTCATTTGTTTTACACAAAATCAAATATATATTTTTTTAATGATTGACGATAAGAAACAATAATATACCTTTTATTTAAATTGCAAAACATTTTCCAGAAAAAAGAACAGGCACCTATCATTTTAATCTATAGAAAACTACCGCCCGACTTCAACAGAAGATATGAATTATTTCTCACTTTTTTGAAGTTTATAGGTTTTTTAATTTTGTATAGTTATCAGTAAAAATATACATATTTACGTACGAGTTAAACTGAGAACCTACTTTATGAAGTCAGTTAATAAAAGTAGCCATTCATTTGATTAGCGCGAAAAGCTCATGCATAATCGTAAGCTGAAACAAAAAACGATCATCGGGCCACTTAGAAAAATCCTCTCCTAATAAAATTGTCCACAGTATAAGGGCGCTGATCGGGCGGGAGACACAGATTAGCCGCGCTCAGCCTCTCAACTACAACGAGATACCATCACACTCGTCGTGCCTGCGCTTTTCGCGACCAGACCGCCCCGGATGAGGGGTTATTGATACCCCTAAGTGGAACAAATCTTCGCTGCCGTGCATTTTTAAAAACAGAACTCAAGTGATAAGGTGTCAAATAAAAGCAAGAAATTTTAAAATTGTATTACTGCGGGGGAAAATATTGGCCCCGAGTCTCACCACGAAATTAATGTATAAATGTTTAAAATAATAAAAGAAAGGAAATATATGTGTATATTTTCACATTGGAAATAAATTAAGAAATTATGCATACAACAATCAATGGGGTAAAATAATATTATATATTTTTATATGATTAGATTTAAGAAGCATCTATCAGAATCATCGCCATAATGGATAAACACATTTAAAGAATCTTCTCTGCTTATTTAACAAGGAACGTCAGTTTTGACATAATAAAATAAATCAAACTGCCGCAGGCATCCAATTTTCTTAATACAAAGCCTTGAGATATCCAACCAAATACAGCACAGCATCGATCGCAAACAACCATCTCTCTTAGAGCCACAATCTCAGTATTATCTATGCTACTGCGAGGCTACAACCAGTTGACAAAGTGCACTACGTGATATTCCAGCCATTACTCCTAGTGATTCATATCGACTCACCCTACTGCGCCCCGCACCTCCCCGGGCCCCTCGAGCTTTCTCATAGATAACAGCTCTGCACGTTGTCCAGATATACCTATTAAGGATGCAACAGCCCACGCCTAATGTAAATAACACCGAACTTGTAAAATCACAAACAACACCGTAGCTTTTCATTGTACACAGAATTCAGGCACCACGATTCGGATCCGTAGAAAAAAGAAAAAAAAAAAGAAAATGTCAAACAGACGGCGAAATGCGCGCCAAAACTACCGCAACAAAGCGCCGGTGGGCAGAAACAATCAACAAATTCGCATCGCACAAACGGATCGGACATTTATTGTTCGCTATCGTAAAATTCCACCTCCGTTGTTTATAACAGAGACGCCCAATTTGCTCAGGGAGACTTTTTATCTCATTTTTCCTAGTTTTTTATTTTCATTTTTTGTTTCTACACGGCGAACAAAGAGCCGATATGACAGGTCTCAATGTACAATGCAAGCGGTATCGCTGCTCGGCCACCACGAAAAACGAGAATCTAGTAATCGAGCAATCGGTTAAAAACAAGGAGCAGGCAGCGGCGCCCACCGGCCCGTGACAATTGCATCTGCAGTCGAATTGCGAACACCATGTTGGATTATTGCGCCTCTATTCCGATCAAATGTTCCGACGACTTTTAGTTCCCATTCTTTAGTTTTTAACGTTGTTCGGAATACTTATTAAATATCTGTTAGTCTTTCATATTTATATTTAATGTCTTATACTTTCATTCAATCGTTTAAATAAGATGTTTGTTTTGTTTAAAATTTGTTAAGACATTTCAATGTCCACAGTTCTGATATCGCAACTTTTAAAGCTTCTAACTCAATAGTGCTGGGCATATTCTTATTCGAACGGCACTGGTACGTGTATCGAGAATCGACGCGCTCGTGTGGAACACGATAGTGACGGACGGTGGACGGCCGCCGATACCGCGCTTCGAGAAAAATCTTTTCATATTTTCTCCATTTACAGGGAGCTAAGCAGTCGAACAGTACAAAGAGGCACACCTAATATAATATAAGTATAAGCGACAACCAAAAATACAAAAATAGTTGAATGAAATTACTTCAATTATCACTTCTATACGTATCGAACTAAATCCTCTGCGAAATTAAATTTCAAAGGCTAAGACAACGTTTTGTAATATAAGAAATTCTTGCCTTCAAAAATCTTTTTCCGAGTACTACCCCTTCAAACTCAATTGAAGTGAAAACAAGTAATGCGACGGACGATACCAAGAAACCGAGTAGCTGTCTAAAGTTCAATTGGAATCAATCAAACCATAAATTCAGTTCCAAGGAAAAACCTATTTGCGCGAAACCACGCGCGATCACCGCACGTCAATCACTGGCTGGAAACTTTGACAGTTTAAAAAAGTATTATTCGGGATTCTTCGCGGGCCGGGAGGAAGCAATCGAGAGATCTCGATTTGACGTATGTAACAAAAGCGCGGGAGGCGCCGCGTCAGTTGCGGGATGGATTCGAAAATTAAAATCTCGCGTTAGTTGGCACAGTGACGGCTGTCGCGCGCGCAACGCGCCGCCGATGCGCCGGTGTTGCCAGTTCGATTTCAGGCTTGTTCTAAATATGTCAACAGTTCTTTGTTATCGAGCGACGTGCGCGCGGAAATGAAAGCCCATCGAGTAGACGACTCCATTATCGACGCATCGCATATTATATTATACCACATGCAGCGCTGCGCGGCAAATTTTACAAATAGCATTATTACATAAAACAAACTAAAATATTAATAGTTTAATAACGAGATGTTAATGAAACTAGTTTATACTTTAAAGTATTTCATAATTTTATTGCGATAACACGGTAGGTTAGGTTTTATCAAGATATTTTACTTTTATATAACTAACTATCTATATGGACACTATCATTTTCCAATTTGAAATAATGATAGTGCCTATTTGTACAGAGTTGAAGATTAATTGTAGAAAAATAAAAAAGGTTTTTATAAATAATACATAATATAAATAAAAATTATATATAATATAAGAAACTCTACAAATCCTGAACATATTTAAATATATTTCTGATAACACGAAAGATTAATATTAATTGCGGAAAGAAATTAAATCAATTAAAGCACTATGAGTCGTTAAACTGACGTTTTAACCGATTAATATATAAATCAGAATATATATTTTATTTAATTACTGAACATATACACATAAGGTGTATCTTGTTAACCAGAAAAATAAACAAAAATTTAGTAGGAAATACATTTTCTTGCTGGCGATACAACTAAAACTCGCGAATCCATTTCTAACTTAGCCATGAGTGACGTATCAAGCTGACGCAGGCAGATATGCAGGCTTCACCTGGGGGTATGGGGCGTCGTTCACTCGTCACCTCTAAGCCTCTATTCTGTGTACAGCTGAAAAAGTTTTCGACTGGCGTGTGCGATAACCGAGTCATTTGCACTCGAGTTAATATGCTCCCCCGTCGGCGCGACACTTCTGAGCTGCTGAATTTTCACGTTTATCTCCTACGAGGAAACGCGTTATGCATTTCTAAATTTCATAATACAATCTTCATTTTTAAATTTATTTAATAAAGGACTCCTTTTTGAAAGGAGATAGAGTTTTTTAATAGAGAAGAAATTTACACTAATGTAATCTTCTATTATTTATATTTTATATTGAGAGGAACATAAATAATTATTAAATAAAATCATCTTAATCGTTATATTTCCTAAATATGCTCTAATAATGTTATATTTTAACGCGGTGGAAACACTTTATTTTAATAGTTTAAAATTAGATGGATTGCTCCATGATCTTATGATATATTCTCTGCTTATCATTTAGCAAATTACATTAATCTTTAATTTGCTTCGTTCAAATAAAAAAGCAGAGTTTTAATTCGTCAATTACACATAATTATTAAAATAATATTGAAATTTTCATTGAAATTATATAATTATGACAAACTACATCCATTGTCACTTAAATTGATATAAATGAAATTATTCTTAGAGACTTACTTGAGGACAGGACGATAATTGTATCAAGAATATTATGTATTTTGCTCATCTGATACAACAGTTTAGTACATTATATGCAGCAATTTCATGTCACGAACATTTTTTCATATAGTAACTTTATAACTAACCTTTAAAAACAAAAACAATTTCATAAATATTTGTGAAAAGTAGACAATTACATTTCATTCCATCGCCCTGGCAGTATTTAAATTTTCTTCTTCTTTTGGCGAGTATTTAAATTGATAAAAGAGAATGTTAAATATAATGTCATTGAGTTATTTCACCCCAGAAACTATGTTCGTTGGTGTATCGACATGCGTCACCTGCTCCGATATGCGGATCGCGACATTGTACTTGCTCAATCGTCAAAAATTCTTTTGTCCACACCCGATAAGCCGTGAACATCGGAGACTAGAAGCCTTGGAAAAATATAAGGAACATATTTCTTTATTTAAAAAAAAAAACATCGTAATACTTATTTTTTTTACTATAATTAACATGATAAAATAAGCCAATGCTAAATATCTAATAAGTTTTTAATACCTCCCGGATTAAATAATGATTGATTAATCTTATAACATTTTAAAATTTTCAATTAAAGAATAGAATATAATAGTTACGAAGACGGTTACTAATGTGTAAATAAAAACTTTTTTATCTTAATTAAAAATAAATTGATGGCTATCGAAAGAGTATTTAATGAAACTGATAATCCAAAAGTCATTAGGGTCTGTAGCTTATCTAACAGTAGCAAGGCAAACATACTAAAGAACTCTGTTAACTACAACATTTTGATCTATATCAAGTGTGTAATCCACCGTGTCGTCTGATAATGGGAAATCGTAAAAATCGCGCCTGATTAAACCCTTATCGTTAGAGCTGATAACACTGGCAGTCGTATTGTGGTCGCAGAGTGTGTAGACGCTTATTGACGCGTATATTAAATTTTCATCGATACTACATGATTTGAAATTAGAACTCAAATGTCGGTTATTGTGAAATGCGGTGTTGGCTTCAAAAAGGACTATACCTCAAGCTATGGTGCGTATAAAATAAGCTGTTTCACATCAAATTTTCAACATTAACTTAAAAATTTAAAAGCGATAATAATATTTATGATTGTGACTTCATAAATTTTACGCTTTTCAGTCCTATTAACGTTTTATAGATAGTCAAAACTCACTGTCGTAAATAAATTCAAATATCGATATAATAACAAAAGAAATAACATATATTAACTTTACCAGTTTTAATGCATGCTAAAAATATGTCCGCTCATAGTAAATGACTTTTACGAATAAGTTATTTTTATCTAGCTAGTTACTTAACAAAGTATTCTTAAATACCGTAAACTTATAATAATAATATCCATTATACAATACCCTGTATTTGGGCAATAGAATAAGTTTAGTTACATGTGATTTAAGCAATGTTTGTTATATTATCAAATATTTATTGAAAATCAATACAATAGATATAATTGATTCAAACAAGACCGTCATAAATATTTATGAAAGTCAAAAAACACTGGCCATCTACGGTCAACGTATACTAAAAAAGTACCTGTGACAATCTAGCCAAGGGCTACTTATTTTACGCATAGTATAAAACAAAATCCCTACCCGCTGTCTGAGTGACCAGATTTTTTTAACTACGTACCGGGCTTAATGCTCTTTTCATCAATCCACAGAGTAATCAAGTGGAAAGTTTACAGTATAGTACACGCATAGGACTACGAGGACGAAGCCGCTGTCCAAAAGTTAGTATTACAGAAAATACAATTGAAAATATTTTAAATCAGTTCATTAGACTATAAATTCACTTACCATTACAACAATAATATTAAAATAACATACATTTATCTATACTAATACTCGTATTACAAAGTTATAGTTTCCAAATTTTTATTTGATTTGATTAATCTTCGGAAATAGAGATCCGATCAAAAAAAAATCTTTATCCAACGGAAAGCTACAGCATACGCGGGTAATATAGACTATTATTTACGTAGACAAAATCGCGGGAAAACAGCAATCTTAAATATGTAATATTTATTTATTTACGTATTTTAAATTCTAAAAAGGCTTAGGTTACCAACTATAAATAAAAATTACACCTACAGTTTATTTATTATTAAGTAGGTATAATAATAATCAACCGTATTTGTAAATCAGCAATGCACATCATACGCTTAATTCCCCATAACTTACATGCATTTTTTTTCCAATATTCGCGCGGTGCAATATCGCAATGCCTTATCGCTGCGTTCTTATCAGCGTTGCGTCGCTGGTTACGGTTTGTTCGTATTCAATCAGTGGTATCGTGTTCCTTAAACTAATAAAAGTACAACCTCCCAAGTGGATTATGTCAGTTGTCATTATAAGCTAAAATTACTCGCTTTCTTTCACAGTCGTATGCGACTGGGGCAGAAGTCCCGATTTTGGCGGTTTTTGGGCCACTTGGCAATTTAAGGCGTTCGAACTAATATTTAAAAAAAAATCTGTGTAACTAATAAATACTTAAATATTACTTTACCACTGTTGCATTATGGCAAAACTAATACCGTTACCGGCAGCGCTGATGTGTCAAAGTTCACTTACTCGTAACTCTTGACATAGCCAAAACCAGGTCATAATCTTAAAATGACCAAAACGGATGGTCCTTTAAAGTTTCATACCATTATCAGCTTTTATATACCATTGATATAAATAAAAAATAACCTTTTTTTTTCTACACAGTCAAATACAAAACCATTCAAGATCATTAAAATGGCTAAATAGTAGAGACATCTTACCTCTAACAGTCTAAATAACTGTGTAGGGTATACATACTATATAATTTCAAAAGTTCATAACAAATTAAAAACTTTTTGGAACGACTATGCTTGGCGTAATGTATTATTATCTATGGCTTGGCTGTATAGGCTGTTTACACTTGACACCTCACCTCTCGCTTACATGCGCGATGTAATCATTAATGATAATAAAACCTACCGGGTATCGATGATTACAATCTTTTCGAAATGGATAAACTTACAAAAGCATAAATTAACGTTTTGTAACTACGTAGGTGGTGTTTTAAAACACTAATTTTCACACAGGTTCAAAGTCCGTCACCTTTACTGAATTAAAGAATATTAACTTTAGCTGTAAGTAAATAGATTCTAAAATTTGTATTTGTATTAAAAAGTATTACATCTATTTTCTTTTATATATGTAAAAAAAAACAAACATACATCTCCCGTATCTTCGTAATAATGCAATAAAATACTCGATATTCGATCTAAATCTTTATTTGAATGTTATAGAATGTGAATGGTATCTCTAACAAACTTTCTAACGACCGATAATGTGTCGGCCATCTTGTTAATCCACGCCCGCCATTATAGGCCACCCAAATATTTAAATCGTAATCGATTAGGAATCGATTTTCGAATGAGAAATTCGGAAAGTATTCAAATGGTATATCTTCACATCTGATTCTGTTAGGAGTTTAGACGTTATTAAAGCGACCGCTGATTTATAGTTGATCGATAATGACTTTGAATTATTTTATTGGTTTGTTTATTTGTATTTGTTCTTCAATTTAACGTTTACAAAGCACTGAACTTCCAGATTTGTAAGTCGATGAGAGAAGATTTATAATTATAACAATCGTTGATGTCTTTTATTTTATAGTATGCGATTGAAGGATAATTGTGAGTACAACAGAACATTTTTTTTTATATCTTCAATCTTTCAATAGGATATACAAATCTGGAAGTTAATAGAATACCGCGCAATTAGTGAAAGGCGAAATAACTGTATACATATTTTTTGTGTAGGTGATTAGCAACTGTTAATCTGTCATGACAATCGATTGATACGCCATATCCTTCGTGGTATAGGTTGACTGTTTTAACCTTCAATTAATCCCTTTATTACTCTAAAAACTTTGCTCAACCCATATAGGATAGGAGACGTAATAAATATAAGTAGACTAACTGGAAGTTGAACTCAACGTTGTCATAACATAAGATTAAGGGCCAGTTTCACCGGTTACTGATAGTTTCAGATAGTTATCTGATATTTAACGCTATCTACTGGATAAAAGTTGCTGTTAACTTTTTTCTGTTTCACCATCAAACTGCTAGATAATTTATCTGGCAGATAAGTTATCGGCCACTTATTAGTTGACGGAACGGCAACGTCGCTTTTTTGTGTTTCAATACTACGACCCAAATTATCGTCAATCAAAAATTTTTAAAACTTAATTAATTTTTTTTGTGTTCAATATTATTTAAGTAAACTTTTTTCACATATTTTGAATTAAAATTTTATGATTCTAGAATGAAAATAATACGATATTCGTATATTTAGCTACGTGTTTACAGAAACGAAACGCAACTGTCATTTGTTTTGCTTTGTTGATATTTTGTGCTTAAGATGCTTTTCAGTTTTTAAACTTTTCTTTGTGTATTCTTCTCGTATTTGTTAATTAATAATGGAAAAACAAAAACGTGAAAGAAGTGTGAATTTTAATGAAGAAGAAACGGAGCTTCTTTATTTACTAGTTAACGGAGATTTTTTACTTAGTAGCCCGTTGTAGTTTTTATATCACTTTCTATTAACGATAGAATATAAACAACTGCCTATTTGGTAAGCCGGAATCGATTCCTAAAATCTTGATCGTCAAGTGATTCTAAATAATTAGGTCTAGGGTTAATTACTCGATTCCTACGGGGTCGTGTAATACGTTCGAAATATTCATCTAATTCGTCTTCTAAAAACACAAATAAATCCATTTTAGAATAAAATAGATTGCAGTCACAAGTGTCACAAATGTGACACTGCAATCGACGCAAAGCACACATTAATGGTCTTAAACTTCAAATTTTTTTGTTCCCGTCACTTGAAACTTTTTTTATCTATCAGATAACGTCTATATCAGCCACTTGAATCGGCTGATAACATATCTAATACTTTATCTGCCAGATATTTTTATCCGAGACCTGTGAAATCAAAAGTTGTAGTTTATCTGGCAGATAAGTTCCTAATAGACTATCAGGGACTTTATCAGCAACTGGTGAAACCGGCCCTAAATCAAATAAAACCTTCATCGGAAGGAAACAAAGGTTTTACTCGTATCTCAATGAAACTCTATACTGTCAAAGTTTAAGACTGTTTTTAACAGAATAACATAGGTAATTTTTATGTATTCTAATTAATTTCAAATAATTAATAGAGAAAAGTTTTCAAATGTTGTAATTTTGCTAACTGCATTTGTTGTGTCTTTTTTTTATATTCTGTTATCTTTATTCTAGTTAGCCTCTTTTGAAATAAGTAGGAAGTGTTGAGAGATGACGCGTGCCCTCCTAGGAGGTTGTTTTATTATCAAGTACACGCTTGTGATCAACAATATTTCCTGTAATTAAAAAGTTTCGAGAGCGGCACGTGCATTAAAAAAGCCAGAAACGATGTGCCTATTTGTCGTGTTGTTGTCAAATCATAGGGATTTGATCTCATGCTTTTGCAGTATAGTAGTTTGTAGGTTTAAGAAGATGTACACCCGTATCTGTAGTCAATTAAAAGTAATTACATAAGCAAATATTTTTTACAAATAAACAAGTATTTGAATGAATTAACAAGTGTTTATATCTAGTAAGAATACTATTATTATTAGCTGTTAACAGTTTTTAATTCATTAAAATCCTCGTCTACCGGTTAAAAATATCTGCCTAATGGTCAGTTTCACAAACGTCCATTAAATTTAATGACGCCTCTAAGCTCTAATTGGTAAGTTACACAAACGTTCATTAAGGTTTAATCGCGCCTTAAAGTTCTAATGTATGTAAAATTTGTATGGGTAATGTCGCTTTATAGTAATGACCATTTTAATAGACGTTTGTGCTTCTCTAGACTATAATGTAGGTGTGAATTGTATATCCAAGTATTCTCAATATGTTTATTTTTTTCAGGTAAGTAAAAAAAGTTATAAATAAAGAAAACATTGTATGGTGAGTAGTATATTAAGATTTTATATACTTATAAGATGTTTCATTCAAAGAAAATATACGACGGGAAACAGAAGGCACGTATGATTCATATTCAATGTATGCGAATTTATATTTTCATGAAAAATGCGTTCTAAACTGTCATTAGGAAACACTAATGCGTTTCGGTCTTGTGGTACCGACGTACGACGGTAATTTGCTGTCGATACTTTACTTATACTTTGACATTTTGAAGTAGTACCTTTATAATGTACATTTATAACGTAATTTAGTCAAAGAGTATTGCATAATTTGTTTTATATAAAATTATTTAACTTGAATTTGATTATAATAACGTGCGTTGATAATATTAATGATATAAATCAATCTTTGTTTTCAAAATACTCTAAACCAAAAAGACATTTGAATTTGAACGTTTTTTTAGATAAATAAAAGTAACGTAACATATATTTAATTAAAAGACAAAAATATTTTTGTAGAGCATTCATATCTATAGAGCATTTTAATATCCTACTAATATTATAAAATGTGAAAGTTTCTTTGTTTGGATGTTTGTTCGTCAATCAAGCCGAAAGTACTGAATGGATTTTGATGAAATTTGGTATACAGGTAGGGTATAAGCTGATTTAAATAATAGGATACTTTTTATCCCACTAAACATTTCCATACGAACCACGCGGGTGAAGCCGCTGCCGAAAGCTAGTTGTAAATAAAAAGAACAGTAAATAATAAGAAATTAATTAAAATTTTAATTCGTTAATGATAAAATATTATAAAAAAAAAATTATTATTTAAAAAAGAGTATAAGGAATAAATTTATCGCGTTACTTTTTCGTTGTCGATAAAGGAATAGGGGAAATTCCTAACTGCCCATATCGGGTAATCCCCGATTAGCGACGATGGTGGAGAACGAAATCGTCATGTGACAGCTGAGATATAATACATCTACAAATGAAAATAACGTTTTTTTAGTTATATCAACAGTTATTATACAGGTTAAAAATTTTATTAGTCGAGTGTTTTAATCGAAGTTCTGTGGTCTACAGGCCAATAGATACCTACATAGTACTGCAGCATAGAGATTCAAGCAAATAAAACCTACTTCAAAAGACAATAATGGTTTTATTTCGACATCGAGTCGCGTGTTGGTAACAAATGAGCGCACTTGTCGGCCAGCAAGCGGCTATATTTGTTTATTTACTACTCTTACTCGAATTTTGTTTTGGAATCATATATTATGATAAAGGTTTAGAATGCGAAAACCGATTTTGTAATTTTATTAGTATATTGCATTAAGCATGTGTATAGAACATTACTATAATATTATAAATAGTTAGTTGTTTTTGTAGTCAGCCCTAAACCTGAACAAAGTATGAAGGAGAATTGAAGTGTATTTTGAAACTTTTTAATATAAAAATAAAGTGTTATTTTGTTTCATCTTGGTGCGAGAATCATATTATTATATTTTTAAAACTAAATATTCCAGCAAAGGTAAATGAAAAGCATTTGGTCATTTTTAAATATATTCGTAACGCGGTTAAGTACTCTGCTCTTAAGTATTATTTTAATTGGACTTCTCTATGAAATACCAAAGAGCATAGAGAGAACAAAGCAGCCATTGCAGTTTCTTGTCGGCTCTTCTCAATGCAAGGCCTCGAGCTTCGAGCCTCGAGCGACCCTACGGCTTAGTTTTTACATATTCGCAGCCTTACTCATTTTCAAATGACTGATGACAATTCATTATCATGATGACGTTGTTCGTTACCCGACTGCAACATTAGCATTACGATTTTTTACTTTTTTACATTTCCCAAATATCATAGTATTCGTCAAATCTTTTTACACTTTAATTAAATGAGTGTAAACAAATTTCATTTCGTTATAATAAGAATAAAATGTTAGCAATCGAAACCATTCAGTGAATAAACTTTTATGACTTACGAATATGTGTAACAACAATTTTTTTTTCATGACCACACAAATGACGCCCGCATATCTCTTAAAAAAACTAGATAAAGCCCGACACTCGCGTCGAGACTCGAGACAAATCTGCGACAATTACTTTCGCGCTAATGACGCGTCGATACGGCGGCGATGCGGCGCGATTTATTGCCGGCAACGGCCCGTCGGTGGCCGGCTTTACATACATTTTCATATTTTGAGATATCCAACGAAAGGATTTTCCAGTACTTTCTTAGTGAGTTTTTTTTAAATTTATTACTATCGCTACCCTTTTTCTATGAATCAATTGCTGCAAAAAATATAGCCGCCAAAGAATTTGAATACGATGTGATAAGCGTGACTTCAATATAAATGGTTATTTCAAGTCTCATGGTGTTAAATGTGTAGTGCTACAATCTGTAACTATTTAAAGTAATCAGTGACAAACACTAGACATACGTGGCTTAATATTTAAATCTTAATTTATAAGAGACAAATAGGACTTACTTGCCTTTACGAATCTAAACAGAAAACTCCTTATAAGACTAAAAGCAGGAATTAAATATCAGAAAATCTCTTGTCCAGACAGACTAGATCAACTTATATGTACAAGACATTTAATAATGGAATAGTGGATGGTGATACGTACAATTTATAATGTATAGAGCAAATTTAAGGATAATAAATCGATTAGTTAACTAATGAATATGGTGAAACGTATAAATTTATTATATATTTTTCATATGCGTTCATACTTCATAATCATTATTACTTATCTAATGGTTCAAATACGACCTCTGCATAATTCTTCCTTTCCCCTAAACAAAGTTTTAAAAAAAGTTTCTTATAAAAAGTTCCATCACAAACGCAATACACACCAACTTGTCCAACTGTCGTTTCTTTGGCTCATTATCCGTCCGTCTCACCCGAGGCGAGTTAAAACTCCTCTAAACTCTGGTTTAATGTATTAACCTCGTTTACCGCGACTTATCGCCGAGCAATTTATCCGCGGGAAAAAAGTCGATGCAAAAAAAGTTTAATAAAGTCACCGGAGACACACGATGCTGAGTCCGTTAGATTTGCGATTCGCTCGAGTGATAGCTCTATGTGATTTTTAAATGACTCTAATTTTTCTTATCTGTTGCGACATTTAATGCGTTTAGAACATTAGTTGGCTCATAACTATATAAAGTGTATTAGTGTAATAAAGAAGGGGTAATTAAAATATTTGTTTATTTATCTAAAAACTATTAAATATTTTTTCATTTATTTCTTTTTTATACGAAAAAGCTTTGGTTAAAACTATACTTTAACAAAAATTTCAGGATAGTGACCCATTTAAATAAAATGACGAGACATCGTGAAGAAAGCTAACACTAATATGGACTCCTCAACGTGACCACGATCGCTCTGCCAAGAGCGAAATGACAAAGAAGAAAACTCATTTAAACAAAAATATTTTATCATAAATGGTGTCCACTTAAATAAACTATCACGGAACGTGGATACAAAACAATATTTTATTAGCTTCAAGCTATTCCGATTTCTGTGCTATGTCATTGTCACCTTGTTTGGATATAAACAAGGGCAACGCATAGAGATAGAAATCAGAATCAGTTTTCTGTCATTTGTGAATAAAACGACTGGTGTCCATTTAAGTGTAAACAAATACAGTCTTGATCACAAAGCATAATTGTACTAGTTTGATATAAATATACCTAACTATTTCCAAAGCAAACCTAAGAAAGAATAGTTTAAAATACTCTCGGTTTTCCATAAAAATAATTTTCCAAGCATTTATTTAAATTTATTTTATTCTAATATCATTATTAATCCATTAACATGCATCAACTTTTATATTAATATAATAAGTAGAGCATAAAACACGTGCTACTGTTGACCAAACCAATAATAATCGCACGGGACCGCTAACTTTCCGTCTAAACGAGAAAAAAGAACACATCTTATAAAATATTAACTCAGGTAAAAAGTTAACACGATACGCGACCCGCTAAGTGCGTAAACACGCGCCCGGCGGCAATACCCAAGTTGCCTGACAAATATCTGGTCTACGTTAACAAATACGGGCGGTGCGATTTTTTCCTTTTATCTCCGCGCCTCAGGCCCCGCCGACCCTTGATACACAATTTTTCAGGCCGATATAACACAGAGTTGAGTCTTTAAAAGTTTATCGCCTAAACTTTAGCGCACCTCGCCCCGCGAATGATATATCGGTAGACATTAATCTTGCTGTTAAACGTTAGTTAACCGATGTTGGTAGCGCCCGCCCTTTTTTAAAAATAGTACTCTCTTTGCATTCTTTTTTTATTTGAATTCTCCTTTATTTTACTTCCGGAGATATTTGTCAAAGAATCTAAAAAGAAATTAGTAAGTAGGTTATATACTTAATGAAAAATGTTTAAAAAATCAACGTTGTGCGTGGTACTCTGAGATGTATCAGTACCATGGACAAAGTGGATATTTTCAGGAATAGCATTGTGAATGTAAAATAGACCAAATATAATAAGTAGGTTATATATTTTTAAAAGCTTTAGAAGTTTTCTTAAGAGCTTTTAATTTTATTATTTTCAGTTTAATTTAGATGATATTGTAGATTCATTAATATATACTAACAGCTGTCTTACGAATGCACTTTAGTTCTTTTTCCGACACTTTGATAATGGAAAGGGGGAATTGTTGTTATTACAAATGTATCGATTAGTGTATCGAGTAATCGTGGAGCATAACGATGGTAGTGATAGCCCCACAATATCCGCTCAGAATGGAGTAACGCTTATCGATTTTGAAATCTTAATTTATAATGCAGTTTTTTTTTATATCTTTTAAAGACGTCCTACGGACAGATGTTAAGGTAGCACACATGTTGCTATTACGTATTTGATTCTATCAAAATATTTTTAAATAAACTTTAAGGTTTGTTAAAATTATAGAGAATTAAATTTATTTCATTCTTCGTTATCGTAATGGAATTTAGTAAAGGTCCCTTTTGTAAGAATACACATTTATTGACACACAAACATATACGATTAAATAACATATAAAACTTATACAAAAGCCGTATTAAATTAAACCTCCAAAACCACGAAGGTACTACTACACTCAGGCCCAAAACAATATAGAAAAGTTCTTGACAGCATAGTAAGAACGGGGAAACATTAACATTTAATAATGATCAATTAAAACCCCGACTGTTGTTACTACTATAAAAGTCCCTTGTATTCTGACAGGGCATGTTCCTGTGCTAGAATATGGATTACATATGAAAAAATAGATCTAATAAAAACAAATAAATAAGCAAAAATTAAAACCTAAATCATATTGAGGTTTTATGTAAGTATTTTAATATTAACCGTCCAATTTCAATAGAAGTTTCATGACCATATTATAATCGCTTTTAAGATAACTTTTATTTTTTGTTGTTTTAAATTACTGTTTAAATAATACCTATATAATATTTTATTTTTTTAGTAATACATACAAATTTTAAAAACAAAAATCATAGCAATAAAAGGTATTTTCAAAATAGATTTACAATTCACGCAGAAATCAGTGAAAATACATAAAAAATACATACCGTTCGATTATTTATGAATTTTATTTAGAAATAAAATGTTTGTTTATAATTATAGTGTATTAACGATCACTCATTTCCCCTACGATGATGACTTAGATTCGAACCGGAGATAAATTTTCCATTTAAAAAGGTATCCAAATACGTTTATTCATTCACCATCTTTGTCTAACTTGTTATGATAACAATCTATGTAAGTTTTCATTTACAACACCATATAAGTATAAGAAACTATTATAAATTTTGTCACAAGATACCTATGTGCCGTGCCATACAATCTGTCTCTCTTTTGGAAGTAAATCTATACCAATATTATAGAGCGGATGAATAGTTTTGAGTGTTTAAACAAACTCTTTACAAATTGCACTAAGTTGGCTCTACGCAGGTAACGCAGGTGACATAGACTTAATATTTACGCGGGCGAAGATGCGAGAAGACAGTTAGTTAGTCTTGAATAAAATCCGGGCTATTTAAAATCTTAATTTATTGGAGAAATGCACAAAGCATAATGACCCTATGTTTTAATATTTATCTTCAACGTTATATTATATTTATATATTCCATGATATTATAGACAAAGTAAGGTGATTATGGTTTTTATATATAATTAAAATAATAAAACATCGTAACTATTTATTTAAAAGTTTTATGAGAGATATCAAATGGCATCCGAATACAAAATAATAATCAGATTCAGTTTTAGTTTATGATCGATCTGTATGTCGGTCTTAACTATGTGTCCGTTATCTAAAAAATCGTTCGATGATTCTAGAATAAAGAACAACATATTTTTATTCGATTATTAAAAGGTAACGGAATTTACTTTATGTGAACGACTCCGATTTAAGTTACAGTAAATCAGCAAAAATCTTGTAAGATTATTATTATTATTCCAAAAAAGAGGTATAATAATGTAACGTGAGTCTAGTTTATATTTCCAAAACTTACCATTTATTTTCCCTAAAAAATATCTTTATAGCCATTTGGATTTACGTATGTATTTGATGGTATTGATGTAATTTTTAAATAACATCATATTATTACATTGTTGAAAGCTCATCCAGATTAATGTACATATATTGGCTAAAGACGTCACACAACAAAACAGATCAAGACGAATTAATCTTGGGAAAATCTTTAAAACTCAAAATTACACCAAAAGACTTGCTCTCAGTTGTCACACGTTTTTACGAGACACTTTAGCGAACGGACACAATTAAAATTCCACCGATAAAACAAAATGACTGACCGTGTGATTATTACTACGATACGAGACGTAACATCGTCGGCGACAACGCACCGTTCTCGAATTCTTGTCAATCGACAAGAAAGTATCAAATATTATATACCGAACACACCTGAAGTCAGACGGCTTGGCATGCATATGAAAAGGACAGATACAGAAAAAACAGCAATACAGATGCATTCGAAAATATTCTTCAGTGCATCGCGAACCTTAAAACGTATAACACAAGCCTTATAATGATGACCCTTGTCCAATCCGACTGCGAAAATAAATTTGCAACAAGCGTAAGATAATATCAATTCGTACGTTAGCAAGAAACACATTTCAAGAGAAACATGGCCGATGTTGGGCCGAATCGAAACAAAGCGTTGTGACATCGAGATAAGAATCGATTGGCTCGCGAAACGTCGCACCAAAACAGCCCGAGCAAATTATCGATTCATAAAAACATCGATTTTAAAATATTGCCGCGCTTTTATCGTGTTATTGTCCCATTCGATAGGGTGGCCAGATTATCGTGGGAATTTATGGCCGAGACAGATTTTTTTGGCCAATTTCCTTCCTAGGCTAATATTTCGTTTTATTGATGGACGCAAAATATAAATAATACATGTAGATTTTTTTTTATCGTTTATGATTTTTTTTGGCTTGTGCATTTTGGCCTTGATTTATCCTTGATTCCCATCTTATATCCCTTGCCTGTTGACTTTAGGTTAAACATATATATTCAAAATTTAACTCAAATGCTTCCGTAAAACTAAAAAGGTGTTTAAATTATACTTAATTTTTTTTTCTCTTTTTAAGAATATCGATATCAGAGTATGTAGTTACTTTGAATTCGGTCGGACAAAAATTCAATTATTTCAAACCCTATCTAGTGTTACCAAAAATTTACCAGTATAAGTGAAAAAATAATATACATCTACCTATTTGACATAGTGATTTTTGTTGTATTCGTATCTATTATAACTCCTATTATGCACTAAGACAAGCTCCACTTTATTTTCACAGAATTAAGATCTACAGCTCATACTTATTAGCACGTTGTAAAGCTTCCTCCGTATGATACACAGTCGTGCAGTGAGACCTCAATTCCGGGAAGACACACAAATCTACACATCCAAATATTGACGTATAGTAACTACAAATCTGTAAAACAGACCTTTTGGACTCGCGATAAGGTATAATGTGAACGCAAAGCCCGATGGTACACAATATTCGTTTTATATTACACTGCTGCGAATATTATTTTTTTACTGTTATAAAAAAAGATAGCTTTTTTAAGTTGGTATATTTATTGTTTCTCTTGCATAATAAAAAATATTTGTTACTTAATCGATATATAATAAAAACATAACAATTTGCTTTCCACCAGCGACTTTGCCCGCGTGCACCTGTATTATACATATAAGCCTTCCTCTTAACTCACTAAATAATCTAACTAGCCCATTTTTCTCATCAACATATAATGAGAAAAATGGGCTTTACAGCTTTGGTACTTTGAAAAAATAACAGCGTTGAACGCAACATCGAGCACTACGGTACCATAGCTTAGAATTTCAATTAAAAAACGGATCCAAAAATTAATAAAGATTTTATTTCATTGATCCTCTATAGCGTGACAACGTCCAGTATTCTACGATCGACGATGCTTTTTACGAACCACAAGCAGAACTTATTTTGGTCTATTAACTTATCTTGGTAGATCAGTTTATATAAAAACAATAGATAATAAATTATACATACAATTAATTATTATTTTTAATAAAAAAAGAAATCGTATTCAAAACACAAGTTCATAACTGACGTTATACTACGTCATAAAACAAACTGATACATTCGTAGCGGTGTGAGCGACAGCCACTATCGCGGCATCGTAGCTGGGTGGCCGGCCGCGCGATCCCGACCACGATTGCACGCGGACGCGCGCGATACCTTGCGAAATGACACGACCATGTCGCGTCGTGGGCAGATGCTATTGTAGTCGAGAATATGAGCTAACACTTGGCTATTTGTATGTGAAACAGGGAAGTAATGGTTTAAAGATATTTCCTATACTCATACATATATACAGAAAAATCTGTAGTCAGTGCATAAAATTAAATATTTTGTTTAACACGGTGAATGAAAAGCTTTTGAAAGTATTTTTATTTAATGAGTAGTACGCGTAAAAATATACGAAACAAGTGCAAAACTTCAATCGACAAATTTGAAAATTAAAATTATAATTCATATTTAAAAACGTAATTTTTTTCTTTAGGTAAATTATATCGTCATAAGCTATCAAACTTTAAGTGTTCTAAGTAGTAAAATATATTTGAATTAGGAATTGCTTGTCATATTAATATACTGAATGTAGGGTACCCCAAATCCAGGGTATAACCAAAGCAATATCCCATCGAAGCGTTCGACGGTTATCAGCGGCAGGTCGCTTTGTAACCTGCCTGATGACCCGTGAAGGTGTTCAGCTGAAGATTACAATACTAAATGAGCACATTAGGGCTTATTCCGTGCTTGAGGCACTTGTCCCTGGCTAACGTGGTGTAAAGTTGCAAGCAAATGGGTTTAAAGCTTGTTTTATACTTATTACCTTAGTTGAGAAGTATTCGGTCTTTATTTTGCAGAGTAATTCTGAAAAATTCAAACAGGTTCTCAAATCGTTGGTAATAGAAATTAATGCTAATGCATGCTAAATTAGCTGGTAAGTATTAACTTACTAGCTAATTTAGCATGCTATATGTGTTATTCTTTATCAAATTAGCACGTTATGTAATATTGATTAAATATTTACTAAATTCTATTTTAACGTGATTGCGAAGATTAGAGCTGTGGCGCGACACAACATGGCTAATTGTATTTCTAGAATGATAGCAGGACGAGATCGCAGATGATTTCGTGTGATTTTTGATGAGAAACTTAATTTTAGCAAACAAGATTTCACTAACCGCACCTCTGATTCTCCAAATAAGCTGCCGAGCCTTTATTACTTTCGTACGTTTAGTAAAACGTATTTCTATTGATGATTTGGTAATTTACGAGTATCCAGAAATCCTAAATTTGTGTGTGTTATTGAATATAGTTCTTTTAGCGTTAATAATATGAAACACATAAAAAAAATAACTTAGATCAATTTCATTATCTATTCATAAGAGCTTATTAAATTATCAGCTACATAAATAATATGATATGGTCAATTGGAAGTTTGGTATCTATACAATCAAAATATAATATTAATACCTAAACAGACTTAGATGTAGGTTTTATTTGAAATTATACGAACATTGTTTTTTCAAGTGATAACATATAAAAGTTTTAAGTAGCTATTTTTACATAGAAATATGAAACGTATGAATTACAACCAGCGTCTGTTTCATGAGATAATGGAAGCTGTGGAAGTACGCGCAATACTTGTTTTATGCGAATTGTTACGCAAACTTTATACTGATTTAATAATATCCCTGCAACGAAAACAATACGTAACAATCGAACAGAAGATATTTAAAAAAGTAAACTTAGTCAAATACAATTATTGTATAAGGTATTTTTTTTAATAAGATCATAGAACAACGCGATCTATTGACAGGCAAAAACAATAAAATATAATTTGATTTTGGTGCTAGTGTGTGTGAAAGAGTGGTTCTTAAAAGAAAGTATTAAATAAAGCCTTCATGTTTTCATAACCGATATAATATACGGTGCAAACAAACACACAAAGCTTATAATAAAACTTGAAACATCTGCGGCGGATTGATAACGTACACTCCCTGGGCGGGCGTGATAAGCGACGCGGCCGCCCAGCGACGCAAGACAGTGCATCTGTTAGACGCAAGCTGTCTTATCGCTCAGCACCAGCCTATCGCCCGCCCTTGTATCTCTAGGGTTTTGTGCTCGGCTCGTTGACGATGGAGATGTTCAATGCTGGTGTGGTGTACAGAGAGGTATTTGGTGTCAGCCAACTGTGAGTACGTACATATAATATATCCAAGACCATTGCGGTTTTTAATTTTTATTAAAAATCCAATATAAAGAAGTTCAAACATCATCATTATATCTTCAATATATCTCTAAAGAATTCGTTTTTAAAAACCTCAAATAATTGACTTGTGACAGAAAGGACAGAAAGGAGAGCATTATATCTTTGTTTTCTAATATACAAACATATGAATAAAACTTTAGTATTATTATTTACGGTAAAGTCGTCTTTAAAAGATAAAACACACAGAAAACAGAACGAAACCAATTAACCTTCTGATCAAATAGAGCTGTCAAAAATTTCAAAATTATAAAAGCAGTTGAATAACATACCGCACAGCACGTAGTATTCCATATCAATTTCCTTCAAACCCGATTCCATTTTACGACATTTATTTTATCGCACTGAATCATAGCTGCAGCGCGGCGGGCTGCGCAGGGCGGGCGTTATCGCAGCGCGCCAGGCCCGATATCGCCCGCCCAACGTTTTATAAGCGACCGAGGTCTATCGCCCGCCACCGGGCACCCACACGCTGTCTTTGTGTGCACTATCTACGAAACTAACTTTTGTTTCGGCGCTTTTGAAATAAATAAAAAAAAAGAAACATAACACCCGATCGGTTTTGGTCGGCTCGCGTTGCTTGCAAAGTTGGCTGGTTCTGGTGTGTATGGAAAAAGCTCTGTGAGAATCTGATTGTTTTGTCTTATGAATATACAAAAATTTATGGTTAACAGTATTTGGGGTAATAAAACTACTAATTAATGGTTTTAATATCTATTTATAAAGCGTTTTTAAAATCTTGCAGTACATCGCCGGAATATATTAATAAAATCAGTAAATACAATACAAAGAAGTATTTGAAAAAAATATAGAAATACAGACGTTGTCAGAAATCTAAAATAAATTAAATTATGTACAAGGAGGTTTTTCTATGAATATAAATTGAGTACTCAACCATTATTTTCTTAAATAAACTCTTATTCACACCCTTATAAAAAGGTTTGTTCCAAAAAGTTTTGAGCTGTAAACACAAAGCTCTGACTTCTTAGAAAGCTCTCAGTTCAACATTGCAAAGATTTCAGATAGAAATAACAAACTATTATTAAGAGAGGAGAAAAGGCCGAAACACTGATCGACGATCGGGCCGAGTCGTGAAATGCTTATTATAAACGCACCAAGAATCTTCCCTTACATCTCAATTGTAAAACAATGTTATCTATTGCAATGAAACCTACTCCATTCGACGGCCAACAAAAATACACTCTGAAATCAATCGTATAAAGACTAATCTCGCACGCCCCGGACTCGAGTGATGTTACACAATATTCGAACCAAATAAGATTAAGTGAGACTCTATTGCGAATGAATTTGGACCCTTCCAATAAGTAAACAAGGCTGGAATTTGTTGAAAAGGGGACGGGTAAAGGTTATTTATTAGGTAAAGGGTGGAAGAACGCCCCCACAATGCTTGGAGAGTTTGAATGCATCGAGATTGTATCATTGGAAACTAAATACGTGCAGAAGTTAATGTAGGGAAAGGTCTTGTGCAAACTGATACTTTCTCACGAACTTATATATTTTGACTAGGAAAACTAGAAACATTCGAACCTTAACAAAAAAGACTTAAGATTTAATACTCAAGAACATGCACACGTTTTTTTCCTTAGTTACCATTATTTTTCTGTCGTGGTTCGTGTTGTGACTACCGATTTCGGCAAATATCTCTTACATTAGATTTACGTAAACCACTGCTTTACTGCGTAACCACTGACCGAGCTGGATATAGATTTGGCCCCATACCTACTTCATACATAACTAGTACATATTTATTGTTATTTCTTTGTCGGCTAATTAATGTTTTACTCTGTATGATATGTGTTATTACAGAAATATATAATTTGAGATAGAATACACACGTTTTATCATAAGTACCTAAATATAATCATACCGTAAGATCCATGATTTGTGTTGGTCTTTTTCATATTTTTTTTAATTTTATGATTGACTCTTGTGATTTTTTAATTATTTTTTTTTTAATTACAACTCATAGACTTACTTTAAAGTTTTTATTGAGATAATTGCAATTGAAATCGATTTGAATGTAAATAGCACGTAAATTATGCTGATGGAATATTATTAAAAACATTGACATTCTCAATATTTGAAAATAGAATCGTAACAACGAAATTTCATTATCAACAACAAAACTTTATTGCTACATAAAACCTCTTTTCCGAAATTAAAGACATTTCGAAACACAAAAAAGTTTAAAAAAACTTTTTGGTAACGTAATATTTTATCTGCATCTTTTATTTCACAGCGTTCCGTATCTGCAAGCCAAACTGCCACTATCATTAGGTCCCAGAGCGTGCTATTACAATAGTACTTACATTATATTCACCTAGCAAACTTAAGATAACGTGAAAATAAACTGTTTTCAACAGGAAACAAACTTTACTATTGCCACAGAAAAAATAAAAAATGCACAACAGAAACAAAAACATTTTTTTAAAAGCCACTTGCATTGAGCAATTTGGAAGCATTATAACAGTATTTTGAATGATATCGGAATTTATTAGAATGTATTTTTGTTTATTAAACTGAGCACTCGGATTTTATTTTTAATAATTGGTTAACATTAGATACTCCGAGATATTGATTGACAGTATCTATTTGTGTAGACTTTTTTAAGTCGAATATTGTCTGATATTAGAAAAAATGTTTTGCATATAGTAAATTTAGACAATAATGTTTTTTTCTAATATTTACAGATATTCGATATGAATAAGTCCTCATATAATTTCATAATATATCCTTACAATACGAAAAACACTAATAATTCTGTGAGTTAGCTTGTTTGGGCAGGCGAGATATTTTCAAGGGTACAAGCATCAGTATTTTACTGGAAGCGACACATGATTTTGGCAAGATTTGCAGTCTAATAATATTTTATAAAACCTTCAAATGATATTACATCAATATTTTTGATTAATAAGTTTAATTGTTTTTAAAGGAATGAAAACATATCTGCTAGTTTTGGAGGAGTGATAAATAATATTTCGAATTATAAAATAAAAATATTGTGTTAATTAAACCACAACCAATGCCGAGTGATACTCGTTAACTTAATTCATTTATTTTAATTTGAATATATACATACACTTAACCTAAAATATGCTTAGAGCAATATTTTGATTGATGTTAGAATTTGTAGAAAAATATCAATATCATTGTTGATTTTAATAAAAATAATTCTTTTTATGAACGTCTAGTTAGGAAGATATAACATTTGACTGAAGATCCACAGAAGTAAGCGATAGTACGCTTGACACACTGAGTGATTATTAGTTGTGGTAATGTTTTTTTAAAGCCGTGAATCATATATCTCTTTTTCTTCAACGTTAAATGTAGGTCAAATTTGGGTTCATTGTTGGCACATCTAGACGTCATTATATACGCGTGCGGCGCGCGCTACGTGCCGTATCTCGAGCCGCTCTCACGCGGCTCTAACGATTTATTTAGTGGCGCTTTAACGACGTTTGTTCAGCCAACGCCACACGTCACCGTAGTGGCCCGTTTTTATCGCGCGATTACGGAATCGCACCCCGCCACAAGATCGTTGTGCTGTTATTGTTGAATGAGTTTGAATTCAAATTTGGAACGCACGGGCTCAATTCCTCCTGTATCCTATGTAGTCAGTGATATTGTGATATTTTATTTCATCATCAGCCTTATTACGTCCCCACTGCAGGGGCTCAGGCCTTCCTTATGGATGGTTAAGGAGGATGGGCTATGACCCTCCACGCTGGCCCAATGCGGATTGGAGGGTATTAACGACTGCAAATGCAGCCGGGACCAACGGCTTAACGTGCCTTCCGAAGCACGGAGTAGCTCGAAATAATAATTTTTTGGTCATCCATCCCGTGACCGACCCTTGTGAAAGTTGCTTTACGACTACGATCACGGGCCGCGGCGCTAATCCACTACGCCACCGCAAAGCAAAGGGCAAAGGGCAAAGCCAAATTTTAATTAGGTATATTTTTGAGTAAGCAATTGGAGTAAATCACACAGATTATCTGATAGCAAATTATTTCATTTTTATAAATAATGCAAAAAATCCATCACGACTTTCCTAAAATAATTCAATACTTATAAAATAAACAACACCAAAAAACCTAATGACATTTTTCAAGTAAATTTTTCCATTAACGTCATCAAATTCTCTCCCTGACTACCTCAGTTTAATGTAAGCAATCTGTTTCCACTTCAATATTATTAAAAACCCGTAAATAGAATATTAAAATAAATGGGATCGCTTAATCGGCGGGCGCAAGGCGGAGACACGGTTCCACTGTTCACTTTACTTAAAGACAATTCCTAACCAATTTGTAAAGGTAATATGCAGATTAATGAGATTATCATTAGAAAACTAATTTAATATTATCAGATTAATATCTTACGAAATAGATAACCTCAAACGGCGGATTTTTAGTTACACTCAATATATATTAAACTTTTTCTCTAACTTAAAAAAATTACCTTTTCCAATGAATTATTTTTTATGTGTAAGTTCCACGATGAAGTGTACGAATTTTGATTGGTAATTAACCTTGGATTATTTGTAAACCTAAAAAAATGTAATAAGAACTACCAAGATTGAAAAATTCAAGAAATTCGTTTGTAATCGGATAGTTAAAAGCATGGTCGATAGATCCTCGTCAAAAGAATAGAAATAGACCGGAATGATTGTAATATTTTATTTTATATATAATTTATTTCAATTCCTTATACATTCAAAATTACAAAAGAATAACAACGTGTAAATCATTTTTTTTAACTTAATTAATTACAAGAAACAATCACCTTATCTACGCCTACTCTTCTATCAACATTTGGCTCATAAACCAGACATTCACAGCGCATTAAATCAGCAAGGCTTTTAGCGTCACTTATCGCTAAGTTCGCATGCCTGTATAATCGTATGCAAATCAATGTATAAACGCGTCAACGGCTGTATGCGCCACAACGAGATCTCAATTTGTACGATGCAGCAGTGACACTGCATTTTAATGCAGTCCCATCGCATGAAACAAACGATAGGCTTGTCGTAACAACATGTGTAACTGATTGTATTGAAACCGGCCAAGTGCGTGTCGTGAAACGCGTAGTGTAGGTCTCTTTATTTTCTATCCTTTTTAACACAACCATCGATTTCGTCTAAGTTATATGCAATGGTATATTATTTTTTACTTCTTTATACACGTTGATATTTAATGAATCGGTCAGCTTTTACTTGTTATCTTAGTCATCCTATCATATCGTATCCCTATGATATTTTCCTTTTGTTTATTTTTTTCATATAACCAGAAAAATCTTTCATCTAGACCAGAACTTCCCAAATTATGGGTTGCGGCCCCAAATGGGCTATTTACAGTTGTGAATATACAGTACAGTTGTACAAGACATATATTTAAAGACTGCTAAGAGCTGGATCCCACAATTTTAAAATTTCAATAGATGAATCGGAGCCCGATCGTCTTTAGGAACCCCTTATCTAGACACGAAAGCCTACTTATCCAGCTGTGACAGCCTAGAGGTCTAACGAAATATTTTTTTAAGTAAGTATCATTTAATTGAACCTTCGTGCTATGACGTCCAGTTTGACACTATTTTATAATAGAATAGCTCTACAGGATGAGGACATTTGAATCCAAATTAGTACTTATGCCTAGTATTTCAAACTGATTTCAACCAAAACATTTTAAATGAACTTCCACCGTTATCCTGTTTAATTGATAGAAAAAAAACAAACCCGCTTTACTTCATTGTTTATTTCAAATTTCAGTTTTCTCCACGGACATGAATATGGGCATTATTAAACTACACTATTATAATGTGTTGTCACACTTATAATTTTTCCTTGTTAAATATGGAACCCTAACAACGAGATAAAAGTAGAATCGTCGTAAACTACATTCTTCGATAGAATTTCAATTGCGCATATCCATTTTCTGTTTCTCGAAATGAGCGGATGCGTTGACGCGAAAGATTATTGTTTTAAAGATTTTGCTACTCTCGAGCGGTTTCTAAAGTGCCTTTATTTTATCATATTTATTATTACATATCAAAGTCTGCGCAAGCACACATTAGAATTGCGAAAATTAGAATGAGTTTTTGATAATAATTAATGTATTCATTAAGCATTATTTCCGGTAATTTGACTGCGGTGTATATTTTCTTTACATTTATTATTTAAGGTTATAAACAAATATATCATGTTGTATTATTGCTATAATAATAAAAATTACATAATCGCTATCCCTGACACTTCATAAACGTGAAAATTCCCAAATGTTCATTGAAAAAATATAAATATATGTAGATTATTTATTTACAGTTCTCAAAATTAAATATATAATAACTTTTAAAATTACAAAAAAAAGGATAAAACAATTTAGTGTTTTCTATATTTAATAAAACAAATTGTTCGAGCGATACCCATTTCCCTTCTGTCACAAAATCAAAAGGGCCCGCCACAAATGCCGCCCGCCCTAAGATAGTATCGCGCCGCCCGCCTAATTGAATATATAGAGTCAACTACCTGGCTTAATGACCTCCGATAGTAATGTGCTCTCAGTAAAACAGACTAGTGAAACTGTTGAAGTATTGAGTGTTTGTTACTTTATATTAATAAAACTTTGGATTATAGCAGCTTTTGGGCGCTGATTATCAGATTAAAATTGGCCAGTAGAGATTGACAGAAGATATTGCGATACTGATTACTTTGTGATATTACTTAAATAAACTTAAACTAAGTAAAGTTGAGTTAGGAGTTACTCAACAAAATACCTATGCAGAGAAAATTAATTCGATCTCTTCTTAATAAAAAGTGGATTTTTCAAGCATTTTTTCATTAAGAATATTTTCCGATATAGTGAATGAAAAATTGATCAACTATAATAATTCGATGTCTATTTTATTTAGTCCGTGTAAATTTAAATAAAGCTAGTATAATTTGCCTCTATCAAGGCGATTTCTAAGCGATAGGGATGAATTGTCATTAAAAATTTAAAAACACTTAAAAGTTTTGAATACTCTTAAGTAAACATTTTTTATCTATAGCAAAATTTTATATTAAATTTAGTTATGCAGTAATAACAAAAATAAATATTGAAAGCTTTAATAGGAATATTTCTTATTAAATAGCAACATATAACCCGGATAAATTATATACATAGCTGAAAATGAAACCACGTTATATCATCATATTTTCTGGATTATTATTAACAAAATGCGGCTAATAGTAGTTTTAATGAATCTTTGAAATGCATTTGTGACATCCCGTCCAAAGATCGCATCGCACCGCCCGACCATACAGGACCATAATTGGGTGTGTTATTGAATTAACACGTTAAAGGTACAGTGTTAGATACTATTTAAATAACCTATTTTTCATTTTTTATTATTCTAATTAATTATCTAATCTAATTAAAATAATTTAATTAATTATATTTTTCATTCTTCTAATTTATCAGTAAAATTATAACGACAGTTGACAACAACTTTTCTTGTTAGGTTGCAGCTTATAGTTTGTAGTTACATGGTGCAAGTAGTTTTTAATATTATATTATTGGCTATAAAACATATCTCTATATCATGATCTACTACGAAGACAGTAACCTCATCAGTAAGTATAGGTATGCTGATTAATATGACACTAAAACTGTTTGATTTTTTTTTTAAATCATCTCAATAATTTAGAGGCACTTTAAACTGTCAATACAGCATACTGAAACTACAACAATGTATAAAAACATTTACTATCAGAAATCTAAACTAGAGCAGTGGCTTAGCTTGCGCAAAAATTTACGAGCGGCGCCTGGCGCTTTTATAAAGCGACGTATCACAATAGCGGGTGGAAGCGGCCGGCTCCACAGCCGCTTTAACGGGCGTTAGGGCAGTTAGTGCTATCAGCGATACAGGGCGACCGGATAGCCACCTGCGGGGCATACCGCCTTAATGCGTCCGCACTTATTTATTCCCCGCCCCCCCGCCGATGTGTTTCCTGATGCCCTGATAACTGGGATGGTCCTTTTTGAGTTTTCGCGTACATATCGGCTATCGGGAGTTCGCGCCGGAGATGGCCGCCCGTTTCTGGTCAACGGAACGTTTGAAATCTGATGGGAGATTGGAGGAGTTGTGTAACATTTAAAAGGTACTTTTGTAATGATGAGGTCTTGTCGGAGATATTCGAAATTTATTCATTGAAGTGGTTTTTATTAATGTTTATTTTTATGTGATTCATTTATTTCTTATCATCGTTTATTTCCAACATGATTAGTGACTACGGGACCATCGTGATTAAATAATTAATAATTTTTAACTTTTATTTTTTCTTAAAAGAAAGTTAATAATATAACAACAAAAAAAAACTAAATAACTCGGTAGTTATAAGTAAACTTTTTAACTTACTTCGAAGTATTTATTTTGTAACATCAAACCACCGACACTGTATTATAACATTTTTATATTATTTAAAAAAATAATTTCGTTTAGTTATGATTATTGAATATATAAAATGTTTCGTTAATAAACAAAAAATACTAATTTAATATTAAATAAAAATAATATGAAGCCTCATTCAATAAAGATATAACCAAGTATGTATAACCAAATATCCTCACGAGCCATGATGTCTCATTAGGAACCCCTCACAATGGACTTAATGTCACATTGAGCAATCAACAATAACCGTTTACTGCCGTTACCGGCAGAAAAAGAGCAGGCACTGCCTTTCGTATGAAAACCGGAAACCATTCGCAAGGATTGTTAATAACATATTTTTTACTGTTCGAAAAGGTGCAATTACATATATGAGAAAATCTCTTTATATTATTACAGGTTGGAAATACACCGCCCGCGCCGTTGCGTAAAATCGGTTATGTGGTACTTCGAAAGTTTAATTCTGATGCTTTAAGTTTAAAAAATACTTATTTCTACTGGAAATTAAAAAAAAATCAGAAATTACCAAAATCAGGCCGCAATCGTGAAGAATTAAAAAACTAATTTTGAGATATGGCAAGCGTGAGTCCTTTAAGGCACAATAGTATCATCGTTCATTTTAGGTATCTTATGAGCATTACTTCAACTTTTTAGAGACCACAGACGATATTTTGTCAGTGTCATATTTTCACGGGCGCTAAAAAGTCGCATTTCATCTTGACCTAGTTCGACACCGCATTGAATAGAGTTTGACGGTGAAAAGGAATTGTATTTGGTACCGCGTTGGCACCTGAGGCGACGGGTCAAACGGTGAGGTCAAACGGAGCTTTTGAAAACAAAACACTTTATACAACATGCCACACTAAATAAAGTACTTTGTCATATGACGCCATATTTCTATATATTTTAAACTGCAGCGTGTTAGCGGGAAGCTTTTCATTTATCATATGTTAATATTACTGTATTTTTGCCGTTACGTCCCTTTATTGTAATATTATCTTACCTAATACTTTTATTTTATAAAGCTCTTATTGTATCTGTTTCTTTATTTTCTGCCAGCAGCATTTTCTAGTTTTTGCAACTTTTGTCATTGCTTCTTCACAAAAGTGAATAAGCTTCACAAAAGTGAAGAAGCAATATTACTCTATGGCTTATAAAAATAGGCCATAGAGTAATATTATACTGCTTAAAGCCTTCCAATTGTACCAATAACTAGACTGTTAGCACTAAATGCCCATCCAAAAGAACATAAACTGTTAAGTTTGGAATAGTGAATTTACTAAATCCACGAATATTATCAACATTAATAAAAACTGCTATTTGTAATTAATAAGGATTAATTAAATGAAACAACTTTAAACGCTCGCAGCACGTTTGTATTTTCCTTCGTGACGTTTCTGTCTCTTTACAGGTGCCGTGTTCTCATTTTTCATTTAATAGATAGTGCGCGTGAAAATATAAGAAATCAATAAGCATTAAATTATTTGGTATTTAAAGAACTTATTATATAATTAAAAAATATCATCAAAACATCAACTCTCTAAATCCAACAACACAAGACGAATTCTAGAAGCAATCACGAAATTAAACAATCCATCTGACTCTCCGAGCGCCTCAACTAAAAACAGATAAAACTTACTCTATTTACGTTAACACCGGCAACAATTCAGGAATATCTGAAGGCGGTCCGAAACTTGCTATCATGCTGAATACATCGGCCAGTATCTGGGGAGGCACGGACAACTTTCACAGCTGACTGCCGATCTAAACTAAATACGGACCGTGTTAAAAATGTTTTAAATATTGTATTCCAAATTCAAAAATATTTAGAGTTTTGGCGCAAATCTGACAGAGTCGTGTGAATAGCTTCCATTTTTTTTTTACACATTTTATAGCATTTTTTGTCTATTGTTTTGCATTATTTTGTTTTGTTTTGCAAAATAGTGCTTTTGCGAAATAAAGTATTATTGAACTTTATTTTTCAAGTCTTGTTCTGTATCATTTAAAAGTAAAAAAAAAAAATAGTATAATAGGGCATGTGGATCCAGTCAAATGTTTGGGATTCAACTGGAAAAGTATTATATGGATAAACGGTACGATTGCGACCGGATCACCCTCTTCTATGGGCTTCTCTACCTTCATACAACTTTTGGCTATCCAAAAACTACAAAAAAAGTATTAAAACTACAAATGTTTTAATGAAAACCAAAGATAAATTTACAGTGAAATAGAAAAATTGTAATCGCAAACTAGGTTGTATATGCATTTAAAAATATGTTTTATTTTTAGCAAAAATAGAGCAGAGCCAAGAACAGAAAATTGAATATCTTAATTCTACACATGTAAAAAACATAACTAATGATTTATTTTGAGTTCTTATAGATACTAGATTTAGTTTGACTGAACATAAGCAAAGACTTTTATACGTTTACTTCATACATAGATGTTTACCACAAGTTTTTGATTTTTCATTTTTACAAAGTATGAAATTTAACATATTTTATAATTTTAAATCAGAAAGTTGAGGAAAGTATTAGTTCTGTTTTATAATCAATCACAAAATTAATGAAACATGTTATAAATCTAACATTAGTTCTCAATATTCTCCAATAATCTTTTATAAATCTTGTTTTGAATATGTATTTAAAACTCTTATAGTAAATACCGACATAGACGAATAATTCAATAATAAAAAATCTTATTCGTATAAGTCACCAAACTGATATGATATTTTTAAAATTTCATTATTTATTTTTATTCTTATACACTTATGCAATAATGCATTTATGAGTAAGTATAAACTAGGTACATAAAACATGCATCGTTTCCCGAACCCGGTGTTCAGGAACAAAACAGTATCCTATATTCTATATACATATATTAGCATTGCATCCGAGACATCGACCGCGATACGTTCACCGATACGGCCAACTTTGCAGATCCAATGCGACCCACCAAAAGTTCTTCGGTGTATGGTACAAGTTAAAATGTTCCAGCGGATTCACTAAAAGCCATTGTCACTTTAACAGTACAAATTGTTTGTTGTCTTATAAGTTGTTTTTAAGTTTTTGTTTTTACAAAGTCATACGAGTATATTAATTATAGGTAAAACAACAATAATATTTCATTAGTTTTAGAGACTTTTGGATTATCTCCAGCACAATCCTAAGATCAATTGCCTGTTTGGATAAAACTCGCTAGTTTGAATCCAGTCTACTACAAAATTAAGTGGTATTTATTTAAATTATTTTTCAATGATAAAAATAAAGTTTTAGTTATTAATATTATCATAACATAATCTTTACATTCGATACTATTAATGCTTATGTAATTACCGCTTGCCAACGTTTCTTTGGTCGACTATGCGACGATAAAAATATTGAAACCGACAAGCACAATGAGCAATCTGTTAACAAACACAAACAGTGTGCTATATCTTTTTAATGATAACACAACAAAAGGAATAACGCAATTAAATAGTACATAACACAGTAACTTCTTATCAATATATTACATCAGTATAAACATTTTGTAGTAGTAGTATATGAAAAAAAAAACACTTATAAATAATATAACATAAATAAATAACTTTACATAATATAAATTGATAAATTAACACTCTACTTAAAACAAATAAGAATGTTGATGAATTCTTCAAAATGCAAAATTATATCATAAAATACAAACTCAAATAACAACATACTTATTTTTATAATCCATTCTAATAAATTTATAGTTTATGATTACTTGATGTTATTAAAGCTTTGATTATAAAATAATATATTAAGAAGATAATAATAGTAATTGTTTACATATCTGGCAGCATAACGTAAAGTTTTCAAATTTCCATAAAAAAAATGTTAATAACCCTTGTTGGGTTTACTCTCTTTTTTCAATATTTAAATGTCAATTAAAATAACAAACAAAAATATTAATATACGAATATAGTAGTAATGCTATTATTTTTGAAATAGGAATATTTCAAAAATGATGCGTGTAACGTCCTCTTTCTTTATTTCTCGTAATCAATATTTATTTCTTTTCATCAGTACGTACAATAGAAGGGGACAAACCCGAGTTTATAGAAAAGTTAATACTCTATATGGACCTAACCGAAAATTGAACAAAATTGTGACCTCAGAGATAGTGCCGCCTTAAAAACGGTATGCGAGCCTTTCTAACACGGAGCTCGTTATTTCTAATAAGTAACCAACACGATTGGACAAATATAATATGCTACTATATTTTAAATTGCCTCAATCATATTTTGAACAATTAAACGGTGAGTTGACATATTAAAACAATAATTAAGATTGCAAGAGAGCTTAAACGATAACGGTGCTACTATTTTTCTTTGTAAGATATTGCTGAAGATCCATATCTGTTCTGATGTAACTGCGATAGCGATTCAGTAAATAAATTAATTGTTAACACATATCATTTCAGACCTTAACACTATAGATGTAACACTCAAAATTTAACAAATAACACGTTATCACAGTAAAGCGAATAGATATTTATTTGATAGCGATAACGATACGAAAAGGATTGCGATAAGATAAAATATTTGACAGTATGTTCTGTTATCGATATTATTACATGTGACCTTAAAGAGGTATCTATTCTAGCTATTACTATTTATAATATTGTATATATTTATGAGCAGATCGATAAAACTTATTCTACTAGGTATTGTAATGTAATTTCATCGTGCGATGTGTAAGCTTTGTAGTGTAGTGCAAATTCGACTTTATAGTGGGAAATAGTATTCTTGGTGTTCCGAAACCTAAAGGTAAAAATGAGACTCAATTACTAAGACTGCTATCAGAAGTGAAGGACAGACAGGCAGACTAGACCGACACGCGTTAGTGTCGGTCTAGTCTGCCTGTCTGTCTGCCTGTCTGCCTGTCTGTCTGTCTGTCTGCCTGTCTGCCTGTCTGTCTGTCTGTCTGTCTGTCTGTCTACCTGTCTGTCTGTCTGCCTGTCTGCCTGTCTGCCTGTCTGCCTGTCTGCCTGTCTGCCTGTCTGCCTGTCTGCCTGTCTGCCTGTCTGCCTGTCTGTCTGTCTGTGCGTCCGTCTGTCTGTCTGTCTGTCTGTCCTTTTTTCACCAAGCTGTATAATATCATAAACCGTGTTAGTTAGACTATTTAAATTTTTGTATGTAACAACTGATGTATTTCTATTGCCACTATAATAATAAATACTAAAAAATAGAATGAAATAAATAATTAAGAGCCATACAACAAACGTGATTTTTTGCTCGTTTTGATCGAAAAATCACGTTTTTTTTCGATCAAATAATTCCGACCCACACATGCCCGGTATTTATAGATGCTTACTAAACAAATGTAGTAAAGATAAAAAAGAATTTGACGTGAGAATCATTCAACTATTGATAGACTACAGTCGTTATTTCATAATGCATAATAATTACCTATTTATCAAGTCTTTTAATCAATATTTTTGATATTTAATCTAACAAGACAAATATAAGATTATATTTATATAATCCGCTATCCGCTTATGACATATATGCATTCCCCAAAGACAGTCATTGCAACTAATACGCTTTAGATGCACTTCTAATTAAACTGTTATGTTAGTTTGTGTGTCTAATGTCGCGAGAATGTCGCGCGAATGTTGCTACTACGTGCGATAAGATTGTTGCGCGTCTTGCGACAGCAACTGCTGGCGGTATCGAAGTTTCTGTTTAGAAATTGTTATTGGTTCTAAAAGGTTTCTCACAACTCACTATTTATGGAATTTACAGTTTGTAAGTAAGTTGAAGTTGGGATGTCAAAGGTATTAATTTGTAAGTCGGTGAGGATAATAACATATGGTCGGTTTGGACTCAATTTAGATAACTTAAAATCGCATTTTAATATTTTTTATTTCTTCTTGTGGATATGTAACGAAACACTTACAATTGAAAACCTTTGACTGAGTTAATAGATTTATTTTAATGACCAACAGATTGTAATTAATATTATCTAACCATATTGTAATATTAAAGTAATCAAATGAAGTTCGGGTTCCATAAAACACTTAGTATATTTGTGTATATATGGAAAAATAATAAATAAAGAATCTTAAATAGACTCTACTCCTACCGTAGATTTGCGAACTGATTGAATAGCTTTATTTGAATAACTTCATTTGAATTTATAAAAAGATTGCATGTCTTTTGATCTATCATATTATAAAATTTTTATAAATTAGTTATATTGAGTGTAGGTCATAAATGTGGTCTTAGTTTGAGAAAAAAAATCCTACAACTTAACAATATACCATTAGTTCAATGTCAATATAACGCGGGAAAACGGACGGGTCATCTCTTCCCTCCCTGTGGTCTATTCTATATTCTTTGATTTGATTTGATTATTCCTACATTTTTCAAATGGCTCCAAAACTTTAATGAAAATACAATAAAAAGAAATTATTACATGCCTGTATGAACTAAATACTATTGTCTATAATAAAAACATTAAACAAAAATGGTTAACTACCAATTTCAAAATACAATCCGATAGCTACCAAAAAGTTCACATCACTCTAGGCAAGGGCGGCTTAATTACGCGGCATACATCCATAACACCTAATGGTAACTATGGTTTATCTATCTGGCCAAGTTAACACCGCAGCATTAATTCCGTCGGGGCTATCTTGGGATAAGCTAAAAACATTCGGTTAGCCGACAGACGGATAAATCACGCCATTATGGGGCCGGCACACACGTCATGAGACGGCAAGATAAGTCGGTCTTATTGAAATTACCTACTTGTGTTATTAAAATAAACTATTGGGTCAAAAATTAACCTTTTTTCTATGCGCTTGTTGTAAGTGGAAAAGGTAATATATAATTTTTTATTTACTAACATTTGAGATTTATTTTTAATTCGTTGGAACTATGTACACATTGTATTGGTACATTATTATGTTGTCAATGTCTGTGAAAATAAACGCTTTTTATTGAATAATTTAACTTGTATTGCAATTTTGTATTACTTGCAGCTAATCTATCTCACTCTCAGCGAATGACGTAGCTGGATTTGAAATTTAAATTCTTGTAAATATTTATTCAATTTCTATTACAAAACAAACAAAATATAATGACGCACAACAGGAAAGTTTGAATTTCGAATGTGAAAATATTTTTAAAACTTAGACAAAAAGTCGAAAAAGTATTTAAGTATCTAGGCTATGGGTTTTACTACCAGCCGTATCGTGTGAGGCCTCCTTTATTATGTACCCGTAATATGTGAGATTGAGTCGCCGTTGATAAGCCAGAGTGCTTTTGCTGATAACGCGTCGCACAAAATCGGCGTATGATTTAAATTGCGATCTCTGATGGCACTTATCTGGAGACGTCAAGGGTCCATTTGAGAAAAAAGATTAGCTGATAAAATTTAACCGGTTTTTAAATGTGCTCAGCTGTCCAACTTATCTTCTATGTCTGCTGGGGTCATAATTTGTTTTGTAGGTATTAGGCACCTCTACAATATAATTTATGGGTGTGAACTCTGTACGTCTTCATTAAAACCTTATATTTAGTAAAGGGCAAAGTATAAGTATAAAGTAATCAAGGACCTGACTATGGAGTTTTTTCCAGTTTAACTATCTACAATATAGATCCTCGTTCATGAAGATAAGTTTTTAATAAATGAGCACAACTAAAGCAGTATTTATCTAAAAACAATTTTAATTTTAATAAATTTCAAAAACGATATTAATAGAACCAGCCCCTTTGAATGTTTTTATATAATAGGAATGATGACTGGGTAAAGAAAATGCAATTCTATTTAGTCCGTCAGTCAGATAATAGAAAAATACTAAATACGTATTTTTTTTAATTCAATTTAACAAGAAATAGCTTAGATAACAGGCATTAAAGTTGAGGAGTGGGGGCTCGCTACGTCACAGTTGAGTAGAAAACGTACCATAACGTGACGTCATGCGAAATTTCAATTCCATGTATCGCCGTTATTTTACGATTACGAAAAAAATACGTGTTTAATATTTTTTTACACTACCTGACGGACAAACAAACAAAAATTAGTCGTCATCCCTATTACTTTAATTTAACTTTTTATGAAATTTATTTCCTATTTTAATATTATGATGTCCGTTCTTTCTCTATTGATATTAGTATAACCTTTAACTTAAGTGTTCTTTTAAGTTTATATAACAATAAGGTGTTTAACCGTAGATAATGTTTGATTCTTATTAATACACACATATCGTGTTAGGTGTATGTACAGGTGTTGTCTACGTGCGGCTGCCGGTATCGTTCTATACATCATTGGGCGCGTTATCGCCGCCCGCCCAGCCACCGACTCTCGTTTATTTTGCTCCACAATCCACTCCGCATATAAAACTGACCTGCGACTCTGTGATACGTATATGCTCTGTGGATGGATTCTTTCATTAAAGTTATGAGCGAAACGTGAAGAAAATAATTGAATTCTGAATTTGAAATTATATTTTTTTGTTAAAAAACGGCTAGGAATCGAAACGTAGACAAAGGTTTAATAAATTTCAATGTTTTCAGGTTTTATTGTCATTTGGATTCAAAGTCATTTCAATGTTATTTTGTAATATTTAATTAGCGTAATGTATCACATCACATCACCAGCCCTTTTACGTCCCCACTGCAGGGGCTCAGGCCTTCCTTATGGATGGTTAAGGAGGATGGGCCATGACCCTCCGTAATGTATACTCTATAATAAAACGCTTATTTGCACAAACTGCCTTGTCTGTTTCGGAATTATACTAACAGACTCCATTTCAACAATAAAACAATTTGCGAATATTTAGAATTTGGAAAATTTTACAAATAAATATGGCTGCAGACGACACCAAAGGACTAAATTACAAGTTACAAGAAGCAAAACTCCTTTAACAGTTTCTCGAATATGACATTCTTTTTATTAAACTAGCTTCAGTGCTGTTCCTTATATGTAACTGTACCAATTTTAATTAGGAGGGCTTGAGGTCTGTGTTTGCGGAGCAGCGCGTATCGGTGCGCTGCATCCATCACAGTGTTATCAGTAGCGCACACCCGCGCTGTACGCTCCCATATCGCGGAGGTGCGCCGTTAATGCAAGGCCGATATTAAACTTTTTAGTCACGATAAACTGTTTGTGCCAGGTGACGTGTTTTGTCCACATTAATAAAATATTATATTCTACTATTATTGCGATGTGAATTTTCATGTATCCTAGTCTTATTCTGTTTAAAAAGAAACAAAGTGTCATTGCGAATGCCAAATTTGCTTTACATTTTTTTTTTTCCAATTTTATAAGGCACTTCGAAACCCGTTTCGAGAATCTCGACCAGTATAAAAGATAAAGATTGTAATTGGATTTTAATGGAAATAAAACTTACAAAAAGCTGTAATTGTTTCACTTCTGAAAAATGGGGTTTGTACATAACGAATTCTACAGGTGTCATGAGGACAGAGTATTTAAAATTGGTAGAATTGAAATGTGACGCTGCAAAAAAACTACATAGTAAATGGCCGAATTTTTATTTCATTAAACAGACAGACAATTAGCTTACTTTCAAGCATTCCATGTTCAAAAGTTATATACAGACAGAACTTTCAGCTTTATAGCGAAATGAATGGACAATAGTCTTGTTTGGACTTCTTCTATGATAAACAAACATTTCAAAATTCAACTGTTCTGTTCGTTTACCAACAAAGGAGGACAATTTTTTTTAACCAAATAAGCCAAAAATGAGGCGTTGTCGACAACGACGACAATAAAACCTTTTTATAGTTTTTGTATACTTTTAATATTTTGTTTTATTATGTCATTCTATAGACAAAAAATATATCGGAACCCACGGCTTTTTATTTTGGATTAAATATCATGAGGGTTATGATTTTGATCGGTCTATATTTACTTCCGATTATCAATTCCCTCCTTATAGTGTCTTGTTAATCCCAATTGTTGTGTATGTGACGTCACAATAAATTAAATATGGCCCCCTCTAGCGGATACAAAGGCGCAAACAACATTTTGTTCTTTTACCGTCGTCGCGGTTGTGTTGTATAAATGAAAGGGGCTTTTTCATATTTCATCAGAACATTACAAATCCGATATAATTTTATTTAAAAAGTTAGTAACTAAAACCCAACTAAGTATAATTAAAATCATGATCTTATCAAATATCATAAGTTTACAGGAAAAAATCAATTATATTTCGTTAATTCAATTAGGTATATGATCTAAGTCCCCGATTACATCTTAGGTGGCCTCAATAACTTATCAATAGAATTCACATGGCGATCGTAAAATTAATCTAAAATTACTTCCCAATAATGTATTCGATGATCGATTAAATAAAATTAACTCGATAATAATTCTAAATATCAACCGATTTCACTAAGTAACGGAAACATAACGAAGTCGTAACTTATTGCGGATCTGGATCTTTAATACACAGTGTAGTTATAAGTTATATTTACAATCGAAAATGGCCCTTATTCTGTTTTCAATAAGGTAATAAGGATATAGTCGACTGTACCTTTACTTTATTCATTTTATAGATCTTCCATTAGCGTTAAAATCGATATTTTATATCTGGTAAGAATACCTGTTTGCTTATTATCTATGATAAGTATATAAAAACAAATATGAGTGTACGTTAGTAAAAGTCTATACCATATACCAACTACAGTAAAAGTCTACTGATTATTATGACGACTAAATGCAGTTACATATGTGACAGGTTTCCATTGTTCTAAGTTACAAGTGAAAAGGTACCACCTCTGCCGATTTTTTCTTATTATTTATAACGCATTATATGATCACATTATCATCGTAATATTCTATTTAAAATTCTAAGAAAATACTGTCTCATGTAGTTTAAATTAGTATTTGTGATACTGTGAACTATCAACTGCATTTATTTTAATCGCACAATACTGCTTTGTATTATGTTTATAATTTCATTATTAAGATGTTCCTTAAAAATATGTAGGTATTTTCGTGCTGAGACACATAGTATTGTGTTTAGAAACATATTAAACAGATGAAATAATAATGATCTAAGCACATGTAATCATAGAATGTAATATTTTCTTCGATATCTATCCTAAATTACAATCACCACTTACTTATTCATTGCGCAATTAAAATTATAAGAATTGATTACATTTATGAAATAATATTTAAAACACTCACGTAGATATAAGAATCAATCCTATTCAAAATATAACTATTCATGGTCTCATAAAGCTTACTTGGTATATGAACTGTAGGTTAAGATAAATATTTTTTTAACGTATTGTGTCAAACAATGGGCACGCATTCCCGAAGCTTTCCGATAAAATTGCGTTCAGCTTGCACTTAGTGGCGATAAGAGGCCCGCAGATCGATTACAAACAACTTTAAAGATATCCTGTGAATATATCTAGAAATATCTGTTTACTATCAAGTGGGGAGTTATTCAAATGTCGTCGACCTTACGTAATCGACTTTGATCTAAACTAACTAATAATAAGCGATATCAAGTAGAGAATGGTTTGTTTGATTTTATTTAGTTTTTAGATTAACAATAAATTATATATTATTATAATGCGAAAACTTTGCAAAAAGAAATGCAACTTTTTAAATATTCACTTTATATCTATTACGCAGGCATAAAATGGGTTTACTTTTTATTGAAAATTGATGATAAGGTTTAAAAAATATATTTCAAAATCTTTATGTGGTGCAAATTCTAATTCTATTATTTAGGGTAGTTATTTACCATTATAATTGTTATTTAATTAAATCCCATATTTTCTTTAGCACAAAATCGCGTTTTGAACTTGAATTAAATGATTTCAGTCTTTAAGTCGTTAAAGTATTAGTTAAACTATTTCGCTTACAAAATCCATTTCTATTTGGTTAAAAACAATATGTAGGTCAGACTTTTCTAGAAATTCGTTCCACAAATCAACAAGATTTCTACTGAACTTTGAGCAAAACAATGCAACAATGATTCTTGTTGTAAAATACTTCCCGCCCACAAGTATCCGAGATACAACCTTGGACGTGCTGTAAGTAATATTGCTTTCGAATATGACGGAAACTTTGAGCCTAAGCTCAAGCTTCTACGCACGCTGTCATTATAAATAAATCCTGAGATGCTATAAGCTAAGTCTGTCCGTCTGAATGTGTTAAACTCAAGTACTGCTAAAAGAATTCTCATGTGTCTTTCGCCTCTGGTATATATACACCATAATCTACAAGCGAGTCGCATCACTGGCTCAGTTTGGAGTGTTTATTCGGTTTGTCAAATTTTTGTAATCCATCTTAAAACAAGTCTTAACCCATTTTAAGGCAAGTCTTAACCCATCTTAAGACAAGTCTTAACACATCTTAAGACAAGTAATAATAATTATTTCTGTTGTTTAAGTGACATTATTTTTTTTAAATTCCTTATTATATAAAGAAGTGGACCTTCTTTAGCCTTTCTTTAAAAAAAGACAAGCAAATTTCGAATCTGCTTTACAACCAAGTTCCATTGATAACTCCATTTCAAAATATACAGATTGACTACAAAAATATGTTGTATTATGAGTCGAAAACAGAAAATAAACAGTCAATAATTGTTATTAATACGTAATATTTTAATGTATTTTTATAACTGTCTTGATTTGTAAAGTACCTCGACGATAAGTAAGGTAAAGCAAAAATAAAAAAAAAACAAAAGAAGCTGTCTCCTATCTGGCATCTACATCTGGATATGACAATGCAGCAAATTTCCACACTTCAATCTGCGCGTGGGCATAATCTCGATCGCATTCCGTAGGGTTAGCACAAACATAGGTGTATAACTTAACGCGACTCATATAAAAATAGGTATTATTGGTTTTTTAACTTTTATTGCTTCGTTGATTTTGTTTTAATCAGTAATCAAAGATTTTTTTAAGTTTATTCCATGGTAATTTTTTTCATGTTTTCTAATATAAATTCAATATTACCATAAAACATATTTCTTTTAATAATAAAAGAAATATTTATGAATGATTATTACTTAAGATCAAAACAATACACCCTTTCATTCCATATAATGTCACACGATATAATTTTCAAAACTTTATTTTAATTTTATGATTTATCCTTTAAAATTGGCATTTATGTATAAAAATATTTTCTCGTGATACATACCGTTTAAGGGGGAGGCCTATGTTCAGCAGTGGACGTCTTCCGGCTGATGATGATGACGTACCGTTTTGAATTACAATCAGTCACTGGTTTATTTTCGAAACCTCGTCTGGCTTATGATAAAACAACGGTCAGATCTCAACCCAATCTTGTGACGATTACATTCAATTACACAAACGTTTATTAAAATTGTCATTAGTTTCAAGCGGGCGTTACCGATAGAAATTTTTAAATTTAGAACATTTCTTTAGTGCTTTAAGTCATAATTAAATCTTAACGGACGTTTGTGCAACTAACCTTTAGTGTTTTCTTTAGGTACAGAATACAGAAAACTATGACAAACATCTAAGTGGACGTCATTGATTAATGCGTGAAATGTATAATGTATATCGGAGGAAGAGGCAGCCCTACAGCGACCCCGGGTATCGCGTATCGCGCCCCGCTGGCGCGCGCTGCTATCGCGTCCGTGGGTGGTCGCTCAACCTCGGGGAACCCTCACTCTTACCTGGAATACCTATGCGAATACTTCTACAGCATATAAACATAATTTTCAATGCCATTAAATCAAAGAAACCTACGTGGTAAGTGCAATCAACTGAGGTTGTATCAAAAATCTTTATATTATATCACTAAGCGATCATATGCAAACAAAAGTTGTTTTCTACACACAATCTCAAAATAAAAGTAGAAAATATATCTAGCAAAGAAGCTTGAGCCTATGTACCTACCGATTAATATTTATATACATTTTCATTAACTTCTTCTTAAAATGCATTTCAACATTGTAAATGGCGTTTGTTAAATATTATTATAATATATAGAATACTTGCTGTTTTCCCGCGACTTCACCCGCCTTTAATTATAGCATATATCACCCGTGTATGAGCTTCTCGTAAGTGAATGAATTTAAAAAATCGGTCCAGTAATTTTGGAGCCTATTGGATGCAAACAAACTCATTAACATATCCTGTTTCATTAACACATTTCATTAAGAACACGCCTAGCATCATATAAAAACTACTTAAACCTTAAATATTTTCTCTACATAGTGAAACAAATCCTATTAATATTATAAATGTGAAAGTTTCTTTGTATGGATGCTTAGATGTTTGGATGTTTGCCCGTCAATCACGCCGAAACTACTGAACGGATTTTGATGAAATTGGTATACAGATAGGGTATTAGCTGACTTAGATAATAGGATACTTTTTATCCCACTAAACATTTCCCTAGGGTCCACGCGGGCGAAGCCGCTGGCGAAAGCTAGTAATATATAAAGCATATTTTTAAAGTACCAACGGTAACTCAAACTATAATTTATACCTATGGATGCCGACTAAGTTCAATATTACTTATATCCATTAAGAAAAGTAATTAAACCTTATTGAATTAAAGAAAACTTTAAACTTCACACAATAATGTAAGAAAATCATTAGCAATTCTATCTTCTTAAACAGTTTTAAATACGGCTCGGGAAGGCATGTTGCAGGTTCGCTACAGCAAGAAGTATGTCCGGATGAAACCGCTTATCTCGCGTTAGGAGCTAAAAGCAGTATCGGTGGCATCTGGCTCGCAACACGTGTTCTAGATAGCTCGGGCATGGGGGCGCCACTATCGCCGATATACCGCTCTATGATACAACGCAGTATCATTATGCTGGCCCTTATAAACATCTTATTAATTAATGGCCGATTTAATTTTTAAATAAAGAACATTTTTTTCTTTAAAAAAGATTTGGATTTCTTGAAAAAGTTTAATTTTGAAAAATGACAACTTAAATTTGAGTTATTGATTGTCAATTAAAAATGTTTTTTGGACATAAAAACTGTTTAAAACTTAATAGGTATATATGTCAATTAAGTGAGTCAGCAAAACCTATGCACATGACGAAAAAAAGTAAAAAAAAATACAGATATACTAACAATTTTTTATTTTCATCTTTCCTTAAATTAAATGTAGAATTTATTTTTTAAATTATCTTAGAGAATGTTAAAGATCATTTATTTCAATAGCCCTATTTATTATTAAAGTACCGTTTCAACGTAGCCGGGACCGCGATAGGCGAGTCTATTAACAACACTAAACCCAGTAAGGTCTAGGTGGACAATGCCTAGATCGATATCGACACCCACGCTCCCCTAGCGTACAGCACTACTGATATGTCGCCTCGCCTTCTACAAGACATGCGTCGTGTTGCCTATAACTTACAACTGATCATAAACTAAATAGAGACAAGTAAATGATAAACTTTTTTTAACTACCTTTTATTAATTTTACTTAACATCATCATAGTCTATTTAACTGTTACTTTATTGTTGACAGAGCTTATAGGTTAGTTTACATGTTGATTAATTTCAATTTCAATTTATTTACTAGCCATTTATAACAATATTGTTATACAAGGTATGTCAGTTCACAATTCATAGTTCAATTAAATCTAAATCTCAAAAAAATAAAAAATCTTACAATATCTTATTAGTAATAAGATACTGTAAGTTTTGTCATAAAAGTAGATTCGCTTATACGCATCGTCAAAAATTCATTCAAGGAATAGATTTTGCTCAAAAAAAGATTTCAGAATACTTTTAAAGCTACTGTGGTTTTTGTTTGTAATACTTAAAGGTAATTTGTTATACATTATTATTTTTAGATAAATACCCTGTTTTTGAACTTTTTTTAGTTTTACCTTTGGCTGATGACGTAACTTTTCAATATTACGTAGATTATATCGATGAGAATCACCTTTTCTTGCAAAATTTTCCTTCTCTACATGAATTTCCAACAAGCTAACGGTCATCATTCTGTCTTTCTTAAAATAGGCTCTCGCTGATGTACGCTTACTTACGCTATTTATAGTTCTTATTGCCTTTTTTGTTGTTTGAGCACACTCTGTATTTCAGCAGCATTTCCACATACTGTGATTGCATATCTTATAATCGAATGAATATATGCATAATATACGGTAATGAGTGTGCGTTTGTCTACTAATGGCTTCAGTTTCATTAAAGCATAATTTGCACTGGCTATTTAGAATGACAGATTGTGTAGTCTACTGTATAGCCTAGAAATTTGTTTTCCGTTGTTGTTACTTGACTTTTTTTTAGCACAAAACTTCATTATCATATTCTTGTTAGTATTCATCATAATTCCGTTGCTTTGAACCAATCCTTAAGAATATCCATCGCGTAATTAATTTTATATCAAATTTTTGCATCAAAAATCTATGACCTGATAGACCAGACTCGAATTTTACTGTTTCGTTGATTAATTTAGAAGAGAAAGTGTTGCAAGTCACAAGGAATTACAAAAAAATAAAGTATCAAGTGACACTTAGATCACAGTATTGCAAATAAAAAAACTTTGTTTTGTAAACTGGTGAAAAATTGGGGTTGTAATAAGATTGCCTATTGGTCAGTCGATACAACAAATTTCTGCGAGCAGCTAAAGTTCTATTAATTAATATTAAAATAGGATATAGATATTAGACATAGCAACATTTCATACAAAGCTCAGATGCCTGTATTGTTGTACGAAAATAAAACCATTGGGTATATACTTCATGAGATATTTATATAGATTACCAATCAGTCAATACAACACTACTATTACATGAATTTTCACACTTGCATTTACAAATTTATTGTGTTGTCACACATTTTGAGATACACGCGACGGACAGACTTTGTTTTCTAATAAGCAAAGCAGCAATGTGTATTTCAATTCCAATTATCGTAATGTCGACGCTCGGTGAAAACTTCAAGTGTAACACAGATTCTCCGCCATAATTATTTATCAAAAATATAAACAAAGAAGTGTGGCATCGTGATAACTCTAATTAATTGTAGCGTCGGCACGATATTTAGAGGCGAGGCGCACATGCACACGGATTATAAAGGACAACCCTACAATAAGCTCGTGTGACTTACTGTGTTTACGTTTGAATTTTTTTTTTTTATTATTTTAAAATCTATCAAAAGAGAAGACAAAAATATTCGCCAATAGTTGAACCGGTTTCGCACTACCTGACGAATTTGTATGGAAAAAGAGTAGTATTGTTTCTCCAATTTTGCATATTTTCTCTTCATGAAACCTGATTCCACTTAATACTAGTAAAACTTTAAAACATTACCGAATTAGTCCAGCTACCTCAGATTTTAATAATACCTTTAACTTTTCTTTTATTTTTAATTGATTTATAATTTCTTATGTTAGATTTAGCCATAATTTTGGCACTGATTAGCTCAAGACTAATTAATTGCAAGAGTTATTTTTAATAATTGTTCATTGCAGAAAATGCAAGAATAAATATACTAGAAGTCATTCTTATTTTGAGGCCTATAACATAGAAACCGTCTACTTGGTGATACTGAACCCGCAATCCATTCTAGATTATATCGACCAACTTTGATATATAGTGCACCAACATAAGGCAAATGGAAGCTCATTTTTTCCCTAAAAGCTCATTTTTTTGGCAACTCGGTCACATAAACAATTATGAAAAAGGAGGCATATGCGTCCTACGCTGTACTCGGTTATTTATTAATTCAAATAAACAATAACTAGACCAACAAAAGTGCGTTAACACATGCCACCACGCCGGCGTCACGCACGCACATCATACGCGACGTGATGCTCGATGTCACTGATAACGCTATCGTCATCGTGGCACGCGATGCCCCAAACAAACACACAGTCTTTTTGTTATTTTTCTATTAAAAAAAAAAGTTTATATTCTTCAAGCATAAATACTTGACGACCTCCGTGGCCGATCGCTCACCAGTTTTCAAAGAGCCAACTATGAAGATAATCTGTAAGTATACAGTGTAATGACTTACTTATATTGTTTAATAGAATACACGTACGAAGAGCGTTCTCTCCGATCTCATTTCATTGGTCGGGAAACCAAACAGACTCATCAAAATTAGCGAAAGAAATCGCCGGCACCACCATAAACCATATGGTCTATGTATTCTTCTATGGCACGCTTTTGTAAAGTTTACCATTATTAGATCTTCCTGATATTTTTCGATTTCTAAAGAAAGACAAAATTCTTAATTGATAATACCTATTTCGTAGCAACCAAAACATATTGAAATTAATAACAATGACTTAAAAAATGGATATCGTTATGTAATATACAAAAGGAGTTGCCCTGTGATAGACACAATATAAACAGTAACGCAACTATTTATTTACTTTCTTGACAGTTTCATAGCTTTTGCTAAAAACTCGGGTATTCTCCTATTCTTTACTGTACATTCTCTCTTCCCTTCTTTATGTTACACTTTTGATTTAAAAGATCAAATATTAAATAAAGTTACTAGCAGCTTAAAAATCGGAGCTTTTCATATGCATGATATATATCGGATAAATATAAAATATCGGATATTATGATATTTATTATAAATATCGGATTTTTCCCAACCCTAATGGTGACAAATATTGGCCTTATTAAACTGGAAAGTAAGAATGAAAAAATGGAAAATCGGACCATTTTAAATTTCGAAAAATAAAGGTGTTTGGAAAACTACAACGACTTAATGAAAATAAAAACGTATGAACTCAAAAATACAGGTTTTTTTCCCGTTGCCCAAACAATGAATATGATTTTTCAATAGCTGTTATTTATTAGTCCTGATAAATATATGAATGTGCCCTTATGAAATAGTTATAAGTAACTTACATTACTGTTTTTGTTTACTGTGTCCCGCTAGTTGACAAAGACCGTAGAGACACGAGGGCGTGTGCGTGCGATACGAATCTACGTTGATATCGCACCAAAACTATGGCCAAACTTGTGGAATTTTGACAATCCACCACTGCTTTATTGCGTAGTCACGCTATTATCGAAGATAATGTCAAATTATTGTCTCCGAAATGACGCCGCCGACTATTGATATCGTGTAGGCGGTACAAACTGACATAACGCTGTGATTACAATAAAAGACATTAACAAACTTTTTTGCTTTTAACCCTTGCTTTGCGATGCGTAAAACATGTATTTTAAAACCTTTCTTAAGAAAATTGAAATTAAAAAAATCCCCGACCATATATACACTGCAAAAAATATATAAATAATCTTTACAAATAAAAATAAACAAAATTGTCACTGGACAGTGGACAGGGACCACTTAATGTAACATTTGTAATTAAAGGCTCCTTCGAGTGCAATAATAATTTTGTGTAGCCAAGCTTATTTTCATTACAAAGATTATTTTTATAGTTTTTAAAGTGACTTTTTGAGTCGTGAGTTTTTTAAATTTCGGTTGCTTTTTATTTCATGCTTTTTAAATTTGAATACTAATAATTTTAAAAAGTTGCTACTTCATCTTAGTAAAGTGCATGTAGCTTCTGAACCCTTTTCAATGAGCCTTAACATGATATATCTGCTGATAGTTTTCGGATTCGGATTTAGGTACTCTACAGATTATCCGTGGCTGCAGCATCAAATCAAAGTCACTATATTATTATCGGGTTATTTGATTTTCTGTATCAAGTTTCGACTCCATCAGTGTAGTAGAAATGTAGGTACCAAGTCAACCTACAAATGGATGCAGATTTTCATAAAACACAGCTAAGAACACTCTCGATTTGAATGTTAAAGTCACTTTTATAATAAGAAAATAATTATTCTTAATACAAAATGCTTAAAAAATCCACTTGGTCCCTGGCACCACCTACCTGGCACTTGGTTCTTGGTGCCAGGGACCAAGTAGATTTTTTAAGCATTTTGTATTAAGAATAATTTTCAGTATGGCATTGTGAATGCAAAATTAATCAAAATATAAGAAAAGAATTATCCAAATTGATTTACCCTTTTGGAAGCTACGATGCCAAAGACAGACACACACACGTCACACTTATAACACCACTTTTTTTGCGTGGGGCGCTAAAAATATGTCATATTTTCTAAAGTACACATCTTTGAAATGACAATGCGTTAACTGAGAAAGAATTAACCTTGTAAAAATATGGGTAAACATAAATTCTGGACAAAAGAAAATTGAAATTTAGGGTTTATTTTTTCCTGATACTAGAAGTGTACCACGCGCATTTTAGGGGTTAAAATACTTATGCGTATTTAATAAAATAAGAGCCTTGAAATTCAGTAAGTAGATAGTTCTCTTAGATTAAGTAGGTAGTGAATCTAAGCATTATATAAATTCAAAATTGTTAACAGCTCTAGTAAGTAGACACATAAAACTAACAATCCTAATTTATTGTGAATAAAGATGCTAAATATATATAAGTGTAATAAGGACACCTATATATACAAAAAAAACTTACTCCTATTCCTAGAGATAGCTCGTATATCTAACAGAGTGAAAAGAGGCGGAATACCCGAATGTATTTTCTTTACAGATTGTAAGAAAATATATCATAAATACATTAAAGCAAATTAATGACAAACAGATATAAGAATTCTGATAATTTGGCACGTACATGTATCCTGGTCATGTGCGATGGTTCATATGTTTTCATACAGAGAATTCTAAAAATTCTTTTCTTTCGCCCTAATTTTGCCATTCTTGTTCTCTTCTGAAAATTGAAAATACTGGTCACCTTACAATATTTATTTTTTTATTTACAGGTAAGTCCCACAAATGCACTTCCACCAAACACAAGGTAAAGCATCGCCACAACAGTATAATGGAAGTTCGCAAGCTAGACATCCCACATCGCTAACGACCGCTAAATCGACCGAAGAATACGCCATTAATCCAGCGGCATTCAAGTTTTAACGTAAAACATAAAATGCGCATAAAAACACCGATACAAGACAACCGAAATAAATATCGATTCATAACACAATGCAATCTATAATCGAGCAAAAAGTAAGGGTGGCCACACATCGGATATATCTCGCTCGGATCGGGCCTGTCCGGTTATTGTCATTCGCGCGCTATCGCTTGGCGAGATCGCGCGTTTGTAACCGCGGAGGACACTGCGATACCGTAAGACGAAATTAATCAAAAAAGGCATTCATTCAAGATTTATAAATCGCATATTGTATCTACTATTTAAAATAACAGCAGACTATTGAACAATGTTCACAGAAGCTTGATATTTTGTTCAGATAAAACTAACAAAAGGTTATTTACTGATTGAGGACTCTTGTTGACGACCGAGTGACTTATACGCCGGGTCTATGGTGTCACCATCTCTGATGTCCTAGATTCGATTCCCGAACGTGTCAATGTACAAAATGAACTTTTCTATGATGTCTCCGGGGTAAAACAGTAGCTCCAATTACTTAATTTGTAATCTAAGCACATTATGTGATGTCGTCAAATATTTATAAAAATCACTGTCATCGAATTGTTCCGTCAACATCACAAGGACAGCTCATAATTAAATATACTGATTCTCGAATACACCAAGTGCGTATATATTCCCAAACAATAACGACCACGTGCGATATTCTCATTCGATATGCCTTATTATCCTATTAATTCAACATGGACGCGCTCCTAATTGCCCCGCAAAATATCGTTGACATTTCTACAACAATACTGCAAGTAAAAAAAATGTATTTTCAATGTGAACCCTGTTACCTTGCAATAAAACTCGAAATACAAGTAAAGATAACTCTGCAAGTCTGTATGTACGCGGCGTTTGTGCAGATTTATACGCCAGCTTGTATGGACGCGTGCTAAGATATTTATGTGGAGAATGTTCGCTTTTGTAGGGAATTTGTATTCGATTTGCGGACATATGCTTTGGTTGAATGCTGACACCCGCGTATTTATTACCATAGGCATTAGCATAAGTAACGTGAAATTTTCAACATTTCTTCGATTACGTGTTGCCAAAGGGTCATTTAATACTTTACAAAATACAATTCTTAAACTCTAAAATACTGTTAAACAATATGATATCATAAATAATATGTTCTCCAGTTTGTAGCACAAGTATACATATATGGTAATCGTAATCACGTAATAAGACTTGGATATAAATGCATGCACCGCCATTATCTTCGTTTCCACGGCGTGGGCCGGAGCGCATCGCGCAATCGATCGATTACAAATCACCTGGATCGATTCATTCGATTCCCGCGGAATTGCACAATTTCCCGAGTCGCGAGCGCGTATCTCGACAAGGCTAGCTAATGAGAGCGTGGATACCCGTACCATTGTTTACAGATGCGATCAGTGGTTATCTGCAGTATTTTTGCCCAGTAGCCATGTTTTTACTTATCTCTGTGCATTCGAATACGTTTGTCGATTGTTTCCTTTGTAGTGAAGTTTTCGTCATCGCCATTTTGTTATTGTTTTTGAACGTTGTGATGTTCGGATATGGATCGTGGACCGATGAGATAAAAACGTTTCAATTGTTTTAAAAACATACACTCGTTAGAGCCATATGCGAAACGATGCTATACCTCCGGCTTATAATTAAAATACTATTTGCATATTAGGAATAAGTACCTACATTAGTTATTATGTCCGAAGCGAATAGAAAGATGTATCATCAATCTATGAATACATTAGTAGCCTTATAATAATGAGAAATCAACAATGATATCCCGAGTATGTGCTAAAGTAAGGTGGTTGCTTATTCAATTCAATATCTAAGTTAACCATTTCCTGTGAATTTTGAATGATATATGAATTTAAAAAAAAAGAAATCATTGCTCATTCCTGGACTTATTTTTTTAAAAATAGACTTTTGATTCATAATAATCATATAGTAGCAAGAAACAAACAGGTGTTGAATAAAGCATAGCAAATTAGAGCGACGCGATTGCCAGATAGAGCGACAGTCGCGCGTCACCAAGACGAAATCGCACGTCGATCGCGCGTCAATCGCGACGCGTAACGAACCAAGTATTGTATGCAAAACGCCGTCTATACCATTCAAGTTATTACCCGAACAGTGTTATTTATACTTACATTGCGATGCGATAAAGGAATCTACAAATTAGATGCCCTTACATTACGGCAACGAAAGTACGCTTATAGTATGGCAAGGGATTGGTTTTCTTTTTAAAGGAGAAAAACTCACATGTTATATTTCCATAATATTATTAAAAAATGTACGATACCTATTTTTCCGCAATCAACTATATTACAAGTTCTATTGTGCGGTCGCGATAGCCTGGAGCTTTGGCTCAAACTGATCCTTTCCAAAATCGTCCCCGAAGCTCTACGGCTCTATTAAGCGTCTCAAAAGCAACCCTAAAACTTATATTTCTGTGCTTATAATCGCTCGCCGGTCTCAAACTTATATGACGTTCTGTCATTACGAGTCGAAAGCTCGGCTTGCGTAAACGCCAACGTTATATCGACCAAATTCAATCTTGCGCTATTTTTCTAAAGTTGAAATTAGAATGGAGAGTTCAAGGGATGTACGCTGTTTATGCGGCGCCCAGGCTGGCGCTATCGGCATCACCTTAATGATGTCTCGATGGTGGATAGCCATTGTGTTGGATGTAAATTTGTAGCCGTCGGCGCGGGTAATGATGTGAGAACAAACTGAGATCCCGATAGCCAGATCTGGATCGCTTTCGGCCCACTGTGCGGGGATTGTATTCAGCTTTCGGCTTCAGCTCGTGCGATCTTATTGTTTGTATACTTTTATTTTGAATATCCAGCGCGCATTGTTTTCTGTCTTGTAAATCATAAACAGATGCGGTATCAGTGAACCTGACTTCGTTTTATTAATAGCCGCTACAACATTCTATGATATACAAAATTTTAACAGTAATTAGCTAATAAAGCGAAAACCTCACAAAAACTAATCATCCAGGCTATCCCGAACCCTTTTCACGTTATTTCACACAGCAAACAAAACGTTACAGAATCAAAATGGCTGCTTACAAAATGGCGTTCATGATCACGTCATTAACACACCAGTTATCGCACTATTTTGTCGAATAGACAAAATTTTCAGTCTTTCAGCGTGCGTCGGCGTAATGAACGCGATGTAAACGATGTTTTAGACGAAAGCACGATAAATAATAAAGCACTATAATGGCTTAATGAAAAACGACGCAGGATGCGGGCTTCACGTTTTGGAGGAAAATTAGAACGCTAAATTGACTACGTTAGATAGAGAAGCGGTCAAGCGTAAACTAAATTAATAAATTGCAACCTATTTTCACACTGTTGTAATCTGACAGTTTTACAAATAGGCTCATAAACAAGTATTTATGTGAACCAGGCAAACGTTTTTACACAATATAATAAAGCAAAGAATCTTAAACACTCAACATAATTTATTACAGTACATAGGCAGCTACATAACATTGGAATCTACAATTAAGTCGGTTAACTACGACAACAAGCCATAACATCTTTATCTCGGAGAATCGATTCTTTTTCTTTTAAATCGAGTGACTACAATCTGAATCGGGAATGGCGCCGGTCGATCTGTTTTATCGTTGTATTATCGAAGACTAATGCACTGTGCGAGATAACGCGGACATAAGAGCAGAGGCAGATAAACCCGGTGTGGCCATGTTAAAAATAGTTTACACGCATACCTAGTTGTTTGCTGTGGTCCAACAGAAAAACAACCTGATTATTATTTGAGTTAGATTGTAACGTAATTAACAGTTTAGAAAGTCTGTAAGGTTTTTTTTCTGTGCTGTGCAATATTGTGTTTTAATCGTATAGGTAATTTGACTTTTAATTATTTTCCAGTCGTATTAATCATAATGAAATTTATTACAATCAATAAAATGTGTATTTTTTGTTTATGAAAATGTAAATCAACCTAAACATGTAACTATGAAGAACTTCTGCAAAATGTCGAGGATGAATAATAATGATTTCTTATTATGAATTTAGTTAGTCGGTACTCAATATATAGTATATAAAATATTGCGACATTTGTATCATAAACTCATAAAAAACACATAATTAGTGTCACTGTACCGAAATCCTTACGTATTCGATAAGTCGATATAAGAACTTATAATAGATCCTTAATTATTTCGAACCTGAACTGAGTCGAGCACACCACAACCCTAACATTCTTCAAAAACCAAATTCCTTTTATAAATTCCTTCCAAATTCAAATTTAAACTTATCGACCGCCGAAACGAATACATCTTCCTTATTTAAATTGTCATTACGAACTCTTTCGTCGGTTATCGGCTGCGGCCGGCTCCGAAGAGATGGCAATAATAAAAATTATCTATACAAATGGGCCCGGATTACTCAGCGACATAAATTCGGCTCTCGCCCAATGAGCTCGAGCTGGGAGACAAGATAAAGGGTCAACGGTTTTTAGAACGCTTCAGATTTTTGCTAGTAATTTGATAATTTCAATATCAAAAGCTACTTAGATTATTAATGTTCTCAATCCATTGAAATAGTAAACCAACGTTATATTAAAATCAAGATTAATTAACAACTTAGAAACTCTCTGAAAGATGTTGCTTTTCCATAAAGCTCTAGAACACCTGGCCTTCAGCGTCATTCATACCATCAACAGAAAGAGCTATATGTTTAAGTCAGTTTTCCAATAAAAAAGACACGGGCGTTCACTTCAGCCAGCCGGTATTCGTAGCCTTCCAGTATCAGACAGAGCCCGACGAGACACAGCAGAGTTATTCGACAAAAATGTAAATTTTCAAATCTCGAACTCTCTGCCCGCCCACAGTCGGAAGCACTACACTCCTTTATTTACAACAATCCTTCTTCCATCCCTCGATTATTCTCTTATTCTTATTCACCTGTATCCATCCGATCGAAACATAAATATGACATGCGCGTCGATAAACGATCACGAACCGATCGCAATCGCTTGCAGTTTTCTTTAATTACACGACTTAAATTGTAGTGGAGCGCTCGTATCAACGTCATCTGTCGGCGAGCGCTAATAATTCTCAAGATATCGTACATCGATACGCGGTTAAACGTGAATTTATTAAAAAAAAAAGCCATAAATTCAAGTGAGATTTTTCTCGCAAATAGCATATACAAAATTGGCATAAAAAATATTATGTCGCTCTGATAACGGCGTCCAACAAGTCGACCGATTTATTCATGAATTCAATTGATTTCTTTTACAATATCGATGCGATCGTTTATTGTCGTATGGCGCGAGACGAGCGAACCTTCCCGTATATTACGTAGGGTGTTGGTTAATAAAATGCAATAAATAACAATTTGTGCTTCATGAAAATTGTAACAGTTGCAAGTATGATCATATTAGATGGTCGCTCGATCCATCAAAGGCTCGTTAACACGTTAACAGGCCGTGCGGCAGTTTTTTTTTACTCTTACAAACCAGTCCCGCTGCGTCGGTCGGACGTTTTTGTGGCCAGACTATTGATAGTCGGTAGTAATTGTTATGGGAGTAGCCGATGTTAAACATGATGTTTGACGGTGAACCGAGTTAATTATTTTCGTGTCGTAGGCGTACTGCAACTATTTGGAAAGATACGATCTACGATCGAGATGGTACCGTAACATAAAAAGGAACAGTTCATGCCAGCGCAGCGTGATTGTTTGATATTAAACAATGTTGTCGATAACGGTTGTATTTCTTCACAACTAATATCTCAGAATTCAAAATAAAAATCTTATTCCACTAAAGAGGAACACGGAGCAAAATGCAAATTAAGTTTATTTGAATCAAGATCATTCTCGCTGCAGTGTGTAATAAATCGTGTACTTATTTTTCTCAATTGAAATAAATAAATATCTACGATCTTTTGCGGAAGACTGTTATCGCGACATCAGTTTCGCGGAATGTCGCGGGTTCCGCAAATCAAATTACGCATTCGAAATTCGAACGGCGGACGAATCAAAGAGCTAGTGTCGCTATCGCCGCGTTCGCAATCGACATATTAATATTCGATCTAGAGGCGTCTCGATGTTCTCGATTCGTATAATTAAAATCGAGATCGATCCGATTGGACGCCGGATTCCGTCACGTTATTCATCATAAGTACCGCCTACTTTTGACGCCTCCAGCGGTGCGTGTACGCAACTTTAAAGCTGTTTATTTATTATATAAGATTTTATCGTTTTAATCGGGCCATCGTTAATTTCGTGGTGTATCCGCCATTTTGACGAGACCATTACGGCAATTAAAAAGTCGTAAGTGTATTCAAATTATATTATAATCGCGTCCTTCGCAATCCTGTACGATTAATCAAAAGTGGCACACATGCAGAGTTATACGGGGTGTATTATGGAGTCGCACGTGTTTTTACTGAAGGTGCGGTGGCGGGCGCGGCGGCAGTAGCGGTGGGGGTGCCTCGTGAGCCCGTGCAACGTATCGTCGCGTTTTGCATAGATTTAAAAACTCGATAGTTATGCAAATGTCTGGCTGCCGTGTTTACTTGTTCTGAGTTACGGCGTGGCCCGGTAATAGACCGGGCCTATCAGAATTAGACTTTTTAGAGCACTCGCTCTTTTTGCGACTGCAACGTTTGTATGATTGCGGATCGCATGTCCGTCGGACATATGAATCAAATTTCAGGAAATTAAAATGCTTCAAACACGAACACATTTAGCTTTTTATTCTCATTATTTTATATTACTGTAACAAAAAGTGGTTATTAATTTTACGTTTAAAACTTTGTTCCCTTATATTTTGCTCGTAAATTTGAAACGTAAGGAAAACTTACTTGCACTGTGAAGCCTATTCTTTACAAAGAACATGCAGGTTCAGTGGGGTAAAACTTACTATGTCACACATGGTACATTCGTGGCTGGGTGTGGCAACATTAGCATAGTGACTAGTCTAATTACTACACACAACTCATGGCGCCCGGTATTTTGTAACTTCTTATTATATTGACGTCGTTCTTTAGTAATACTTAATTAGTTTCTTGATAAACGTGCATGAAATATTACAATTGTTATATTCATATGATTAACTTTCTAGACAATTGCTTCAGTATATATCAATTATTATCCATAATAAACGCATCAATTTGTGTCCAAAATTCGTTACCTTTCGTTATCATGCCCCAAAATTCCAAATAAGAATTTATTAAAACCTAGAGATACATCATATATCCAAATGTTGTAAAATACCACAAAAAAGTTGATAAAAATAAATACTCATGTATACACCTATATAATACTCTATACCTATATAATTTTCTGCTGATTTAATTGGTAGGGGAAAGCTATAATCGTAAATATTTAAGAGTAATTAGTTAATTACAGTTTTAACGCACTAATTCGAAAATACGTCATCGTATCTCCCTATCTCATTGCATGCTGCCTCGCTTTTTACCGTTAAACGGCAAAGGCTTTCTTCATCTCGCGCCACTTATTTAGCTAGAAAGCGACGTCTTCTGTAAAATCATGGTCTTTCATGTCTACCTTCGACATCCATGTCATCTGCCGTTCTCTCTTATTAGCGTAAATCTAGTAATGTACCACGTGATACACGTGGGGTGCGACTGCGACCGCCTTTATAGACATAGGATACATCTTAGCGAATATTAAACAAGTCTTTTGGTGGATATATTTATTATTGTATATATTTAGATAAAGTTCTTATATCAATAGCATAATTTACATATCAAAATTCGTGATGTCTGTCGCCACTTTAAATTTTGTACTAAAATTACTGGTTAACTGGTAGAGAATGCCTCTTTGGCATTAAGTCCGTCATTTGTCTATTTCACTAGGCAATTAAGATTAAATAAATATATCTGGGATAAATTACTAAGTTGGAAACTTATGTATATGTCAAATTAGTTAAACGATTAGAGCTATAATATCTCTTAGATTTCTGGACCTGAAAAGCATTAGGTCGGATGTATAAAAACTGTATAAAAACAGAAATAGCTAAATGCAATCAAAATATTTGAAAAAGTCGTCTGATCCGACTTTATGCATGACTGTTGCTCATGAGTAAAAAGGCACAAACATACAAGACTTAATTTGCCGGAAAGAGAAAAAAGAGTGTAGCAACGTTATGGCGATAAGTGATTTTAGCTGGTTCTGCACATCCGACCTAATGCTTTTCAGGTCCAGATTTAGCTAGAGCGGTTAGGCGACCGCTTTACTGAACTCGGAAAGCTTCGTAAGAGCACTTTTAAAGGTAAAGAGGTTACAATATTGATAATTAAGGTTAAAAATTCAGAGTGTAAGAATGGTACCTACATACACCAATATTTGAAACTGCAAATAAAATTAAAACTGTTATTATACCCGTTTAATTACACTCTTTTTTGTTAATTTGTTACCTAATTAAAATAAAAAAAAAAAATGTTTAAATACTTAAATTGGTAAAAAGAATGTCTTTTTACCAATTTAAGTATTTAAACATTTTCAAATAACTTACTCATTTATACACGAGGCAGGGCTAATATAGTCTTGGTTCTTAAAAAAAAAACAAATATTGAAAAAGGTTTTAACATAATTTTGTATAAAGACGAAACTAAAGCTGTAATTATGGTACAACTCGGAAACTAAGAAAAACTAATGGCACAAAAGTGTTTTCATTTACAGCGATTCTTATCTATGGGTGATCGCATACTTTTTTCATTTTTCGTTTATCGTAAGTAAAGTACTTAGACGCACAGTTGTAGTAACGTCGAGTTAAAAATTATTTGGATACGCCATGAAATTACACCAGTCGTTATTACGAATTTAAAAGGTACAAGAAAAGACCGCCCGCCGAGTAAATCCTTCTATTGTCGAAAAAACAAAAAAGATTTTTACACTTTAAAAGGGCCTTTTCAAATTCAATTGATTTCATGTAAGTAGGTATTAAGTTCAAGCATTTGTCAAAAGACTGTCATCGGTTTATAAAATCTGAAATCTCAGCAAAAGCTGGTTTTCTCCCTTTGTTCATACACAGTCGTTGCACTAAAAATGATTTCGATAGTTCAGGTTAGTGAAGTTACCTTCGATTACAATAGTTAATTTTAAATAATATTAAACTAATTACATTTCAAATAAAATTACTTTAGTATACTATGCTATACTAAACCAAAACAGATATAATTTTAATTCACATTTTTACTATATCTGCAGTCAACAGCGTTCATTTTCATTAATAATAATATCTTTCACAAACACATAAGCCGTATCCTAACTTCCGCAATCCATGTTCAATGCAAAATACATGTGGTAACACCTCATGAATATTAACTGACGTTAAACATCAATCATACTCCAGAGGTCGAGATCCTGCGATACAGCACTCGTTTGTTAAAGGGGTGAGTGGTACCTGATGTTGCGCAGGGGAGGGTGCTGGCCTAATGAACCAATTAATGAATCACGCCTCTTTTGCCTACCGTTTGACTTACAAGGTCTTATCCATTCTTCATTTAATTCTTATAACTGGAAATGAACGTAAAACAACGCGCGCTCTGCTAATTTTCGTGCATGTTATTTTCGTCTAAAGTTTCTTGAAAAATCAAGAGCCTAACAATGACTATGTCGTTTGAAAACTTTAATCTATTTGTATAGTTATTTTATTTACTTTGTGAGTTATAAACTATTCCGTACCGTTTTCTACCCTTTAACAATAAATCTCACCTCACACCATCAAGTTTGCATCTAATAAAGTCGTAACTACACAAGATGACAAGTATGTTACCAGCTTAGGCCATGACATACTTGAAAACAAAAATATTGATATGAAGATTGATTGACAAAAAGATAATTACAGTTTAAATCACTTCGTGTGAGTGTCTTGAGCATATTTTGTGTATATGTCATGCATGACGCAAGCTTCCTCCAAATTATTAAATAAATAATGTCTCATAGAAAGCTCTTGAAATCATAATCAAAATAGATATTCATTTGTCTTTAACTACCGCAAAATTTTCTACCTTTAAAAAGTTAAATTGTCATTCCGTTACAAAAAAACTAAATTGAAACTCTGAACTATTCTCTAATTTTCAAAAAAGAGGGTGAAAATTTTCCTAATATTGATTTTAAAATAAACATAATTAGTTTTTTTAAATTTTTAAATCATACAACATCTACATAATTGATTACTACAAACAAGGAATTAGCAATTGTCAAATACTACTATTATACACCATTTTTATTTGTAACAGCAACACTAACACATAACCTCAAATCTGCATAGAAGGTATGTTATCATACGACCATATTGAGAAGTCTTATGTTAGCTTTTATCGCGGGCACGGAGACATCAAGATTTATTCATCATGAGCGACATGGACACTAAGAAATGTTTATCTATAACACTGTCGGACACTACAGTTGCTAACGTTTTGTTTAGTATTCCTGTTTAGTACTGTACAACTGTTTTTGCTAAACTATATTAGTATCTACGAGTCTCCATTCCACCAGAATAACTATGAATGGTGTTTCACGAAATGCATTATATTAACAATTTTTTTTTGCTATAAATGACCTATAAATAATAGCAAATACAGTAGAAAAAAAATAACAATTACTACATTAGTAGTACAATCAAAGGTGGCAGAAAAAAGTAACTATTTAAAAGAGATTTAAAAATTAACTATTGAAAAGAGAATAATTATTTGTTATCAATTTAACACTGACATTAACTCTTACCTTATTATTTTTTGATATTTCCAAGAAAGATAGACAGAAGGCGAGATGCTCAGAGTAAAACAGCAAATCAACAAGCTGGATATTTCAATCCAAAATTAAAACTTCTTCCATTTCACCGATAGCTCTCAAGTAAAGGACGTAACGATAGCGGAATCGAACCCGCGATATGTTAATGCGTGTCCGATCGTGACGCACGACCCTCGTCGTGGACACTTGCCGCAGATGGTTGTGATAGCTACCTCGCAGTATTTTTTATGCCTTATTCGTTTAGCTCAGATGTTAGAAATATCAATATAAAATATAAATTTGGAAGCTAGAAACTATTCACCTTTTGAGATAAGAGATTTTTTTCGGTATCGATAAAAGCTTAGCAAATATTTTATGCTGGTTTGGAAGCGAGGGAAAATAATCAAATGTCTTTTTCGAATAAGCCGTAAAAGTCGATAATAGAAATTAGGGAAATGACTAAATATATTATGACCGGTGTACCGGTTCCCTGATCTTAGGATTTAATTAATTATATACCGTTATTCTGCTACTGAAACGAGAAGCAGTTATATATAGTACATATACGTATATACTTATATACAGTATATGCGACATGTAACTCTTATTACTAAATGTGCGTTTCTAACAAAGACAATTACCAACTTCTGTGTTGACAATATAAAATTTGACAATATTTCTATGGTGAAAACCTAGCTTAAGGTAAGCGATAATAGGCAAGATTGTACCTAATAAAAAACTATATTAATATATAGGTTTATAAGCTTACAAATACATGATAATTTATTTTTACTTAAATAAAATATATGAATGTAGCTGTCAACATTCTGTCCTAATAATAAAATACCGTAACCTTACAGAATCATCATTCAAATTTAGATCTATAAACTCATCAACATTTCTGATCCTGTTTCTATTAAACACCTTTACGATGTTGTCGCGGATATAACTGTCCTACTCACATATTACCACATGTAGAAAACATCACTTCTCACATTACTAACCTTATTCCCTTTCGATAACGAATACACTTGCATGACTTGAATTCACATGCGAACGGTACACCGGTGTCGAATTATATGATAGATGAACAAAACCTCGTACAGAACAAACTAAAATAAATCAAGATGTTAAACTATGATAATATCGACGTCATCTTTGTCATTCGGCTCTTTATGCCGTGTATTTGTTTCGTAGTTTCTTTTTATTCTTAACAGGCAACACTGCGCTAATGGCGCCCATACGCATGACGTTAAGTCGACAGTACTGATAAACTGACCGATAGAATTATGTTTGTAAATAGTCGCTTTGAAAGATAAATAAGTACTTAGACAGGAACTTTTTACATTTATGATATACTTAGATTACTTTGACGATAATATTTAAAAAACAAATATTTATAAGAGAATAAGATTTATGCGTCGCTCAGTGTAAACTTGGCACATAAAATTATCGAGAGCAAATCCACTTGGTATCGAGCATAAATGCCAAAATTCATATTTATACTGCTGCAGTGCTATTTATGTTGCATATTTTAAGTCTTTCCATTCTCTGATATAACATTGATAAGAAACCACAAGCTTTAAACTAGTTGTTACATCAATATTTTCATCAGTAATAAAAGACGTCAAATTACAACTCAGTATTCGTGTAGATACACAAATTTCTTGGGGCGAGTCAAACTATGATCAAATAACTATAAAACTTTTGGCATTTTGCTATTATAATTTGCAAATTTGTATAAATTTGATTTTCGTTCAATGATTTTTCAGTCAAAAAATCAGTGAAAACGAACTGTACTATTAGTTTATAAAACTTACTCGCAACTGAGAATTGAACTCCAAATCAGATAACTAACATCAGAAATATAGTTAGTCATTCATATTCATCGCGAAAAGTAACTAATACTTACATAAGCAGCATATTAATTTACAGCAAAAGGTTAAACTCCAATTAATTTATAGATCTTCATATGCATCAATGTAGAAACAAACTTTTATAATTGAATAATAATTAGGAAAAATTGCGAAAATAATTCAAAAATACGAATAAATTACTACAATCAAGGAATAGAAAAATTCAAAACTAAATTAAAAACAACACAAAACGCAAACAATCAAAAGGTAAAAATATAACTTCTTAAAGTAAATGCCGTACCATATCCGAACACATGCAATGCGCTTGCATAGGTACTGCAGTATCTTAAAAATTACATGTTAATTTTGCTTTTGAATCCAATAAACTGAGTTTATCGTACTCCTATGACATCTCATTGGTTGAACTATAAAAATATTGAAACATAGTCTTTAGAACAGTGAAATCCTAGGGTTTTGTGATAAGAATGAACTGGATTTGCATGAGCCACGATCGGGTTTAATAGGCTGTTAGAAACTAATTTTTTTTCGACCTTAGAGCTTTCGCAGCGTAGTCATGCAAATTGTAACATTTAAATTGGATTGTGGATTAACATCAGACGTATGAAAGGTTATTTTATAGTTGAGAATTTCATAACAGACCTATAATCACATTTAGGCCGAATCAAACAGGTTTTTAAGCATACATCAGCAGTGATTTGATTTTGGGTTTCACACTCATATGCAAAATTGAGTCAAACATTTGAAAATATTCATTTATTATTGTTGAGTATCTATATAACTTTAACTATACAAATATAAAGATAAGATTATGCTTTATAAAATAAAAATCTTTGGACATAATATGCATAATGTAATATAATGCATACTACTTCCAACCTATTGTATCTTTGCTACTTGTTTGCTACGGAATGTACACTACTATTGCTTGGTGAGCCTCGATCGCAATTTCTATTCATAAAGAAATAATGTGTATATATAAACATAAGTTTTATATCAATAAACATGTTAGGTATTTATTTAAAAGTTGTAAATTAATAAATGTGTTAATTATTGGAAAGTTGATGTCTATTTTAAATTATAAAGTATAAGGAACTCATATTAATCCATGTCGTATCAGTAAGTATGCCAATTAGACATTTTATTTCGATGATTGAATTCGTTTCCTATCGAGAGAACATATCAAACAATCAGTTCACCTCCAGACGTACGTACCCTTGGCATTTGAGACACCACTACTAAGTATTTGTATGTACCCATTTAAGATCATATAATTATTCATTCAGAAAAAAAAAGCAAAAACGTTAAAAAACAAATGAGAATGATAAACTCTTCTTTCTTTATTATTCAAATGCCCCATTCATCAATGCTTTTATAGCATACAGCAAATTTTAACTCAATCAGTCGTGTAATTTTTGGAGCAACAGTGACAGATGGAAAAAAAACCGTACTTAAGCTATTGACAACGTCACATATACAGGTTTTTATTTCTAGTTTTATTTTTTTAATGGTCAGTTGATAAAACTAGGACTTTTTGACGTGTAAAATGTACAAAAACTTAAGTTATTGAGATTAATCAGTTGAGATTTTGTATTTTTCTTCAATAGTTTCTTCAAATCGGCAGTAAAAGGGTTATTCTTAAGCTAGGGAACCCTAATAGTACTGTAAATAACATCTAATCACGAATACCACAACAAACGCATGTCACATGACCAAATTAAAAAGGGTACCATCTAACGAGTGTCTAACACATCTCGATCTCGAAAAGCGGCAATTGAAACAAATAGTAGGGCGTCTCAACTCTCATGTGATCGCTCACGGGCGTCACACCAACAGATCACTATCTTCGATTGTGACGCGTTCGATGCACGACTATTTTAATTGGACCCCGATCTTCCATCTGATAAGGCCGAGATGCCAGCTTTGTTTTTTGAGACCCTTGTAGGCACGTGTTTGACGCACAAACGCCGTGTATTGAATGCCCCTGAATGACTTTTTTTCGTGTAACTATTAAGTTTGAGTTTGATTAGAAACACGCCACTCGTTTATAATATTTTTAAAAAGGTCCGCCGTGAATGCCGCAGAAAGTTTTAAGTACGATGTTGCCATGTACAAAAATTTGATAATTTGAATAACATTTAGGTAATAAAACAAATGTTGTTTTTTAGGTAATCTACTGTATGCCATGTTCCTAAAGAAAGCTTGAATACCTGGTATAAATTCATTCTCTTTATAGTCAAAGGTGTATAATTGTACGTACAAATCTAATTTCTAGACAAATAATGCGGGCTCTATTTGAACAAAACAAAACACATGTTTGTTCAGGACGGTGCATGTAAATTGTGCACCTACAACCACCATAATTTGACATGTTTATAAAGACAAAAGGGCACAGATGAATATCATTTAACGAATCGGAGTTGAGTTTCGAGAGCGCCGCTGAAACGACACCCAGTCACGCCATCTATCTGATTGCGCATTCAACCTTTTCGCGAACCAATAATCACTTATAACTTATTTAACGAAAAACAGAAGCTGGTTGCTAACGAAGTACGATAAGCGGACCTTCGGTATGACGCTAACATTAAGGTGGCAGATAAAAGCACATTAGCCCACCAATCGTACGTCAGTACTGAATCGTAATGACCAATCGAAACGCGCGGGCGCTAGGATAGCGTGACCCGAACGCAATCCGATCCGAGAAGTATTCGTTACCGCGAGATGGCGGCCGGCGCGCGGGCACCAATCGTCGCGTCCATCTCGCTGTCGTGCCCATATAATGATCTTCACAGGGGCAGGAGAATGAAGTTGAGCCTCTCATTAATTGGCGTTTTGAGTCGAGATCGTCGAGCGAAAGATAGGTTAATTCCTTGCTCGGTAGAGATCGTTGTCGCTCAAAAAAGGAAGGTGAGCGAACGTTTTCTGGAAATCAGATCCAATTACATGAGGGCCCGTTATGTTTTTGTTCTGTTTGCCCCGGGCTGGCTCACGTTCGCGATATTGATGGACGACTATTGTTACAACCGGTTCGTATTGACGGCCGATCGAACGAATTCCAAAAATTTGCTAAACACGAATAACCCACTCAATCGTATAGGTCGTTTTTCTTTAAAGAAATTCTCGACCCCACCCACGCGGCGACATTTACATAGCGCGAGCACGTCTCAATTAGGACCGCTAATGTATGCCTCGACTTGCAAAGGCTGGATCTGACTGACGTAGACAGATAGCGAGCGAAACGTGACGAGTGACGACTATCGCGAGAAAACCACGCCAACTTAGCATCCTACGTTTATTTAGCATTGATAGAAGCATATCAAAGTCGTATAGTTTTTATTCGACTATTTTGTTCCATTTGTGGAATTTGTTGTCCATTCAATATATTTGAATATGCTCTTCTTCGATTATTTCAGGTGAAGACGAGGAATGGGGAAACGAGAGCGAGGCGATGCCCGGAGAACCACGCACGCCGAGCTCGGGAGAACGGGCGGCATCAAGTGGGGGAGCATCGCCGGCCTCGGGGGGATCGCCCGAGGCGTCACCGCCGCGGTTGCGGCTCAACACCAGTTTAGCTACGGATCCAGCGCTAGCGCCTACAGCTACGCCTCTCAAACATGAACCTCCTTCGCCGTCGCCTCCACCTCCACCTGTGCCGCAAACGAGAGACTTTCTGGCATTATCGGCTACATTTCCAGCATTGTTCCCGGCAGCCACAGCACCTGGATATATTTGTAAACCTTGTGGCATCCGATACTCTTCACTGAGTACGCTACAAGCACACCAAGAACACTACTGTTCAAATAGGAGGCCTAAAACCGCTGACGGATCTGATGCACCTGCAGATCCTGCAGCAGACGAATCGAGTAGTGATGCTAAAACACCGCGTCCATCCGGAAAACAATATGCGTGTACTTATTGCTCATACAGTGCGGATAAAAAAGTGAGTTTAAATCGGCATATGCGAATGCATGCGTCGTCACCTGTCAGCAGTGGAACTCCCGCTCCTACACCTACATCTAATGGTGAAGTAATCGAAGGCCCACCGCCACAAGATCGTTACTGTGCCGACTGTGATATACGTTTCAGTTCAATAAAAACATACAGAGCTCATAAAGCTCACTACTGTAGTACTAGACAAGTTGTGAAACAAGCGCTAGCAGCGGTGAGAGCCGGATCGGTTACGTCAGAATCTGCACCACCTTCACCGGGCGCAACGCCTCCGGCTCAAGCTCAATATGCATTGGCCTTGCCAACTAACCCCATTCTTATAGTTCCTTACTCACTATTACGAAACGCAAGTACATTACCAGGAACCACTCTACCCGATCCTGATACACCGTGTTTTTTGTTACCGAATGGAACATTCCAGCCCTTAAGCCGGGCTTTACCAAATATGAACTCAGATGGTAAGGATACAGAGGTTCTGAAATCAGCGAATAGGCCTCGAGAACCATCCAGAGACGCAGCCACCCCACTTGATTTGAGTGTACGCCGTTCACCAGAGTCTGTGACTACGGACGATCATGAAAAAGAAAACAGAATACGGTCAGCGACTCCTGAGCAAATAGTATGTGCGCCTTCTTTACCTGGGTCACCGGGTACGCCGTCACCATCGCACAGATCTTCATCTCCTAGTGGAACTCCGCCGCCTAAAAGACGACGGCAAAATTCTAGAGGTCCCACCCCTAAGCCTCCCAGCATACCTTCACCACCCGAAGAAAAATTTAATCCAGTAGTACCACCGTCTATGATAACACCCGCATTAGCGTTACGTCTCGCGAGTGAAATGCCAGTCGCCGCGTCACCTCAGGTTTTAGTCAAACAAGGAGTCTCCAAATGCAAAGAATGCAACATCGTATTCTGCAAGTTTGAAAATTATCGTATCCATAAAAGGCATTACTGTTCATCCGGTGGAGGAGAAGAAAGAGCTAGTCCAGCACCGCCTGAACCTGGGCCTCCACCGCAGTATCGTCAACTGATCTGCTTAGCGTGTGGTATTCACTTTAGCTCACTAGACAACTTAACCACTCACCAATCATTTTATTGCACGAAGAGGGAGACCAGATCACCTCGTACGCTGCCTGAAGTAGCGCGACCTTCTCCGGGTTCAGAGGGTGGGTGGAAATGTCCATGCTGCGACGTGGTGTCTCCAACGGCGGCGGCAGCACAGCGCCATATGGAGGCGCATGCTGGTGTCAAGGCATTTCGCTGCACTATCTGTCGATATCGCGGCAACACCCTGAGAGGAATGCGCACGCATATCAGGATGCACTTTAACAACAAGAAACCTGCTGATCTGCAGGTGAGACATTTTAATATATTTTCTTATTTTGTTTTGAATTCACATTAACATTTTTGTTAGAGAAACAATTAATTTTTTATCACATTTGATGTCACAGGTACGTACAGCTTATAAATACTCAACAACGTCGCAAACTACCAAGTTATATAAATCAGAAATAACGGATGTATCACAATTTATCCAAACATGTCCCCAACCGCTAGACGTTCATTTTCTTTTGTCTCTGTTTTATCACATTTCATTGGAATGTTATACAAAAGCTGTATAATGCAATTAATATTAATTTCCATAATATTTTTAAGAAACGCAACACCAAAAAATTAAAAGAAAAAGTTAAACTCGTGTTTGTCTGCTTCTTTGTAGGCACAACACGCAATAACTATAGAATGGATAAAATAATCATTAGTAAATAGACGAAATATCAAAAAGAGGGATCTTCTCTGGATCTAAAAAACAGGTATCTACCTACAATCAAATACGCAAACAGACTGCTGTTGAACTTTTAAACAAACTGACATTTATTATTTACAGGAGGAGAGCTACATAGCGTGCGTGCTCGAAGAAGATAACCGCGAGGTGACGTCGCCTAGTCCAGCAGTGGCCGGCGAGAAAGTCCATCGCTGCGGCAGTTGTGCTTACACCTCCACTTACAGAGGAAACGTGGCCAGGCACGCTCGTCTGGTCCACGCAACTGACGACCCAGAACCAGAGGAACAAACCTCACCGATCCCTGCTGTGGACATAAAAAAGGAGCCTGAAGTAGAAGTAGAGGAAACACCTAACTACTGCAAGTCCTGCGATATTTCCTTCAAATATGTGAACACTTACAAGGCCCACAAACAGTTCTACTGCACGGCGAATAACCAGGACTCTGCAGCCAATAACAATGTGCCCGCACCACCCGCTGTCAGGGTGACTGATACTCCTGTGCTGTGAGCTATGTGCTCCTAGATATAGTTCCATATTTCCCGATAAGTTTCATACATAGTTCAATATGGCTATTAAAATCTGTATTTCGATATATCAAAAACTACTTTTGGCATAAAATGCACGCTAACATATTTCTCGCATAAATTATGATTCATTATCGATTTCGGAAATTATATTCCCATAATGGTACGAAATAATTCCCTCAAGAAATAACGACATAACCATTGAATAGGCTTTCTCATTAAGATCTCTCCAGGACCCAATTAAGTTCACAGGTTCTATTACTGGTAAGACAACCTGAGCGATGTGCATCTATTATCTCATTGTCTCATGAAAATGACGCTGGTACTTTAGCTTCCGATCGCTTCAACGATTCCCTTTTTAATTGTAATATCAATTAGGATAGTCAAAAAATAATCCTTACCCTCTGGATTGAAATAATTCAAATTGTGTGCAATATTGACTGGTTAATTATGGTGTAATTGGATACTTGTACGCATATCAAAGCCAAAATTTCAGTGTGATTGAGTGTGTGAATAAAAATTGTATAGACATTGGCGAGTACAGGCGCGCTCACAATTATAATTAAAATCATTTTCGTTACTAATAATTAACTTGTTATGTAAATTTTATGTAGTTAGAAAAGTTAACCTTCTTCGTATTTGTATAAGTATACGTTAAAAATTACCAAATTGTAAATATTTGTAAAGATATTATTACATTGTAACTAAATTTTATTACCATTTGTTCTAAGTGATTGTTCTTTCTTTGTTGTTAATTTTTGTTTTATATTAATTATTGATGGTAGATAAATGATTGTATATAATTCCCATATATAAAAGCGTTTAATGCTCATTCCAGAAGCTGTCATGATGACCTACCAGTGGTTCTCGATAATAATATAGCTATTGTATATGTAATCGTGTCTCCGTATTTGTTCTAAGCTAAAAGCTTAAGTTTAGCAATAACATTAATGATATTCCGCGGTAATTATACAATGTTATTTAAACTATAATTCTTATTACACATCGTTATACAATTAACAACTAACTATAAATTAAAAATGTGATACTACTACTACCGGAGTCATTATAGCTTCTATTTTTCTGCTTCAATGTATAAATTATATTATCCACAACCTAACCATTTGTTAAATTACAACTGAGACTAATTACTTTAGTTTGTAATTATAAATTATAAAGAATGGAAATCAACATGTAATCAAAACATTTTAGAATGAATATGGGATAGAACTGTTGCACACCACCGTTCAAACTCATTTTCCTACAATATAAAAAAAAATTTGATAGCTTCACCAATAGATTTTAAGAAACAATTTTCGGTCTAAAATATGGTAAAATATTATTTTTGTTTGGTTTGATTTGAGTATTATGTAAATAAAAAACAACAGTAAACGAAACCTAATTTGATCTTAAATTAAAAGATTTAAAATATAACTAAAAATGTGGAAAGGAATTTCAGATGTCAAGAATACGATGTGCGTAAGTTTATTATATGTGCAACAGGTTCGAACTCAATCTTATTAAATATTAATAATAATAACAATCATCGCGTAACACGCATTGCGAGTGTAATAGTACATTAGAAAAAATATCCAGATAAAGTCATTAAGCGAAATACCATGTTTTGTCTATGCCAAAGCATTGCTAGAGTAATCGTAATTTGCATTTATAAGTATCTCACTAATTATAGTTGATAGATTTAAGTGAATAGAAGACTTGTTTCATAGAATTACCTAAATGTAAAGAATTTTGCTGTATTAATTTTGTTTTGTCCTGTAAACTTTGAAATGAGTCTCGAAATCGTTGCAGTCGTGACATTTTTGTGCTAAAGTTTACGATTCTTCTACTTATTTCGATTTGGTTTCGCGTTATTATTTTTGATAAATTTTGCTTTCCAATTCTAAAGATTTCAATTTTTTTTTAAAATTCGACTAGATGGATTCGATTTCCATCTCTGGCACCAGCACCTCTACCATATAATTAAAGCCCTGGTTGATCTTTTAAAATGAAACCCTGAACATTTTTGATTAGACCGCTGACAGTTTATCTGTCAGCCTGTCAAATTATTAAGAACTTCATTTTCACATCAATCGACGTTTCAATCGCGCAAAGGATCCGCTGATTCATTCAAATATTTTAAGTATTATTCTATAAGAGAAATAATTTCGCGATGTGATGTAGTCCTTTCGATGTATTCAAAAGAAATAAATAAAACTAAATACTTTTGTCAACGACTGCACCTATAAGACGTATTCATCATGACATTTATGTATTTATAAAAATGCAAGAATTCTTATTTCTGAACACCATGAATTAATTATGGTAATATTGTTCTACAAAATGTTTCACATTTCTAAATATTAGAAATATCTACACGACAAAATCTTCCAAAGGCATACCTTTATATTCAATAACTGAAATTAAAATATATTAATAGTAAGTACCTAGTTACAATCTGCGTGACATAATACTTTAATGCATACCGTCAATAAAAACGAGCCTTTATACTAATTAACCGATTTAAAAGTCGAATCGACATGTATATTATTTCTATTACAGTCTTTGTTAAATTTGTAACATACGGTTTATTAACTGTCTATGTAGGTTCCATAATAACATAATCTGACTACTATAGTGGCGCTTAAATATACATTATCGTATGGATAATACATCGCACAAAGTGACAAAACGATCTTGGTTTTGTGCATGTGTCCATTTTTCGAACAAAATCCATTTTCTGGAGAAGTTTTTCGCGCTGATTGTACACACGATATCCTACTGAGCACATCAAATTACTATATATGGTCACATTTCTGGAATAAATATCGAACTAAACAGATTAAGGCTTTAAAATCTATGAATTTTAAGACAAGTTGACGTGCTGTCAACTGTACACACAGTACATCAGGTTTAAACTCTTTATTCATTAGAATAAAAGTTCACAATCAACTGAAGATACCAGTAATGTGTAGGTATAGAGCTTTAAAGCCTGATATGCTGTCGATTGTACCAGAATTTCGAATATTCAAACAATGCAGCGGCGTAAAGTTTTGAAAAACCAAACACCTTATACCTATAGGTTACTGATTACAGTTTTTTATAAAATTAATTTTATTTCACAGTTAAATATGTATCTAGGGTATTATTAAAACGCAGCATCTGATGTATGTGCCATAAGTTTCTTGTTAAATAAAAATTATTTGACATGTACCTATCGTCTCGAATAAAGTGACAGATATTTCAATCTTTTTGTGAGAGTTGATCATAATAACAAAATAAACGTAATTAAAGTTTCATTATGTATATTTCTACAGTCAGCTTTGAATGTCACCATTAATAAAATAAAGTTTGAAATCGATTACAGAAATGCAGGTTATGAGTTCACATGTTAAAACTCATTATCCATTTGGTATTAATTTTATAGAACAGCGCCATCTACCGATAAATATCAAAAATTACGCTTTTACATTTTATCATATCGATATCGAGTTTTTATATGTAAACTCAATAGAGCCTTTGTCCATTTGAGGAGTATTATACTAATCAATGATTCCGTTATTATAGTTTGAAGTGTCACAAAATCGTATTATGGTCAAATATTTTACAGTCGGTCGTTACTGGTCGTTACTAAGATGTGTTAACGTATGGTGGAACGAAATTATCATTGTAACCTGATTTTATTCGAAATTTTCTAGATGTATGGTTGATATTTGCCCACTGTATTCAGCAAATATGTCAACATAACCGTGATAGCGGTTAAAGAAAAATGTAAGTTAAAAATCTGTTTGTTCATCGATATAATCATAGAATATTATAAATTGATAACTTGTGTAAAATTTAAAACATTAATTGAGGTAGGCATACGATGAAAATGTAAAAAATACGCCAGACAATAAATTATTTATCACATATTAAACAGGATATTTTTTTTTAATACCTACAAGCTGAGCCTACAAGGATTTAGAGTACGAACTGCAACATTTAGATTGAAATTGATATAATAATTCTATATAATGCGATGTATTCTATGATGGCATTTATACTGCTACTAAAAAAGTTGAAGAATAGTAACTAAATCTATAAACACGGGTTCGAATCCCGTTGAGTCGTTTTTTTATAAATATGAATATTCATATTTGAATTTTGAACACATTCATATTTATAAATGCACAGCAACTTCTAAAATAGTATTTCATACTTTCCACTAACCCTGTTGCTTGTCTGAAAGTACTATGTAATTGGCAGTATAAAGTTTGAATTCCGAAATAAATTTTCAAAGGCAAAGTGCAAACGGCGATCGACAGGTTACGCACGGACTGGCTGGATTTGACGTCCCCACGCTAACATTTAGCTGATCACACTAAAGCAACAGTTACATCCATTTTCACTAACCTAGAACAAGACATAGCTTAATTAGGAAACGCCTATTATTAAGAATTGCCTTAGATTAGTTTAATTTCAGATAAATATTTTTTTCTTTTATCCCTCGACATATTTATGACCTATCATATACGCAAATGCTTAGCGCAAGACGCCGCGTAACGAATGTCATAATTTAGACATTGCTTTATTTAGTTAGGCGTTTCCTAGTCAATGGTGAAATGCAATTCCGATAGGCGATTCCTAAATATTCAAGTTACAGATTTGGGCAACTCCCTAAGTTCAGTGAAAACGGGTATTAGAGTCTGAGATAAATAATTGGCATCGGCTAAATTTATAGACAGTATAATGACTATAGAGCTGCTTCCATCATCAACAGGCTATCAATGTGCCCACTGCTAAGGCTGTCTTTCCCTATGAATGGAATAGAATGAAATCTAATAGGGAGAATGGGCCATGACCCATCACGCGGGCCCAGTGCGTATTGGTGGGTGTTAACGACTGCACATGCAGCTGGGACCATGACCGACGGCTTAACGTACCTCCCGAATCAAGATAGAGATAATAAATTTTTGGTCACCCATCCTATGAGCGGCCCTTGCGAAAGTTGCTTAACAACCTTCAATTACATCGGCTCATTATACCTGGTTCTATACAACGGTAGGGCTTATCCTTCCTACTTTCAATACAATCAGAAAGTGACAAATCATTGACATCGGCGCGGCTATCGCAACCCTCACAACTAATTTGCTATTTAGAAAAATGACATGGACATTTATTTCATTGAAATAAAGTTGAAATTCTAATGACTTGGGGTCTAACTACTTTTGTTTATTTTCTTTGTGTCGTACGGCGATTGTGACCGATGTATTCCGATGCCAATAATCATGAAACACAGTAGTTTTCACAGATATATTTTTTTAATATTGCTGTGGTAGTTTTATATGGAAAACTTAGTATTTATAAAATTAAAAAATTAGGTAAACTATAAATATCTATATTACTTTATGTACAACAAAATCACTTAAATTTTCTTAGATAATAAAAATTCATTTTAAACTTAAAAGTTCAATCTGGACTATATTCATCAGAGGATATCTCTCCATATTGTTCTCTAAATTGTTCAGTGTCTTCATCTTGTCCATAGTAAAATCCATCATCATCATCTTTGTACCCATCAACAGATTCTTTATCCAGCTCTTTCACTCTTGAACACTGAATTAAGCTTGAATTGAACACACGATCCTCAGATAGCACTCTAGCTTTATAAGCTGCATAAGCTGCTCCATATCGTTTCACATCTTCATCACATAATTTTAATTCTTCGTCATATATTTTGTCTTCGCCTGCATCACTTGATAGATCATCTAAAACAGAAAAGAGAATTAGAAATACAAAGTGAATCATTTGATGCAATAGTTCTGACTATAGATTAATCAAAAAATGGAACCAAGTTCAAATAGGTAATACTAAAAATACTTTTCTGAAAACCGCATCAAGATCGGTTCAGCCAGTCGCGAGATAATCGCGCACAAACATACATGCATAAGGGTCAAACTGAGAACCTTCTTTTTTTTAAGTATGTTAAATAGTACAATATAAAGTACTTTCCTTGAAAAATAAAAAATTAAACTTAAATAAAAATCTATAAAATCACACTGGGCTGGATAAACTGGTTGTTTACGGTAATTTAATGGAACTTTGGAACAAAGTTGATTTCATGTGTTTCTTGTAAATGGAATCAGGAGTTAAGCACAATTTACACTTCAATAAGTACAATAAAGAATTAAGAAGTCAGTCAGTTAAAACAGGTAGTAAGTTGTAAACAAAATTCAAATGTAGGTGAGTTAAGTTCGCATAAGGTGTCGTTCCAAGAAGAGACTAGTTGGATGGATAATTTGGTTCTTGGCTATATGCAGACCTGGCACTTTTTATTTTCCACATTCGCCCTTTCACCCAATGTCACTTGTGTTCATAAGCTTACATATATAAATAATTACTTTCACTAAAAACAATAGTTTGTAATAACATTCCAAACCAGTAGTATGGAATTTTATTAAGTACTATTGATGGAATGTTATTAAGTACTACTGAATAACTGCTCCATTGAAATAGTTTTAAAATTCCACATACATAGACTCATTAACACATTACCCTCCTTTGCGCTGCTCGGTTGGGTAATAAAAGCTGCGATTCTCACTTGTTTTATGCGATAATAAACGCATTTTAAATTACATAAATACAAAATCACATAAATGTTTCAAGTATTGTTGTACAAATATAATTATAGTATTATATGACTACTTAATTTTTTTATCAAAAACAAATTATGGATTGTACTAAAGACATATCATTGTCTTTGAAATGTAATTTACTTTGCTATTAACTTTTGCTATAAATAGTAATAACTACTATTTATTACACAAACAAAATTAAAATTACATAGACACACATAAATCTTTACTCAAAAACGTATAAAAGGCGGCCTTATCGCCAGCCAGCGATTTCTTAAAGGCAACTATGCATTGGATGGAGAAAAACAAATATTAGATTGTGCATAAAACAACAATTTAAATCACGCAAAACAAAACGGAATAACGGTTGCAACAGTAAAGAATCACAAAAAAAAAAGACAAACAAAACGCTAAAAACACAAGTGACAACCAGAGCGCGTAAAGTGAGAAAAAAATAGCAAGCACAGCAGGCTAAATGTTTTAGAGGAAATGAGATTTTAATTGAGATTTGAAGGAGTTTAGCAGGTAGATTTCCACAGTTTAATTGCCATTCAAACAACATCACTTGGTGATAGCGCAAGTTAACAGCTTTAGTGTACGGCAGCTAAACTCACTGAAATCGCTCGTGTATTCCTCTAACGCCCGCAGCGCTACAGCAGGAATACACTAGAGATTTTTATTTGGCCCATAATTTGAATGCTGTGGTAAGTCAGTTAGGAGATATATGAAGTGCACGCATTTAGAAATAAAAAATGAATAATTGATTTGAACGGTTTTACCAAACTATCGAACAACTAAAAACTATTACACTTGTTTATGTAACATATTGCGAATTCATATAACACCAATTCACAGTTTTGTGATAATAAAATACGAACAACGTACCAATATCGCATCTCTCTAAGGCACGAACCATTGCTTCTTCATCTATGCTACTGTTATCTGTGTCCGGATACTCGTTCCTCCAATTGTTCTCATCATTCGAATCGTCCTCATCATCTGCTTCATCATCAGAGGAAAGATTTTTACCATTGTCTCGATGTGAGCCAAAAATTAAATTTGTTTCATAGTTTTCAATGCTGAAAATTAATTTATAATATACTAAATAAGAGTTGCTGTAGATATAAAACCAATTAAACAAACATTTAATTAAAATTGTCTTTAGTTTAAAGTTTAATGTCATTTTAAACTAATGAAGAATTTAATGGACCACCACATCATAGAAATATCTGAATAAAATTGTTGAAGGTTAGGAAAAGAGCAGATTCTCACACAGCCACTGGTTTCGTAGATTATTGTAAAATCATTTCGACGTAAAACTCATCACCTGAGTATAGCCAGGGGTAAAAAACAAGCAGGTTTTTTTGTCATAATATTATTTCAAAACCATGTTTACCAAAATCTTAAAAATTTATTGATACATAAAAATAACAAAGAAGTAAATTTGATTTATGTATTATTACTAGCATATGAGTTTATAGCTTATGAACTTTCTTTCTGGAAGTAGGTGTTTTTTTGTGTGTGTATGACCATGGCCATATTGATAAATACTGGATATTTTAGTGAAGGCTTATTGTTACAAAAATACGACAAATAATATGACTGCACTATTTCATATACAGGTTAACATTACAAATTAAAGATTGAAAATTATACTGAAAACTTAATAAAACCACTCAGTTTCCCACAAAGGATGAAATTAACTTTTTGAATTGACCTCTTGACTAAATCAATATTTAAAAATGAAATAGAGAAAATGATTGTCGCCCCTGCTTGTTAAACATGAAATAATCTAATCTGCCTCTATTCTCTTTTAACATTTTTGGAAGTTCATGTGGAACTCTGTCAACTTAGAAAATGTTTGTAACACCTTTCGCAGTTTGAAACTCAACAAAAAATAAACAGTTGTCTTTAGCAAAACTTGATTGAAATATCTATATATTTCAATCAAGTTTTATTATTAGTTGTTACACATTACTTGTTAGTTCAGTTTTATTCCTCGCATTTCGGCTGCAGCCAAATATTGTGCAACCATAAAAATAACAACTTTTGGTAGGTAATCTGACTCTTTACAAAACCCTTTTCCATCACTATGGACACATATTAATTTGGTAAGAATAATTTTATAACACAGACACAATAACGAACACTTAAAATAATAAATGGAAAACAATTTACAAATAAAATTTTATCCATTTAAACATAAATACTCCGCAGCACCTGCAATCGAGCCTGACTGTCACGTCGCAATGTGATATTATCACATAGAATGCAAAGAATCAAAAATTTTAAAAAACTGTGATTTACAATGCTGTAACTTTGGTAATCCTGGCTCGAATTTGATGAAACAAAAACTATTATAATTTGCATGAGTACACACATAACAATAATTTTCTAATTATAACTCAAGCTAGACCTCTGAACAGATTTGTTTCTCAATATTAAACTTCCAAAAATGACAATTCTTTTTCAAAATGAGCACAGACAAATAAATTAAATAGTCAGTAATAAATTTACAAAAAGTAAAAATTGTAAAAACTAACCTCACAAGATTATCCAACATAGACACATCAAAATCCTGCTGCTTAGCAGCTACATATAAGTCATAAGCATACTTCACATCCTTTTCAACATCACTTGTTCTTTGCAAATCAACCAAATCATAAATATCATTGTCATCGGTGCCATCTTTTAGACCTCTAGAACAGTTAATAACTTCATAACGATTCTCTTGTGCAGCTTCCTTCCTCTCCTTCCTTATTTTATTGATAATATCATTGACATTGTGCGTTGTTTTAAGTTGGAATTCATTTTTTGGAACTATCTTCTTTACATCATTGCTCTCCTGAAATTGAATATTATTAGTGCGGTTATATTTCTATAATTATCACACATAACTAAGATTCATTTAGGACTGTATATATTAAATTTTAAGATCATCATAAAAACTTACCCGATCACTAACAGTTCCTTGGAAAACAAATAGTGATGGTGAAATCTCCTCAGTGTCTGTTTTCAAACGTTTGCACAAAAGTACTAAAGCGTCTTGTGGATTATCTTCTATCTTCCGTTTCACACGTATTATGGTAGATGTGGCCATTATATTAATAATTGAACGATACGGCTTGGGTGAATAATATTAGAGACTATCTATTTAATTATTTAAATCAAATAAAAAATAAAGTTTTCGTTTCAGTCACATTTTCTGAAGAAGTCCCGCCCGATTTGACATTTAAAACGTATAGGTAGGGATGCCCGATACGATACGATATATCGGAATATCGATACAGGACCATACGATATATCGATATGTGATACGATATTTTAGCCATACGATTCGTTGCGTTATATCGAATTTTCACTACAATATCATATCGACGTATCGTATTAGACTGAGACATTTTGTTTACAATATAATTAATGAGGATTCCATTACTTAACGGCACCGTCTCATATCATTTTAATGTGATGAATACTTTGTTATAGCTTATAATTAATTATTTAACATGTAACAGAATACAAGGAGATGATACGAGCCAACTTTTATTTATATTTTGTAGGTAGATTAGGATTACTTAAGATCTTTGTAGTTAGATACCGACAATTTTGTTTGAATATAAAGTTCATTGCTTGTCTAATGTGAACCCAGAGTAGGCATGGATGATATTTTGAAACAATATACGAGAGAACCAACGAGAGGAAAGAAAACCCTATATTATACTGGGCAGCAAGAAAGAATATTTGGCCTGATTTCAGTGATTTGGCGCTGCGTTATTTATCTGTTGTGGCTACTTCTGTTCCCTCCGAACGTTTATTTCTATAGCTGGATCCACACTTTCAGAAACCCGTAATCGATGATGATCATGATGAAGTGCAGAGCAATGGCAACTGTGAATAATAAAAAGTTTGTTTTTATTTAGAGTTCTTCAATAATTTGCAAAGTTTGTTTTTGTTATGCTAATAATTATGGTAAGAGTTTGACTTTGTCACTAAAAAGCGAAATACTTACCTCATTTTATATAAAATATCGAAAATATCGTATGTATCGTTACAAAAGGATACGATAATATCGTTTATCGATTCAAACATATGCGATACATTACGATACGATATATCGATACAAATTTTTTTTTTTGGGCATCCCTACGTATAGGAAAGAGTAGTATTATTATAATGAGGAAGGATTAAAAAAAAACGAAAGCACTAAAAAGCACCTCCACTAGATGACGACTCTAGCAAAAGTTAATTTTTACATTAAACGAATGGACCAAAGACTGCATCAAGACTGCATTTCCATTCCTTTTACTTAACATATTAAAAAACTGAAATTTGAAAAGTTCGAAACTTAGATATCAATACAAATACGAAAAAGTACAAATAGAATATGAGTTGTTTATTGAGTTTTGAAAACTAATTTACTTTTAAACATGAAAAAAAACCGAATGGATTGTCATGAAGAAATAAGTTTGAAGTTTTTTAAATATGTTAGTTAAAAGGAAGGGAAATGTCTATCTTTGTTTCCATTCGTTTCCTGCAAAAACCAACTTTTGATAGAGTCACCATCTAGTGAGGTGCTTTTTAGTGATTTATTTTTTTTTCTTAAAAAAAATTCCTCTTTTAGAGTACAGATAATTCGAATGAAATGTGTAATACGATTTGTTTGTGTGTATACGTATCGGTGTGACCAAGAGAAAGTCGTCTAAATCAAATTTGCGTAAGCCAGTTTTCAAGTTTGCATATAAATTCGTAAAAAAAATCTTACCCCTATGATCAGAAGATAAAAAAAAATTTGAAGAAACTTGTTTAATTAAACTTAAATGAAGGTAACTTAATTTATTATGAGTAAAGAACCGTAAACTATGATATCAAAGGCATCATAAATTCTATTGTTATTTTTTCAAATATTCAAATTCAAATATGAAGAGCCTTTCAAAGCTCTAATAATTTTTTCTTTACTTTTTATAATTGTTCGGACAGTTAAATTAGTTGAATTCTGCAAATTTTGCGAATGAAAGTATTTTATATTTAAAAACCTTTTATAATATTTAGTTTACACTTCAAAGACGGTGTATTCCGTTAGGATCAATTGATTATTTATTTTTATAGAAAAGTCAATAATGTGTACGCCGATACGCGCCTCGGAAAATCAAATCGTATTAGGACTCGACTGTACGTATGAACCTAGAAGTCGTTTTCTCTGCTAGAAGGCCTGTTAACGTGTTTGACGTGAAATGATTGGAATATACCATTAGTACTCAAAATATGTATTTGAGTATTTTGGATCCGAATGAGGCAGTATTAAAAAAAATAAACATTACTTCCTGAAATCAAACTAGATGTCCCTACGGTACGTTCTTGATTTCTCCATGACAATCTTTTCGGTTTTCTTTCAAGTTTAAAAGTAAGTTAGTTTTCAAAACTCAATAAACAACTCATATTCTATTTGTACTTTTTCGTATTTGTATTGATATCTAAGTTTCGAACTTTTCAATTCTCAGTTTTTTAATAAGTTAGTTAAAAAGAACGGAAGTGACTGTTTTTGATCCATTCGTTTCCTGCAAAAATCCACTTTTGCTAGAGTCGCCATCTAGTGGAAGTGCTTTTTTTAGTGCTTTCGTTTTTTTTAAATACTTTCCCATTATGTATTTTTATATTTGAGGACGTGAATGTTAACTATAAATAGATATTCGATTCAGTGACAAAGACAAATGTCAAGACAAAGGTCAAAGACTACAGCATAGATAATACATAATACTGGCGACCACTGGTGACTAGTTCTAAGTCTGTGCTCTAGTTCTTTCTCAGTTCTCTTCACTAAACGTCAAAAATTGTGTTTGTGTTGTTTCTAAATTTTATTCACTCATTTTGTAAATTGATATTTACTGTCGATTGATAATTTTCTCATATCATAGTATTGAAATGGACAATTTAAAACAGTTTAATACAATGGCATCTGACGACAATTGGCGAACTCCTAGTTTTCGACAGACAGTGGTCACAAAAATGTAAGTTTTAAGTTAAGATCGATATTTCCGTTTGCTGTACATATCTTACATATAATTTAAAATTTATCATCGTATGTACGTCGCAATATGTTATTATTTCGTAGTCTCGTAATGTAGTATTTAAATATTGATTCTAGAGTACCTGTATATAATTACATCTACTACCCTAAAAAGCATAACCTTTTAGTGTGATTAAAACCGTATTTCATGTTAGTGTTAGTCAAGATATACCTAAAGCTGGAAAGAAGGACTATACATCACCAAAGTCCTTCAGGCCAATCAGCCTCACGTCATTTCTTCTGAAGACCATGGAGAAGGTATTAGACAATTATATCAGACAAGGGAGTCTTATCAACAAACCCATACATGATACCCAGCACGCCTACCGAAGCGGCAGATCTACGGAGACTGCCCTACTAAACCTTATAGACAAGGTTGAAAAGGCACTGGACGATAAAGAAATAGCACTCGTTGCTTTTCTTGATGTGGAAGGAGCGTTCGATAACACGCCCACCGAGACATTAGTAAGAGGATTAGTCCATAAAGAGATTGACTCCACTACTGTAAGATGGATAAGAACCATGCTAGAGAGTAGGACAGTGAGGATGGAACTACTCAATGATTCACTAGAGTTAGCAACAACAAGAGGATGCCCACAAGGTGGAGTACTCTCTCCGCTACTGTGGACTCTTGCGGTGGATCAGCTTCTCCATAAGATGGCTGAACTCCGCTTTGACACCCTGGGCTATGCCGATGACCTGGTGGTGATAGTGAGAGGAAACTGCCAAAGTATGCTATCGCACCTTATGCAGAGGGCGCTGAACACAATTAACTCATGGTGTAAAAACAATAATCTGTCGATTAATGCAGGCAAAACCGTGGTCGTCCCATTCACAAGGAAACGAAAGCTGGACAAGCTTTCGCCTCCGACCATGAATGGGAGGCTCATTCCGTTCTCGACAGAGGTCAAGTATCTGGGGGTAACACTGGACCAGAAACTTACCTGGAACGCACACGTAGACGGAATTATACAGAAGTCTAAAACAGCTCTGATGATATGTTGTCGGCTAGCGGGAAATAGATGGGGCTTGAAACCCAATATAGCCCTCTGGCTCTACACAGCCATCATAAGGCCGATGGTGTCTTACGCCTCGGTGGTTTGGAGTAGAAAAACGACACAGAGTACTATCATATCAAGACTTAACAGTCTGCAAAGGACTGCTTGTCTTATAGTAACAGGAGCTATGTCTTCCACCCCGACTGCAGCCCTTGAGGCTCTGCTAAACCTGCCGCCCCTACATCTACACATTGAAATGGTGGCGAGGGCTAGCATGTACAGGATTACTAGCATGGAAGCGAAGACATGGCTGTCAGGTAATTTGAGGTACTTGAAGGACTCAATATGCAATATACCAATCCTGGGGATGCCTACTGACACCATGCCCCCGAGAATCGATTCACACAGGTCATATCTTGTGGAGATACCCACCAGGGACGACTGGTCAAACAATCGTATAGTATGGAAAAATGGAAGCCTAAAGTGGTACACTGACGGCTCCAAATCCGGTCCTGAGGTAGGATGTGGAATTCATGGAGAAGCCCCAAGGAAGGCTATAAGTCTGAACATGGGAAAGTACTCCTCAATATTCCAGGCAGAGGTGTACGCCATTTTGGAATGTGCGGCAGCCAATCTGCAAAATAACTACCTCAATCATACTATCTACATCCACTCTGATAGTCAAGCTGCACTCTTAGCACTAGCTTCCGACATAACTAGATCGAAGCTGGTCGAGAACTGCAAACAGACACTGAACTCTTTGGGCAACAACAACAAAGTAGTTCTACGATGGGTTCCAGGGCACGCTGGACACGAGGGCAATGAACAGGCGGACAAACTGGCGAAAAAGGGTGCTAAAGACGCCCTTATCGGACCAGAACCTTTCTGTGGCATCCCTCAAAGCCTAACCCAGCTCACCTTGAAAACTTACTGCCACTACGCAGCTATTCAACTATGGAGAAACACTCCCGGTATGAAACACTCTAAGACCCTGATTAAAACCTTCAACAAAAAGGCGGCATCAGAGGCCTTAAACTTAACCAAAACTCACCTTCGCACACTAGTACGAGCACTCACAGGGCATTGTGGACTGAACAGACACATGCACAATATGGGGATCAGCGACAGTAGAATGTGCAGAGGATGCAAGGAGGAAGAAGAAACACCTTTGCACATTTTGACCGATTGCCCGTTACTAATGCGAAAACGATGTATCTATCTGGGAAAGCACGTGATGCACCCAGACGATATTAAAGAACTTACGGCCAAGAAAATACTACAGTTCCTTGTAGAATGTAATCTTGACCGTGAACTGTAGTATGTGGAGATCACAATAGATCAGCAATGGTCGCAGTGATACTGGGCTGCATAAACCCAAGATAATCCGCAACTCGAAACAATACAATAGTCAAGATATACAATTACAGCCTACACACTTTCTGAGAAGTCAGGTAAAGTCAGTGAAAAGTAGTGACTACCTGGAAAGAAACTTCAGGGAAAATTGGAATTTCCCATTGCTTGCATCATAACTTTAAAAACTAGGGTAATTCCAAAATCCAACCTTTTTCTGCTAAGCAAACCCAAAATTTTTATTGTTTTATTATATTTGGGTAACATATTAAATACTATTTAAATGTTACTTTTTTAAATATTATTTAAAATGTTACACAAAATATAATTTCAAAATGAAGCACAAAAGACTTCACTTTCGATGTGAAACCAGACACCTAAGTGAATTAAAATTTTGATTTCTGTACAATGAGTTTGATAAACCAAGACTTTTTGCCTTATGAAAAGTTAAAATGATTTTTTACTTCTGAAGTCTGAGACAGGCCCTTAATTAATTAATTATTTTTATTTCAGTGAAGAAGTTATACAGAGATCTGGTATGCAAGTGGCTAGAAACAGTAGCGAAATGGAGAACCATGTTTTTTCAAAGGCAAAGACTCGTGAGGAGTACATGAACATGGTTGCTAAACTCATACTACATGTGAGAGAGATGTGTTAGTATTTAAACTTTTAGTATCATTTTTCTTGATCACAGTCATCTGGTTTGACTGTGGGAGCAATAAGTATTTTTAACCCTGGATGTCAATTTGGATCTATCCAGAGTTTATGACCCTAAACTTTTCGACTTCAGTCGCTAACTATAGTGTTTCTATCGTAACAATCATCACATGTCTCTTCAAGTAAATATATGGTTGTTTTCTGGGTGCGACCTGAATTGAACTGTAAATATTTAGACATTTATTATTAAACTTGATAGTGTGGTAAGTGGGCATTGCAATCGCAACTTCACAATTGCTATCAATGTCATGACTGTATGTCCTGCAATCTAATTTTATAAATACTTTGCAAACAATTTGCTATATCATTAGATCAGTCTCATTTAGCCTTGCATTTTGCAGTTTTCAAAAGCAATAATGAAAATAATTATAAGATTACCTGGCAACAACATAATTATTCTTGAAATTTCAGCCCAACCTAAGCAAAATCAAGGAGCACCAAATATGCAAGGACCTAATCAGAACCAACCCGGTCCTAACCCTCAAGTCCAAACTCAGCCGGGTCAGGCCCAGCAAGCCCCCAATGCTCAATCTGGCATGAATCCTGACCCTATAAACGCACTACAAAATTTAGCATCACAAGGGTCCCGGAATCAGATGATGAATATGGGTTCTCAGGGTCAGATGCAACAACAGGGTGTGCTTGGGCCCAACCCTGGCATGGGTGGCATGCAGCAACAGATGGGGCAGCAAGGACCTATCGTCTCACAAGGTGGCCCTCAGGCCCAGACAGCTACTAATTTGCTACAAACTTTGACTCAAAGACCTCAAATGAACATCCAGTTGCAAAACAAACTCAGTAGTGGAATGGGAATGGTACCCAATCAAGGGCAGATGGGTAACAATATGGGTATGGGAGGCATGGGTAATCCTATGGGGAGTCAACTGCAAAGTCAGCTAGCTGGACCGGGTATGCAGGGCCAGATAATGCCAAACATGTCAATGCAAAATAACATGTCGGTGCCTATGAGTGCTGCTAACTCTATGGGTGGCCAGATGGGTGGACCATGCAATCAGGTGGGAGGGATGGGGGCGCAGATGGCTCCGAATTCCATGCAGGGACAAATGCCAGGACAAATGGGTGAGTGATCAATCAGCATTGTTGAATAAATATTTGTTCTCTTGAAATCAATGGTTTATCAAATAAATTACTTGGATTTAAAAAATATGTAATGTGATTTTTTCTATACCAATTTGAGAACTATCTTTCTTATACTGATGGGACTCAATTAAAATGAATGTTTATCTTCAGTTGGCAACATGGGCAACAATCAGATAGTAGGTCTGAACATGTTGCACATGCAGGGTAGAGTACAGAACAAGCCTGAAGTGGTTGGTGGAATGTTGGGCGCTGGATACGCGCAAGCTCGCGGCCCCGCACCTAACCAGTTCCTGAGGCAGAGTCCGTCCCCTTCGGCACCTTCACCTAATATGGGCGGACCTAGCCCCGTCTCTATGGGTAAGTTAATAAATGTTTTATGAGTAAAACCTGTTTGTTGACCTATTACTACTTCAGAGTATTGAATTGTAACATGACCGGTACACTTTTATCATCAAAAGCTGCATAAGCATAACATTTTTCCACTTTTAGTTGGTTGTACAAGCAAATCCAATATATCATTACCATATAAAGCTTTATATTAATGATTTTGCATAAACAATGTAAAACTTCTTGTAGCTTTGTATTGTATTCATAAACTAATGTTGATTAAAAACAATATTGCCAGGAAAAAATGTAAAATATTTAATAACACAATAATGGATAAGGTTTAATTCTTATTAATATCGTTTTTAAGTTTCGCCTATCAAATGCAGTCAAACATTTGACAGAACAAACGAAAGAAACTCACCAGCTCTTTATACCCTAATGGCTGGTTTACACGTACATATAGATACATTTTTAAATTAACTAGTGGAAACACACAAATAAGTAACAAGTTAAAACTTAGTTAACTACATAATTGGGATTAAATTTTAATGTCTTGGAAAGTAGATAAGTAGGAAGTACATTCCAAATTCTAATTAGAATCGGGTTATTAATTGTCGAAACTTTGAACTACTTATTATTTATGTAGCAGATGGACTGTAGACTGGATTTTCAAAGCGGACAGGTAGCAGAGGTCGCAAAGTAAAACACTTGGTTCGGAGAAACTCGGAGAACGTTCGATTACTTAAGTACAATTTGGTTGCTCTCATATACAAATCAGTTATCTTATAAGATTTCTTAGAGTGGGGGTACGCTACCCCGCACCTCGCGGGGAGGGGAAGGTTTCGCTGTTCTCCCGCTGGTGGCGCTGTTGTCGCGACGTGGCTCGATGTCCTTTACAATTTATTTGTGTGTTTACGCGTATTTAATCACTTAAAATGAAGTTAAGGATTTACAAAATTACGTGTTATCCAGCCATTATGTTAGAGCGCGATGTATGTGCAGGGGTGATGGGTGGCGGGGGCGTGGGCGTGGGCGTGGGCGGCGGGCCGATGCCGTCGCCGCTGTCGGGGCTGGGCGCGCTGGGCGCGTGCGGCGGCAGCCCCTCGCCCTCCGCCCCGCCGCAGCACATGGCGCACCACCACGCGCAGCAGCAGAGGTCGGTACACTATCCCTCACTACCCTCCTTGCAGGATACCGGGTTCCTCCTATGCGCTTGAGATGAATGGCAACTGGTTTTACCGGGCCAAACATCAAACCTGCTCTTTTTAGGACGGCGTTCAAGGGTTAAGGTTAAATGCGCTATCTATAAAAAAGAGGTCAGCTACACTGTAAGACTTTCTGTTTCGTTGATACTGGTATCGTCATCAGCTTATGTCCCCTCGCTGGGTTCAGCTCTATGCATGAAATCGAATCGAATAAGGACAACGGACCATGATTCACCACGCGGGCCCAGTGCGCATTCGGTGGTTACAAAAATACAGCCTTGACCGACGGCTTAACGAGCCGTCCGAAGCGCAGAGGAGGTCGAGATCATACATACAAAGAGTAAAACGGGACACTATTACCACTGGTCGTCCGTCTGTCACCAGGTTGTATCTCATGATTCTCATGAACCGTGATAGGTACAATAAAATAAACATCCAAAGGGGCTCCCGTCCAACAAACCTATGATTCCGGTGCTCATGACATGGTTATTACAATTTCTACACTGTACTGTACTTTAGCAGGGCGCTTCTCTTCTCGATTAGTTTAATGAATTGTGTGTGAAGGGGCGTGGGCATGGGTATGGTGGCATCCCCGTCGTCGTCGCTGAACACGCCGGTGGGCGGCGGTGGCGTGGCGTCGCCGGGCGGCGAGGAGGCCGCCTACCGCGAGAAGGTGCGCCAGCTCTCCAAGTACATCGAGCCGCTGCGCAGGATGGTGCACCGGATGATGAGCGAGGGGGAGAGTCAGTATACGGAACTGCTTACATTGACAAGAATTGCTGTCTGTGCTTATTCATTATCGTTATCGGACCTCATACGTACCCACTGCAGGGGCTCAGGCCTTATGGATGGTTAAGAATGGGTATTGATTCGAGCGTATTGACGACTGCAAATGATAAGAGACGCTGTCTGTTTATTGCGTAGGACTGTTTAGTATTTTTTGAACTCCTCACTCTATGCGAGAAAAATAGAATCAACTATCCCCCCCCCCCCCCATGACAAATATTACGTAAATAAAAGTCTATAAGAAAATATTATGTTTTGCAAAATTTTCAAAGCAACAATTTGGGGCAAGTTTTGTAGGCGTTTTGATATTGTATTTTACGTGTGTCGATGATTTCTTAAAGAATAATATATACTCTTTATGATCCTTACGTAAAAACTAGTGAGACTCTTTTCTAGTCATGTCTTATTTTTCTAAAAGGAAGGCTTAAATCGTCTAAGTAATAAATGAATGACGCCCAATTTAGATTAATTAAAACGAGTTTAACTAAATACAAGTTTCTCTAATTTCGACACAAGTGAAACTACTTTCGTATCGTAATTCGGCTTAATATATGCAGACGTGGAGAAGTTGACCAAGATGAAGAATCTATTGGAGATCCTGCAGAGTCCCAACAAGCGTATGCCGCTGGAGACCCTGATCAAGTGTGAAGTGGTGCTGGAGAAGCTGGACTTCAAACGCAGCGAGGGCGTCGTCGTCGGGCTGCCGCCGGGCAAGGTTATACTTGTTACACTCTAGACCAGACCAGTGGTTCCTAAACTTTTCAAGATTTGCACACCTAAGACATATTCGTAAAACTGATTTTATGTTGTTAATAACTGGCTGATGTTGCGAACTTCGTAGGAAGAAGTCGCGTGCGTCAGTGATCGTAGTAGATATATTGTGTGGTTCTATCATAAACTCTTATAGAAAGAACAACATGGATAAGAAATTCCTTCCATCTGAATATTATTATGTTGGTATTGATTTTATTGCTATTCATGATAAAATTGAAAGCAAGTTATCGAAACCGTTTAAATTTATTTACCCTATATTATATTCTTTGAAACCAGAACAGTTTACGAAGCTATATAGTATATGATAATCAATACATTCCGAAGGAATGTCCATATTAATGTATACAAATCAGATCAATGACTCCAATTGAATTTACCTACTACGATAGTTATTAGACTGTGTTACTAAAACAGCTTACTGACCATTACTGAAAACTAAATATAATCGAACTATCTTTTATAAGAGCTAGTCACTAAGCCTTTGACCTTGGCTGCATCTGCAGTTGGTAACATGTACCTAACCGCATTAAGCCCGCGTGTTATGCTCCGTACTTCGTTCGATTCGAAAGAAGCTGATATTATTTTGCAGGAGCCAATCTACAACCCGTTGTTGGAGGTTGTGAACAATTGTCTCCAATCTCCGCTCGCGAATCACACGCTCAAGCGGACCTTCGGCTCCACGCTCGACGCGCTCAATGGGCCTGAAATCAAGTCAGTATTTATATTGTAAATCTTCGATATTATTCGTAATATCGACATATTTAGGATAATTTGAAGACCTATTCGCTAAATCTATTGGCAACCTAAAGTTGGTAATCACCGTAAAAAGTGAGCAACTCCAATTTGTCAAAATTACTCTTATTTTCTATCAATGGTTTTCAATTTTTTAATGTCAATATCGGCAGTCTCCACTGAACTCCTTATGATATTTAACTTCCGATTATGATATTTTATAGATAAACTGTTATTTCGTATTCTGTAAGCATAAGTGACAATGAAAGTGAACTTCGATGAGTGATTTCATCAAATTAAAAAAAAATAGCAACTGTCTAGATTACTGATTTATTAAAAATTATTGTATATTTTGCCCACAGAGCTCTGTAGACATTTATTTCAGTTGTGTCAAAGGCGTCATTAAACCTTAATGGACATTCGTGCAACTGACCGTTATTAATTATATATTTCATTAAATATGTATAATTGACATCAGTTCAGTTTATAAAAAAAATATTTTTAACTCTAGTACATTGAGTGTAGAACTCAAAATATAGAACTCATATATTGTGATAATCTGACGTATAACACTTCATAATTGTTTTATTTATAGGAATTTGCCACCACCACATAAAGTACAGAAAGTCGAAGAACCGACAATGGATATTCCAGACGTGTTGCAAGGTGAAATAGCAAGATTGGACTCGAGATTCAAGGTTCGTAATTATCAGCCGTTCAATATTGTATTTGTCGCATCATCTTTACGAAGATCGTTTGATTTAGTTGCTTTTTTTAAATTGCTAGTTACTCGATTACTTCATAACTCGATCGTAGAGAGAGCGCGATCATCGATACTTCTAATTTTATTAGAATGGTGACACTGACTTTGACAGTTCGTTAATAAAAGCAAATTGCCGCCATTTTGGCACACATTCTGTTTCCGATCGCCGAGGAGTAAAGACATCCGACGACGTCACGCTCATCTCGTTATATTTTCGTATGAAAAATGATAAAATGGAACAAATCGACGTTGTTATACACGCCTGCAGTGTTATTTTAAAGATAGTCCTCCGATATGGACCATCTTTTTGGGCTTCGTAATAGCCCCTTCTGATTACCCGCCGATATATTAGTAGCATCGATATGTACTGTATTTTTATAAATTTTGTATATTTTAATTGTTGTGTTATGTACAACTTGAATGAATGAACAGGATACCTGAAGGCTTATTCTATTTATCTGAACACGAAATTTATGATGCAACAAAAGTAGGACTCGACATTGTCTATGCACAGATAATCTATACGGAAGTGATTTTAACATAATTATAATTACGCGTAAACCAGCCATAGGGATGATAATTGGGTAAAAAAAAGGAATTTATAATAATATAATAGGGTATACCCTAGGTAGGTTTACGTTTCCACCATTATAAATTTTGAATATTTTTACTAAAATACCGCAGATGTAACTCGATTTAAAAAATAAGAAAAGATTTCACATCTTTTTGCTAAATAAAATGGCAGTGAAGTGACCACAAAAGACAAATGTCAAAACTGACATTGAAGTTTCCTTTTTTTTTTAATTACAAGACTCTAAATTGACCATGGGACGAGGCCCATTCAACTTTTTTTTTTTTTTTTTTTTTTTTTTTTTTTTTTTTTTTCGGTGTGGCAACACTGGCGTGTACGGTTGTCAAATCGTTACAGCTGATTTAATTTTATTTAAAATTTAATTTAAATTAAATATATTGCGATATTTATTAATATTAGTTTTGTGAAAGTGAAAACAAAGCCTTAAGTGTTGATAATTGATCTTACCATGTAAATATAATCGCTTACATTCAAATAATCGTGCCAGACAAATATGTAACGTCTATCTGTCGGAGAAGATAAAGACGAAAAACAAACAAAAATCTATCAAGAAAAGATATAATTGTGGACTGCTGCATCACAAACCGGGGAAGTACTTTTGTTCCATAATTTAGTAAAAAAATATACTGCTGATACTTCATTATATTTCCTTGTATGAGTTTTATGTGTGGCATTTTGGTTTCTCGATACCTTAATTTTCAAATCATTACTCTTATCAAAACTCACGAATAGTGAGTAACGTCACAAAACATAACAATTTGGTACTGTTAACCTCTCTTTACTTGACATAAAGTGGAAGTAAAGTTGATGGTGACCGAGTTGCCACAGACATTCATTATTGCTACTCTTTACAAACATTACTCTTGTACAAATAAACAATAACATTAACACAGCTGAGAAACTTATTTTCTGCATTAATTGTTTCATATATAAAGCTTAATGTCCATTAGGTATATTATTGCATTAACTTTTAATAAAAAATAATTGATAAAGAAATCACTTATTGTGTATGATTCAGATTAATAAAAGAACTAAGATTATATTATGTTACATCTCTTTGACTCTAGTGTATGGACAAGACACTGCTGTAGATGTTAATATTGTAGAAATAAATGTAGCTTAAATTAAAAATGAAAAAGTAATTGTATGGGAGGGGGTGCACATTATAATAAATTATTTAAGATTATTGATTAGTTATTATTATCATTATAATTGGTGATTGGTTATAAAGTGATACCTTTTCTTATAAACTCTTATTGAACAAAAATAATTAGGATATTTTATTATTCTTCTACCCACCTATTGAATATTATTATATTTAAAATCAATATTTCATCTTTACTGATTATTTAGGTGCTTAAATAGGATAAAATAGGATATTTTGAAACTTATTAACTTTCCAATTCTTGCATTAACTCTGCTTTGTTTCTATTTTTTTAGGAAATTTGATTCAATATGTTGACCCGTAAGGCTGCTGCACAAAATACAGAAATGCAGTTAAGGCAAGCACTACAGGAGCTAAAGGATTCAAAGGACACATGTAACCAGTTACTACAGGAACGAGATGAAAGTGAAGAAGAAATCAAACGTATTATTGGTCGGAACTCACAACTGAAGAGTGAGCTTGGTGAACTGCATACTGAGCATATAGAAGTAATGCATCAAAGGGACCATTTTAAGGATGCGCTCAGTACTCTCAAAGAAGAATTAAATACTCATGAGAGGGTGCTCAACCGCATCACAGAACTGGAACAGGAGCTCAACTTGGCCAATAATAAAATAGAACTACTGCTCAAACAACAAAAAGAACATGAAGCAGAATACACCCAAAGTCTTTTCGAAGAACTGGTAGCATCACCTGGAGGTCAGTCGATGAGGCATCAACTAACAGCCTGTGATACACACTCTAAGAGTCAGATCAATTTTAATTTAAGTACTAGGAAACTTAAGAAATATATTAAAATTGGAAAAGTTATCCAGAAAACTGAGAGATTGATAAAGAAGAATAATTGTTTTTATAAAAATATTGCCTTGAGGAAACAACGCAGTAGTCTGATGGATTCTTTGGAAATATATAGTGATAAATTATGTGAAAGTCGGCAGATGTATGACCGGGATACAAAAAAATTTCAATTTGAAATAAAAAAATTACATGAATCAATAGAATTAATACAAAATAAATATTTAGTTGCACAGTCTCAGATTGATGAGCATATTAGGTCTGCCACAGAGTTGGTTAACCTATGCAATTACAATGCTGACCGTTACCATTCACTGTTAAATAATAAACAATTAATTAACAAAACAAATAACAGCTTTAGTAACAATAACAATAATAATATTCAGAAACAATTTATAAATACAGTTACACAAAAACCCTGTCAGTCATCTGCCCACCAGTCACAACTGTTTACTCAGGTACCTGTTCAGTCATCTGTTACTGATGACTGCTCCCCATCACAATTTTCCCAACGTCACAGAATAAATTCACAAAATTATAAAAATAATATTTTAATGTTCAGTGATGAAATTGGCAGAAACATGGGCCGTTTGCTATTCGATAAGGGCCATTCAACATTAAACTTCTGTATGCCTAATTCCTCTTTTAGTGATATTTTGGAAAAAGCAATTAAACAAAACTACAGCGAAAATACCACTTTATTGTTTTTTATTGGCAATAGAGGTACTTTGAACAGACATAAATTATTGAAATATATAAACGAATTAAATACATTAAGTGTTGGGAAAGTCGTGATTTTTACGTTGCCGTATTGCAATAGTTTGTCCAATGAAGAAAATAATTTGCGATACAAATTGAATATGACATTGCACACTATATGCAATACTGCAAAGTTTCATGTCATTGACACTAACAAGTATGTTAGAAAATTTTATTTGACTAAAGATAAATATTATCTTTCCAATTATTATAAGAGACAAATAGCTATTTCGCTATCATATTTTTTTTCTATAACAGCCAAAAATTTGGCTAACCAGAGTGCTCCTATTGAGCACTCTTCTATTGACATGACTGTCAGTAATAATCCTACTGACATTGCGACAAATTCGTCTTTAAATTAGATACTAAGACAACAGAGGATTCCTCTTGCTTGCTATTGAATAGTCAAAGTAATAATGGAACCAAGAGTTTTTCAGTCATCAACCTAGTGCACCAAAATGTTCAAGGAATGTTGAGCAAAGAGTTGGAAGTGGAATTATTCATGAACTGTAACAATGTTGATTTTTTCTGTATTACGGAACATTGGTTAACAAGTTATAATTGCATTTTTAACTTCAATAATCACCTGGTTGGTAGCGCGTTCATTAGGAAAAACGCAATGCGTGGTGGCGCACTAATTTTATTAAATAAAAAGTTTAAATTTAAAGAACGTAGAGATATAGTGAGCCTATCGGTTGAGGAAATAATAGAGATTGCCTGTATAGAGCTGGACCAGCTGATTGTACTGAGCGTATATAGACCTCCTTCAAGTTTAGTTTCTCATTATGATCTCTTTGAAACTGTTATGGATGAAGCATTAAAAAAGGTATATAGCAAAGGCAAACGATTAGTGATTGGGGGTGATTTTAACGTTGATTTATTAGGAAACTCCAATTCATGTACAAGACTTGTAAATCTATTTATGTCCTATAATCTTGCGCACATGTTTAAGGAGCCTACTAGAGTAACTGCTACTTCGTCCACATGTATTGACAACATTTTTACAGATCTAGTACCACTTTCAAGACAGATAATTAAACAACTACCGTCAGATCATTTTGGACAACTAGTTAGCTTTCCGCATAAATGTACGTTTGTGGCTAGGAGAGACATTACAGTTGTGTCAAAAAGTATGAGTCGCTTGGAACGTTTTAAAAATCAATTAGATAGTAAATTGTATCATTTGAAACATAATAGTAATCCCAATGATTTGTACAAAGATTTCTTTGATGTTTATTGTACAGAATTCAATAAGATTTTTGTCCCAAAAAAAAAAATAAGTATTAGTAATCCTATAACTTTTAGTGTGTGGGCTACACCAGGAATCTACAAAAGCAGAAAAAGGCTCTATGAACTATATGATGAACGTAATTATAACACAAGTGAGGACTTCAAAGAATATGTACGAAATTACTCTAAATTATTTAAAAAAGTGTGTCGTTTAGCCAAATGTAATTATTTAAATGCGAAAATTGAAAATAGTAAAGACAAAGTTAAAATGACGTGGAATATCATAAATAGTGAAACTGGAAGAGAAAAATCCCGGAATATAAATTTTAATTTAAACATTGATAATAAAAAAGTAACATCAGATCTTGAAGTTGCTACAGTATTTGAAAATTTATTTACTGAAATTCCAGTCTTAATTACACAATCTTTGAATTCCTCTTCCACTGTTGCTGAATCTATTTTAAAGGCAAGTTTAAATAATTCTAATAGCCAATTTAAGTTTCAACACATTGATTTTAAAGATATAATAAAATCTTTTAATCAGCTAAAGAAAACGAAAACTGCTGATTTATGGGGTAATTCCATTGAAGTTTCTAAATCGGTAATTGAGACAATAGCTCCAATCTTAGCTTATATATTTAATGAATGTACTGATTGTGGTATTTTTCCTGAGCTCATGAAATATAGTAAAATTATTCCTTTACATAAATCGGGTAGCACATCTGACCCTACTAACTTTAGACCTATATCCGTGCTACCTACGTTTAGTAAGATTTTTGAAAAAATCATGCTGGATCAAATACAAACGTACTTTTACAAGAATAAGCTTATGAATCGACAACAATTTGGTTTTACAAGGGGTCGCTCGACAACCGAAGCCGGTGTCGACTTAATACAAGAAATTTTTAATGCCTGGGAGGATTCACATGATGCGTTAGGTGTTTTCTGTGACCTATCTAAGGCATTTGATTGTGTTTTTCATGAAACATTGATTAGGAAACTGCATTTTTATGGATTTAGAGATAACTCATTGGATTTTATTGTCTCATACTTGACTGACAGAGTACAGAGGGTTGATATCAATGGCAAAAGATCCCCTGGATCGAAAATTAAGATGGGCGTTCCGCAGGGCTCAATACTTGGTCCTTTCTTGTTTTTGATTTACATAAATGACTTGCCTTATTTCGTAAGGGATGATCACGAAATAGTTTTGTTTGCGGATGACACTTCACTCTTGTTTAAAATTAAAAGAGGGTTACCTCTAAATGACGATGTGAACAATTCTATCGCTAAAGTAGTACATTGGTTTAATGTAAATAATCTTCTCCTTAATGAAGGAAAAACAAAATGCTTAAAATTTGTACTACCTAATGTTAAAAAAGTAGATATAAATGTTAATGTAAAAGATAAGAACATGGGCCTTGTGGATACCACAGTATTTTTAGGAATAACATTAGATTCTAAACTACAGTGGGGCCCACATATTGATAGATTGTCGAGTAGACTTAGCTCTGCAGCATATGCCGTAATGAAGATACGTAGGTTAACTGACATAGATACTGCCAGATTAGTATACTTCAGTTACTTTCATAGTGTTATGTCATACGGTATCCTATTGTGGGGAAATGCTGCCGACATACAAACAATTTTTGTGCTTCAGAAAAGAGCAATTCGATCAATTTATAATCTTAGGATTAGGGACTCTTTAAGGGAGAAATTTAAGGAAATAGACATTATGACTGTTGCTTCTCAATACATATACGAGAACTTAATGTACGTTCGTAAAAATATTAGTTTGTTTTCTATTAAAAGTGATGTACACAATTTTAATACAAGAAATAAAAATAAATTAACGGTGCCTGTCACTAGACTGCAAAAAGTTAATAACTCTTTCAAGGGTCTTTGTGTGCGCTTCTACAATAAGGTCCCAAGCAAAATACAACAATTAGATATCATGCAGTTTAAATCTACTATTAAAAAAATACTTATTAAAAAAGCTTATTATAAGGTATCCGATTATGTAACAGATAAGAACGCTTGGACTTGAGATGATCCAGCAACTGGATAGGTGATTACTTCTAAACTCATTATCTTGTTTCCATTATTATTAAATGATTATGTTATTATTATAAGACCATAGTTTTTTTTTATCTCTGTTTATAATGTATTGATCTGGTAATGACATGGTTTTTGTAAATGTCATTACTCATATTAGAGCTGGTGAGTTTCTTGCTCGTTCTTCTTATCAGCCAAAAGACGTCCTGAACGAGTGGTAGGGAAAAAATGTTGGACGATTCAAAAGTACTTTTAAGAAGTCTATTTGAATAAAGATTATTTTGACTTTGACTTTGACTTTGACAACTAAATTGAGTGAAAAAACCATGTGACGTAAATTTTACGTTACAATATTTTATTTTTTGCTTCAAGAAATGGAACTTAAACAAGAAATTGCTTACATAATAGGCATTAAAGCTAAGAAATCGGAACTTACCACTTCATTCATTTCCACACAGATTATGCAAAGAAAAAAAATGTCGCGACTCGCTACGTCATTGATAATGCAACAAAAAAAATACGCGTTTAATATTCTTCAGTAATGTATACGAGACAATAATAAATGTCAGGTGTCCCTGGAGACCATGCAGCTGTCCGGCGGCAGCGGCGCCATCTCGCTGCTGGCGCAGCTGGACGACGCGCGGCTGCCGTGCGTGCCGGGCGTGCACGTGGCGGTGCCGCGCGACTACCCGCGCCGCGCGCCCGCCCGCCTGCGCGCCCCCGCCCCCGCCGCCGCCGCGCGCCGCCCCGCCGCCGCCCACCACGCGCCCGCCACCGCCGAGCAGTCCTCCTTCCTGGCGCGCGTGGAGCAGGCCATGGACGCACGGTGTGCCAGGTGAGATGGCGCGCTTACTACTAGTTGTAGATTAATAATAAGTTTTTATAAACAACCAAAGCTTTAAAAAAAAATCATTTTATTGACAACATCGAGAAGAACAGAATTTATTTATTTTATTATTAAGGCACAATTACAGACAACAGAATAGCAAACAACAGATCTAACATTAAATTAATACTAAGGTATATCTGTGCCCAATGACTATTCTGCACAACATTTGCTATAAACTAATAATAAGTGACACTTACAACACGGTTAATATATATTTTTTTAAATACAACATATATAACATAAAACAACCAAATTAGTAACTATGATTAAGTATTGTCATTAACCAAAACACTAAAATAAATTTTAAATTACATAATTAGTTCCAGCTCATATAAAACTTTATTAAATGTGGGAACACTACAATTAAAGATATCACAACTGAAACAGATTTTGTTGTAATGAGTACACATTCTGTTAAGAGGGTTATTTTGTGAGACATTATTTTTAGAAGGGGGTACAGAAAACAATCGCTGCGAACGCGGAGACCGAGTCGGCACCCGAATTAAGAGTTTTCCCCAGCAGACTACTATCAGATAACAATCAATCAAATAAAAAAACAATTAAAACACCAAGTTGTCATTGATAAATAATATAAATTTAACAAGAAGATTTGCAACGTAAAAGAGTTTACTCCATTATGTTTAAGCCGCGCGCGCTCATTCGTTGATAAGACCGCGGTCTCCGAGCGACCGACGCTAAGGTCGAAAAGCATATTTTTATACATTCATTTAAATAGTTATTTTACTCTGTTTGAAATAGTACTTGTAACTGTTTATTTTCATTTAAGCTTTAAAAGAAATATTTCGGAAAGTAAACACGTTTAATTACCTTAACATTACATCAAAATTTAAACTTTTTTTTTATCATATTCAACTGTCATGTTCATGACATCATTGTGTCTCTATGTACAAAACAGATGCATACAGTAAAGATTAAAAGATGTCAATAAAACAAGAACAAAGGGTATGTTCCGATATACACTGCGACCACTGAACAGTATGACGTCAATTTAGTATACTGGAAGCCCGTTCCTTTATAGCTAGTTATACTGGTGACTTTTTAAAACGGAACGCAGTCCAGTATACTGTTAATCCTATTTTTTGGCGCCATTTTCAAATTTGTTAATGCAAGGTGAATATAAATATAAAGATTCCCTCTTTTCAAAAGAAAATTGAGAAAATTGTATAAAAAAAATATTTATCAATTAAATCCATCTTATAAATAAACGTAAGTATTTTTTTTGTTTATTTAGAAACTAATCATTTTCTGATTCTGTTTCGACTGATCACGTGATCAAAAGCACTGCGAGCACCTTACCTCGAAATCTCCAGTGCTCACAGTACAAATATGGCGGCAATTTATGACGTCATAAATTTCCCTAGGGTACTGTAGCAGTGTACTGGCAGTCCAGAACGGAACGGATTTTTCAGCAGTAAGACCACTGCGCAGTGCTCGCAGTGTATATCGGAACGGAATACCCATACCCAATACCATCGAACGATAGATTACGAAATAAAAAAATAAAATGAGCTAAGAACAGCGCCATCTAGGGATTCGATTTATAATTAATAGGTATCATACAATGGCGGGACTTGTTTCAAGTCACGTGACACACAAAAACGACGACTACTCTTAATTTTAAGATAATAAGATAATCGCGCAATTTTAAGACTCAAAATTAGAATCTCTGTTTATTACGATGTCAATTTTAGTTTTATTATGCAATACTGAAACTACCCTATTGCCGCGCGAAATATGAATACTGGTTGCATTCGCAACAGAAACTTTTAGCTTATTCAAATGTGACGTCCCAAGTCTGCCCGTGTTTCGGTCCTTGTTATCCACAGATATAAATCGCAATTTCGCTAAAATAATGTATACTTCCGAGAGAATTTGGTGCCTCGAGACATGTATTTTACATATTTTCTATACTTTTCATATAAATTTGGTTCAGAAAAATCTAATTCTCAAATACAAGGAAGTTTTGCTTTTTCTTTTTGGAATTACACAACGCTTACAAATATATATTTTTTATATAATCTAACTTCCCTATAAGGAAACCTGTTGAAAGTACAATATAAGCACATAAATGCTTAAAAACTTACATACAACATAAATGCTTGTTCTCAGTCTATCTGGAATTGATTTCAATGTTTTCATGTTTGCAGACTACCAAAACGCTGTTCAGTGGGTCAACTACTCGACGCTTGGGAAATGAGCGTGCGACAAGCGTGTGCTCCTAGCCCTACAGCATACACGCCAGTACCAGCTCTAGGACTGTAAATAATACCTATTAAAGTGAAAACTAAACAAGTGAATAATTAACCTTCGGAAAATATATTGTTCAGTTGTCTGCTGAAGAAAAATAAATAAAAGGGAATTGAAAAACAAAATGAAATCAGAAAGGAGTTGTGGTGATATTGGGGTCTTGACAAGAATAAGGATGTACTGTTTGATGAATTATTAATATATATATATATTTTTACAAAATTAATAATTTATAGTGATTAACTCTGCTTTTACCATTTTTATTTTAAAATTTATTTGATTTTAAATATATTATTAAATATTGATTTTGAGAACCGACAACAGTCCCTGCCTACTTATAAGATAATTATTGTAATAAAATATTTTCAACAATATCACCATATACTGAGGATAGATTATAAGAAATGGTAATAGTGTTACAAAGACAATAAGTGTTTTCGTGACCTCAAAAAGTGTTTAAGTGACCAATGGATTCTAATATTATATTGGTAAGTTAATTTTTTTAGCATATCTAATTTCACGTAGTTAGTTTGAGTAAACCGATTTATTGATATATAATGAACAGCTTTTAAATCATTTATCAATTTGTGGTGTTTGGTGTGGAAATAATGATATTTAAGGCACTCATGTATCAATAAATTACTAACTGCCAAGCATAGTTAGTCATTTCTGAGTATAAATTTCAGAATTTTATACATGAAACTCATACGGTCTTATTATAAAATGAAGACTAAAATTTATATTTGGATTAAACTATTGGCTGCTCAAAGCAAATTGACAATGGCAGAAAAGGAAATGTCAAATGGAGACGTTTTGTTTTTAATTATGTAATGGTTTAAATCTGTTTAGTTAGTAAGTTAGTCCTTGTTTTATTATAAGGCTGATAAGGTTATCTTTATAATTAAGTTTCAAAACAATATGTCAACTAAATGTATGAATGAAATTTTAGAATGGGTTGCTAATTGAAACTGACATCACCAATTATTTTGTAGTCAAATATCTGTTGGTCAACAATTGACCGTTTTATTTAGTTTGTTTTTTTTTTAACCTTGGACAATAAAAAAACTGAAAATGTTATCTCAATACTAGTTAATATGATGTGTTGTACATTATACACACATATAGTGATAAGAAACAATGCGATTGAACTATGTCAACCTTCAATTTTCTTATTTTTATAATTTCTTAATGCTGTATTACATGTAGTTACAAAATGTCTATATTTGAATATACAGAATTTCTGATTTAAATATTTGAATTTTACAGGCAATAAATTAAGGCTTCTAAAATAAATACTTTTTGGCATCTTGGTGACTGTACTTCTAATAAGGGATCCTCTTACTAATAATTTTATAATGTATGATATATACATCTATATATCTTATTTTGAGGTGTGATATTTGACTGTGATAATTTTTTAAATTCAATTAGGGTGGGTGCGCCAGTATCAAAACAGGAACCTGCACTAAGTACACCATTTTAAATTTCTACACCAAATATTTTTTCATGCATTTTTTTTACATTTGCATTGCCATTCTTCTATCAACCATGTGATCATAACTAAAAGCGATATACATGCAATCAAGAACCAGCAGGCCTACTCCCTGAAAAAAGTGACCAACTCCAATATTTCAAAATCAATCATCATATTTTCTATCAATGGTTCTCAATTTTAAAATATATATATCGGCAATCTCCACTGAACTTTATTTTGACACTTGATCTTGTAATGATATTTTTTCACTCCAATAACAAAAAATTACAATATCCACTATTTTAGTTATTGAAAATAGTTTTGAAGATGTGATCATCCATACTCGTTTCAAAATATTGTTTATGTGGTGCACTCACCCTATATTATTAGTCCGAACTAGTACTCATATAGGAAATTAAAGATTATAAAAAAAAAATTGCAATAAATGAAATTATTAATTTAATGATGGGTTATAATTAATACACACAAAAACCTTAATATGCTGGATGATTCTTATTACATTAAATGATGGTTGATTTTACTTTGCTTTTTGTTATTTAAAATATGTGTTATACTATGGTATTCGATGCTGTTTTAAAATGTACTTTTAAATATTTATATTAATTTCTATAAGCCCGAAAAAATCTGCAAAAATGTTGTCCGTGTGTGAATTTGTGGTTCATAATCATGACGTCATGGTAAATAAAACAGACTCCTAGAGTTTAGACATAATCTAATAAATTATAAGATGCCAATTAGATTCGAGCAGTGCTATCTAATGATCTTGCTTAAAGTGAAAAGATGTAAACGAAGTAAGAATTTAAGCTATTTTATTTTATTCTTTTTGGGGAGCTTATAATAGAAGTAGAAATCTTTCTGCCGATATGTTTATTTCAAAGTTAATTTTATTTTTTGTCGAATTTAATGTTACATCACTTGGTACTGAGTGATGTATACCCTTAGTGCTTCCGTATACTGAAGATCAAACTCTTAAGTATTAAGTAATAAAATTCTTTCATATTTTCGTCAGAAGCTTGCAAATGTTTATTATATGTACTTTTTCTGACAGTCTAGAATACCTTACTGTACCATTTTTTTCTATTCACAAGAGTTATATTTGCTAATTGGGAACAATTGTCATAAATAATTAATGGTTATAACATAATCAAGAAATTATATCGAAAGAGGTCCCTTTTATACGATTTTTTATGATATTAAAATAAATATATTTTGTATAGATGGAGCAATAATTGTGAATAATTTTAGTAGAAAATGTAATTGATATAATAAATTTGTGTTTTATTTACTTCTCTATTATAATTATAAACTTCAAAAGTAATTGTAATTACTGTTTAGTATGAATAATGGTAACTGGCAGCTTACTTACTGGTGCTCTAGAGCAGGGGTGTGCAACCTGTGGCTGTTTCAATGTAAAGTTCTCGTTTATATATACAAATATATACATATATACAAATATATACATATATACTGCCAAAACCCTTCAAATTGTGTAATCACTTAAATCAATATCATTATACCTAGTTTATACTATAATACGATTAAGATATAATGACCGTGACTTGGAGATATTCAAAGTTGTTTAATTTAAATAACATGTGAAATATATCGGGTTGGCACAAAAGTAATGAGACACTTGGTTTAAGTTTTTACTTTTTTATTATTATTACAATAAAAAAAGTTTAGTCAATAATGTAATTACCTTTAGTATCTAAGACTTCTTGCCAACGATCCGGCAAAGTTTGGATGCCTTTTGCCCAGAATTCTGATGGCTGTGCCTCGAAAAAGTTGTTCAACTCCGCCTCTACGTCAGAGAAATCATTAAATTGTTTACCCCGCAAATGCTGTTTCAGGGCTCTAAACAAATGATAGTCTGATGGGGCGAGGTCTGGGGAATAAGGTGGGTGGGGTATCGTCTCCCAGCCCAAGTTCTCCAACTGCCGGCGAACCACAGATGCGACGTGAGGGCGAGCGTTATCGTGCAGTAAAACTACATTGACTCGTTCTCGTCGTTTTTTCTTGATAGCGGCAGATAATTTGGTAAGCTGGGTTGAATATTTGTCAGCGTTTATAGTTTCATTGTGTAATAGCTCATAAAACAGTATGCCTTGCGCATCCCAGAAACAGCAAAGCAGAATTTTTCGGCGGTTCTTTTGACTCGGCTTCGGTTGAGTTGGTGGCGTTTCTTCTCGAGGCAGCCAAAAAGCACGACGTGTATCGTTCTCGTAATAAACCCATGATTCATCTCCAGTAACCAGATCTGACAAAAACTCTTTACGTCGGGGGTCGCAGCAAAAGTGACTGACAGATAGCGACACGGACTGCACGACTGGCGTCTGTAAGGATGTGCGGTACCCACCGAGCCAAAACTTTTCGATAACCAAGCTCATGCAGATGGTGTTCCACGGCGTGGTGACTGCATTTAAGTGCTTCCGCTAATTCACGAGTGGTAGCATCCGGATTCAACTGCAGTTCGCGGCGCAAATCGTCATCATTCACTGCGGGTGGTCGCCCTGAGCGTGGCTGATTTTCAAGGCTCCTGTCTCCTGATTTAAAACGGTCAAACCATCGGGACACCGTCGCATGGCTTGTACTTCCAGCGCCTAATGCATTGTTGATATTGTCAGCCGCAGCCCGCGCACTGTGGCCTAACAAGTACTCGTATAAGTATAGTGTTCGAACTTGTCGCTCGTCCATTTTTCTTCAAAGTGACTAAACAAATCGCGAGCGCGGCTTTATATACCCTACACCAGAAGTACCTAGAATGTTCTACAACATTCTAGAATATTATCGAAAAAATTTATTTTAAAAAGGAAATGTTATAGATTTTTCTAGTGTGTCTCATTACTTTTGTGCCAACCCAATAATATTGAATTAAAATCTTTCCATAGCTCTTTATGAACTGAAATTTTGTAGTGATGTTTTTGTCTTTTGTTTTTATAGGTTGCCGATCCCTGCTCTATACACTTGGTTTAGGTTGCTTTTGAGCTAATCTCAACGATTTCATTTTTGTTTTGTGTGTATCCTTGAAAAAATGATCAAAACTACTATCAATAAAAAAAAAAATCTAAGAAAATATATAGCTCATTTCTCTAGTCATGAATATGTACTAAGGCTGCCTATTTCGAGTAATCGCACTTATCGTAACGACGGCAAAGTAGTGACGACTTGTCTTTTTTAATAATATTTTACTGGCTTGGATACAAACTCCTTTGAGCTAAAACTGTGTATGCACCGTCTTTTTGACTTGATCAGTTTTTGAAGCTTTTTAATGGAAGATTTTATATATTTGAATAGCTATTATGAAGAATTCAGTTTTATCAACTAGTTTTCTAATCAATGTTTAAAAATAAATATGACCAACAGTATCGTCAACGTCCAAAGCATACAAAACATTTTTTTACAAATAAAACTGCATATGAGGGTAGTGTTGTAATATAATTTGATATTAATAGTACAATTTAGAGTCACAATGAGAACTGGTAGAGCGCAGTGTTGGGTCTCGAGGTGGTGGTGGTGGCAGCGGGGTTAGTGCACTGTCCGCGGCGGGCGGTGGCGCCGCAGCAGGACCAGTGCCGCGCGCCCGGCCATCCCGCGTGACCGTGCCCGCAACCTGGACCGATCATCGTCATCTTCAGACCTGTTACGTCCTTACTGCAGGGGCTCAAGCCTTCTTATGGGTGGTTAAGGAGAATGGGGATTGACCCTCTACGCTGGCCCATTATGGATTGGATGCTATCAACGTTCTGCAAATGCAGCTGGGACCAACGGCTGAATGTGCCTTCTGAAGCACGATATGCTCGAGATAATAACTTTTGTTAACTGATCCTTTGAGCTGCCCTTGCGAAAGCTGCTAACGACAAAGATCGCGGACTGCGGCGCTTATCCACTACGCTACTTGCCACATGCTTATACAGATATTTGGTGTCAAGATCCGCGGATATAAGTGTCGGTCACGCCCACTGCTAGGAGATGTCTGTCGTAGCAGTGGGCGAGTTACTTTTCGCGGGTAACACAATATAAAATATTCTAATAGTACATTACAATATTAGTGCGTTATGATGGTTATAACATGCGAGGCGGAATTTCGTAATTGAGCCGAGCATGTTATAACCAATACGCATGTATATCGTAAACGTTTTTTAACACATTTGCGAGGAAACAGCAAAAAAACATAAAATAAACTCATTCTGTGTAGGTACACTGTTGCTTTCCCGCCATTTTAACAGCGCGCTAGCGCTGCCTACTGACTGGCGCCGCGCGGCGATTAGTTCGGAATTTGAATAGCAACAGCGCGCGAAATGGCAAATAATACTGTTATGGAATTTGTATGGACTATAACTTAACTAATTGCTTTGGTAACACACGCGTTTTTTATGACCCGCTTTACATATTTAAAACCGGTGGAATTACATCAGCTTTACGAGCAAAGGAGTTAAAAATAGAATTTATAAGTCTTTTAATTCTACCTAATCAAACGATCCCTAATTACCAGGTGCCTGTTTCTGATAGCACCAGCTTCTTTGATTTTGAAATGAATTCTTCACTCATTAAGTACCCTTATTGAGCGGGGATCAACGGTGTAAACTTTCCTATCAAAGCACTGATAAACTCCAGATAGGTAATAAATTGGGCACCCATCACTGGTCCTAGCGAAAGTTGCGTAATCTCGGAGGCGCAGCTCGAACTCTAACCACAGCGCTATTGAGTTTCTCTACCTTTTTTATATCAAAATTCTCAAACTACTAATAATATTATACCTGCGTATCCTCCGGGCATAGTAGCTCCGCAGCCGCACGGCGCGTCTCGTTTGCCGCCGGACGAACAAAACGCGCAGCAGTGGAACTGCCCAGTGTGCGCCGCCCCTACACGCACCGCCATCGGAAACGGACTGCCCTACAGTTTTTTTTTTTTCTCTTTATTTTGACACATAACAGTCATTACATTATAATACTTAAATTAATTACAATATTTAATAGACAATGTGTGTCCACTATTTCTCAGATATACAGAACATACATTATTAAGTAAGCTCTATTTGTGTAGGAACTGTTTCTTTTTTGGAAAAATTTATAAACGTCAAGCGTTCTGTTTTAGGATTCCGTAGGTACTTCGCCATTTGTCTGTCTGTCTGTCACAAGGTTGTATATCACGAACTGTGAAATTTAGGTATTTGAAATTTCCACAGATAATATATTTCTGTTGCCGCTTCAACACAAAACAATCGATAGCGAGACGAACTGCAAGAAGTAGGACCCCATATCAAACCTAAAGGTTCCTACAGTGGTGACCCCAGCGGAACATCGGCAAACTTCAGCACTACAGTGCAGCCATCACTCTTCATCAACAGGCTCTCACCCTTCATCATCGACCTCTCATCCCTCATCAGCACAGCCACTTCAGTAACAAGCTAGCCAACACCAAGGTCCATCACAGCAGCACCACTCGACGGCATCATCCCGACCTGGTCTTCGCAGTCCACAACCGGACCTCAGTTCACACACAACTCACCGGCGTAGCAGCCCTGCACATCAGCGCTGCACGCGTAGGTATTTGCTCGTTTTTTTTACTAAGAAGGCCTCTTGCGTTAGACTGAATCCGGGCCTTACTTTGATAGGTTTATTATGTAGCGTGACGGCGAGCAGGTACGCGCCGGGCGCGCGCGGCGTCACCCGCAGCGTGTACGTGCCGTCGCCCGCGTCGTGCACGCGCGCGCCCCGCGGCGGCTGGCAGCTGTCGCGCCGCCGGTAGTACGCGCCCACCTGGCAACCCCCACACGCACTTTATAATATGGTTCGGCTATGGAATAATTTTATAGGTATGTAGCACTGATGCTCCTACCTTATTAATCAAACAAAAGAAACTCGTGAGAATAATCTATACTTATAATAAATCTGTAGAGGTCAATTCTGTACATAAAATATATTTCAGGGGGTAATTAGGGATCGATACTGATGCCAAAAATGCAATCAGTAAAATTTTTGTCTGTCTGTCTGTCTGTCTGTCTGTATAACCGTGTTAGAAACAAAAACTAGACGGATTTTAACGAAACTTGGTACAATTATTTTTCATACTCCTGAGCTGGTTATAGTATACTTTTCATCACGCTACAATCAATAGGAGCAGAGCAGTGAAGGGAAATGTTGGGAAAACGGGAGACGAGCGGTTGGCGCACCTAACGAGGCTGCAACTCTCTAGCCAAAAGAGCCGTTAAGACTGGTACATTCGCACACTACGGTTTATCTATACTAATATTATAAAGCTGAAGAGTTTGTTTCTTTGTTTGTTTGAACGCGCTAATCTCAGGAACTACTGGTTCGAATTGTAAAATTATTTTGTGTTGAATAGACAATTTATCGAGGAAGGCTATAGGCTATATAATATCATGCTGCAACTATTAGGACCGAAGAAATAATGGAAAATGAGGACGAAGTCGCTGGCGGCCACTAGTATTTAATATAAATGAAACAGAATCATGCAAGCCTTACTTTATAAAATATAAAATCCTAACTCTACCTTGTTTATATATACTTACTTGAATTATGCAGGTTTGTTCGAAAATAACCAAATTTCTATATCCAAGCGAGATAATACCATAATTAAACCTCTTAGACCCAGTAATAAATTAATGCTACCACCTTCTAAAATGAAACGTCATTCTTCAAGCCCATTAATCATGTCAATAAAAATTTATAACAAGTTGCCCAATATATATAAAGATGACAAAAATTTATTTATAATTTAAAACAATTACTCATTAATAAAAGCTTTTATAATATATCGGAATATTTAAAAGACAAAAATATATAAAACGCAAATTTTAATAAATATGACACATTTTATAGAGAAGTAATTAATATGAATGAATGGATGATTAACAACGATTTGTAATAATACAAAATATAAGAATATAATATATTGATGTTTAAATTATAACATTAGCGAAATTGAAAAATTTTAATTACGTATTGTTTATTTTTTATAAATTACAATAATAAAAACTAATGCTCCTCCTTCCTATTATTGTTGTGCCCGACAAGGTCCATAGTGAGACTAATTTAATTATGTAACATTATTTTAAATTATCTATGGAAACAATAAACTTATTGAGTATTGAGTATAAAGTACTGTACGTTATTTCAGACGATTGTACTCTATACTCATGGGAACAATAAAGTACACGAAATTCTTCATTTCGCATGATTTAATTTGTTTGCGATTTTGAAGCTTAGTAGTATGTGTTTTTTCGTTAAACAAAATTGATAAATAAAAAATATATATTTAGAAATTTAATAATAAAGAAATATATATAATACTTTATTTTGATTCTATGTACTTTTTTTCTGTATCTATAATAATAACTAATGCACTTTAAATGGAAAAAAATGGTGGCAACCCTACTTAACGCCGTTAGTGCACCAACGCAATCGGTTACAAATGCGACACGATGCGGATGACAACAGGGTTGAGAAACAAAATTCGTGATGTTCAAATAATCATTGGATAGGTCGGCTGGCAACCCTGAAATCTGTTAAACGACCTTTTTCGCAGTTGACTGCGAAACCGTACTGGCAAGGAGGCAGCTATTTCTTCGATCTTATTATAGAGCGAGACAATGCACATGTGAAACATTGCTATACAACTGATAAGGTTTCGCGGGCGCATGTAATTGCGTCGGTGTATTAACGACGGAAGGGCCCACGTTAGAGCCGGCCCGTGCGTATAGGCAAATTAGGCAACTGCCTAGGGCGCTTGTATTTGGGGTTGGCATAGCGTGGCAAACAGATTGCTTGCTACAAATATTTGAAACCTTAAAAATGTGGACTTTAATTTTGTTCTTTGTTTTTCTGACCAGCAGATCCAAGGGGTATCTGTCGCCGTTCACTCTTTAAGAGGCGTCTTTTATTTTGTTGTGATTTTTGTAGGCGTCGTTCCAGTGTTTTGCCTAGGACGCCGAGTTTCATTGAGACGGCGCCGGCGCTGGGGCGCGTATCCTAATTGACAATATTTGCAACACGCATTCTCTCAATTCTAAGTCAAACGTCATAAGGTTACATTAAAAAAGTCTAAATTATCCTAAGCACAAGCTCAATAAATAATATTATACAGTGGTAAAATATTCTACAATTTTTAAATTTTCTACACAATTTTCTTATTTCTTTAATTCATAAGAATCTTCTGACATAACAAACACTACAAAAAAAAATAATTAGTGAAATCGGTCCAGATGTTCGCGTGTGATGGCGTGACCAAGAGAAATTGATATTAATTTTTATATATAAAAATTATATTTCTTGCTACAATTATGTATTTTGCTTGTGCCGCGCATTTCGATATCTTCAGACCCTATTTTACAGCCTTTTAAGTTTGAACCACACTATTGATCACGTTTGAACCTATTATTGCATGTTTGGAAACTATTATTTCTAAGTAGTTTAGTTAAGTGCTGATTTGATAAGTTATAGTCTTCGTCAGTAGCGTAATGGATGAGAGCTCGTGAATGTTGTGGCTACTAAGCAACTTCTTCAAGGGTCGGTCAGGAATGGGTGACCAAAAAGTTATCACGTCGAGCTACTCCGTGCTTGGAAGGCACGTTAAGCTGTTAGTTCCGGTTGTATTTATAGTCTTTAAAACCCTCCAATCCACGTGGAGGGTCATGGCACATCCTCCTTAACCATCCATAAAGCAGCCCTGAGCCCCTGCAGTGGGAATGAACAACGGGCTGTTGATGAGTCATGTTAATTCTAGTATTTTTTTTTATTTGTTTTATGCACAATTACTTAAAATTATCAACCGATTCGGGCTCTTCCTAGAATAGAGATGACCAACTTTCATCATATGAATAAAACCCATGTCCGCGTCTTCTAAGTTCGGAAATAATAAAACTTACCTGTTCACCACCACACCATATTCGTTCATCGTTATCATCCCGAAGCTCCAGTATTGCTTCATGGGAGCAGTCCACCCGAAGATCTTGTAAGCCTGAATACAGAGCTTATTTACTACCTACGTCTTGTTTCAAAGTTAATTACTCTACGGTATACTTTTATGTTCAGAATCCATCACAATGTATATAGCGTGGTGAGAATGAAATTCGCATATACGTTCGCATATTCTACTTGCATGGTCTCACTGATATACTCATCCAACTCTAATTTCTGTATATTCCTCGCTACTGGAGATCGCATCTGATCTCCCATAATAGGACATGCTTCTGTTTGGGTTATTATTTTGTTACCAAGAACTTTTTCCAACATTTCATTTATATTTGATAAACACAACAACGCAACATTATCCTAACAATTACAAATAAACATGTCATGTCCTGCTGGAGTCTATCGTTGGAGACGAGGAATTTCCTCAGGGTGTGCTACAAAACAAGATCTCCATTTATTCGCTACTGCGGGTTACCTTTTAGCGTTTATCGAAACGCGTGTCAGTTTTGTAGATGGACGGGGAAATTACTAGATATCATAGTTTCACAGATTAGGTTCTTATTGTTTAGACGTAGCTGTCGTTCGAGTGTAAAGTGGGGAATTCACTAGATGGGCATGCCCGCGGGTAAATCTGCAGACATGCCGGCCAGATCTCGTTTAGTATAGAGCGAGAATGACTGGCTAGTGTGGGACCGTCGTCACGAAAATGACTGGCTAGTGTGGGACCGTCGTCACGAAAATGACTGGCTAGTATGGGACCGTTGCACTCCCTTCACAGACCTATAGAACGAGGTGTGGCAGGTATGTCTGCAGACGCGGGCAAATCGAATAAAAATAGTTTATTCAGTCTAGGCTTATAGATAGCACTTGTGAAAGTCGAAAACTACGCCAACGGTTCGCAAAACTACGGCGAAGTACCGAGAAGAACCGGCAAGAAACTCAGCAAGGGCTGCTTTATTCTCCCTTAGAGGGAAGTCTTATTGGTAAGTGACTACATCACACTAAGAAGTGACTTTCCGTTCCGCTAGTGAATTCCCCCGCTAAAGATATGTAATATAGGGCGAGTGACCGTCAGTGTGGAGCAGGCAGTGGTCCGGGTGCGCGGCGCGCGTGAGCAGGCGGCCCACCAGGCGCGGGTCGTGGGGCGCGGGCGCGGCGGGGGCGAAGCGCAGCTCGCAGCGGGGCGCCCCCCCCGCGCGCGCCTCGCACACCCGCTGCAGCCGCGCCGCCACCGCGCCGTACAGCGACAGCAACTCGTCCTCGCGCGCCGACGATAGCACCTGGCCGCGCACAACTGACATATCAGACGCAGGATTCGGCAGAATCGAAGACGCCGGCCGCTTGATCGATGATTTCCTAGATATACGGTCAGTTGCACAAACATTAAGATTTAATGATGCCTTACGCCTTTAAGCTCTAATGAGCGTTAAATTTGTATGGGTAAAGTCACTTTAAACTAATGGAAAATTTAATGGACGTTTGTGCAACTGGCTGTTACTCTCATCGCCGACTTTTGGGGCTCAGGCTTTCCCTAACGGTGGAATCTAATATGGAGAACGGTTCAGGTCCAGAGCGTATATATATGGGTGTTAACATACGTTAACGGAGCCGGCACCGACGCCTCGAAGTGTCTTCCGAAGCACGAAGGAACTTGAGGTAGTAAATTTTTGATTGGTTCTAGATCGATCCTTCCGAAGGTATCTTAACTTTCGCATCCCAAACCGAATGTGCTACCTCGAATGACATCGAGTTTCGTATCTATAGTAGTTTAGATAATTACCGCGAAGTACTATCGGTGTCTGGGGTACTAGGATCAGAAACCTATAGCAGTCGCCTGCCTGGTAACGAATTATAACATTCGCTCGGGAAAAATACACTTGGGGAAGAACAGGTAGCCTACGCATGTTCGGTTAAGTGTTTATACCTCCTCGGCGAACTTGACCGCATGCTGGGCGTCTTTCGCGTTGTCCTCCAGCTGCCTGGTGCGGTCATCGACCTGGCGGCGGTACTGGTCGCGCGCACGTGTGGCGGCGGCACACAGCGCGCGCACGTGCGCCTCCACCGCGCGCCTGTACTGCTCCGCCCACGCCTGCACCTCGCCCTCCACAACAGCCGCGCGGGACTTCGGAAATAATAATCCGTTCATGTAAATTCTTCAACATTCACAGGTCACGTCATTTAAATTACACAAGGAAGTAGGCTCACCGCAATGACTTATAGGTACTCGTACTTTAATCAAATATAAAGAAGTCAGAATTGAACTCACATCAGCTTCAAATGCTTGTGAGTTGATGATCCTGATGGCCCTCTCCACGTTTTCCGGCACGTGCCTGGCACGCTCGCATGCGTCGGTCAGCATGCGGGCACGTTCACTCGCTGCACGTGACGCGTTCGCCAGCGCGTGACCCGAATGGGACACAATGCAACAGTCTCGACAGATCACCTGCCGACGTGATAACATCATCGCCTGTTAATTTCCCCGCTGCTAGTAGCAGGATTTCCCTACGGATGGAATTTAATTAACGCATACCCAGTGCGGATTGGTGGGTACCGACGTATAAGTTCACATAATGACCAAAATAAGGACAGACGATGGCGTATTATGCGAAAACAACGTCAATAAATATTTATATTAAGCACGGTATATAAGTGGAACCAAAACGTCGACTGTGCATAATAATAGCACATGTTTGAGTCTCTCAGATTACTAGAAATGTGAGGCTTTATTTATTGAAGAATTTGCTTAAATATATAGCACAGAGCAGAGAATTTTCAGCAGAAGAAAAAGTTCTAACAGCCGACCGACGAGAGTATCTCATGGAATTTCAGAACTGGCGACCGAACCCTAATGTGAGTAAAACTGAAGTGTCTTCTTTTCACTTGATTAATCAGTTAGCTCATTACCAACCAGTAGTGTATCTCAGGGAAGAAGCTTTGAAATATAATCTCCTTCCTAATACTTAGGAGTTACACTGAGTAGATTATTAACCTACAGCGAATATCTCGGCAAACTCTCCATGTAAATTGGAATCAGAAACATCTTGCCTAAACTCTGGTATGACCTGGGATGCTTCTGCAGATTCCTTACGCTCTACTATTATTACGTTTGAATACTCCACTGCTGAATATTGCGCTCCGGTTTTGGTTAACCAGCGTACATATGTAGGGTGGGCACTAGGCTGCATGACTCCATGCGGTGTATATCAAAAACAATCAAGTCTACACCTCTACACTGCTTACCCATTTTGGCACACAGCCCCTACACACCTTCGCAGTTAGAAAGCATTAAAACCACCACGTTGAATTTTGCCATCCACCGATGGTCAGGTTCAAATCCCGTCACCCCGTTGCATCAAGGCCCAGAGTCTCTCTCACTTTGATATTGATTTTTGCGGAATTTTTGCAGACCCAACGGCCAAACTTAAGGGCTTCAGTCTTCTTTGTAAGCTTTGGTGCCAGTTGAACAGGCTTAGATCGGGACATGGTCGATGTAACTCCTTTTGGCATAAGTAGGGATGGCGATTTTCTAATTTGTATGATTGATGTGAAGGTTGAAACATCTATAACCTTACTCAAGATGCAGCTAATTGTCTAAGAAAACTGAAAAAACGCTTATGTAATCGGATGCCATACTGGCTGTCAAATTGGAGATATGCGAGTATATTTGGAGGAGAAATAAGGGCTATATAGCTGTGATGCCACAAGAAACTAGACCATATAAACGTTATAAATCCTTAAAGATTGTCACCTGTTGGCAGGTGGCGCAATAGACTGATAACTCCGCACGCGGGTGCTGACTGCAGTGTCGCACCGGCAGAGGGTCCAGCGGCCTCAGAGAGTGACGCGCCGTGGCCTTTTGTCGGCCGTGGTCCTCGCTGCAGGACGAACAAACGCTTACCAGGCACTGGTCGCATTTACTCTCTGCCTGCAAAAACATCAATCACATAGGTCACAAGGCACATTGGACGCCAAAGTTATGAATCAATCCCAGTGATTTATTGACGATTTGTTTAGAATTCATAAAGGTTTAGGTTCCTCCCTTCTGCCTAACCCCGACAACCTACTGGGTACGTACAACATTACGTTTTTGGTTTAGCTATATAATTTTTACCTGTATCTGTAGTCGTTTAAATCTCAACGCATAACGCAATCTATACATTTATACGAGTAAAAGATGATATTCTGACATACTTGATTGATAAACAACGCACAGCGTGTTTATCAATCAAGTATGTACTTGAAATTTGGAAGGTACATTCCTCTTATTACATAGAGGTGTACTAAGAACGGATTTTTGGTATTTCCACCCCGAAGTGGGTAAAAAATGGTGAAAATGTTTATATGAAACTTCTTTGTTTTTGTAAATTAGGTATAGAGTAGTTAAGATCCTGGGAAGGTAATAGGTTTTGTTTTATTCTGAAAACCTATGGCTTATAGTATTCCTACGTATTGTAACTAAACTGCGTGCAAGAATTTTGCGTAGATTTCAATTTTGTTTAAGTTTAACCACAAGTAAACCACATATTTGTGTTTTTCTTTCCATCTGTTTTTCAAATAATTTTCCTGTTCTGTCTTAATTTATCTATGAGTATATTTTCAAATAACTTTTCATAATTTTTAATAATTTTGTGTATACCAGTTGTTAATATAATATGTACGATTATTTCATATTAAAAAATGTAATTACATGTACCGCTGTTGTTGTTGTAATAAATAAATTTATTTTATCAATAAGCGGTTATTTTTCTAACAATAAAATAAATAATTGTGTTTTGTATAGTGATCCTTGACAGGGGCTTTGTACAACAGTACAGTAAAAGGACATTGTAATAGTTACTAAGCTGATTGACTTTTAGCCGTGCAAATGAATGGCGCTATTATCTCGCTAGTTTGTTATTTGACCTAATTAAGTATAAGGAGCCTGAATACCTATTTACGAAGCTCAAGTATATGCAGCCACGTGACGGTTGTAATATGAGGTCGAGGCGATTCCTGTTATCTACACAGCAACACAAAACCGTAGCATTTACTGGTAGTTTCCGACACCAAGCCACCAAATGTTGGAACAACATCCCACCCCCACTTAGACTTTTGTGTAAGGGATCTTTCATGAAGAAACTGAAGGAAGAGTATCTACAGAAGCAAAAATTAGGCCTAGTAAATGTTTATTGAGAATTTCTATTTAGTATTGAGTGTAATAATATTTATCTATTATTGTTTATATTGATTACATTAAATTATTTATATAATACTTTGGAATTACACTGTACTCTCACTCCACATTCACTTTGATTTTTCGCTAGCGACCAAACGGCGACTAGGGTACAGCTGAAAATCAGTGTCTGTTTCATATATGGAACATCCAACACTGAGCTGTATACCTCTTGAGCTACTGCTTCACACTCTAGTTCGGTGATATAAATCGTTGTCTTTTGTAATTTTAATGTTTCTATACACCAACAAAGTATTTTATAACAACTTATAATGTAGTGATAGTAGTGGTTCAATAAAGAATTTATCTATCTATCTATCTATCATACGGCCAGCCATCTCATTGGACGGATACTTTACCCAGTTGGCTACGACCAATAGAATATAAATTAACCTCAATGTATTTTCATTAGTTTACACTAAGTCTCCTCAATACAATCTAAAAAAATTGCGTGTTTAAAAGTCGATGAAGCAATATTGTGATTAATATTGTTTTTAGTCTATTTATAGTTGGGTAACCGTCTGGTATCTCTTATTATATGACGTAATGAGCGACAAGGAGGATCGCTTAATTATTATATATTATACTAATATTTATACATGTGAAAACAAGTCTGTATATGTCTGTTACCTTCTCACGCCTAAACCACTAAACCCAGATTGACTTGATATAGCACATAAGTTACTCTTCAATGTGATAAAAGAGTTGAAAATTAAAGTTTGTATGTAATTCGTTGTCTAAAATAAAATCATGAAACTTTATATTCAGGTATTTTACACGACATAATGAATAAAAATTAGTTTTGGTGTTTTTGAAAATCTGCCCAAAGCAACGATAAATTTTCAAAAAGAAGATTAATTTTTGTAAAAAAATTACAATAGGCAAAAAACTTATTTTATTGAATTTCTAAAATATCTATACCCAGTAACTAAATTAATATCTTTTGTTTATACTCAGACGCTGTTAATAACTCATGACACGGTTAATTTGCGTTCAAAAGATTTCTTACGAACGAAACATAATCAACATTCATGAAGTTCCAAATGAAATATCAAAGGAGGCGAGAAAAAATTCACCCCGAAAGTGCTATTTAAGAACACAAGTAAAATCACACTTTATGAATTTAACATAAAGTTAAATGTGTAACAAACAAACGGACCGTAACGAAACGAATGGGAATTTGGTGAAATCGTTCGCGTTTAGCTGTGCGCATGAGTTGACGAGTCGGCGCGCACGTGCTGCTACTGGTATTCTTAAAATAATTATACGAACATTTGTGTACGGCATAACTGCATATAACCATAACAAACTTCGACGGTTAGGTAATCAGTTAGTACCAATTTTTCGCTAGCGGCTCCACCCGATGCTCGATGAATAGACAGAACATTTATCTCTAGGGAACTGGTTCGTGTGATAAAATTAGCATAAACGATAATTCTGTCTTATAATTATCCGTAAGTATATCAATAATCATCGATATTCAAAAGTCAAAGAGTAGGGCACAAACAACTATATTCACAAACTTTCGCTTATATAATATTATAAGGATTGTTTATGGATGGAAAAATAGCTAGAAGTTTTGGCACTCTAATTTAAATCCCTATAAATTCTTTTCAGGTTTTTTCATTTCATTTGGTTTTTTTTATAGAAAAATTTGTAAGTTCCAAATATCTACATCGACCATTATATTAAGTGATAAATTAGCATTGTCTAGCATTGCAATTAGCATTGCATTGTAAGATGGAACTAAAACACAACGATTCAGCAGAATTATTTACCTTTCGGATAAAGAGGTAAAATAAAATCCTTCAAATACAAATTTACAGAAAAACAGATGAAACAAACACCGCTAAAAATCAATTGTAATTTTTATAACAGGTCCCGAAACGTTTTAAAAATGAGAAACAAACATTGAAAATAGCGTGTATTTTAAAACCTTTTAAACACAGTTTCGTTTAATGAGTAGTGCTCGTGAAAATATAAGTTACCAATAACCAATTATATCTGATGTTGGTTTCTTTGTTTTTTGTCCTTCATATTTTACGTCATGGCTTTATAACTTTGAGCAATCGAGAACCAACCTTATTGTCACAGTTACATAGATCACAAAGTACATTGGCGCTGTCATCTCTGCCAGCAGCCACCATCTTCCGCAGAAGTATGTAGTTGAGGGGGAGGGCTGCTATACCTCCGATAGGGAGAGGAGTTTCATGATCGCATGTTGGGCACGATAGGAACTGAACACTTTTGCCTGACACCTGTAACATATGAAGATATGTTGCTATATAAATTCCATCCAGCAGTTAGGTAACCTTCGTTTGTCTGTCATAGGATGGATGCTTTAAAATGTATATCGAAATTATAAGTTAACCCATTCATTACTTCTCTAAAAGCCACAACATACCTCCATGCTGTCCTACATATGAGTTAACCCGCCCATAGGCGGATCTTTAACCACCGATTGGCGTTTTCAGCATAAGGCTTTAGATTTCGAAATAAGTCTTTTTTATGTATTCAACACGTAATTTTTATTATAAAACGATCATGTGAGTAATCTTTCTTTTAAATGTGTGATTGTTCTTTCTAATCGATTCCATCATTAGTGAAGTCTTGTGCCTAAGCAGAGGGTACATTAATAGGCTGACGATGTTCATAATTATCATCTGGTTTGGTTTGTTTAAACTATATTTTTATAACTACCTCCACATTTTACCGGACATTTTCACCTCCTTTTTTATTCCCAGTTCAAGATTTTCCATATCTCATTCGACCCTTTAAATTGCCCACCTATTTCTTCTACGGTTTTAAACTACTACCCGAACTTTTGCTTTATTGGGTGGCGTTTTATAAAGAAGTATAAATGTGTAGCTACTCACCCTTCTAGAGAAAATGCTGTATTTTCTATGGCCGCGATCCCAGCTGACATCAGAGCCGGAATGGCGTAAGTCACTCTCGTAGCCTGAGCCAGCTGAGCCGGCACATGATGCTGACCTTAGCTCGCTACCTTCTCCACGAATTGACCCTGGAATTGGATTAGAAATTAATTAGTGATAACCAAGGATATTAGAGAATGGTGTCAATCCTGTTGCACAAACTACCTAAAGTAAACTAATTTTATTTTGGGTTTGTTCTATAGCAGTGGTTTCATGACATTCAAATTTTATTGGTATTTTTGTAGTGGAACTAAACTGGATCGACTCTAGAGAGTAGAATCAAATATTTTATTTTAAAAGCCACTGTTTGTGAAGCCAGTTTTTTTTTATTGTATTATATTGTCATGTTTTTTCGCCAACCCTGACACCGCCGGCCGGAGCAAGTGCCTCCACTTGCTCCACCGCCGGGCCGTACCTAGGCCCGGCGTAAAAACGCTGATGACAATGATAAGGCTAACCTAGCCTTATCATTGTCATCAGCGTTTTTACGTCCCCACTTCAGGGGCTCAGACCTTCCTTACGAACCGTTAAGAAGGATGGGCTATTACCCTCCACGCTGGCCCAATACGTGTTGGAAGGTATTAACGACTGCAAATGTAACCGAAACCAACGGCGCACGGAGTAGCTAGAGATAAAAATTTTTGGTCACCCATCCTGTGACCGACCATTGCGAAAGTTTTGTTCGTTCGTTTTATGTTGTGATTCTTACACCAAAAGATTTATCTGAGTTTTTGTGAAGGTTGATAATATATACTCGTATTAACAAATATTAACCTTCAAAGAGTTTTATTCAGAATATAAACGTTTTTGAAGTCAGTTATTTTAACAATATTCATACCAATAAATTTCTGACTTACGCATATCCAATATCGACAATTTTACAAATTAGTAGTAGCCATTTGGCAAGTCATTAATATAGTGCTTGAGATATTTTTAGCGGGAGCGGAAGAAATACGTTCCCTTAGTCATGTATCGGATGTAATGAAAATAGTCGTAATGAGTCGGCCTTGCACATAATGAATCATAAATTCTTTTTCAAGAAGTTTTTGTATGAGATCGTAAAATAATTTCCGTTCATTTGGAGTCCTACAAACATCAAAGGTGTTTTTACTATCATCGGTACTCTTCTTGTGGTCATACCACGAAATAATGAAAAATGTATCGAGTTCTTTTAAATAAAATAAAAAGTATTTTTCTTTAAATATGATTATATCTATTTAATTTCCTTTGTCATAAATAAAATTTATTAAAGACGGCGCTATTGATTTTTCATGAAAAATACATAAACCATTCAAAAATATATCTTAATGTCACTAGGTCGTTATCCCGCTTTCGGGGAGTCTTCGCGAGCGATGTCAATTTATATCGCGGTGCGGGGTACGGGCAATTTCCGTGACTCGCTTTCATTGGTCGGTTATTGGGGCCCAGAGATCACCCAAACTCCGCTTGCTTACTCCGTCGGCCATTATAACTGAGCCATTATGTATTACACAATTCTCTCGCAACCCGTATGCGGGTAACCCTTATAGATTGGGAAAATCCTCTTGAGATGAAATTTACAAACGATTATTCATTTTCATTTCCGAAATACAGTTCTCTGAAATGGTAAAATAAATAATGGCGCGCAATAACCCGTCAGAGGCGCCTGTTTCTTGTTATTATGTAGACTAATGAATCACACAGGTTTATATTCGAACCGTTTAAATTGTGTGTCGAAATTGCATATATTAGTATGAGCGTACAGTTGGTTTGTTGAGTTACAGTTACATATACAGAAAAATAAACGAACTTTGATTAACAATGTCAGATGGAGGCATGATAGACAGACAATTATGCTTTGCGCGCTACTTCGTCTTTGTGAAATTAGGAATCTTGTTTCTCAAAGCTTTCATTAAATTGTGTCCATCCTTTTTTAATAATTATAATCCAATAAGTTGTCATTAGTAATTCTAATGAGTATAAACTTCTACCACTCTTTAGCTATATTGTTTTGTGTAACTATTTATGTCCTTCCCAGCCCTGCGATTCCATAAAAATCTAAACCCAAATTCGAATTCACACTATTTAGCTTAGAAATTCTATTGCTAATTCGGGTTTGGATTTTTACAAAATAGCAGGGCAGGTCTCATGCTAAATATCTCAATTAAATTCATGTATATCCGTTTAGTAGTTTAATCGTGCATGACATGAAACAGATAGAGTTCTTCGGAATTATATCAATAAGTATTATGCATTATAAAAGTCGGAGCAAATCGGACTGAAGATAGCGTCACACTGAAGTACGCATCGGATGATCCGTCAAGTGTACAATATTGATTATTCTGCAAATCCTACATTATTATAAACCTTTATTTATTTAACATAAATATAAGACACACGAAACAAAAAAAAAGGAACAGAAGAAAGAATAATGTTCAATGCCACACAAAAACTATCCAATGGATTTTAATGAAATTTGGTATAAGGATAATTCTAAGCCTGAATTAACATATAGATGACCATTTTATCCCACAGAACTGTTCCCTAGGGTTAAATATACTGACAGACAAAAATTCGATGCATTTTCCGACAGATAGTATGCACCGACCCTAATAATTCACTATGAGAATTAAAGAGTTATTGCGTGATGCCAGTTTATATGCGAAACCAACAGTCATCGACTTTACGAAACATTTTATCGTCCATTACAAAGAATCTATTATGAAAGCGCACCACATTAGTTTGAAACCATCCTCGACTGACCCACGGTTATAGAATAGGGAGTTACAATATTGTCTTTTGATTTCATGTTTGATAAAGCTCAAAGTGAATTGGTTTCGTTCCTAGTGTTAATAAAACAAAGTTATGTGTTTGCTTTGCTACTGGGGAGTGGCTGCTGTGCATCTGGTCAATCTGTTAAAGAGTCATTAAAACTTTAAGAGTTTAATACTCTATTAAGAGGGGATCCAAATAAAATTTCACAAAATTTGGTTTTGTACAAGAAATTACATCCAAACAAGTGTAATTGATAATGATTAAATCAAGAAATTAATTTATTTACTAAATTTTCTCAATAGAAAAAAAATCAATTAACAATTCGCTTACTAGAAACGAAATAGTGGGTTGCAGGTACCTCAATGGTTAGAGAAGTCGCACGGTTCGAGTACCTAGGGCTGATGGTTTTTTTAAACATTTTTACAAAATACAAAGTTACTTTTAATTAAAAAAAAAATAGTTAATTTATTCTCGAAATTATTTACAAATATATGAAACACTATAGGGGAAGTCTGGAGACTTGAACCTTTTTTTACTTGAATTATCATATCTTTTTATAGATTTGTTGTAGAGACTAGATTATAACTAGATTATATTTAATTCATATGCTTGTTTTTGCATCATTACTTTTTCAATATTTTAATACTGTAAATCGCTAAGACGATTTGAAGTAAAAATAGGAAATGGATCAACTTTCCCATTATGGGGGACATATGATCAAAAGTCTGAGGAAACTCATTATCAGGGATTTTAGTAGTTTCTCTTTCTTTTAGAGTCTATTGCGTAGTTTTGCTTTCATGTATTAATTATTTGGAATTCATACTTATCGTTATTCTCAAAAATTATAAAAACTGTTGTTAATGTTATTTGCTTACTGTTCACTAGTTTTATTATTATTTATAATATTAAATTGAGTGCAAGTTAGTATTATGACAGAAAAATCATCACTACAGACGGTATAATTAACCACTGATGTCTTCAACAAGAACAGTGGTGCAACTCTCCCGCATACATCACTTCGGCATAAAATTTTCATTGCAGAAAAGTTATTCAATGTAAAAATATATATATATACATATATATATTAAAATATATACATATTCTTCAGACTAGAATAATCAGCAAACACGATGAAAATAATACACAATACTTACGTCGATAACTACGGCCGTAATCTCAAAACTACTAATTATTTAAAATTTATTTTGTAATGACCAAAACACTTTTCGCAACTTAAAAACTAAACAAATCAGGCATTTTGTACAGTAGTGACACATATTATTGGTCTTCCGAACATGAGCTACGATTATATCAATGTTTCATTAGCGTGCGATTACGTTGAATTTTGAGAAGTGGTTCAACTCTCCCATATGGGCAAGTCTCCGGACTCCCCCTATAGAAATGAGAACTTTCACAATAATATAAATGTTCTGCGATTAGTTACCTAAAAATATTTTCCCAATACTATATGTATCTATCTGTCTCAATGACGGGCGATTTCATTTCGTTTTGACACAGTTTCTGTGTTCTGTGGTTTTGTTTTAAAGAGCAGCCTTAAAGCTATAGGTAGGTATCTCATTGAAAGACCAAGGTAGCGAACGCCAGCAGCGGTTGCGTGGCTTCCTTGTCCATTAGGACAAATTAAAATATCTGGACTTCCCTTGTCCATTAGGACAAATAAAAATATCTGGACAAATAGTAGGGGTTATTTAACATAGTCGGGATAAAAAAAATATAATTTTCTACAGCCCGGTAAGAAAATATTGATGAGCAAAAAACCCGGATTAATTACGGAAATATTTCGTAGAACGATCGATATATTTCATGATTATTATGTTTTTATTTATATTTAAAACGTCTCCTCTGTCAAGATGTATCATTTTTTCTTGGGATTCTGGACATCTTCCGAATAGTCGGGCCAATCCAGACGTAATCCTACTATCTTATATATATACATACATATACATATGTATATGGATATATCAATTTGAAATGTGACCTTTAAATGTTAAGAATAAACGGCCTATCTTGTTAGAGATCAAAAGGTAAGCGAAGCCAAGCAAGGCCGATAGGCTTCCGTATGATAATCCTATAAAAGTAAAATAGGTGCTTAGACTACGATCAAACAGACAGGTTTTTTTTTCTATTTATCTATTTTCGCTTTGGAAACTATATACTACTACCTAACATTGGAGACACCAATGCGTTTCACTAAATTTCTTAACAAATCTTTTATAGTTTAAGCTGCCCGTCTCTGGAATGCATTGCCCGAAAATATAAGACGTGCGCAAACGGTAGATACTTTCAAAAATCTAGTAAAGGAGAACTATCTGTCATTATGACCTTTTACATTATATACCTATATATATTTTATAGGTATAGTATGTCTGGTAATTACCTCTGTATGTTTATATCATGTACATTTAAGACACCATAGACTACCTAATTTTGATTTAAATTAAAATTTTCCAAACAGTAACGGTTGCCTGGAAGAAATTGCTTCTTAGCGATAAGGCCGTCGATTGTACTATTTGTTCTATATTATTATTACTTATTTGATTTATTGGTGTTTTCTTATTATATTCTATTCCATTAACAAACGTCTACGAGTAAAACAGGGATGACGAATAATTTTTGTTTGGTAGATTGTTGAAAAATATTAAACACGTAATTTTTTATTTGTTTCGTAATTATTAAAATTACGGTGATGCATTGAGTTAAAATGTCACATCATCATCATCATCAAACCCTTTTACGTCCCCACTGCAGGGGCTCAGGCCTTCCTTATGGATGGTTAAGGAGGATTGGCCATGACCCTCCACGCTGGCCCAATGCGGATTGGAGGGTGTTAACGATTGCAAATGCAGCCGGGACCAACGGATTAATGTGCCTTCCGAAGCACAGAGTAGGTCGAGATAATATTTTTTTGGTCACCCATCACACATCCGCAAGGGTCGGCCTTACGAATGTTGCTTAACGACAACGATCGGGAGCCGCGGCGCTTATCCACTACGCCACCGAGCTACTCTAAAAGTAAAATAAAATATCACATGACGTCACGCTTTTGTACATTTTCTACAAAACTGCAGGCCGATTCTGCTAGTGTTTACGTAATAATCACATCTGAATAGAAACTGAACTACTTGCATTTTACCATTGTACTATTTACCTGAAGTTTAATGTCTCTTCAACTTTAATGTCTGTTATCTAGGCTATTTTTTGTAAATTGAAGTCAAAAAATATGTATCAAAAATTTTCTATTAATTAAAAAATATTGTTTTTTACCCAGTCGTCATCCCTATTAATTGATGGACCTACTTATTAACTTTTCTTGTATATAATCATTAAAAAATATATATTATATATATTTATTTGCAAAATATTTGCATAATTTGTTTCTTTGCAAATATCTTCATAAAACTTTTTCAAAAAAATGGCAATATCGCACCACGGGAAATATCGAACATTCAAACTCAAGAGAATGTGTATACATAGTCTTTACTTTTTTATAGATAAATCCTTAAACAAACATAGAACAAACAACATTGTGTGTGTATCGGACGCGAAATATTATTTTAATGAGGGGTGAAGATTTATTAAACTACAAGCGCTTTTGCCGCAACTTCGTCAAAATAAATTAAAGCCCATGTTACCCGCGTATAATGAAGCTTCAGCAAACCGGTGAAAGAATTTCCATGATAGGATCAGTATTTCTGAAGATTACCCCTTACAAACAAAATTAAAAACTTTACATCTTTATAATATAACTAGAGATTTTCTAAATATAAGTTATAATTATATCAATTTACAGTTACAATAATTTTATAATGTATATACTTCTTAAATCTTTTAGAACTCACTTCGCTCGATTTCACTCCATTCCTCTGTCTCTCCTTCATGATGCAGTCCCTGCAAGCATCCGGTACAGAAACTATGCAAGCAGGCCAACAGCCGTGGTTCCACAAGCTCCTTCCGACACAATCCACACTCCCATTCCTTCACTTGTCCATCATCATAGGCAGACGTCCTCGGCGCCACATTCAAGTTCTGACTGATCGGACGCTGCGCTCTCGGACCCCGCAACGGGCTGTTCCCAGCACTTATCGAAGACTGTTCAAAAGATTTCCTCTTATCCTGTTTCTTTCTCGTGAAGCTTCCGAAAATATAAAGAATACGGTCCACTTCCATTGCTCTCAAACTCTCGACATTATAAAGAACTTACTGTATTAGACCATAGATATAGACTATCTATTTGCGCGGGAATTTTTATGTTCTTAATTTTAAAATCGCGCAGTAATGAAAACTTTTTGTTTTGTGACCCGTACCTTAGTAGCCCGAAAGTTAAGATCGAGTAATGTATTTAAATAACGTGCTGCCATATGGACGCACTGCGACCGACTGAATAAAAACTCGTGTAAACATAACAACTAACATCAGGAGATGCTGGCTATCAATAAACATTTGTGATTGATCTTTGAAAACATTGATTGGTGTAAAATTTTGTGGGTGCATAATGCAAATAAAGAATTTATAATTAAGAGTGAATTTTTATTAGCTTCCTACAACCTAAACTGTGCATAGTAATAATATTTATCTTGTTAATTAACGTAATGTACATAAATGATGTGCTAGGATTATTAAATTTTTCAATGAGAGATTTATAACCCAGATGTATAAATGTAAATCGCGTGTTTAGTTTCACATTTTCTATAGGTATATGTATATTCGAAGGATAAGATAAGATAAGGTGATGCATTAAAGTGTCTGATCTACTTTGCCCTTGTTAATATCTTATTTCCTTGGAAGGGGATGGAAGTTCGTAATCATTAAAACTGCATCTTCACAGCAGATAAGAATATGGGTCGTAAAACATATATTTAAAAAATTTACATTCAATTAATCAATACTTAACTGACGGATGGTCTGTCGCGTAACATCTGTCAAAGTGACGTAAATTTAAACCTTCCAATCTCGACGGATTGTCGGTCGCGCATTAAGAGGGCGCGTATATCCTAAATCACTTCTTTCATTTTGTTTTGTGCAAAGAAATGTTCAAATACTTATGCTTTAATTCAAAATGAGATAACTAAATTGTCTGAAACGGTATTTACGACCATTCTTCCCCGAAGCAAAGATATTTTCAAAGAAACCAAGTTCTGTTTTTAATTTTTCAAGTGAAAATTAAGTTGAATGAAAATTGAGTGGCTTTCACATTTTATTAGTAACTAGGTAACTACATTTAGGTAGGCGTTTTATAAAAATAGTACAATTTTGGAACTGAGATCGATATTTATTAAATACAAAGAAATATATATTCAAATTAAACGAAGAAAGACGTGTATTTTCACAATATTTTCAAGTGAAAAACATTAAGGCCTCTATTGAGACGGAATGTACTAACTGTTTCATTTTACTTAAGTACCTACTTTGTTTTTAAACCTCAGTAAAAATAACAGTTGCACGTGCGAAATGTATAAATTACCGGATGGCGAGCCGTAAACACTCATTTCGCTCGAATATTTATGAGGTAGGTATAGTATTACACAAATATAATTTAATACAAAGAATTACTTCCAGCATATTACAATGAGATTTTACAGGTTTCCTTCAATATTTATTTTTCTTTATATTTATGTTTGTTTCAAATGGATATGCGTATACCAAACTTCTCGGTTTGGCACAGTAGCAATTTACCTATTTTAATTTGGAATGAGGAGATTTATAAGAGAACCTACACTGCTAGAAGGATTGTTTAGCTAAAGTGGCAGTGCGCGGGACACATAGCTAAAAAACCAATCGCTCTAGAGCAGAAAGACGCTAGAATACCGTCAATGCTCAGTGGGTAGGCCCCACCATCACCACGGTCTGACAAAGGTTGCGGGAAACCGCTGGATGCGAGCAGCACAGGACCGATCGACGTGGAGATTTATGGGGGAGGCCTATGCTTAACAGTGGGTTACTGCTGACGGTGATGATGATAAATTTGTTCCTAGGGCAAGCGAAAAACAACAGATATACATCGAAAGAAAATTAAAAGTATCGCTATACAAAGACCTCTATCGTTTTCACGTAGTAATACTGCGGTTTTTATTCATGACGATATGAATTTAAGAAGCAACACTTTACGTTGCTGTCCGTTTTTTCGCCTGCCCTGCCTGTGCAGCAGGAGCTATGGATGACATTTTTTTTCAACAGCAACAACCACCATCATTATCTACACGAAATATTTTCATAAATTATTTGAATTCACCATATAAAGGACATCACAGACGTGTAAATTTCATGGAAAATATTATATATAATATTTTTCAATTATTTATGTGCTCTAACGAAGTGTGAAACAGAACGCACACTCGCGACCTAATTTTCGCGGCAATTTTAATGTCATCGAGCTTGACGATTTGGCGCGCGCCCGCGTTCTATGCCGTCCATTCGGAAACTGAGATTAGCATCAAGGATTCACCTTGAAACAATATCTAAAACTGTTTCCTATGGATTGCATAATGCTTTTATGAAAAAGTAAATGTATGCTATTGTTCTATGCGCTCGCATTGCAACTCAACTTCGTCGATGTTCCACGATAATAGCAATGACATCGAATAGTTATTAATTGTTTGTAACAGTTTACTAAATTAACTGACTCTTTTGCAGCTTTGGTTGATGTGCTTGGTTCCTTTTGCTTTTTGATACAAATTAATTTAAAGAAAAATAATCATTAAAACTAATTGTAGGCATTGGTTACAATTGTACTATGGAGGTAGGCAGGTATGGGAGAGCAGTGCGGCTCATAATGTTGGAATAGTATATAAATGACCCCCTCGCGCAACAATATTTCATTTTTAAGTGATTTTTAAATTTTTTATATATTTTTTTATGCTAAATAACCCCGAAATCAGATGAGTGTTCTAATTTCTTTAGTTTTTACTGCTCGCTTACAAATTATTATTAAAGAAAGTTTTTATTTTTCAGAGTCTATTTAACGTTTTCATTGAACATTATCTCTGAAGAGAAAATCTAGTTCTTAACATTGTTTGATATTATTTTTATTCTATTTCAATAAAGGTGAAATAGATATCTAAGGATTTATCATAAATTTTTGCTATACGTAAAGTAATAAGAGTAATAACATTAATAAAATATTATACAAATAATATATTGAAACAAAACGAAGTTCTGAGACTTCGTACAATTAACATTTTATTATTTTTCTACCTCACCCATTTGATATTTAATTTTGTCTGCTAAAAATTAAATATAATCGGTACATTATCCGAATAATAGTTATTTTAATTTCATTTCGTGATTTTATTTCCATCTCAGGTTCGATTCCCAGGTTATGGTATAAATAATATTTGATAACCTTGAAATTTAGATGATTTTAAATGAAAGAGTGCTTTAATTTTACTGAAACTAAGGTTCGATTCCCGTGTATTTTAATACAATAGTATTTCTATCCCTTTTAACTTACAGATTATTATCATAACATCTTTTATTTTAACTTCATTCCAAATGATTTTTAATATCATTTGAAATACGAATTTTTATCGAGTAGATTTTATAGAAGCTATAGCAACTGCAGCTATTTTAATTGTTCCAGGCCACAGGTAGCCGGCCTTATTGAACTTCTAATTAAGGGTTGTATTTATGTTAACAGGGTTCTTCCACCGGACCCCGCCTGACCTGTGTAGTCTTCGTGGATCACCAGTGCTGCTGACCGGAGCTGACGTCGGGTCTACACTCTTGCCAGCTTCTGCCCGGCCCGTGATACTCTGACCTCGCGAACTCGACATTAAATACTTTTCAATTTTATAGCTAAGCCCTCTTAATTCAAGATACAAGAACCATAACGAGCGAATCTGTACCTACCCCCTGAGAAATAAAATAAAGTTTATTAAAACTTTTTACCTGAAGCCTGGGGGGTGCTTTTCAATTCCCATACATAAACCAACGCTTCCGTGGCGCCCAACGTGGGGCACGAAACCACGACCCTGAAATTAAGAGTGTCATGCTCTACCGACTGAGCTAGTCGGTCTCTACCACGTGAAGTGCTGTTCTGTAATAAAAAAATAGCATCAAACTCTAATCCGAGTAAGGCATAGATAAAGGTTTAATCAAGTAAAACTTACCGCAACAGAGATTTTATTTTTTTCATCTTCTAACGTGCACAAAAATAGTACATTAAACGATTAATTAATGCTGAAAATCAAGTTTATAAAACGATTTTAAAAGTCAGAGTTAGTTATAAATAATCTATATAATAAATCTGTAGAGAGGTCAATTCTGTACATGAAATACATTTCCAAAATAACTATCAGGCTGTGATTAGGGATCGATACTGATGCCAAAAATGCATTCAGTAAATTTTTTGTCTGTCTGTCTATCTGTCTGTATAACCGTTATAGAAACAAAAACTACTCGACGGATTTTAACGAAACTTGGTACAATTATTTTTCATACTCCTGAGCTGGTTATAGTATACTTTTCATCACGCTACAATCAATAGTGTTGGGAACACGGGAAAAGTTACTCCATTTTTTAAGCTTCCGTCGCGTGTACAACCTTAATGGTTAAAGCCACCTAGAAATCATGTATGACGGAAATGTTCTCCTTAAAATTATAAAAAAATATCCCACGACAGCATATGTCTATCTTTTATGGTTGACTCACAATAACACGTGTAACTCCCGATAGCTTAGCAGTTCGAAGCTTTCTGATTGTATTTGTCTATTGTCTACTCTTACGTTTATAACACTCTCCCTAATTAAAAAAGTTATATCACGCCGAAACTACTGAACGGATTTTGATGAAATTTGGTATACAGATAGGGTATTAGCTGACTTAGATAATAGGATACTTTTTATCCCACTTAACATTTCCCTAGGGACCACGCGGGCGAAGCCGCTGTCGAAAGCTAGTAACTAAATAAATAAAACAATTGTATCTTTAGTGACACTTTCACAAATTTCAACTCCTCAGTGTGTTGTAAATATACAGAGAGCCACATGTTAGATATAGAACATGTAGGCGGGCCAGGTTAAAAAACCGGTCATGTGCATGTCGGACTCGCGCACGAAGGGTTCCGTGCTATTATCCATTAAAACAAGATTCTACCTGTTGTCGCTATCAATATGTAAAAACAAGCGAAAAAGTCACGTAATTTCCTGACGGTGCTAAATAACACAAAGATCTTGCAGATGCTAGTATTTTTAACCTAACCTGACTGTATTGTGAATATAATTTAACTGTCTGAGTATCTACCTACATAATGCTAATATATTTACCCAATTTAGTTATTTTATTTCTTCTTCTTCTTCTTCTTCACCAGCCCTTTTACGTCCCCACTGCAGGGGCTCAGGCCTTCCTTATGGATGGTTAAGGAGGATGGGCCATGACCCTCCACGCTGGCCCAATGCGGATTGGAGGGTATTAACGACTGCAAATGCAGCCGGGACCAACGGCTTAACGTGCCTTCCGAAGCACGGAGTAGCTCGAGATAATAATTTTTTTGGTCACCCATCCCGTGACCGACCCTTGCGAAAGTTGCTTAACGACTACGATCGCGGGCCGCGGTGCTTATCCACTACGCCACCGAGCTACCCATTAAGTTATTTTATTTAGTTATTTATATATAGGACACCAACAATGCATGAATTGATACATATTTTACTACTTATAAAAGATTGTGTATTAAATGTACATTTATATTCCGGATGTTGGAGGCCTGGTGACCTGCAAAACGGGTTTACACTCAAGTGCAGGCACCAGTCTCCACGATACATTCTGATGTCCCTGATACATTCTTTACATTTTTTGTATTGTGGAGAAAAATAAAGAAATATTATTATTGTTTCGCAGTACACTATCAATTAATTTTCGGTCTTATTATTGGCATGGTGTATGCATCAGACCGATAATTTTATTGATTTTTTAGGTGACACGACATTGGTATTGAATACTGGCGTAATTACAGGGTGGCAAGTCGGCAAAATGCCACGGAGCCCCAGCTGGAAGGGGCCCCCGGTGCGAAGAGACTCCTTACTCTTGACATTTATTATTACACGGTTAGTAAAAACATAGAATGTCAGACGAATTTGCCACGGGCCGCAAACGGTATAGTTACGCCACTGGTATTGAAGTAATTTTGATCACAGAGTATAAATTATACAAAATTAATAAAATAAATACAAATAAAGTTAATATAAATTAGTCATCACGATTAAAAACAATTAAATGAAATCTAAATTCAAAATCAAAGTAAAAATCAAATTTAAAATAAAGATCAACATCAAAATGAAAATATATTAAAATTGATTTGGACTTAAATGTCATAATAACAATTAGCTATAATAATAAACCATGCAGAATTATATTTAAATGTATATATAATACAATAAACAGAAAGTAAAAAACAAATTACAATTACAATATTGCTGCTGACTGGTATACCTTTATTTTATCACGAAAATTTCGATATTTGTCGTGTAATATGTCCACTCCGATACACACACTATAAATGCGATTATAGTTGTTACACATCCGTGAAATCGGAACATCAGAACCCAAATTAGTTCGTGATACGGGAACCCGAAGATTTTTAGGGTTTTGTATTCAAATGGTAAAACGGAAACCCCATTATTAAGACTTCGTTGTCTCTCTGTCACCAGGCTGTATCTCAACACCGTGAAAGTTACAGTTAAAATTTTCTCAGCTAATGTATTTCTGTTGCCACTTCAACAACAAGTACTAAAAACCAGAATAAAATAAATATTTAAAGGGGTTCCCATACATCAAACGTGATTTTTTTCTTTTTCGCTACGGAACCCTTTCTGCGCGGGTTCGATACACACTTGACCGGTTTTTAAAGTCGTCAGGATAAGCTCTTCCTCGTGGATTTTCTTTCGCATTTTTCTGCATTTCATTTGTTTTATCTTAATATGCTTATTATTATAGCTATTGTTCTTTGAGGTGACATTTAGAAATTAAAAAAAGGTAATAGATCAACGCACAAGTGACCCATTTGATATAATAAACTACATACCTATAAATCATAACTAAATCTGCATAATAGAAATGGGAATTGACCACAAAATAGTTTTGGCGCATTTGAAAAAAGATACCTCACGAACGTACTGAAAGAAAACGAATGAACCGTGTACTCGTTTGTGATTCTTTATCACGGCAATTATTAGAATCCGAACCATTTTTGAAGAAGATGAAAAGTGGATTACGTAGGACAAGAACTTGCGAAAAAGGTCGTGGTTAAAGATCGGTTAGCCTTCACAGACTGTGATAGGTTAACTCGCAACAGGGTGATTGTGTGTATGGTTTTTATTAGAAGGGCGTTAATCATTATGAGCTGTTACTGTCAAGCAGGACCTATAGTGCAAACTACTGATAAGATTAAAGCTATTGTTCTTTGAGGTAACATTTAGAAATTAAAATAAGGTTGTAAATCAACACACAAGTGACCCAGCTGATATAATAAACTACATGCGTATAAAACATAACTAAATCTGCATAATTTAACAACAGATCAAGTGAAACATTTTATACTATTTTATATTATGTTCGAAATATTGTGTTGTTTTAGAAACAATGGCAATCCAGGTCACAATAACATCCAGAACTGTCTACATTATAGACTAGTTACGTAATCATGTCAGCTCGGCTACAGCTGTTTGTTTATAGTTTGTATACACCAGTAAAGTCTACAAATTAAATTAGTCATGTCGACCGTTTCATATTGATTATTTTATACTAACAGCAGTGGGACCGCATTATTTATTTACTCGGCCGGAACTACACATTCGTTTTATGGTGACGAGGGAATCAGCATGTTTTCACAATGCTAATACAATTGGGTAACCAACCACTCACAGCTGAGCCAACGATTTGATCCTCATTGTGTCAAAATCTGTTGTTAATAATAGATGTATCTAGCTATGTTTTAAAATTGGATCGACAAAAAAATATATCCTATTTTTGTGCTCTAGTTATATTATAAAACAAATTACGCACACAAAACGGTAATAGGTACTCCTTTCTTCTTAAGGTCTCTATTTTCAGTTGATCACTTTCCGGTAAACTGATAGAGTTTACATAATGGCATTAAATTCTTCATCTGATCTCGTTATAAAATTAAACAACTACTCATACCTATTTACATTTTCCATCGTTCATACTTATTTAAAAGCAAATAAATTATTGTTATTAAACTTAATCACGTTCTTGGAGAACGCCTAAACCAAAATCACTTACAAATTGAAGTTAAACAAAGAAATAAAATTCTAACAGTAGCAGATTATGGGTGCCCACTAGATCCCTAGTCTGAAGTCTTCTGACGCCGTATAAATGTACGTTTTGTGTAACATAGAATCATTTTTAACAATTAACGCAGATGCTAGTATATTCGTTGTAGGTGACTTGAATCTGAACAGTTCATCTAATAGTATTAAGAGTTACTGTTGTTATTTTTTGAGTTATTGTAATTTAACGGACTATAATGACACAGTTAATGAGCATGGTAGCATACTTGACGTGGTGTTGTCGCGGGAGTGCAATGAATCGCGATCGTGGAAGGTATTTGTGATCTTAGTTGTAGAGAGTTTTGTACCTCCCGATAAGTTGTGTCTTCCCCCCTAGAGATCGCGTTAAAACCGCGTTTCCAAATCATATACCTTGACCGATTGACGTCGAGCAATATTTATTTACCGCTCGATCGGAATTTTAATAATATCAATATCTCTCTCTTTAAGGCTCTAGTCGCTGATGTTTCCTGGGGACAAGTTCTCGGGTCTAATGATGTGACCGTGGCTACCGATGCATTCTACGACATTATGTACCGGATATTCGATGATTCCGTTCCCAAAAAGCGAAGATCCTCTGCGGCATGCGGTAGGTCCTGTTTGGTTCGCGCATATATTATAAAGGACATCAAGCGAAAGGGTCGCTTGCACAGAGCATGGATATCATCAAAGTATGTTGAATCATCTCTTGAAGAGGGTTATCAGGGTGGACATGTCAGTTTATCGACCTTGACGTCACATAATATCAAGTACGGAATTGTTAGGCTGAAGCCAGACAGTTCGTTGGGAACTGAAAATGTAAAAGTGGAGCAAGATCGGCATATCAGTAGTAACATGTAGCTGAAGAACTGTTTTAGCGCATCTGACAAAAGGTGGGTACACAAAAAATTGGATATATGGGTACCTCACGAGCGCACTAAAAGAAACCTAATGACCTGTGTACTCATCTGTGATTCTTTATTATGGCATAATAAAACTGAACCATTTTTGACAAAAACGTGCGAAAAAGGTCGTAGTCAAAAGTCGGCCAGACTTTACAGATTGTGGCGAAGCCCGGGTTAACTCGCAACAGGGGGATTTGTGTATGGTGAGATTAGAAGGGCATTATTCATTATGATGCTGCCAGGTAGGATCATCGATTCTAAACTATATTGCAAACAACTGATGAGATTAAATCAAGAAGTTGCGACCAGAATTAATCAACAGAAGGGGTATAGTTCTGATAACGCTAGACCTCACACATCTTTTGCCACTCAGCAAAAATTAAGAGAGTTTGGCTGGCAGGTGTACTATAGTCCTGACCTTGCACCTTTCGATTTCCACCTGTTTCGGTCTCTTCAGAATTCTTTAGGTAGAGTCAGGTTAACATAACGCGAGGGCTGCCAATACCACTTGTGGCGGTTTTTAGATTAGAAATCCCAAAATTTATATAGCAATGGTATTATGTCCCTACCTACAAAATAGGAAAAGTTATCAAACAATAGTACCTACACACTTTAGTTAAATGTTAAAAAACTATTTTAAAAAATATTTTAAAATTTTCATATAAATTGCAAAGAAACTTTTTCTTCACCCTATTATATAAAGATATCCAAACTTCTTGAATTCGCCAATAGAAACAAAAACTTAATTAATCAGTAATTATTAAATTAAACTTAACATACATATGCCTTTTGAACGTTTTTGATAAATAATGCTAATGTTGCGTATTTGAGATATTGATTAGATTCAAGCTTAGGATTGTAAAATTTATAAAAAAAAAATCGTATGTCAACGTTATCGTTCATTTCATTCAATAGTCATTTTGCCTATGTTTATCCGTAACTAAACCTATTTCTGAACAAAAAAGACGCGTTTTTATTTCACTGGAATAAAGAAGTATTTAAAAAAATTGATTTCTTCATGACAACACCCCCGGTTTTCTCTCATGTATAAAAGTAAATTAATTTTTAAAACTCAATAAACAACTCATATCTTATTTGTAATTTTTCGTATTTGTTTTTGTAGGTTTCGAACTTTGCAATATTCAGTTTTTTAATATTTAAAAGGAACGGAAAAGACTATCTATGGTCCATTCGTTTCCTGTAAAAATCAGTGAGATGCTTTTTTAGTGCTTTATTTTTTTTTCTTAAAATACTTCCTCATTGCATAAGAGTATTGTAAAACGAAACGTTCAGTGCTTGTCTATGAATCTGTCATATTGTCAACTGTCAATGTGACATTAGCGATTTGCTGCGTTATTGGCTAACTTCACGCGTAAAAATTCGAACGAATTTCATAACAAACAAGAGCTATTTTCTATTTTTCTTTAACCAGGTGGGTGTCGACGAACGCGAAGAAAACATTTTTATAGAAAACACAATGAATATTAATTATGCGAGAGTTCATTGATTCTAAAAAAGAGCACTTTGTGTCCCGATAATGTTGAACGTGCACAAAATATGGCTTTTCTCGTGTCTCTGTGTTGTTGTTATTGTTGTTCTATATTTTCAAGCAGAAATTGCACGTTTAGAAGACAAATATAACAAATTAGGTGAGTTCTAAATAAATTAGACAAGACTGTATATTAGCTGTTTTGTCTGTTGTGCCAATGTGATTATAATAATCTTTTTTATTTTACAGAATACAAGTTTGCTCAGATACATTCGGAACCTCGTCAATTTTTCCCAAAAGCAATAGAAAGAGTTGAGGATGACTTAGTAGTGATATATAATAGGGTTCCCAAAACGGGGTCCACTAGTTTCGTAGGTGTTGCCTACGATTTATGTAAGAAAAATCATTTCAAAGTGCTACATATCAATATTACCGCGAACATGCACGTCATGTCGCTCAGTAATCAGTATAAATTTGCTCAGAATGTCACAAGATGGAATGATGTGAAGCCCGCATTATATCATGGGCATATGGCATTTTTGAACTTTGAAAGGTAAATAATATTGATTATAATACTCATTAATATTTGACTTCAGTTCAGGATGGAACTAGTTTGTTTAGCTTTCTTCTATAAGATGCAGATTTTTTGGTTAATTTTTTGTTACTTACTCATTAAACAACATTTAGAATTCAAATGTTTTAGGCAATAGTTTATGTAGAAAGAAATTTAAAAAGTTTTTTTTTAATAGTGGTTGTACACTGTATAAAACATAGTTGCTTCCCTCTGTCTGTGTAGGCTTAGATCTTTACTTTGTGATGAATAAATTTTTCATTAATATACAGACTGGCTCAAAGGGAAGATTTATTTAACAATGGATTATATAGGATCAGAGGGTGAAGCTGCTGAAAGCTAGTGTTATATATGTCAATAAAGAAATTTACTTGTTCTACATCTCATTTATTTTTTACAGACTGGGAACAAATTCAAGGCCTATATTTATAAATTTAATAAGGAAACCACTGGATAGGCTGGTATCTTATTATTATTTCCTACGCAACGGAGATAACTTTAGGCCCCACCTAGTTAGAAAGAAACATGGAGATAAAATGGTAGGTTACAAGGAGGCAGTATAAAAATAAACTTTATTTTTCATTATTAAAAAATGTGATTATTCTTCTAAAGATTATTTTTTACAATAAATAAAATAGGCAAAATACTTTAAAAAGTAACAATTGCATTGTGAACTAATTGTATTTGGTTTTCTGGTATATATCTGGTCTAAAACAGGAAAATATTTCTATATATAATTATGATCAAAATTTATTATTTTAATCATTGCAGACTTTTGACGAATGTGTTGAGAAAAGTCAACCTGATTGTGACCCCAATAATATGTGGTTACAAGTGCCATTTTTCTGTGGTCACTCATCTCAGTGTTGGTAAGTATAAAATTTTAATAGTGTTAATAATGAGGTCACCAAGATAAAACCGCTATAAAATGTCATGTATAGTTATTTTTTTTTGCAATGAAATTAAATAATTTTTTTACAACATTACATACCCAGACCCAATAGAAACAATAATGATCACTATATATGTATATAGTCGCAGCCAAGTGGTATAATCAGCCGACCAATTGGGCAGCTAGCCCTTTAATAAAATTGAATTTGCGCCATTCAATTAAAGGGCTAGTCTCCCAATTGGTCAACTGATTATAACACTTGGCTGCAACATATATATTATAAACGCATATATAATGACTTATAAAAACAAATAAATAAAAATGTAGGTTGAAAAAGATGTTTTCGATTGTTAGGTTTTTGGATGTAGGTAATGACTAGCTGGAATCATGAATGCATTCATGATACCATTGTGCTCTGAATATTAAATATAATTCCATAGACACATTTTTATGTTGTGTTTGGTAGACATATTCATTAAAATAGGTTGTTTTAAGGACAAAAGTTGAGAGATGCTTCATTGTATTTTGACATAGGTTTGTTTGAATAATTTTTATTGTGATTTTGTATATATGAAAAAAAAATCGCATGTATAACTTCAGAACAACTGCATCAAATTGGATGATTCTTTTTTTGTGTTCTTTACTGTCAGGTCAGGACAAGGTTTGTATTTAAGAGAATTTTAAAAATAATCCTCAGTCGCAAATGGAGAAATAAAATATGGCGGTACAAAGTTTGTCGGTTCTGCTAGTATATTATATTACTTTTCTGACTGTCATGGTTTTCATAGTATTTATTTTTATATTCTACAATCAATTCATTGGTCATATTTGTACATTTTCAAACCTTAATATTTACATTTGAGTATAAATTGATTTTCTTGGTAGCTTTATTATCACTGAATGTATATACAGTGCCTTGTAACTCTTGGTCTTCTCTGTCGGAATATACATTTGCGTAAAGGTTCCAGGGTTAACATATAGATAGAGAGAATTATAAGTATACATAATGATATTTTTCAGGAAACCAGGCAGCCACTGGGCATTGCAACAGGCAAAACAGAATTTAGTCAATCACTACCTAGTGGTAGGTGTTACTGAAGAGATGCAAGATTTCATCTCCGTACTAGAAGCAGCGCTACCTCGGTTCTTTAAAGGAGCCACGGAACATTATTTAAACAGTAACAAGTCGCATTTACGACAAACCAGTTCTAAATTAGAACCGAATCAAGATACAATAGATAGGATACAACAGTCGAACGTATGGAAAATGGAAAATGAACTCTATGAGTTTGCATTAGAACACTTTAAGTTTGTGAAGAAAAGGTTACTTTCGAAAGAACCGAACGGTGTAGCTCAAATATATTTCTATGAAAAAATAAGGCCTAAATGAGACTATTTCTAAGGTTATTACTTGTTGTTACTCTTGCTACGTTATCAAGTGATGAATGAATTTAAAAACTTGATTCTAATATAGTTAATGTTTTGTTTTTGTGTACTGAATATGTTGCATTTTATAAAATGGAAGAAACTAATTTATTAAAAATGATTTGCAATATTAATTATGGTAATAAATTACAGTTGACTCGAATAGAATAACGTATGAAATTATTCTGGCCCAATACAATTTGGTAAGTGCAATACCATATTCTTTATACTAGACCATTTTTATACAGATATATGTATATAAGTCAATGTTAGAAATAACTCTAAGTGCATTGCCTTGTATCCAGAAGGAATTTGTTTAGAAGTCACATTTTTTTTAAATCTTTTTGTTTTGACCTTTTGAATGAAAACTTTACTCTTTAAGTAGGTTAATTGATGACAGGACATGTTGAATTTCTAGCTTGTGTTTGCATTAAAGTTCAAAATTAATTGTGGAAATCTTAAAGCATTTGTCAGCCCTCAGTAAGCTTTCTAAACTAGTTGTTAAACCCCAACAGATGCCGTATTAAATGATTGCTTCATACATAATCCCACTATGACTGATCAGCTGACGCATCATCAGACATGTAGGACATCCGTCATAATTAAATGCTCTTAGTTAATTAAAATAGTAACAAATTAGTTAAAGTTGCTGGCCAAAAATATTGCGTACATTACAACTAGAAACTTTTGTGTTAAAAAAACATACTCAACTTCTCAACACTACCACACTCAACTATGTTTTCTGTTTCAACATATTAGTTCTCCATATAACTATATTATATAACTATATTGGTATACCAAATAATATTTTCTTATATTAAGAATATTAGCATAAAACGTGTAGTAGTGATAGCATCTTCCATAAAGTAAAATCGAGCTTTTGAACCTTTAAATGCTATCGGTCTAATCGCATTTGGTCCAATGGTGAAGAAAGATTCATAGTTCATATTAATTTTAATTGCTGGTTTGTTAATATGCAGTTAAATTTGAACAATATATTTTATATTGTTTTTCTAGTAATTTATAATAAATTCAATAAACTTTTGTTGGTTTTTATATAATCAATAATTTTGATGACCTAGGAAAAAATATTTTAATATATAATGTGATTATTTTTTTTTATACTTATGCATAATATTTGATCAACAACCAATCGGACTAAAAGAAAAAGAGTAGATAAAATTCTAATGACAATTAGACCAATATAGACTTAATCTTAAATAAGATCAACCGTATAAAGTTAATGCTAACAACGGCGAATAGGACCAGTTTTACCCAAAGGATGATATAGTATTATTGGAATAATAATTTATAACGAAACAATGTGTGTAACTCTATTACACATAGTATAAAACTTTTAATTAAAAATACTTGTTTTTGTCAGTTTTTAATTAAGTACAGACATTAGGAATGTGAAAAATCAAAGAATGTATTGTAAATATATTATTAAAATATGTCCAATTGTACATAAATGATATCTATGTATTCTTGAGAAGGTAAGAGTAAACATGAGGTAAAGAATATCTAAGCATCAGATAGTTTTTTCATTCTTCATCTTTATACAATGTTCTGTCTTTTTTATTTAGGACCAACTAATCTGGACTCGTCCCACAGTAACTACGCTTCCTGGCGTCTTTAGACGGTGTTTCGATTTTTGAAACATTTTTCTAATCTTAAATTTATTTTCACGCCACATTCATTGCGAGAATAGGCGTCTGTTTTCTTATGATTTATGCCGGTTTTTATGATTTTTGACACCTTCAACAAAACACGATCAATTTCAAGTGTATTGGTCGGGTGAGCACAGTTTCTGTATAAATCCTACCACTTTTGCATGATATACATGTAATATATAATTTTTTTATTTTATATTTCAATTTCAACAGGCGGCAAAATTGAGAGCGACAAAGTCCTCTAGGGGCTGTATTCCTAATTTTCATTCCGTGGATAAAAAACTTATATTTACAATACTTAGTAGCCCCTAAAATGCGTTTTGTAAGTTTCATCTGTTAAAGAATATTTTCATAAAATTGTTCATATGCTGTATAATATACCATAAATAATAAAAACTTATGGCTGAATTGAATGGAACTAATAATAAATGGTGTTATGTAAATGGGCATGTAAATACATCGAGCTTCGTTTGCTTATCAGGCTGTCCTATTGATTTTCAACCTTATGGCCTCGAAAGCGAGTTCGAAATCGAGTTCGAAATCCTTTAAAGATAGAAGTTTTTGCAGTAACCTGTTAAAACTGAAGTGTATATACGATGTAGTCGATTTTAATATTTACATAATGATTATTTGAGCTTCCAATTATCTTTTATTAACCGACCAGTTTTAATAAACACAGGCTTTAAATCAGTTTTAATTTGGTAAGTCAAAAACCAGTGGCATTTTGTAAGTGTTTTTGTAAAATCTATTAAAATCATTTATGTATAAACATATGTAAAGTTGTATAGTTTTACAATTATTTAACATAGATCAATTTTCAATATACATATCTTATTTTTTAATATACTATGGATTCATTATATAACTCCGTGTTACAAATAAAACTTCTGGGTTTATGCATAAGACAGTTAATATTTGAATGTTTTATGTAGAGTTTTAGATTGTAACTGTAAAAGTAAATGTATGGAAAAATATTTAAAAAAAATACCTAAAACAGCAGTTAAAAATATTGTTTCGATGCACTTCTAGTCTGGTCTTTTATATATTTTATATAAGACTAAGAATAATAATAATAATACGTCATTGTTTGAAGCAATAAAAACATCGAATTTTTAGTTTTATTTTGACTTAATTTATGAATTATGTTAATCAGTTATTGATATTAATTGCAATAATGTTTATTTTATTAAATTTATCTGTATATTTGTGTGTTGTCGTTATTAATAATACTTATTACTAATAGATAAAAGACAAGAATCATCTAAATAATGCTCAATAATTTAAATTATTTTTTGTCTGCGTGTTTGAAAGTTAGTTTATTGATAATAATTATTAAAATTTGATAATATAGTTTTAACACTCGTAATAATATTGTGTAATGTATTTAATTTAACTTTTATTGAACTTTTCTCGCACTTTGGGTACAGTATTAGGGTTGGTGCACATTTTACAGAATAGGCAAGCACGTCGGCCGCGGAATGTCATGGTTGCAACCGCCTAACACTCTGGCTATGATTCTAGCCATAGTTATAAGAACAATTTATTGATTTTCACCAATGGCTATGTCAATATTCTTTTAAAATAAAATATTTTTGTTATTTAAATATTCAAACAACCATTTTGTTTATTACTATTAGGTTTCTATATCTAAATTCTTCTTTGTTTAATTTAGTCAAGCTTAATGTTATTCATAAAACTACAACTACATAAACCATATTCATTAACATATGCATTGTTAATATCAATAAAACGATTTTATAGTTGTGGCTAGAGTTACAATTTATGTGACGGAAATTCCGTCGCGTACTAACGTATATGTGTGACACGCTTGAGAGATTTTCCGTCAGATTTGCACCGATTTTTAAATCGACTTTTAATCAATAATATTGTGACATTTTTTGTTTTAATGTTCCGTTTCTATTTATTAGTTAGAACGTTATGGTTTTATGGAACGTTAATGATCTAATATAAATCCATACTTTATACAAAAATATATGAAAATGATAATCGGTGCAAAAATGCTAATTTTAATATTGTGTTTGTTACTAAATCATATTAACGGTTAACATAGCTTATGTTGTGCCTGCTGTATCCGAAAGTTGATGGTATCGGCATACCTACAGTTTATTTACTACATTTTAATATAAACAAGAATTTGTTAGTAAATCTTAAAATATCTGTTGAATAATGAACTGTGTTTTTTTATAAATAAGTTCTATTATAGTTACTACACCGTAGAAAAAAAAATTGTCCATTGGTTAAAAACTTAGGGTTATTAGAATTATTCGTACATCCGGCAGCACGGAGTTGTCTATCGAATCGAGGACTCCGCGGCGTGCAGTCGCACACTCACTATCTTTCTCATTCTAACATATCGAGGTTTTGAGCGACAGAAAAGGATATGGCGACGGAAATATCCTAACCATGTATAACTGTTGACTTTGAAGATAAACTTTAAAAACAAGTGAAATGCATTACGAAGTTTTTCATGTGATTATATTTTTTATATTGATCTGATTAAATGAATTCCTAATTAGGTTAGTAAGGTACATTCAATCATTGGAAGAAATCGGTTAGTGATATGATTTAATAATGAAAATAAATATAAAAATGGATTCACACAACATTAAACAAACATTAGTGATGTTACCACGTGACCATTGGTGTTCTGAATTACGTTCTGTATATTGAAATACGCAATTGCAAGGAAGCCTTACACAAACATAATAATAAAAAAAAGAACAATAATCTCTTTGGTACAGTATAATTTTAATCCAAATTAAAGATAATCCTACTGCAAAACATTTTAATGTTTATTCAGAAACTTCGTTCATATGTCTCTTCAATTTCTGTCTATTAAGTCTTATTAAATTCGCTGTGGTGATCGAATCTTGTTTTTACTTAATCAACATTGTGATATTTTTGAATCCATCCAGCAGACATGGCCCAGTTTATGTTTTAATCGTACCCATAAGTGGAAAACTAACTAACTGACAAAATATGAAATTCGAGATTAAATCGCGAGTTAGGGCGCGGCTCTAACGGTTTATCCGTCAAGTGTCTCACGGAAGTATACGTTGATACACGACGGATCTATCGAATGCCATATCATATAGTGTTCTGCGACCGATAATGCAACGTAACTTAGAGATGTTTTAATAAAAACCTTTTTGATTTATGCGGACATATGCAGTAGCAATTTTTGTATAGGTAAGTATAAAGTTATATCAAACCGGGTGTAAATCACGATTTTTTCAGTTGTTAGTTTTCTTTCCTATGCGGACGATATATTTGTTTTTTTTTTTTTTTTGTTATTTTGAACGTTATTGTGTTTGTAATACATACTAATATTTTAATATTGTAAAATTTTGCACTTTTTTACTTTTGCAATCGGGACCATATTTTACCTCATGGTATATTGGTGCCTATCATTTAGTTATTTGTTTCTATAAGTATACTACTTATTATAATTATCGACATATGAAAACTGTGTATATATCTGATGTTAATATTTGTATGATAAGCATATGAATGACATAATGTGTTTAAATATGTTTTATATTGCCTATCAGTTTCTATATTGAAATATATTAATCATATGATTTAGTTTTGGTTTTTTATTATCTCCCAGTCATAAGTACATGTCCTTTGATTTTGCACAAACGTCCATTAAAGGTTTAATGACTACTTTAGGATCTGATTAATGTTCCAAATTTGAAAATTTGTATCGGTAATTTGTAAGCGCATTCTCTTTAAAGTAATGAGAGTTTTAATAGATGTTTGTGCAACGGGCGTTTAACCCTACAAACCGATCACCGTGGAGATCCAGGGGGCATCTTTTTTTTATTTATTTTTTTATTTTACTTTACAATTTTAAACATAGTTACACTTTTTAAGTTTTTTACAGCATTTATAAACCACGAAGGTTTGTGCCAATGCTGTTTATAAATCTGTACAAATTAATTAGGTTTACAACAATTTACACTTAACACAGACACGGTGTGCCTCCATTTCTCAATTCTATTTCATGCTAGGTTGTTTAAAAAGTATGTTTTAAGCTTTGTTTTAATATTTGCTAATGTAATATTTTTTCTTAATTCTGTGGGTAATTCGTTAATAAACCAGTCTATACTATACCCAGCTGTGGGTGTCGTCCGGCTGATGATGAAAGCTATTTTAATATTTAATATAATTTTGCATTCTTAATACTATACCTATTGTTTTATATATGCGCAATGCTATATTTGGGGCTGGTGGAGTTTTAAGCACTAATCATTGAGTTTATCAGTATAGTATTATGAATGCAAAATTGATGAAATATAATAACTAGAAAAAAAAATCCTGATTGCTTGAATGCATTCGCTAATAGCGTAAAGGTAAGTATTTGGTAAGGTAAGAGAATTGAGCAATTCAAATGCTTTGATTTCTTTAGTTATCCCACCCACAGAACACAGAACCCTCTTTTCTGTGTTCTGTGATCCCACCCATTTAGGTATTGACAAGGCAACTTGACGAACTAAAACAGACGACTCCGAGGCAGCAATGGCTTTAAAAACAAATTTTGTTTCAAAATTTTCTGACTTAAACAATAATTTCGTTTTTACTATTTTTACCTTTTTGGATCGTCGTTATAAAATTTTGAATATAAATTCCTTTTTAGTTTTCAACTTAATATATAAATGGTACTTTTTTAATTTGTGTTTAGATATATTTCATGAAAATCTATTAATAAAAATATACATACATATAACATTTTTCAATAATTTAGTAATCGGATATGTTTTATCTAAATAATTTATTAATATCAGCATTAGCTTTCGCTGATATACAAAAAACCCGCATCATCAATAACCCTGCTGCATATACCGCCGGGATTCATGTGCTTTTCTTAGCACGGAAAAGCTCGATTTGGTCACCTATACAAGCACAGAACCATACGAATGTCTTACTGAATCGTATACCAAATGCACTAACTGCTGCGTCATCGAATAACAAGTATTCTATTAAACGAAAGGTATTATCGTAATTGTAATTAATTAAAGGTAGGTATTACTAGTGTCACAAAAATAAGAATGAATTTCTATGTGTTTTCAAGGTTTCAAATCCGATGTGTGGGTGTGCATAATGACATCAAAAGACATTCGTAGTATTGCTGCTGTTGCGCGATTTAAATTCCTCAAAAACATCGAAATTTCATGTTAGTGATTTGATAATATATCAAATTCGCTTTCTATTATTTCTGATGTAATAAAATATATGCTAAATAATAATAAGAAGTCGACGTTATATTAATAATATATCATATTATAAAGAAGAAAAATTTATTGCTTGTTTAATTGCATTGGATAGGCTCCGAAAGTATTGAACCGATTTATAAAAGTCTTTCATCTACTGGAAGCTACATAATACACGGATATACATAATACGCAAGCTATAATTTATGCAGACGAAGACGCAGGGAAACAGTATGCTAAAAATTGGTTCACAATTCAAGAAGAAATCGATTGACAACTCTACTTTCATAAAAAAATGTACATACTCCTTGAACACAGAAAATCCTCCTTTCGGATTTTGAATAAATTCAAAATACGCAATCTTTTGTTTTTTTAGCTGAAATACATATCATCCCAATATTTAGATATACGGTGAAAAACGTATTTTGTTTTGTTAAAAAAGGAAAATTACTTATTCGATTTCGATAAAATTTATTTGAGACCATGTCGGTTCATTAAACTGTCGAATTAAAATTTTGATAATCGTTCAGAAATTGGCGGAAATATCGGCGAACACACATAAAAAGACACATCGTCGTCCTCGTTTTCGATTTTGAAGCCGGTGAAAAAGTAAGCAAATTAAGAAACTTTATGGAAAATTTATAGAAAAGAAATCTCTACGACGAAGTTGGCTTATAAGTATTTACTTATGAATATTTACTTAACAGAAAAATCTAATTAGCTGCTTTGTTTGACATTAATAGAAACTTTAAAGTCCTTGGGCTATTTAGCTTCAGAATAGAGTAAACAAAATTAATATTTTGTTGTAGTCCGGTGTTGTGTCAAGGTAAGTTACTTTCATTGCGTCATGGATTCGTTTTTGATCATTGTATTTCTCTTTCAATAAGCATTGGCGCGCATTTCTTTTATTAAAAAGTTTTTAATTTGAAGTACATAGCTAACTGTAATCAATATTTTATAAATACAAAGAGTTTTATAAATATATAAGTGTTCATTATATCCTATTAAATATACAGTTATCTACTACTAAAAGCAAAATTCCTGAGTTTGATTTAAAGCCTAAATTAGTTCAGTTCATAATTAAATTCATAAATTAGATTTTTGTAGTAACTTAGTATGCTGCTATACGTAAACAGGCGTCAAAATGGTCTGTTAGCAAATCTACGTCAATACACCTTGAACTGTAAAAATTGCTGTATTTTTTATAAGGTACTGTCGCCTGAGAAGAACCGCTTTCGACCGCTGAAGCGCTAAAAACTATCTGATATAGCTTTCAATTTTACTATACCGTCCTTAAAGATCTGTCAGTGTCGGACTGTTGGAATATATGCTAGTTAGTTTTTTAGCACTCCAGCGGCTGAAAACAGTGGACCTTATTAGGCGATAGTACCTTACAAAAAATCCAATTGAAGAAGAGTTTCACTAAACATAAGAATTTTATATAAATTGACGGGCTCTTTATTAACTCCAGTTTACTATCGTTTAACGTAGAATTAGCTGTAAGTTCAATATTTTAATACCGAATTAATTTAAAAACTATGTATTTTTTATTATTTCCTATATCGATATAAAGATATATGTGAATATTAATTTATGTTAACCGCTTGGTCCTTAACTTTAATATATAATATTATAAAGAAAACGGGGACGTTAAACTTCATTTGGCGCCCAACGTGGTACCTCTGCGTTTCCAAGATCTACGAAATATGTATAATTAAAAGTATAGAGCTAGCTATTAAGTATTGAATAAAATATTTGTAATAAATCACTTCCTTGTATTTTGTCTTGTATTATAGATAAGGTGTTTACTCAGTATTTCTTGGGAAACGAAGTAGGTAGATCTAATTCTTGAGTGTTATTGCCCCATACTAGTTTACAAAAGTATATAAACAGAAATTCGTTTTAATAAGATAATTACACATAACACGATGACCACCTTTCAAAAGCCTCAATCTTCCAAGAAACTATTCGTGTAAGCACAATTCATAGAACTTTTGTCTTTCACGTCGTCTAAACGTATCAATTATAGAAGTGTAACGAATATGAATATATTATAGACGTCCTCCGCTTGCCTGAGTCATTGAAAAATTATTGACCCTAATGACTCGGTTTATATTCTCGAAGAAAGCAAATATTCCATCAGTCACGGCGGGCACATGCAAAGCACCTTGCATTTTGTACGATAATTACCTACTCACGCAGCGTTTTCATTCAAGTGGCTGTAACTTTAAATATTGAATTGATTTTCTGTCTCGGTCCATACGACTGAATGTTATAGAAGAAAAAGAGACCAATAGTAGTGTACCCGGCCACTTAGTGAGGAACTTAATGTGTATATATCAGTTGTGGTTTAGGCGCGAGTGAGAGCGGTTGGCCCGCAATGCCATTAAGATTTAAACCGCTAGCAGAAATGCTATCACGACGGCACAACTTTCGAATAAGCAAAAATAAATTGATCAGTTAAAAATTTGAAATTACGAAGATGAGATAAATAATTTTGAATTGAATAATTTTTGTTTAGTTTGTTTTGAAGTCTGTTTACGAAGGTCGCGTCCTTCAATCGATAAACTATTAATTGTGACAACGTGTGATTGCCTGTGGCCGGTAGACAACGCCGCTGGACGTGCGTTTTCAATAATATAATTTATTTCAATAAGTGCCAACTTAAGAATAGTTTTATTATATTTAGTATAGAGATACGGACAGTGTCATTATTTTGCCGCCGAAGAGTTTTGTGTTAATCTGCATCTTCATGGAATATGGGCATCTGTTTAGACACTGGTGAGTACCTATCTTAAGTCTTACACATATGAGAAGAGACTCTTAAATTTTACCTATTTAGTTTCTACAGTAAAAAAAAATCTTTCAATTACATGAAGCTCAGATACTACCACAAGTTTCTAAATGGAAATTATCAGTTGCTCAGTTAACATACATCATTATACATAATTTAAGTAGTTCGTGTTTAATATGGTTATATAATAACTAAAACAATTTGACTTCAACAGCAGGTGGTTGGAATTGCGAAACTAAACTTTCTAAATTGGCGCCCAACGTGGTGCTGCAAATAGTTTTGGAACATGAATTACTTATCCGAGTACAAATATAAGACATATAAAATACAATAAATTTAAATAACTACCTAATTTTACAAAAAAATATGCATAAATACCTAAATAACAAATTAATAATGTTGAAAAAAAAAATATAATAAATAATAATAATAATTATTGACAAATTAATAATGCCTGAGCCCCTGCAGTGGGGACGTAAAAGGGCTGATGATGATGATGATGATAAATGTTGAAAATATTTTTCCATTACTAATTATAGGGAATGAAATATATATATTTTAACGCCTTTTAGAAAAAAAAATTAGCTGTTCATTAAATCTAATCAGTATGATCTTATTATTGATTATTTAGGTATTTGAGTTAATATTTAAGTTACGATTAATTACAGTTAGAATATAGCACACATAATATTTAGAATATGGTGTCGATGAGTCACAGTTATATTTTGACCGCGTAAACAGCTCATCGACAAACTTCTTCGTCATGGTTCCAATAGCTTCTTCTATTTCTAAAGCTTGACGTACGACAGTGAAGGGTGTAATAAAATCGAAAACTTATTTTCCAGCAGAAAAGAATACCGTGAAACTATCATTAGTCAGAATAGCCTATTTCTTATACCATTTCGTATGTAGCTATTTTAATCTAGGCATAGACAGCGTGTGTATTAGTCTCTTACACGTTTCTGAGATTTAAATAATAGTTTTTGATTTTAACTCCTAAGATCCCAGAGTTTTAGTACACATTTAACGCTGAGCCTAAGGGCTGGTGCATGTCTGACAGAAAATCATCTTCAGCCTATTAATGCCCCTATATATCTTCCCTATGGATAGAAGTGAACCGAATCGAAAAGGAAGAATGTCTTATACCCATCACGCAGGCCTAGTGGGAATTGGTGGGTTATTAACGATTGCAGATGCAGCCGGGAACAACAGCCTTTTGCCTTTTTAAGTACAGAAGAGCTCGAAATAGTAAATTTTTGGTTACCCATCCTATGAAGCGGAAGTCAAGCAACTTCCTCATCTTAGATCGAACGCCCAAATCAAGACGTCTTAACACGTCCTTCAATAAGATAGAAAATAACAGAGACGGCTAAATGATCGTCAAAAACTATATTAAAGTACTTAGGTAATTGAATATTAGCATTATGATAATTGTAAAAATTTCCGTAAAGCTTTCGGTTATATATATTTGTTATCCTATTAAGTAATTTTTGTACATTAATGTTTCATCTATTTCAGTGTCAAAATATATATATTTTTATAAAAATATATTTTTTATTAAACAAAGCATACATCGGCGTTGAACTTAACCTCCTTCTTTTTGAAGTCGGTTAATTTCAACCTTAATAAAATAGCATATACTATGTTTTAAGTTTATATAAATCACCAAATCTATATTTCTCTTTGATATTAAAATTTAAAAGTGAAACTATAATAATGCGGCTTGTTAACCTCTTAAGAGTTGTTTAGAAATCAAAAACTATTTATAAAGAAAATTTAATGAACCGATGATAAATGAAACGCTAGAGGACATACCTTTTATGATACCCACCTAATAAATTACTAAAATCTATTATGTGGGTTTCATAAAACGATTGCCCACAAATGCTTTTATTAAGTAATGAGTTCCGTTGCGAATACCCACAAAAGCATATAAGAAGTAATTATTATTTTTAAACAGCACCTCAAGTTATGCCTAGATACTTACTAGTTAACGTCAAATAAGGTCAATTCTAACACGTTTCTACTTAGTCTGGCCATTAATACTGTTTGAATTAAGAATAAATTTAAAAAAAAATGGAGTGATGTATTATAGAGTACCGCATCGCTGTGATTGTATTACAATTTTCAAAACCTTCCATACACTTGACATTAATCAAATGTTTTTGCGCCGGGCTTTTGATAGGTACAAAGAAACCCCCTCTGTTTGTGACAGAAAAAGATGTAGCCGTCCACGTTGTCCACGTGAAAAATGCGATCAAAGCAGCAAGGGAAAGAATTAGAAGAAATCCCGTTCGAAAGCAAAAGATTTTGTCTTGGGAAACTTCATCTCCCACGACAAAATCTTTTGCTTTGCCTCTAGAACCAATACGCATCTTTTAAAAGATGATTTAGGACTTGCATCCTATAAGGGATGCACTGCTCACTTCTTAACAGATAATTTAAAAAGAATAGGGTAATAAAATCAAAACACCTACTTAAGCGGTACGCAAAGGGAAGTCACAGAAAAATTTTGGCAATTCCGCAATATTTTAACTAACACAATGCTCGTATTTATACTCCAAGCTCTGAAGAAGCTGCACGGGTAGTCAACAGATTAGAACGTGGGCATTAACCGACTCCATTGATGAGAGACTCGGCTCCAAGTCATAAAGCTCCGTCCGCCCAATCTTGGTTAGAAACCAATGTTCCGGACTTCGTTTGAGCTCATGACTGACCATCATCTAGTCCAGCTCTGCGACTCTGTAAAAATCCAGACCCGAATTTGAATTCACTCACGTGTCAATCATTTAGTAGTAGTAATAGTCCAAATTCTATTGATTCCATATATTGTATAAAAATACAAAAGATAATTGATTAAATATACGTGTCTCAGATATTCTATTCTTGCCATTTCGAAACTTACTTCACTTACGCCACGAAACGTTCTTACCAATTTATGGTTGAGCAGATGCCGCTTTTTGAAGTGAATTGGGACACCTGTGTGAATTCGAATTCGGGTTTTGATTTTTAGAGAATCGCTGGGCAGAAACTTAATCCGCTAGATTATGATTTATTGTATGTTTATGAGAGTAAGGCTTGCTTTAAATGCCAAGATAATTTGGAGTCTCTTAAATAATCTATACGTTTGGCAACTAAGAATTTCCCCATGGAAAGAGAGCACTGGTCTCAGCGTTTAGAGAGATGTAGACCAATTCGAATAAGCTATATATATTTTTAAGGGCTTTATATTAATGTATTAAATTAACACACTGTAATAGTAATAAATGTGACGTTCGAGAAAAATGACGATTTTCTATGTAACAATATTTATGGCAAGACTATGTATATTCGAGTAATAAGTAAGTAATTATTTAAGCAAATATTTTTAACAAATAAAAAAGAATTTGAATTTGTTATTTAAAACTACTTATTATTACTATTTATTAAAAGCTATTAACAGTTCTTATTTAATTCAAATTCTTGTTTATTGGTTGAAAATAGGTATCTAGCACCAGAGTTAGACCTATATATCGATTAGAGTTATTTAACTATAATTGCATCTTTGATCAAATTAAATAAACTTAATTTTGTCGCTATGAAATAGATAGGAAACAGAGAGGATGGTGAATTAAGAAACAACTCAGAAAATTTTAAATTTTATAAAAATTTAATCCATGGAGGTAGTGTCAGGTCCTAATTGTACTGCATCATAAATTAAAGAAAAATACGTTACATAATAGAGTTTCCATAAACCGTCGAAATTTCGTTTTCGGAGAAACAGAATAGGCTTTCTAAGCAAATGTTGTCTAATGTACTTCAAATAATGCTAACCAGTTGAATGATATCCCAAAATCGATGTTATTTGTATAAAATTGGTCATTCATTACAGTTATTAAAAGCAAAATCACCATACCAACACAACCTTGTCATAAACAACTACTCCTTAATTAGGTACATTTTATAGTAGGTTGAATATTCTTTCTAAGGTACGTTATTTGTAGGTAATTCATAAATAATTATATCTGTATTAAAAATGTACATAAACACCACAGCTGTTCGTTCTCTTTCAATCAAATTAGCCGTTCCAGAAAATTTTAATTATTCTTAGGTAAAATCGGTGTTCATTCGTATAGTATGAAATGGGGACTCTATTAACGAACGAGAACCGGGATAAATTCGATAAATCGTATCCGTAAACATTATATGTACATCAGAGACAGTCAGGCTCTACCTCCATTACATCATAAATAATCGAAAATGCGTTTATTTGGTGTCTTATTAACTGTAACAAAGAGTCTTATCGCACCAATTATTTTGTCCTAGGTCCCCGCACCAAACTTTTAGTCTCTGATTTTTCATTTGTTTTTTATTATATTCGTTTTTCATAATTCCAAATTTTTAGAAACAAGTCATGCTCATTCTGAATGGCAGTTCCAGTTCGTAAAAAAAACTGCCTTCAAAAACACGAATCAATGTTAATTTAATCATTCATAGCCACATTTTTATTGCAATATGTAAACGTAGAATCTGTGTGGTGGTATAAATCTACGAGAAGCTTCTTACAGACTCGTCAAGCCTAGTCAGATTTTTCATTTTACTACCATTCACTAAGCTAGCCCGGAGCCCGTTAATTAACGTTTTGAAATTACACGAAATGTTGTTTTCGGAGGAAGAGATTAGGTTTTCTAATCTAGGAATGTTTATAGTAATTTATTTATTTTATTAAAAACAACGAACTTCTATGGGCCGACGGCGCCATCACAAAGAAGTTCCTGTTGTTATGTTCTTCACTATTAGGTAACTTTATCCTATATTCCTAATGTCATGCACATGCACATGCACATGCTTGATACTATAATACGATATCTTAAGATAAAATATCGCTCGCCATACACTTCAATAGTCTAACACACACAGCTAAGATAATATAATATCCATATTAAGTATATTAAGAAGCCAAGCGATACGGAAATATATATTTATAAAGGGTTTCAAATCAAATCAAAATTATTTATTCAGTCTAATTTAGTCAGTTCGTAAATCTGCAGCGGGAGACCTTGCACGGAGAAGAAACTCGGCAAGGGCTGCTTTTTTCTCCCTGTTTTATTTCATACAGAGCGTCAAGATTTTAAAAATATTATCATATCTTTAATGAACCGTCTACTGTTACGAGCTTTAAGATAAGCCCAATTGATGTTTGTTAGACTAGCTTTCAACTGGTTTCTTTCATATCTCTAATTCGAATCAATAATTTTATAATTATATTCATAGAAAAAAAAAAGACACACAGTTATTAATCTCTTGCAAAATTACAAAATATGAATATTTGAAGTCCGACGCCCCATAGGTCTTTTAGACAGATTTCTCCAACACAAATAAGAAGGTAAATAAACGACTTGCCAGATAACGCAGCCTTTCCTTTTGCTGGCCTCAGCTGGCCAACAAGAAAAAACCCTTTTCTTCGGGTTTAATGAGTCATTTAACTTTATTATATTTGATTTGATATACTATACATTTTTCTCGAGTTCAAACTCGTGAGCATAACAGAAACAGGTAATAATAAATAGATTTTAACACTTTTTTTACAACAAAAAAATTGCTATTGCTATAATGTTTCTGACTCGACGAATTTTCACGAACTGACATTCATAAAGAGCATATTGGATTAGTGGCATCGATGAAATCGGTATTAAAAAACCTAGTTATAACGTTCTAATATTTTTTTCTGATTAGGTGAAATAGTGAATTATGTGGAGCACTAAATATTACATTAATGGAATTAATGAGTATTTACTTAAAAATTACTAAACCTCGAAATATTTCATTCCCGTGTTTGTCCACAATCCACCTTGATTTGTATTATACTTGATTGATAAAAATCTATTGGTTATTTATATTATATCATACTTTTATTTCATACGTGAATAGTTAAAGTATTGTTACGGAATACATTTATTCAAATATTTAAACAATAAAACGAATAGGCAATAAAAATCCATTTGTCCCAGAACTTCCTTTCATCGACGTGGCCTAAGCTTGTTTTAGTTTTTTTTTTATCTAACGGCGTGCGGTTACCCATTTTGTGCGCTAAATGTATGTATATTAGTGTCGCCTATGTGCCCGGCCTGGAAGGACTTACATATGTGCCTGCGTTTTCGGGCCATAAATGTAAGTATTCAGTTTTTCAATCACTGGACACTTTTTCTTTCATCGACGTGTCTAGGTATAACTTCTATTTGAATAAGTTTATCCTCTTGATTAAGTATTCTGATATTCGCCATTTCTGTTCTGTTTATTTGTGAAATATTTATAACGTCGAATAATTAATACATTTTTTGTTATTTTATATTTTTGCCTTGGTTTTCATCGCTATGCTTTCATTTCCGCGGTTTCCGTGGGCAAAATTTGCTATGGTAATGAAAAAAAAGACACGGAAATGAAAAAAAAATCATTGCCATGCCTTGTAAAACAAGTTAGTTTCATTGCCGTGGTCAGATGTTTCATTTCCGTGACTTTTGTTTTCATCGCCATGGTATGGTTAAGCAAAGAAAACATCTTTACATGTAATACAGGTGATGAGTTTTACTGTACAGTCAACTACAAAAAAATGTTTCCACGTGAACCATAAATATTGATCTTTAGATACCCTAGCACACGTATACAGCGTGTAAAGGAACGAACAAAAACGAAGAGAGATGGTGGACTAGATTTTATCTTTAGACTTTAAAAATGTTATCGTTTTGCTTTGCATTGATGTGCAAATTGAAAAATCATGTTGTGTTATGTTAGTTGTTTGTAGTTCATGCAATTGCTATTGCATCTTTTGAAAATCCTATTTGTTAATATTTTTTTGTAGAAGAATTGAAATAAATGATTCTGCTTTTATTCTATTAACTTTTTACTCCTTTACCTTTTACGCAGATAAATTACAAATAGGTACTTAGTTCGCAAAATATAATATCATATTTTGTGAGCAGGTGTAGTTAGTTCACTATAAAAATAATATTAGGAGGATAGTAAACATTGTGAATCAAGTGTAAGTTTATAAAATATTAATTACGCATGTTTAATATGGATTTTCATTTCCGTTGATTGATTTCATTGCCGTGGCACACAGTTCTTTCATTGTCGTGGACTTTTGTTTCATTGCCGTGCTTGCATATTTCATTGCCGTGGCACGAGATTTTGAAACTAGTATATCTAGTTCAGTTTTTAAGTTATCTGTTAGATATTAAGCAAGAATACATATATTATCGAAAACTTTAAAAAAACGTTTTCGTTTTCTTTAAATCTTTAAAGAAAAAAAAATCCATGGAAATGAAGATTTTAAGGGACTTGTTGAAATTGCTCAAAATTTCAAATTACTAAAAGTAAAAAATAAAAATTAATGAAATGAAAAATTAATGCGAATACCTAGGACGATATAAACGGTGGTATGGCGCACTGTTACAAGGCTTAAAACTCGGAGACGGCTTCCTGTGACCTAGACGTGTCGCGAGGGATTCAGTGTGGGCGGGCGGGGAAAAGAATCCGTGATCTTACAGAGAGAGCTCTGGGTCCAGGCAATGCCAATTGCTAGGTTAGACCATAGCTTCTGTCAAATGTATTAGGTTTTTTATATTGATTACGTTTCGTTAATGGGATTTGAAGTTCCTATTTTTAAAATGTATCTACACAAAAAATGTACATAAAGCAAAATGTTAGAAGTTAAAATTATTTGTTAATTATTCTAGACAATCAATATCTAGTTTCTGTAACTATATTTTTAAATAAAAACCTAGGTACCGACAGCAAATCCTTACAGAATAAGAAATCGATTTGATTGTTTAATGAAATAAAACTATATTCTGCGGTTAGATCGAGTTGATCAGCCCGGAGGTCTATATAGTTAAATAGGCAGATAAATACTCCATACGACCATGGTATTAGCAAACTGGGGCATACCCATGAACTCTTAAATACGATGCAAAAGTCGTTAATCAATTGAGACAGCTATACGACTCTATAGCTCCATCCTGTTTCAATTATTTTGCTTTTAGTGGTGTACTAATACTTTGTAAACAAAAAATAATAATAACAAAAAAATTATTATCACTAAAAAGCAAGAAATATACATATATTTTTAATGGAACCGACTTCTAAACTTAAAAAAAAGTGATAAATAAGTAATACTTATCACAAAAGTGACTTTTCAAGAAAATTATATTGTCTTATAACCTTCTCCTTTTTAATTTTGAAGTCGGTTAAAAAATGAGTTCCATTGTTAGTGTTCATATATTAAAGTGGTTTTATGAACATTTTCATCAAAGAAAATGTAGTAACTGTAAAATTCTACACAATTTAATTTATATTTATTGAGAAGGTATGTGCCCTAGAAGTAGCAATGTTAATAGATTGTCGATGATGATTTAAGATGTCTGTTTACAGAACAAAACAATGAAGAGTTGGAGAGCACTGGCGGTGAGAGAAGCAGGCGCGAGAGCACGTGGGCAGGGCGTGCGACGCCACCAGCAGCCTCCTTTCCCATGCAGAACTCGAGTCACGTCAAATTTGAACCACCCAACGTGCCTGTCATATTCGTACTCGGTAAGTATCACTATCAGCCCTTTCTGACGTCCCCACTGCAGGGGCTCAGAGCGCTTAGTGTAAGTATTTTTGACATTTACGTTCACTGTCGATCGTGAGCGCGTTAAGATTTTAGTATGGAATCCTGTACAGCGCCCCCAGCGGTAACTACTAAGAACTACAAATCTCTATATAAATTCGTGAAAGCTTTAGTGTAAAACTTACACTTACAATTTAGGTCTTTCTTATGAATGGTTAGGGTTGGCTCAATACGAATTGGAGGGTATTAATGACTGCAAATGCAGCTAAGACCAGCGGCTTAACGTAGAAGTTATTATTAGGTATTCACAGTCCATTGGTTAAAGATATTACTTCGATATTATTACTATTACCCAAGTTATTACTTGTACTCGACTATAGATAGAGCGTTAGAGTTGAATACTAACTGCAATCTTTCGACGGGTTTAGATATTAAAAAAGGTGGGCAAAACTGCGTCTTTCTCTCTACTTGCTTGTAATGTGATAGCAAGAGGTATATCTCTAATAAAAAAAAACCTTAATGTATACACTATACAGACAACAAGCTTCCCAAATTGTGTCACATCTAGTCTGCAATATTCTCAAAACCAAGATGGCTGTGAAGAGAATATTGTATTTCGGGAGTACAAATTATAATTGTTTTTTTTAAATAACATGAAATCATATAAATAAAATGTAAGCTTACATGACGTAACTAGTTTTATCAGTAATCATTTTGATTGGCCGACATGCTCCGAAAAGCCTTCTGAGCAACACACATAGCATCAAACTAACAACATTTTGTGTACGCCCAATTATCACTTTACTCGGACTTGCTACTATTTTAGTTTAATAAAAACTAACTCCAGCGGCTTCGTCCGATTGGTCTTCTATTAGTCATATAAACCTTCTACTTGAATCACCTTCTATATTGATGAAAACCGTATTAAAATGCATTGTACTTACAGTATAAAAGATCTCATCGTAGATAGCAGCAAGCGATTATTTTATACTATATTAGCTTATGCCCGCGACTTCGTCCGCGTGGTAAAGTTACTCTGAGCAGCATTTCAAACAAATAATTATTCAATATATCGTGTAAATAACCTGAAATAAAGTTTCATCCCTTATTTTATCCCCTTAGGGTTGGAATTTATCAAAATCCTTACTTAGGGGATGCCTACGTCATAGTAGCTGTATGCATGCAAAGTCTCCGCCCGATCGGTTTAAAATTGACAAAGTTTCATACAAACTTTCATCCCCTATTTTATCCCCTTGGGGGTAGAATTATCAAAATCCTTTCTTAGCGGATGCCTACGTCATAACATCTACCTGTATGCCAAATTTCTGCCCGATCCGTCCAGTGGTTTGGGCTGTGCGTTGATAGATCACTATGTCAGTCAGTTTTGAGTTATATATATATTTAGATAAAGATATCACTTCCCAGGTGGTCCGGGCAGTGGAAAGGTGACACATTGCGACAACCTGATGCAGGAGAGGCGTGGCGTGGTCCACATCAACATGACCGACTTGCTGCAGCAGTACGCCATCGGGAACGGTACTGCTATCACGAAACATAATGGTGTGCACCTATCATGTAAACAAATCACGCACACATTCATCAACATCATTTTGATAATTGTCAAATATTCCCACAGTGACAAACTTTCCTTATAAATGAAATCACATGGGAGAAGTAGCTATAACCCACCGTGATCTGCCCCCTTACTTCTAGAACGCAATCGATTGACATTGAGGAAGTATTTTAAGAAAAAAAGAAATCACTAAAAAAGCCCTTCACTAGATGGCGACGCTAGTAAAAGTCGATTTTTGAAGGAAACGATTGGCCCGAAGATCGTAATTTCCGTATCTTTTAACTAACATATTAAAAAACTGAAATTTGCAAAGTTCGAAACTTACATATCAATACAAATACGAAAAGTAAAAAATAGAATATGATTTGTTTATTTTTTGAAAACTAATTTATTTTTATACATGACAGAAAACCGGATGGGTTGTCATGACGAAATCAAGAAAGTACTGTAGTGACATCTAGTTTGATTTCTCGTTTGATAAAGCTGATCTCAACAACTACCGCCCTATCAGCCTGCTGTCACAGTTGTACAAATTGTTCACGAAAATTATCACCATTCGTTTGACCAAGAAACTTGACTTCTACCAGCCAATCGAACAAGCCGGATTTAGGAGCGGGTACAGTACTATGGACCACATACTGACACTGAGGATAGTCATAGAAAAAGCCACAGAATACCAGATGCCCCTGTGGCTTGCATTCATAGACTACAAAAAAGCATTCGACAGTATTGAATCCTGGGCAGTAATTCAGTCTATGCAAAATGCTCGAATAGATCACCGCTACATTAACCTAGTAAGTAACATTTACCGGAACGGCACCTTAAAGATAAAATTACCTCCGGAAACCAAACCAGTAGCGATAAGAAGAGGCGTTAGACAGGGAGATACCATCTCTCCAAAATTGTTCACGCTGGTATTGGAGGATATCTTCAAAATGTTGCACTGGGAAAAATGCGGTATCAACATAGAGGGTAAAAGACTGAGCAACCTTAGATTCGCTGATGACATCGTGCTATTCTCTGACAACCCGACAGACCTCGAAGCTATGATACAGGAACTCAACAGTGCCTCTGTGCGGTGTGGGTTGGAGATGAATCTTGAAAAAACCAAGGTCATGACAAACTGCTCCAGCACAACCATTAACATCAAGGTAAATGACACCGTAATTGAGAGAGTTACAAAGTATGTGTATCTGGGACAAGAGGTCGTAATGGGAAAAGACAACCAGGCAAATGAAATTGATAGGCGTATAAGATTAGCGTGGGCAGCCTACTCCAGAGCTTGAGTTCGCCTTCCGTATGAATATTACTGCAGAACGGAAGGCTCGCATACACGACCAATGTATACTACCGGTGCTCACATACGGAGCCGAGACTTGGGTGTTCACCGAGAAGATTCTCCAAAAACTCCAAGTAGCCCAAAGAGCGATAGAGAGGAAGCTGGTAGGTGTTACGCTGAGAGATCGTAAAAGAAACCAGTGGCTCAGACAACAGAGCAAAGTCACTGACGTCATACAGCGTGTTGCGAATCTTAAGTGGCAGTGGGCGGGTCACGTTGCACGCAAACAGGGATCGTGGTGTAAGGCCGTGATAGAATGGAGACCGTGGGGTGAAAAACGCCCACAAGGAAGACCTCAGATGCGTTGGTATGATGATATCAAACAAACAGCTGGCACGAAGTGGATGGAAACTGCCCAAGACCGAAAGAGATGGCAGAAACTAAAGGAGGCCTACACCCTTGCGGTTGAGAATGGCTAGAGAAGAAGAAGAAATTAAAAAACTGAAATTTGCAAAGTTCGAAACTTACATATCAATACAAATACGAAAAGTAAAAAATAGAATATGATTTGTTTATTTTTTGAAAACTAATTTATTTTTATACATGACAGAAAACCGGATGGGTTGTCATGACGAAATCAAGAAAGTACTGTAGTGACATCTAGTTTGATTTCGGGAACTATTTTTTTTTTAAATACTTCCTTATTGTGCCGTTTCCTACTCTTGATTGTTTACACTAGTAACAGAGTATGCTAGTGAACAAATCAAGAGTGCGGAGCGGCTCAATTGGAATGTCGATCAGTAGTGATTGTGTTCGAGAGTAATGGGACTGGTATGGATTGGTGTGTGTTTCCATGATTGAAACCGAGACTAAACATGTCTTCAAATGCATGGAAGACATCACCGTTGATTCAGAACCTGATCCAGAATTCCTAACCACTCCGGGTCGAGCTCGAAACTTTTAAAAGTTATAATATTTGTCCCAAGCCCAACCCTCTTCCTAATCTGACGTTTCGTTGCTAACGTTATCCGATTTTACAAGCACATATGTCACATTGTCATCCGTGCACAGAGAAGTTATTTAAGAGACAGTATGGATTTTATTTCCTACTAAAAGATACATAAATTTACTATACCATCTAATGGATTTAAAATTTAACAAAAATAAGAAACTTTTCTAATCATCAAGAGATTTCAGGAAAATCCATTAGAAGTCAACGATTTTATTATTTTATATTTATACAGAAACCTCTTGGTCTGTCTTCTTCCCTTTAATAAATATAGATTCGACAAACACTATTGTAAAAGGGTAAAATATCTTAAGTATACAACAAGTAAGAGTTCTAATTGCTTTTATTTGTAATTTTAATTTAAAAATATTAAGTATATCACGATATTATATTATTTCTTTGTAGACTACCTTTTGCCCTGATATTTGTATGGTATGCAACATTTTACTTCTGAATTAATGCTTTTCCGAATAATTTGCATAAAGTTAGCACGAAGAAAGTAACATATATGGTTGCATGTTTAAATAATTATCCAGGCCTCGCCGCGTCTGTATAATTGCAGACTGACGGGTACTGCAAGCTATAATATACTCTGTCCATTTTTTACAATTTTTTTTCGAACTGGCAAATGTTGAAAACGGAATATTTGTTGAGTAAATGAAATATGTGTGCAACCTTAATTTTTTCCTTAAATCATGGTTTTCCAAAAAGTCCTTTCATAACAGTGGGGTAATTTGCAAGTAATTCTTCATGTTTCTAATTTAACCAGGCATCGAAATGTGGTACTTATGACCCTATCAGTCTGTCGCTCCGGTCGGCACTTTTAACCCTTAAGCAAATACGACACTGGATATTCTTATCTCTTTCCGTCTTTTAATACTTTACTATTAAAAGAAAGAAAGAGATAATATATAAGACATACAGTAGTAAATAGTTAATATTGTCTGTGTCAATAAATGCAAAGTTTACGTTTCGATTCAAGCTCATGAACACAGTGAATAAATAATTAATTGATTCGATCGAACGTTGCGACATTATCTAGATGTGACGAACGGTCGTGTAACGGCACTATAATTTGTCTCCATTATAGAATAATACGTTTATTATAGGTTTGTTCAAACTGCTAAAATTAATACGATATAGTTGCAAGGCGCATTATAACTGGTTGATAAGGCTTGCATACGCGGTGTGGGTGATTTTCGAACAGTCCTTTAGTCCCGTAGTCGATTTCCCCCCTTGAAAATATTTCTACGAGTACAAACCAACATGCTTTTACATGTTAACAATATAACATATTTTGTCTATAGGTTTATTTTTAAAAATTGCTGTTTAAATAATATAGTAGAACTTGCCTCTAAATTAATTTTTAAAATAAATTTGCCCCTGGGGGAAATACTTCAGTTTAAGGGTAATAGATAGTGACCGGGGATATACATATATTGAACGCATGCCATAGCTTTCGCATTTTAATAAAGCCCACGCGAGACGATAAGCGATGATTTCATTGTTCAAATAAAATAATATAAGCGAGTTTATATATGATAATATATGATAATAATATCAAAACCCGTGCGATATAAGGTGAAATAATGTCGTGCAGTGTGAACGTATGTGATCGAATAAAAAAAACAATATTATTGCTTGTGGAAGACTCGTTATACTTATCAAAGCATTTTGCTCTAGAATTAGTTATCGGTCTGGTATAAAGATACTTTTTCACGTGATAAACGTAAATTTAATTATGTTAAAATATTATAGAGGTATTAGCTTTTGCTCACGCCTTAGTCTGCGTGGTTTAGTTACTTTGGGCATTCCAAAAACGCTAAAAAAATATTTATTTATCTCTGAATATGAAGTAAAATGCCTGAATAGTAAAGTTTCATGGTTTAATCTTTGACAATGATGAACTATCATTATAACCTTTAATTCATTGTTTCAACCCATTTATCACGATAAAAATTAACCTATATCCAAACCGAACGTCAACTCGGTGCAGTGGTTTAGGCGTAGAAGAGTAACAGACAGATACAGACTTACTTTCGCATATTAATATGGAATAATTTAAAGATGCTTCTTGTCACCCAGGTAAGAAGATAAATAATGATATACTTTATAAATAATAAAATCAGATTTGCTTTATAAATAACTAGCTTTTGCCCGCGACTTCGTCCGCGTGGTAAAGTTATTTTGAGCAGCATTTCTAACAAATATTTATTCATCAAAAAGTTGCCTGAAAAGTACCTGACATAAACTTGTCCTATTTTATCCCCTTAGGGATGGAATGTATCAAAAATATTTCTTAGGGGAAGCCTACGTGCGGGGACGGCATGCGCGGGAAGTGGTCCCGTTGGTGGACCCTTACCGCGCGCTGATCCCCTGCAGTGAGGGACATCGCTGAGTTTTAGTGTGTAGGCCCCTGTCCTTTGACCAGCCCCACTCTGGGGTTGGTCCGCAAAGGAGAGTCCCACATAACCCGTGGAGCTCGCTCAGGGTGAAGCGGGTATGCGGAATGCATTTCTCAGCGTCAAAAAAAAGGGGGATGCCTACGTCATAGTAGTTTTATGCATGCAAGTCTCAGCCCGATCAGTTGAAATTCCCTTGGGGGTAGAATTGATTAAAATCCTTTCTTAGCGGGTGCCTATGTCATAACATCTACCTGTATGCCAAATTTCAGCCCGATCCGTCCAGTGGTTTGAGCTGTGCGTAGATAGATCACTATGTCAGTCAGTCACTTTTGAGTTAATATAACGGCGGGTAATCCGAAGGTGCTATTACGAAGCCCAAATAGATTGTCCGTATCGGAGGACTATCTTTAAAATAACACTGCAGGCGTGTATACCAACGTGGATTTGTTCCATTTTATCATTTTTCACACGAAAATATAACGAGATGAGCGTGATGTCATCAGATGTCTTTACTCCTCGGCGATCGGAAACAGAATGTCTGCCAAAAATGGCGGCAACTTGCTTTTTATTAACGAACTGTCAAAGTCAGTGTCACCATTCTAATAAAATTAAGGTTATCGATGATCACGCTCTCTTTACAATCGAGTAATTAAGTAATCGAGTAACTAGCAATTAAAATAAAAGAAACTAAATCAAACGATCTTCGTAATGATGATGCGACATATATATTTAGATATATGTACTAAAATACCAATTTCCAGCACTATTTAACGAAATCTTTATAAATAGATAAATTTATTACAACTTTGGGATTACTCATAAAAACTTCCACTCCCATTTTCATCCCTTAACTGTGGTTATCATAAAACTAAGCAAACATACATTTTCATCAATATAAGTCCAAAAACTAAGAAGTTTCATACGAACATTCTCGACCTTTTTAACCCTCTTCGGGATGGAATATCCAAGATTTCGTTCTTAGTATTCCTCCAAGTAATAAAATGAAAGTACCCTTCTTTCAAGTCTCTACGATCAACGGTTTAAGCTGTGCGTTTTCTGTCGCTCACTAAGTCAAGACACCTATTTGTAATAGATTAAATGTTTGTGGTTTTTTCTATGATCCAGAATTCATATTAGGCTTGCTACTGCGACAGCTATTGTTTAGTTTGGTTAAGTATTTGTACGCAATAATTATAACTATCAATACTTTTGTCCCTCGACCTAATTTCATTCGAAACTTTTCTAGTTTCTTTCGATAATTTCTTAGATTTGTTACTGTAATTACATAAGCTTTTAAAACACAAGAATTTTCCAATATATTCGCTACAAAATATACTGTAAACGGTGACGAGAGGAAAATTATTGGGCCCACGGCACCGTCCACGTAATTGCCTGTCTGTTACTACTATAGTGGGAACACACCATGTGCTCTAAACTCCAAGGTTTCCAACTGAAAAATTAAACGAAATTCAACTTTAATCACAAGCTGACATCGACGTATACATAGTTTTTTTCTCCAACCTTGTCATTTATTAGTTTTCCACCTTTGAATATTTAAACATCTTTGTATTCTAGGCTATCGCTATACCGTTCATTTGAAATTTATTTATTAATTTGATTTTTAATTCTTCTTATATTTAGATTATGAATTGTTTTATTTTTCTAGTATACGTCTCTTGGTAAATATTTCTTTCTAAAATAGGGTTAGTGTACGCATGAGTATTTACTATATGCGGGATGTTCAATAACCAAAAGAACCATTTACTTTTATGCTGTGTCATTTATGAGTAATAAATTTTCAATAAACTATTTTCGCGACAAATTATTACGATTTATTTCAATAATGCTGATTCATAATTGAAAAATAAAATGTAATGACATATGTTTTTTGTTCAGTTTTTCCATTTGAAACGTCAATCACAGATTGGCGCCATTTGTTAATTTTTTTTTCATGACGCCATTTCGACCGTCTTTTCTAATAACCAGCCAGGTCAAATAGCTTAACAAAAGAGATTTTATTTCAGCTTCATTCATACAAATTACCACGAAGTCTTCCAACAACTAGGTATAACGTCATCCTCTTTTGTCAAAATAAATAGATTTGAAACTGAAATAAAAATATAATGTGTAAAAGCCAATGATATTAATACAGATACGCAATTCAAATCGGAAAAGTTAAGCTACTACAACTTAGAGGTTAGTTTCAGTTCACTCGTTCTTAATTCTAATACTCATTCAACTCCCGTCGAGAAAGTACAAAAATTGCTCCTCAAAAATAAAAAAATACCGTTGAAATACAATAAAAACAACATTAAAGATAATTTTATAACATAAAAACATTTAAATAAAATAATGTTGAAAATTATTTACTGTTTTATCAAAACCAACGTGGCATCGAGCAAAAAAGGAAAAAGGGCACGGCCGTACCATAGACTAAGAAAAATAAATTCAATCAATTGATAATGATGTAGCGCCTAAGATAAAAGTCCAAAATATTTTTTAAATAATATTTCAATCACACGTTTCTATATATTATTTTATAAAACATTACTCTGATACCAAAATCAGTACCAAAACACCCAGACCCATATTTTTGAATGAGATTGCTTTTCTAGTTATTAAACTCATCGGTAAAAATAACTAGATTTATGCCTATATAAACAAAAATCGCGCCAAAAAGCGTAGCACTTTTTTGAAATCAGAACGAAGCTTTGCAAATAACATTATTAATATATATAGATTTAGTTGTTTTTACCAATGTAAAAATGTAATATTCGTATTTTAATTGATTATCCTTGAGAAGTGTTAAAAATTGAATGAATACTGGGATTTATCTGTAACCAAAATATAGGAAACTTTAACAAACATTTTAAGTAACAGTAGGCCTAATACATCTCACAATCAGCCATGCTTATCCAATAAATCCCTTTTTATATTCCTTATATATATATTATAAGGAATACAAGAATATTTAATGAAATGACACCAATTCTCATTCAAAGTTTTAATTATTCAAAATTGGTGTTACGTTCTATTAAAAGCACGAATATTGTCTGTACACGGCTGCACGTCAGGTTACCATAGTATGTCAATTTTCTGCAATTGATTTTGACATTAACGTCAATAAATTAAAGTTTAAAATCGAGTGGGGAAATTTTGACCGTCATGTATACACTGACATGCAATTGATTTGTTCGTGTATCAATTTTGAATAAATAAAAGACGTTTACAACAATTCCTTTGAACTATATTTGCAAGAGAGCTTGTTGATTATAAATTAAATACCCAAAAGTTTACAAGATTTAGATAAACAAAGAGTTTATCAACTTGTAACAACTTTGTATAATCGAAGGGTTGCCTTATACCAAAACTCAACTTGCTATGTAAATATGATCCAAATATCGGTGCATCATATTCTTCTTTATCTACTGCTTTAAAGCTATTGCTTATTAATGATAGCAGTAAGTATACGACTCCAACGACACGCATTTAATTATGATGCAACGGAGGTAGCACCTGACACTGCTTCTGATACATATCCCTCACCAATATTATTTTAACAATAATTTATTTATTTTTAATGAAATATGCTTAAAAATCCCAACCCCAAGTCCCATCTAAGAGTGGGTATTTTTTAAGAATATTTCATTAAGGTTTTTTTCAGTTTAGCATTATTGATGAAACAAGAATTATTATATTTGATCAATTTTGCATAATTAATTTATATAATTCAAAATTTTTTTACTTTTTGTTCGAGAACCTAACGGGTGTCATGTTAGTTCGTACGTATTATAGAAGTTTTTTTGGGCAATTTCATTTGTTTGTTTCTCTACAGACATGCAAGACTTCGGCACGCTGTCGAGCAAAACGGTGACAGAAGTACTAATGCTGGAGATGAAGATGGCACCAACAGCCAAGACGTACCTGGTGTCCGGCTACCCCCGCTCCATGAGAGACGTTGCTGAATATTCAGATAAGGTAAGTTGTTTATTAGGGGATCATTGCCATAACTCTATTATTAGACTAAGGTTGTTCCAAGACAGATGACATGCTTTATACATCTAATCTATCCTGAAATCAATTCATTCTACAATTTATACGCCAATGTAGAGAACTCTATCATTACATTAGATGCACAGGATTGAAGAACTCTTGAAGACGTCATCTTTAAAATTATTTTCTCAACGTGACACAGTGACCGCTCAAAAGTCTATATACATTATTAATCTATGAAAGACCCAGTGAAAAATACCATCTAGGACAAGTTTCAAATGAAGTCGTTTAAAAAGTAAAAATATAGGAAAAGTAATACTAAAGAGTATTACTTACTCTTTAGCCGTGGTAGCTACATCTCTGATTGACCACGATCAAACTCATTGTGAAAGTTACATAGATATATTTTCAATCAGTTTCAATTTCATTATATTCGGTATTGTTTTCGTGTCAAAATTTTCTTGGAACATACCCCTATCAACTGAATTAAGCTACTACGAAGGCTGCTTTTACATCATGATAAAAAACAATTTGTTGTACACTTTTTTTAAAATCAATTGTATAATTGATATCGAACAAGTCTCTTATAACTTTTAGGGGAAGTCAAGTGGCTGACGCATTATGTTTTTCTCTCGCTTACAGAGTGTGGATGATCACACCTTTGTTTTAAAAGGTTTCGATATATCTAGAGAGTTAACTACTATTACATCAACATACCAATTCCATTAGTCGTGCTTCGACCTTTCTCGTGGTGAGATAGAATTATGTGGTGTGCATAATGTCTTTCACAATATGTGAGAGACATTTTTCTTTTCTAGTGAAAGGATAATTGTATTGAACGTATATCAAATGTTAATTTTGTATTAAAACTTGATTTTACTTGTAATATATTCTTAAAGACGAGTAGTTAGTTATAAAAGCTGATATAATTAACTTTTAACCGAGTTCAAAATCCAAAAGTTTTTTTTAATTACCTTTTATTATTTTTTTATTTTGTTTTCCGATATTGTACCTGCTAATATATTTTTGTCAATTAGAGTTATCGTGATTATAAGAAGCTCCTCATTTATAGGTTAAAAACAAAAGAATATGACGTAGTTTAATCTATGCTATTTACAATGACTTAATATTAAGTAATAACATAGGAAACGCACACACGCACGCACGCACACACACAGACACAAACATACACACACACACACACACACACACACACACAAACACACACACACACACAAACACACACACACACACAAACACACACACTCACACCGCACGTGCGCATATAATAAAATTTATAAAAATTCAATTGAAATGTTTTCATTTCAAATGCTGACCGATTTTCAAAATTTTTTATTTATTATTTTTTACTTAAATTTTATCATAATTGAAACAGTAGTTTTCCTTTACTACATATTTAGATGACATGTATTGTATTTCATGTATCTCAGCTAAATAACAAAAGATTGTGTATTTTGAATTCATTCAAAATCCGAAAGGAGGATTTTCTATGTTCAAGGAGTATGTATATTTTTATGAAAGTAGGTATGTCAATCGATTTCTTCTTGAATTGTGAACCGATTTCTATGAAACTAGCTGTTTCCCTGCGACTTCGCCTGCGTAAATTATAACCTATGCCGAACGCATATTATGTAGCTTCCCGTAGCTGAAACAATTTTATAAATCGGTCCAATAGTTTTGGCTATCCGCTAATATAGCTAGCAATCAAATAATTCCTCTTTATAAAATGAGTATAGAATTGTTGGAAAAAATTAATTCGAACAACTAAACAGTCTTCTGATCTAAGACAGTCACTATTTTGAATATTTTTATTTATACATATCTATACTAACTAATATTATAAAGAACAAAGATTTGACTGTTGGTTTACGAATAGGTTCTGAAACTGCTGGACCGATGTTAAATATTCTTCCATCTGCGGGAAGCTACATTTTGTGCAGTGAACATAGGCTTATTTTATCCCGAAAAACAGGAAATATAGTTGAAAATGGGAGTGAAAGTTTGTATAGGGAATGAAAACGATACCATAGAAACGATTGTTTACTATTAAATTTGTAATTATAACCGTGTCATCATGCGCATGATCACGCGAACGAAGCCGCTGGTGGAATGCTAGTATTTAATAATTTGAGTGTTACCTATTATAAAAAAATATTATAATCTATAAATATTAATATCATTAAAAATCGTGAAATGAAAACTTAAAAAAATAGAACCGACTTCAAATTTTAAATTACTTTAGATCATTTCTTAAAGTTTAAAGACGGTTCTATTTTTTTTTGTTTTAATTTAAATAAACTTTTATTTGACATTATTTTCATTATAATTCTAAAAGCATCTTGACAATGGAAAATTTATTTTTATGTTACTATGACGGGAGTCAGAAAACTGTTATTTTAGTAATATTTTCAAAATAGCACTTAAAATGAAAAATATATTACACGCTAACATAAAACACACAAACTGACATGAGTTTGGTTTACTGAATATCAAACATCTTAAAGATGTTTATTGTTTTATAAATACTTGTTAATAATCAAAATTTACAGTCGAATATCAATAACTGAATCATCAATAATTATTTATTAATTGAAGATGTGTGAGCATTATTATGACTCATACTGCAACTAGCATAGTACAGGAATCCAATTCTACTAAATAAATTTTGTTTAAATCGAATCGAAAACGGATCAAAACCGAACGAAACTACAGTTTTTAATGGGTTTGGTTTTGGACTTGACTTTGACTTTGACTACAAAGTGACATTTTTTGTTCTGCTCTGCACTATTGAATAAGATTTTTTGTTTCCGACATCAAGAATTGAACTGACCATTTTATGCAAAAATTGTAACTGTGGTACGACACCGATTATTTCATCCTAGGTTTCCGCATGCAAACTTTTTTCTTTGATCTTCAATAACATTTATTTATATTATTCTCTTTTCGTAATTTGAGTAATCCAATATGCTATTTATGAATGTCAGTTCGTGAAAATTCGTCGAGTTAAAAACATAACACATACTTAATTTCAATCAATAGCAATTAGTTGTAAAAAGTATTAAAACCTATTAATTATATCTTGTTTTCGTAATGCTCACGATTTTGAACTCAAGAAAAATGTATAGGTACTTTATCAAATCAAATATGATATAGTTAAATTATTCGCCAAACCTTATATCCTTATCTAGCGAAATTGTAAAGATTGTCTAGAGACATAAAATTCTGTAGAATGGCAACAGTGCTAACAAGGTTCATATTTTTCATACTCGGTAGCATACATCGGGAAGTTTCATACTGTGTATAAGCAGATGCTTTATTTCGACGGTAACATCATCGGCCCATTAGCTCAGTTGGTTAGAGCGTCGTGCTAATAACGCGAAGGTCGCGGGTTCGATCCCCTCATGGGCCATCATTTTTTTATTTGAATTTTATTGCTATTTTTTTACAATGCCCATAAAATAATTTTCTGTGTTTAGGCACAGTCCTTTAGGCAGACTCATCTCCAAGAGGTAAGGGATACTCATTTCGGCTATTTCCTTACATCATAGGGTGTCAAAGTAGAGTCTTACATCCTTACGTCAAATTTTCACGGGCCTGGGATTGAACAGCTTTAATAAAAGCGATCCTTTTATTGTTTTTTTAAAATACATAGAACCCTTCAAATTAACAATTAATTTATCCTAGAAATAATCTAAATACTAAGAATATGCATTAATCGATTATATGTTCGTAGATCCAGACCATAAGTGGTGTAGTGTTGGTGAGCTGGAGGCAGCGGGTGTTAGAGCGGCAGATCGAGTACGGAGCGCGTCTCGGTCACGTGGTGCTGAGCCTGGCCCGTATGGAACTAACCAACTTCTATCGTAACGTCATGCCAGTCGCCGACTACTTCGACCAGAGCAACATGCTCATCGCGGTATGTTAAGCCAATGTTATCAATAACAAGATATACCCGGGAAGCGACCACCTAACACTCTAGCTATAGCCATAAAAACGTTCTATTGATGACTAATGTATTACAGCCTTACAGCCAGTTACTTACAGCCAGTTGCACAAACGTTCATTAAATTTTTCATTAGTTTAAAGCGACATTACCCATAATAATTTGACATTCATTAGAGCATAAAGGTGTCATTAAACTTTAATGGACGTTTGTGCAACTGACCATTTATAATGTTCTTGTTAATTATTTGCAAAATTAATCAATGATTTTGGTTGTCGTAATACGGGTGTAGACAGTAAACGAAAATAAATACATATTATTTTTTTTTCGCTAAAATTAATTATGAAAAAAAGAAAGATTTTATACTCGTTATCACGTGACCGCAAACACCGCGTGACGTCACGCTCCTTATGAATCTTATGCATACATAGAACGATTTTAGTTTCAGAGACCGGTGACGTCATAGCGACGCCTTAATAGAAGTTAGCGTTTTCGCGGGTAATTTTGAAAGCCAAATTTATTTTTAGATTTCAAACTTATTACACGAATTATACTTTTTGTAAATTTTTTTAGATATATTTCATGTATATCTTATAAAATAAAAATAATATAAAAGTTATCTACACACCTATTTTCTGAAGTACCTATTTAGGTAAATTTAATTAAATTAAATTAAAGTTAGATTGAGGCAAAGCTAATTAAAAAATTGAAATAAACCAAATTATCTGATTAAATATATAAAAGAATGTTATAAATATTATCAAAGAGTATTATCAGATTGTTTAAAAAAAACAATAAAATGTTTTTATAGCTATGGCTAGAGTTAAAGCGAAAGAGTTAAGTAGTCGCAGCTATCCTGTAAGGCAGCTCTGCTAATGTAAGCGTAATTATGGAAGAAACTTGGATATGCCAACAAGTAAATGTGCTTAAATAATACTCAGTGATCGGTCACATAAATTCTAACTATAATAATAAAAAAATAGCAATAAAGAATTTTAAACTCGGCTTAACTTTGCTTGGAGGTTTTATTAATTTTTATATAGAAACAAACAGCTTGGCTAATTTTTACAGGATGTTTTAGTGGTAGCATACATATCTCTATTCATTACATTAAGTCTATAAGTACATTTGAGGTAGGTAGTGTTAATTTTGCAGTAGTAGTACATTCGGAGGTCTTACTCCATCTTTTCTTTATTAATTAAAATCCACAGACCACAAAATATTTTATTATTTTCCATAGATATCCACTTTAGTCTTTGATTTAATACATATAGTTATGTCCTTAGAATAACGTAAAAAAATATACGTAATTATTCTAAGGGTATGTCGAGTAGCTCGGTGGCGTAGTGGATAAGCGCCGCGGCCCGCGATCGTTGTCGTTAAGCAACTTTCGCAAGGGTCGGTCACGTGATTGGTGACCAAAAAAAAAATATTATTCTCGAGCTACTGCGTGCTTCGGAAGGCACGTTGAGCCGTTGGTCCCGGCTGCATTTACAGTCGTTAATACCCTCCAATCCGCATTGGGCCAGCGTGGAGGGTCACGGCCCATCCTCCTTAACCATCCATAAGGAAGGCCTGAGCCCCTGCAGTGGGGACGTAAGAGGGCTGATGATGATGATGTCGGTCTACTTTGAAACGAAATAGTTTAAAGAGTGGGAATGTAATTCTATCAACTGTGAAGTTATGCACGAGCGATAATCACCATTATTACATAACATGCACACACACACATATTGTGTTAGACTAATATTTTTATGGGCTACAGTCGTTAGTGCACAAAGTAATTGTTATTGATGAACGATTTTATCTACTTAGCTCGTAAATTGTATTAAAAATGTAGAGTTATCTATGTTTATTGAGTTAGATAGGTAGGTGCTAATCCAACAGATTAATCAATAAACCATATACCAAAGAAACACAGTGTCAATATAGATTTTTATTACGTTCATTATTCATATCGTTAATTTTCTTGTTATACTTATGTTGTCGAAACTTCGTCGAAAAGAAAAATTTTAAGATTTTTTTTTCAAATCGTCTGGTCTACTGATTTATCGAAAATCTGGTTTCGGATATGCCCAGAGTTTGTTGTGAGAATATCGATATTATTTTTAATGTTACCACCAAACAGTACCATTAAATATGCCCAAATCTTTTTTTTTTAAAGAGAAATGGTTGGAAACTCTATAAAAAGTCTATGGTGTGAATTTGTGTGCCTATTTATACTATAACTTTTTATGTAATATTATATATCTATTATACTTGTCGCATCATCATTACGAAGATAGTTTGATTTAGTTTCTTTTATTTTAATTGCTAGTTACTCGATTACTTAATTACTCGATTGTAAAGAGAGCGTGATCATCGATACCCTTAATTTTATTAGAATGGTGACACTGACTTTGACAGTTCTTTAATAAAAAGCAAGTTGCCGCCATTTTGGCACACATTCTGTTTCCGATCGCCGAGGAGTAAAGACATCCGACAAGATCACGCGCATCTCGTTATATTTTCGTACGAAAAGTGATAAAATGGAATAAATCCACGTTGGTGTACACGCCTGCAGTGTTATTTTAAAGATAGTCCTCCGATATGGACGATCTATTTGGGCTTCGTAATAGCCTGTTCTGACTACCCGCCGTTATACTTTATATTAGGTATATTATAATATATTATCTATACTAATATTATAAAGGGGAAAGATTTAATGACATCATCAACTACGCTCTGAAACTACTGAACTGAATTTATTAATTTTTTCGACTACACGAAACTATATCATGCGTGGGCGAAATCACGGGAAAAGAGTTAGTTCATAATAAACGAATGACCATTTTTTATTATCATCAGTTTTGACGCTTTGCCAATTTGTTACTTTATTTCGACATTATCAGTGTCGGCCCATTAGCTCAGTTGGTTAGAGCGTCGTGCTAATAACGCGAAGGTCGCGGGTTCGATCCCCTCATGGGCCACGTTTATTTTATTTACGACTTTGAATTTTTTGCTATTTATGTATTTGGTGCCATCTACGAGCTAATCTTAGAACATTGAACAATTTTATCTATTTGTGATCTTATATGTTTTGTCAAAATATATTGGTTAGCTCTTAAGATGTAGACATTTGAAAAACGAAAATAACAAGCTAATCTAATAGACTACTGAAGTGACTGTAGAGATTTTAATTATTTTATTCCAGTTTAATTCATCATCACCAGCCCTTTTACGTCCCCTTGTGGATGCATTACCCTCCATGCTGGCCCAATGCGGATTGTTGGGTATTAACGACTGGAAATGCAGCCGGAACCAACAGCTTAACGTCCCTTCCGAAGCACGGAGTAGCTCGAGATAATAATTTTTTGGTCACCCATCCCGTGATCAACCCTTGCGAAAGTTGCTTAACGACTACGATCGCCGGCCTCAGCGCTTATCCACTACGCCACCGAGCTACTCCTCCAGTTTAATTATCTGTCATTTTTTTGTTTCGCTTTCTGCAGCTCTACCGCAAATCCGCATTATATTATACGCAGCAAATACATAATAAAATTAACTATTATTATTAATAAAAACAACGGAACTATATAATGTATTTCCGTTGTCGTTTTAATAACAAACCCTTAAAACCGGATAAAATAAATATTTAAGGGGACTCCCATACAACGTTTATTTTTTGCTTATGTCCGGTACGGAGTCCATCGTCTATTCGGTTATTAGTTTTTTTATTAATTTACATTTTAAACTCGATGATGTCTTTACTCTAAGTATCGATGTTTGGTTCACATACTAGTTCCAATACCTAAAGTTCATGAGATCGAGCTTGGTGACTGACAGGGAAGTCTTAGTAATAGGGTTTCTGTTTTACGCTTTCGGTACGGACCCTTAAAAAAGAATTTGTACCGTGAGCATTCGAATGATCTTTTCTCTAGTTTAATTAATATAAAATCCAAAATGGTAAACAGACTTCAACTAGACGTCGCAGCGCAGCGATGTGACAGCATAGAATTTCAATGAAATTATTACCTTTTGACGTAGGTTTGATTTTATTTAACCTCTATACTATGACAGCGTTTCTGGATGTGAAGTTATTTGTACATTATTAGAGTATAAAATTTATAAGAATACTAAATTACATCATAATGAAAGGTGTAACCCTGGATGTAACTGGATTCAACACGTCTGTTTTCAAAATGGCGCCAAGAAAAAGAGCTCATAAATTTTAACAGGCAAAGAAAATGTCCATTCTGCCTTGATCTATCTAAAATTACACTGTAAAAATTGCGTATACATATAAATGCTCGCGCAATTATTCTCCCAACGTCCGCCGACTGAATATTATGACAACGCGTCACAAAGCCAGTGTCAATCGATGGTCATCAATAAACCAGCGATGACCCGCGATCGATCCGCGGTCAACGTACAATGTCAGACCGCACTACACAAACTACTGTCCCAGAGACATTGAAAAAACAACAATATCTTATGTAAATCCTATCATGTTATAAACAAATCAGTTTCCCTATGTTTCTTTTCGAAATACGTAAGTTATGGCGGACGATTTCATGCGGTAGTTAATGTTCTTATCGAACAATGTGTTGTGTATACAACGTTTTTATCTCCAAAATTACTATTATCTAGTATTTTTTAAGTGTTCCGATGAAAATTTTGAGCTGTAAGGTTCTCATCTATACTAATAGGTACTATAAGTACATATTTTAATGTTAGTGTGTATTGAAAATAGGCTTCGCAACTACTGAACCTGCGAGAAATTACATTATAAATGCGAGTGCTATAAGTAAAACACGAATGTAGTCGCTAAGACCAGTTATAGGGACTTTAAACTATAGCAGTGTTAATAAACAAGGTAGGTATAGCATTGGAGTTTTAAGCTGAGACTGCATTTATAAGTCAAACTTCCTATTATTAAACAGAGACTTAGCAAAAGTTAAACTAATACAAGGTTCTACGGGAGTAATATTTACTCCTATAAGGATTCCTGCTTATTCTCTGTATAATATTAATTTGGACTAACACTAAAATGGCAATTTTAACGTAAATTTACTCTGACTTTAAACCTTGTTTATTAATAGCGCTATAGCAGAATAATTTTAATAAGTTACTAAAATAACTAAAATATATAACTTCCCAACATTGGGCGGTCAATTTTAGACTATTTAATTTAATAAATTCATTAATATTGGAAATAAAATAAATATACAAAAATAGGGACCCGGCTTGATGATATAGATAGAGCGATAAAAATATATTTAAATAAATAGATCCTCACAATGGGCCCTTTCGTTTGGCATCATCGTTCTATTGCCTATTAATGCTGCTGCTACTGGAGAATACATAGCCTTTTCTAATGATAGAGTTGAATAGGGAGAATGGATCATTTTCACCGCGCAGGCCCAGTGCGGCTTGGTAGGTGTCATTTTAATTTTCATTGAAAGTTTAAAATATTTGTAAAAAAATACTTTCCGCTTAATTACTTTTCGTTTGGGTGGGTTGCCTGTAGATTGATGAAAATATGCTTATTAATTGCGAAATTACTTTATTATGAAAATAATTATTACGAAAGACTAAATAGCTGATTTAGAAATTCGTCAGTCCTGTTGGGTTTCGGGCAGCTCAGCGGTCTAACCACTGAGCTGCAGTTGCCCAGATTGCGAATGATTTGTCCAAATATTAGCTTTAAAGATTAGCAATATGAAAATTGGTCTGCTAACGACGCTTCTTTCGTCAAATTTGCACCTTTTACTGTTTTTTTAGTTGTTTATTACCCCTGCCGCCTGACAAGTGTTAGGGGTCCGGGACTCTCCTACGTGAACCCACCTCCTAGCTAGGCGGCGTACCCATAAAAACTCCTACGGTGTACCCTCGCCCGAGGATGAGACCCGAGACGACGTGCTCGTCACCAGCATCAAATATGCACCTACCCAAATTGTTGAACTGATACTAACATATATAACACCACATACGAGGGTCAAACTGAAAGTTCTTAGAACTGGCCACTTATAAACAATATAATAAAAAAATAATTCTAAAATTTGAAAATATAACTCTTTGCCAATATTACTGAGTATATATTTCATTCATTTGTCATTTGTTTTACGATTTGGCGGCAAATTGAAAATTGTCTGTGTCACGTCATCATGAATTTAACACGAGAAAATTTTCGTGCAATGATTTTTTATGACTTTCGATGTCATTTAAGTCAACAAGAAAGTTATGATAGACTACGATTGGCCTTTCACGATGAAGCCCCATCTCGTGCGACTGTTTACAACTGGTTTAATGAGTTTAAACGTGGTCGCACTAATCTCACTGATGATTTACGTGAGGGACGGCCTTCTACGGCGACGACTGAAGATAACATCTGTGTTGTGCGGCGTATGATAGAGACTGACAAAAGAGTGACCTATCAACAGATTCGGACAAGCTTAGGCATCGGTATGAGTCAAGTGCACAAAATCCTCCACGAACATTTAGCGGTCAGGAAGCTTTGCGCCCGGTGGATACCTCATAATTTGACTGAGGCTCAAAAACTCCATCGTGTGGATTGGTGTCGTAAAATGATTGAAAGATTTAACGGAGGTGACTCAAATGCTGTGTTCGACATACTAACAGGTGACGAAAGCTGGATTTACTGTTATGATCCTAAAACCAAAAGACAATCTGCTCAGTGGGTGTTTCCTTTCGAGGAGTTGCCAACTAAAGTGAAGAGAGATCGAAGTGCGGGAAAAAAAATGGTGGCCTCGTTCTTTGGAAGGATAGGTCATTTTGCAACAATTGTGTTAGAGGATCAAAAAACAGTTTCTGCAGAATGGTACACTACCAATTGTTTGCCACTTGTCTTGGAAAAAGTTCGAGAGAAACGACCTCGCAGTAGGATCCTCCTTCACCACGACAACGCCTCGTCGCACACCGCCAAGCGAACGATCGACTATTTGGCGACATCAAACGTTGAATTACTGGGTCACCCGCCGTATAGCCCCGACCTCGCGCCTTGTGATTTTTATTTATTTCCAAAAATTAAAGAAAAACTTAAAGGAAAGCGGTTTATGAATGCTGAAGAAGCGGTGGCTGCGTATCGCGATGCCATTGAAGAGACCCCTAAGGACGAGTGGGCAAAGTGCTTTTCCCAGTGGTTCCATCGCATGCAGCGGTGTATTGACGTGAATGGACAATATTTTGAAAAGATATAATAAAACTAATAACTGGCTAATGTAATCAGTTTTTGATTTTCTAAGAACTTTCAGTTTGACCCTCGTATAACTTCAACAAATATAGTAAAAACACGAAAACACCTTAAAACAAAACGCCAACAAAATTATGAAATCACTAATGGACACGAATAGTGAATCATGACACATGAAATTAATTGACAAACGGATATTGTCTCTAATACCACCACATTGAGTAGTAAACAGTTTGAAGGGGGACGAGAAACGGTTTTATCCAATTACCAACCGCTCATACATATTTGACCGCCAACAGAAAGTTATGACAAAACTATTGAGGTGAATATTGATCGACATTGGATCTAATGGTGACTAATTTGTGGAAGAATGTAAACAGTTTCTTACCTTATTTTATGCAAAAATAAGGTAAGTATATACTTTATATGACGTGACTACAAACGTGCGCTTTGCGCACTGTGACTATCTCAAATATATATTTTATTATTAATTAAAGACAAACAATTTTGACTAACCTCAAAAGGTTAGTCAAGAAAATAAAGTTGTAGATAAAAAACATAATCCCCTTTAGCTTTAGCTAGAAAATAGTGAGTTATAATCTTATTGTACGCAATTCAATTATAGTATTTGACAAGCTCTTTTTCCGCTAGTCCGCCTGTGTGAATTATATCTGTAAGCTTCCCGTAGTTAAAAAAAATCACGATTCGATCAGTATAAGAAGACTGCGCAATTTCCTCCCTCTCGCCACTAAAACTGCGCTGGCACAAGCTCTCTTTCTCCCCATTTTAGATTACGCAGACATTAGTTATCTTGACCTTACTGAGGAGCAACTTAACACACTTGAACAGTTACAAAACTTCTGTATCAGATTCATATTTGGTTTACGCAAATATGATCATGTATCCGATTTCCGTGCAAAACTCAAGTGGCCCCCGATTCATCTTCGCCGGAATGGACATATCGTTTCCCTTCTTTACAGTATTTTGTTTAATCCACTTTCGCCATCTTATCTTAAGGAACGTTTTAATTTCCTTCATAATACCCACACTCGAGTTTTGAGATCATCAGAGAACTTAAAATTGGAGACACCAATGCATTTCACTAAATTTCTTAACAAATCTTTTATAGTTCAAGCTGCCCGTCTCTGGAATGCATTGCCCGAAAATATAAGACGTGCGCAAACGGTAGATAGTTTCAAAAATCTAGTAAAGGAGCACTATCTGTCATTATGATCTTTTACATTATATACCTATATATATTTTATAGTATGTAGGATAATTATCTATGTATGTTTATATCATGTACATTTAAGACACCATAGACTACTTAATTTTGATTTAAATTAAAATTTTCCAAACGGTTACGGTTGCCTGGAAGAAATTGCTTCTTAGCGATAAGGTCGCCGATTGTACTATTTGTTCTATATTATTGTTACTTATTTTATTTATCGGTGTTTTTGTACAATAAAGAATTATTCTATTCTATTCTATATTTCGAAAGATCTACAATACCTATAAACAAACAAAGTTACAAACTTTACCGTTTCAGAATATTACTATAGATTGAATATAATTTCATATAAACATTTATGTCATTAAAAATATAATAAAGAATCAAAATATGCTTAAATAAATGTGCATTAATAATGACTTCTCTAAGTGTGATCTGAATTGTCCAATCTAGTTTAATAATTCAGGACAGTGACGGCACACGTGCACTATATCCCACGCCATTTTTTAGAGCGTACACTTGGATTTTCGTAGCACTTGGTGTTAGATACGTATATTATCGTAGCATGCTACGAGTCTATAACGTAACTGGGTTCTTTTTCATTTCGATTATTTATACCTGTACTCACAGTTTCTTCATCATCTTATAACTATTGTGCGTTTAATATAGTTATTATTAGGGTTCGACACCTCTAAGGAACCCTTTCTTGTCCGTCTGTCTATCTGTAAAGAGTCTTAATTTCGGGAACGCATGGAGATATAGAGTTGAAATTAAAACTACAGTTCCCTGAAACCTGAAAACTATAAATTTGCAATTAAATTACATAAAATAAACTTACAGGGCGACCAATAATTTCTAATTGACATATGATATGAAGGGGTTTCCTTTTGCTATTTTTCAGAAGAAAAAAAGATTAAACATTTATTGACCTAAGATAAAATATGGAGAACTACGACATATCATCACACTACATTATACGCAAATGATATACAGCCAGTTGTACAAACGTCCTTTAAAATTGTCAAGTGTTTAAGACCACATTACCGATACACATTGAACATTCATTAGAGCTTAAAACCATCATTAAACCTTAATGGACGTTTGTGTAACTGAACGATAAACTATTATTTACACGGACGAAATAGCGGGAAAAAACAATTCATGTAGCCAAGTGGTTTTCACGCTGGTTTCAAGGTGTTTTGCCATTCGTCGTCGGGTCTACTCTTAATGTACTCTAAATATAATTGCATGCAAGGCACAAGAAAATGCTCCCATTCCGAGAGCGTTTTCAACTAATGAACATTTAGTGAAATAAAAATTTGCCTATATGTCAGTTCAATCTTAGAATTATCCGTTGACCAAATTTCATCAAAATCCGTTCTGTAATTTTTGCGTGAAAGAGTTACAAACATACATACATATTCTAAGAAAGTTTTGAATTTACTCGTATAATATTAGATAGGTAGTTGCTAAGTGCCGAGGCCCGTTCTTTAACCATCCATAAAGAAGGCCTGAATCCCGGCAGTGAGGACGAAAACGGGCTAACAATCATAATGATGATTAGTAGAATAAAGAAAGAGGTAACATAAAGAGGTCGATCAGGACCCTCCCTCGGCCTTTCTTTAATCCAAATAGCCAATATCCAAAAAGTCGATAACAACATTAACAATTAGAATTGTTGACGAGGGGCGTGCTGTGCCCGAACATCATACAAAGAACGCTTATGAATTTTTAGTTAGTTCGGCCGTATACCGCCGGGTATCGGAGTTAATTCTATGAATTATGACTAACAGGCCGGAGCGGACTCTATGTTTAACCAGTCATTTTATACTTTACCATGATAAGTTACGTTTTAAGTGTGCTGTTACTGTTCTAAACTACAACGGATGTTTTCTGTTTGTCTGTAATGATTGACCGTTATTGGTAGCACATTTTAATATGAGAACTTGATTAAAATATATTTATTATTCTAGCCACACTATCTTCTTTTCTTTACCCCAACAATCATGTAAATTTGCCTGTACTTGTTAATTATAACGGTTCATGTGCATTAATCTATTAATTTGTCTTTATAAGCCATATTCTTACCCCGATGCGGGTTGACCACTAATGAAAGTATATAATTAATTAATAGACCAGTCTTTATAGCGCTCGCGGGGAAAAGAAATTTGTTTGTTTACATCTATTAGCTGCACCCGCATGCGATTCAATCGATCGATGAAATTTCACCGTAGCAAAAGCACTCGTTTATCACATCATTTATGTAAAATAATATTTGCTAATTTTTACCCTTTATGTAGGAATTGGATTAAGTCTTCCCCCTATTTTATATTTATTATTTACGCAAAATATAAAGCGAGACGCAAAATTCTAATAATTAAGTTTGACGCCCGCTGTTGTAACAAAAATAAGATTTTGCCTTTAAAATCATCTAATGTAATAAATAGATAGCGCCTTTCATAAATAGGAAGGGCGGGATGATAAAAAGCTAGAAAAACTTGAATTAGTGTGTTAAAAGTATATTTATTTTTCGACGTCTCCTTGAAGCGCTATGCACTTCATCCATCTATGCTCTAAAGCCTTGATGCCATCCCTGAAGTAGTTTTCTTCAGACCCTTCAAAATAACTGTCCACTGCAGACATCACCTCACTATTATTTTCAAATCTTTGTCCACCAAAAAATTTTTGAGCTTAGGGAATAGATAAAAGTGAGATGGTGCCAGATCAGAAGAATAATTTTGAATTTTGAATTTCGCCATTGCAGTGATGCACGTGTGAACGCGCGCATTATCCTGATGAAAGATTATTCCAGGCCGGGTCTTTTTTCACGAATACACACTTGTAATTTATCCAGTAGATCAGCATAATATTCGCCATTTATGTTTTGTCCTTTTGGAAATTTATCAATCATCAATATACCCTTCGAATCCCAAAATACTGACGCCATGACTTTCCCCGCTGATTTCACGGCTTTTGCTTTCTTTGGAGCCGGGGATCCCTTTTGCGTCCATTGTTAAGACTGAATTTTTGATTCAGGTATATAGTGGTGAACCCAAGTCTCGTCTGAAGTAACAAACCATCGCAGAAAAACAGTTGTGTTGCCCTTAAAGCGGTCCAAACATTCTTGTGAAATTTGCATACGAACGCGTTATTGGTAAATTGTAAGCAATCGCGGCACCCACCTTGCGGATAATTTTTTCATACATAATTCTTGAGTTAAAATGTAATGCGCCCGTTCTTTAGAGATGCCTACAGTATCAGCTATCTCGGAAAGTTTCAATCTTCGGTCAGCTAAAACTGCATCATGAATTTTGATCGCAATTTCTGGAGTAGTGGCACTTTTTGGACGTCCTGGACGATGTTCATCTTGGGTGCTGGTACGGCCACGTTTAAATTCAGCTACCCAATTTTTTATGGTCGCATATGAAGGAGCATTTTCTCCCAAAACATCCTTCATCTCCAAAAAATCTTTCCACCTTTTAATCCTTTTAGATGCAAAATCTTTATTACAGCTCGTAGCTCAATTTTATCCATTTTGCAGAAAAAACAAAAGAATGCTTTATGAAATGTCAATATTTAAAAGAAAAACTATACGATCGATTTGAAATTTGGAAGACTGACAGCTAATGAACCAATGAGTAAAATACAAAGGAGATTTTATATCGTTATTATACAAAATATGGGTTGGGCTATTTATCATCCCGCCCTCGTATAATATACAAGCTTGACTTATATACTGGTATAAGCGATAATATTCATATTGAAGGTTAGAATTCTATCAAAAAACAGAAAACATTTCTAGTTCTTAATATAACAGATAAATATTATTATTTCACTTGTTCATTTTTGATGGCAGCTACTACTAATCAATAGTTAGTCACACAAAATTAATTTGTCGATTCGTCTTTTACGGTGTATTATTAAGTGGCTTGGCTACATATGGCATTGAATAGTCGACTTAATAAATTTCTAACCACAGTTATAATTACACTGATCGACGCGAGCTCTAATAATTACACTGTAGCGTTCACTTCGAATGGTTTGAATCTATGGTTGTTCGATTCACCTACATAATTACAGTTCAGTTTGCGAATGCCTATATTATTAAAGCTTAACGAAATACTGCAAATCGTGAACTTAGTTAATACCTGAATACAAATGTAATCACTAAATGATTCGGCTCACATTTTCCAGTTACGAACAAATGGCTCTTCCCATTATCTCAAGGTTTGGCGATTTGGAGCATTTTGCATCTCCAGTCTGAACATGAGTTTTTTAATATCATCCAACTATCTTAGGTGGATGTCCACCTAACATCCACCTAAGATAGTTGGATGATATGTTAGGTGGACGTGAAAACATATAAAAATTAAATCTTATTTTGCCATTATTAAAATAAAACTATCAAGAGAACTAAAAGAATCTTGTAAATTGGAGCAGCATATAGTGTAGCTCCCAAAGGGATTAGAGTACAGTTTATCACAAACTACATAGGGTGTTGATTGTCTTTTTGGTCTCCATTTCTGAGTACCAGGGACAAAGTGGACTTATTGAACATTTTTCATTAATACTGTTTGATATTTGTTACTTATAAGTGTGTTTTTAGTAATTACTCTTTTAAAAGTTATTTACTACTTATCTGCTTAATAACTTGTAAGCCGGCCATTAGATCATTTTCAAATTCCCCAAAATCCTATTGAGAAAAGTTATACTTTTACAGGTAAACGGCGAAAGAAACCCAGAAGAAGTTTATAAAGATTTCAGAGCGGCTGTTCTCCAAATCTTGGGCACGCAAGACGATCAGGCCACCATGAATGGTGTAAGTGGAGTAGGGGTAGGAGCTGGTGGTATACCAGGGGAAATCGTGGGTGTGGAACCAGCGCCGAATGTGACCGAGCGAGACACAGTGAAGGAGGAAAAGAGACCTGAGACCACAGTGCTGCCTGTGGCTGCGCCAGTAGTGGTGCCTATACAGCAAGAGAACGGTACTTTGACAAGGATAGTCAGTCCAAAGGTTGGTGTTTCAAAAGTTTATTTTCTTAACGTTTGCGCCTTCTTTAGTCATGTTGTATTCAACCGCAATCAAATTAATGTAGAAAATAAATGCCGTGATTATGAGTTCCAACGGACATTAATTATCTACTTTAAAAAACATGGGCATTACAAGGTATTAACGTAATTATTTTATATTGTGAGTGATACACACAAACCCGGTAATCAGAATAAAAGACATTACGATCTAAAAACATATTTCATTTATTACTAACGATACAGGAAAAATTATGATTGTTTGCTATTAACGAATGAAATCGTCAAAGGCGCTTTATTTCTTGTTTTACAGTAAAATTGCAACTTAAAATGAGCTAAACAAATTTTGATATAACCAAAATAAAACATATTTTTAAATTTAGTTATCTCATTTAATATGAATTATTGAAAATAATTTTACAATTCTCAGTCCATCCAAATCATAGTAGTCTAGTTTAAAATAACACATTTAATTTCAAAGGGCAAAGCTGCCAAAGTTGTGGATTTTTGGCATTGCTGTAGTCGTGCACATAGCCTATTATATATTGTGATAATACATATTATTTTGGTAATGACATGATTTATGTACATGTCATCATTACTTATGATAAAGAGCTGGTAAGTTTCTTTCGCTTGTTCTTCTTGTCAGCTAAAAGACGTCCTGAACAAGTGGTAGGGGAAAAAAATTTTTTTGGACGATTCAAAAGTGCTTGTAACTACTTGAATAAAGATATTTTCATTTCATTTAGACAATACTTGTTATATAAAAAAATATATTAAATATTATAATAACATAATTAGCAAACTTAAAATGTGTATTTTGCTCAATATCAAAATTAACATCGCTAGGATCTGTTACCCTTTAATTAAACAATCGATAAGTATTGTACGCCCGTATATGATGAATATTGATTTACTTTTCCTTTAACGAATACTAAATAAAGGCTATGAGTATAGGTAAATCTCGATGTCTCAAATGTTAATTTTAATATTACGAATTCAACATTTGCATGAAGTTAATTGATTAACGTTGATATTTTTTTTTAATTGCATTGTTTTTGTACACCGAGCTGTCACAGCAGGAACCAATGAATTAAAGTTTTATTAAGATATAAACCTCGAATCTAAAAGATACATCGCCATCTTTCATTCATTTGGTTTTAATTTTACATGTAGAAATTAATTTATTCACTTGACATTAGGAGAATTATGCCAAATGCGCAGATAAGCCATTAATAAAGGAAGAAGTATTAACTTTTAAAGAAGGTTTTAATTTAATCGAACCTCTATGCTCTGTACTCGTCATCGTGTTGGTTGGTGGTGATTTTTTTTTTATTTAAATTGATGCACTGCTATTAATACGCATGAATGAATGAAAGAATCATACCATTTTCGCTTATCATTTTTGATGACTTACCGATTTCACTGAAGGTATGTTGTTGCATGAACACTCCTAATAATATCTACTCTTCGCGGTATCAGCTTTTTTCGTTAGTACGTTTTTTATCAGCTTTCAATATTGATGCCTTTTGTTGTGTTTTAAGTGTACAAGGAGAATTCCTTGTACACTTAGCGTTCATGACTAGACAAGAAAAAATAACGAAGGGTGAAAAGAATACGCGTAGGATGCGTTCCGTCATACATATTCTCAATACATACGAATATATTGAAAAATACAGCACAATGAGTAGAATTTAATCATAGACTCGAACAGAACTAATTTCATTTCTTCAAATTCTCGGAATAACTTATAATAGTATGTTTAATGATAAATTGATCTTATTTGTGTAGATATCTAATTGTAACCTTCTTCTTTATTTTCTTCAGAATTGCGTGGGACGCTTTTCTATCTCCGATTTCTGAAACTAAATTAAATGACTGAATTTACTATTCTCCCGCAACTTAGCCCGCATTAAAACACCTGTGTATGTTGTAACTTACCTAAAAACTTATTCTCTTTATAATATTATTAATATATATTATAGTTGAATCATAATATTATTTTAAATCGATAGCATTTTTAATTGATCAATCAGTCCTTTAAAATAACAATTAAGTTGATTTTTCTATTCTGTTGGCTTAGAGTGAAGTAAAGGGTTCCAGAGAACGGAACACCAAAACCATTTGAAAGCTTCGAGGGCGCGTTTGTAGGACACGACGGACCGCCTTGACCTATTGAAGATCCTTGTTTATTTATTAAGCCGTGCCGAAATTTATAATGTCATATATCAGTAGTATTGAAGTTTACTACATGTCTAGTGACCTAGTATAATCGAGATATGATACTTTTGTAATTAAGCTACGTATACAATTATTTGAGTAGCTCGGTGGCGTAGTTGATAAGCTCCGCGGCCCGCGATCGTAGTCGTTAAGCAACTTTCGCAAGGGTCGATCACGGGATGGGTGACCAAAAAAAAATTATTATCTCGAGCTACTCCGTTCTTCGGAAGGCACGTTGAGCCGTTGGTCCCGGCTGCATTTGTAGTCGTTAACACCCTCCAATGCGCATTGGGCCAGCGTGGAGGGTCATGGCCCATCCTCCTTAACCATCCATAAGGAAGGCCTGAGCCCCGGCAGTGGGGACGTAAAAGGGCTGGTGATGATGATGATGATACAATTATTTAAATTCAATAAACAACTTTTTATTTTTGACATTACAATCCTTTTTCAAGGCATAAGTTTACTATTTTAGAGTAACCTTTCCAACTATAGCGTTATGGACCATTTTGTTTTTATGTATGGCTCGGCAACTGGAATATTAATCAATTACCGAGTAGATATATGTTTTGTTGTTTCTTATATTGTAATGGAAAGTGACTCATAGTCCAATAATGTCACGTTTCGATTAGACTTCTCTATATAAAGTAAAATCGGGAGAAAAATAACTCCTGCTGAGTTTCTTGATGGTTCTTCTCAGTAAAAGGTCTCCTACCATAGATTTGTGAACCGATGGCATAGCTTTGATATTCATAAGTGCTTGTAACAGTCAAGACTGAATAAATCCTATTTAATTTCAATTTACATGAAGCCAATATCCGAAACAATCCAGTAACCCAGTAAAATTAGAAATAAATCTATTTCATTGGACTGGCTTGATTCCTCATTGACTTGAGTATTGTATCCATTTAAACGAAGCCTATACTGGACTGGCTTACTGAATTATCTCGGTCAACTGACCTCGTGTAAATGAACCATTAAACTCTATTGTATACATGAGCACCTCGGGTTGGTACATGTATGCCATAACAATATGACCTCAAATGCCATGGACAAGTGCCTGAGGCTAGTACTTTGGCGGTTGTTCCATCAAAATCATCTTTAGCCCTGGACGAATTCGCGGAAGAATTACTAAACTTTTCTTTAAAAATATTATGATTGTTTCAGCCGGAAGTGATAAGAGTTAAATCTGCCAATGGGGTTAATTCTACTCCTGCGATAGTGTGGGTAGTTGGAGGGCCGGGGAGTAACAAAGCGAGCCTGTGTGAAAGAGCTGTTGCACGACGAGACGGCTGGACACATTTCAGGTATAATATATAAGAAAGTTTAAGAATACTGTAGCATACAGGCATTATAAATTTCCATACGCTTTAACACGTTGAGTGCGGAACCAGGTTTGCAACACCTAGTCAATGATTCATTTGCAGTGCGGCTAAAAAACATAGACTTCTCTGTCGTGCGAAAGACATAACTTCAGTTTGGTTCGGTGTAGGAAAAAGATAAATATACATCTATGATGTGTTGTTAAAGTAGAATCTAATGGTGTACCCACCTTAATACCAGGTTTCCTAAATCTGGTACCGCACTTAAGTAATGAAATTTTAATACAGTGCGAAACATGGTCGAACAGTCCTTGTACCCCCGCGCACCTAGTACCGCACCCTGCGCTTGCTTTACATGGCCAGTGTTGTGATAGCATTCGAAAGAACGCATGTGTCGAAATGTCACAGACAACGACAAAACGGTGCCGAAAAAAAATTAATTTAAACTTCGACATTAATGATGACACTGATACGAATAATAAAATGAATTCGAATTATAGACAGATTTATCAAAGGCAGGTAAGTCATATTTACCTTATATTTTGCCTTCTTACATTTAGTAGGTACAAATTGTACAAAGTTTTTTTTATAACACAGAGGATATTTATATTTTACTGTACAATATAATCATTGTCAGAGTTAATAATAAACCAAAACCTCTTTTTTTTGAGCTTGGTCATACGTTATACACGTGAGGTATAATCGTCGTATAAAATAATTGTGCTATATTATATTATATTATATTAGTACAGATAGACCAATAGATCGTTAATTTAAATGTAAGATAACTATTTACTTTTCTTAAATATTTTCTTTTCTTTTTCTTATAATTAACCATAAGTAAAGTTATCGATACTTTTAGTTCCCAACCCTAAAACATATGCAAAACTTCCCCAATTCAGTGCGGCACAAGGTGCATAAGATCTTGTATTTTATTTTAGCTAAAGATTCTAAACTAAATAAGCTGTTCACGTACGCCGTCAGATTCATATAAAACAGTTCATTATTTATAAAATCAATAGAATTTATTAACATTAAGCGAGAAAAAATATATTAGTTTCTTCAACGCAACAGGGTTTTATAAGCCCAGTACCGCCACAATGATAGTTTTATGGCCAGGTTGAAAACGCCCTGTACCGCAGGAATGGAAAGAACAGAAAAATCGGTACCGCTTCGAACGTGTTAACTATGTCCAGGTGTTTACTGTAGAAGTTAAGCCTGAGATAAAAACCAGTAAATACTGGAATACTAAAAAAGTAAAGGCAATAGCAACAAACTTACGTTTTATAAACTTTTTTTTTCATACCACTGTAATTGCGCAATCATATTACTCGTCGCCGCAATAGGCTGAAAGTTATTGACAAGTCACAAAGAGCACCACAAAGTTTGTTCTGTCACACGCTATTCGAACTTATGCTGGATGTTCTGTATTACATATAAAACAGAAACATATTTCTTTTACTAGTACTTCGATATCAGCTTGGAAACCTCAAAAATTAAGTCTTACGTTAAGCAAGCTACTTCTTCTTACTACGGACAGGCATACAGAACTTGGTGCCCTAGGCAAAACACGGAAATGTCGCTAATAAAAAAAACACAACTAACTAAAAAACTAACTTAGGTTAAATTGTACTTTTAAAATAACTTGGACATGGAGTCATATTCAAAGAACAAAAGTATTTTTTAAGGTAGGTGCATTCTTAAGGTTCAAAAAATTAGAGCAAACATAATCTGTTTGTAATGCTCTACCGCCCCTAAATACTAGCGCCTTAGGCATTTGCCTAGTATGCTTATATGTACGATCTGGCCCTGACTACGAGCTCTGCTACGAGCGTTAAACAAGCCCTACCATAAAAAAGTTTACGCAGCCCTGTAGTTGACTACTCCGTTGAATTCCAAGAGAACGTAAGCGACTATTTCTCTTGCCTCCATGCATTAAGTGTAATCGACATCTAACAAATCATTAAATTTTTTTCCAGCGTGGGTCAGCGTCTCCGAGCTTTAGCGGATGCAGGCGGCGGTCCTGCATCGGACGGTGCATTGGCGCGGGCTGCGGTGAGCGGCGGCGAGCAGGCGCCCCGGGAGCTGGTGGGTCGACTGGTGAAGGCTGCGCTGTCAGACGCGGCGCGCACCGCACACGGACTCGTGCTCGACGGTTACCCCAGGGATATGGAGCAGCTGGAACACTTCCAGAAGGAGGTGAGACGATCCATTAGTATGGATTTCTCTGGACTAGTCACCCGCCCAAGTTTTATAATAGACAAATTTATTTTATTGATATTCATAAAAATATATTTGTTCACTAATTTGACTATTTTTTAAAAGATATAACCTAATCAAAAAATAACAGCAGTACATTTTAAAGTAAACATAATTTACAGTACAGTATTCTAGTCCAGCTTAATATAACTGGCCAAATACTGGATGGGAACAAACGAACGAGGCGAGCTTAAAATACCATACTCTTGATCTCTTAAACCTAAAACCTAAACAAAAATGCAACGTAAGAGATATCCTTTACCCCCTTAAAGTCAACCATAGTGTAACTCCTTAACCCTCTCTAAATCAAAGATTTCTCCAAAATGAACAGTCGCAGGTAATCACATTGCCTTTAACTGGATAAAGTGATATTTAATTATATTTTTTTCTGGAACAAATATTGTTCATAATTTATAAGTTTCAGCTTATTATAGCGATACGTGAAAACTTTTTGTTGGCCATTTGTAATTTAATCTAACGCTTATAAATTTCATGTGCTGTTGCTCTTCCCGAATGTATATAAATAAATAAAATTACGTTGACAGTTCCGCGTGGAGCCCCGTATGCTCCTGCTGGACTGCTCGAAGCTGCAGCTGGGTCGTGGACGGCGCGACGACTCTGTGGCCGCGTTCCGCCGCCGACTCGAGGTGTTCCGCGAGCTCAGCCTGCCCATGCTTAAACACCTCGATCAGAATCATAGACTAGTCATAGTAAGTACTCATCAAGGTCTCGGGTACTCCTAGGAGACATAATACTGTCGCTGTTACCCTTGCTTTCTGCATAGAATCAAAAAAGATCAGAAACGACACACATGTGTGCTCGTAAATGTCTTCACGGCCGTGTGTACACACATCATGTACGTGGCAGCATGGTTGTGGTTTTTATTACCGACCTTTATTGTACGGTCAATTAAAGAATAGCTTCAGTGTTTGTTTTAAGGGACAAACTATGTCAATAAGAGCATCAATAGTCTTAAATCACCGTAATTATTTGGCGCAGGTGGATGGCGATACAGATTCTACGGAAGTACAAGAGGAGTTTACTCAGGTACTTCTGGAGGAGATGGAGAAAGCTGAAGCACTTGCCGCGATGCCAGAACAGCCGCCCACGCCTAAACCGAGTAAGAATTTATATTCCGATACAAACCTTTATCCGCACGGGTATTTTCGATATTGATTATTGGCTAAAATTACCTAGATCACTTTGATAACAAATAGCTTGCAGTTGGTACTTGTTCTTAATACAAAATGCTTAAAAAATCCACTTGGTCCCTTGCACCCTAAGATGGGAATCGAACCAACGGGCACAATCCGGGCGACTGCTCCAACAACTGAACTACCCAGGACCTAACAGGACTAACGAATCTTTCAAGCACTTGTTACTTCTCGCTACTGCAGAGCGTATTCTATGAATAATTTTCAGTATGGCATTGTGAATGCAAAATTAATCAAAATATAATAACTGGTACTTGTGTTGTAGAAATTGAAAACCCGTAACTTTCGTTCAGAATAGTTAAAGTTTTAGCTGAAACAGAAACTCGATAGTGCAGGACCCAATCTCCCTTTGCTCCCAATACAATTCCTAGATTTACTGTATCTCATGAACCGTGATAGATAGTTGAGATTTTCACAGATGATTTATTTCTGTTGCCGCTATAATACAAAAAAAAAAAACTTTGATTTAATTTGTAATTTTTTTGCTTTGTTTGACTCTCACTTGAACCGGTTTTTTATATGATAATGATTCTCTTACAGATGGAACAGCAGTACAGCAGTTTGCCCACGCCATGGCGCGCATGAGTGGTGGGATGGGCAACGGCTTCGCGAACGGCGCTCTAAGAAATGGAACCGCACACAACGGGATCCTGCCCAACGGTAACGTGGCCAATGGATTCGCGAACATGGCCAACAATAAGGTGAGGAAACGGGTATGATGATTGATATTTTATGAAGATCTATACATCATCATCAGCCGTAAGATGCCCACTGCTGAGCATAGGCCTCCCCCATAGGTCTCCACGACGATCGGTCCTACACTGCCCGCATCCAGTGGATTAATCCTTTATAAGATCGTCAGTACACTTGGAGGGAGGCCTACCCACTGAGCGTCATCCGGTACGTGGTCGCCATTCGAGAACTCTTCCGGCCCAACGGCCATCAGTTCTTCTCACTATGTGTCCCGGCCACTGCCACTTTAACTGAGCAATTCTTTGAGCAATGTCAGTAACGTTAGTCCTCCTACGGATCTCTTTATTTCTTATTCGATCACGTAGAAAAATACCAAACATTGCTTGCTCCTTTGCCCGTTGGGTGACCTTGAGCCTTCTTATGAGACTGATAGTGACCACCCACGTTTCGCTTCCATAAGTCATCGCTGATAACACATACTGATAGGATAGACACTGAAGGCCTATACACCATTATCATTATCAGCCTATTAATATCCGCTACTACATATACATACTATCTAAGACATCGATGGCGCAGTGGTTAGCGCTCTCAGTCTACTATACGGTAGTTAAGCAACTTTCGCTGTGGCCGGTCATAGGATGGGTGGCCAAAAAAATATTACGCAGCTTCTGTAGTTCTACTGCTGCATCTGCAGTCGTTAATATCCACCAGTCCGCACTGGACCGTTGTGGTAAGTTAGAGACATTAATAGGCTGGTGATATTTACCCCCAATTCTGAAACACGGGCTTTTCTTATGGTTAGAATCCATTAGAAAGATTTAGCAATGATTCACTACGTAGGACTAGTGTGGATTATGGGGTTTGTTCCGGCAAAGCTCCTTGCCAAATCCTGGATCCTTCCCCTCCCTCCTCCCTCGGTGAACCGTAGTTACAGATAGAGTTTTACTAGGTACGCTAATCTTACTGCAACCTGTTCTTCTCAGGACAGGATGATTGGAGAGGCAATAGTTTAAAGCTTAAGGTGCATTGCCCCTGTGTTACCAAAAAAACGACCAGTGCAGATTAGTAGCTCAGCAGATACATTACCAAGGATTTAACGAAATAACAGATTAATATATTTGATCAATTTTAATGAAAATAAGCTCGCTAGTATCGAAACATTCCAAGTGCTTGAAAAATTCGTCAGTCCTGTTAGGTCCTGGGAAGTACATTAGTTAGAGCAGCCTTCCGGATTGCGAAAGGTCATAGGTTCTAGCCCATGTGACAGATAGACAGAAAAAATGACAGATTTTTGGTCACCCATCTCATGATCGGATAAACCGCGTTAACTATTTGGCGTCGATCAATCCAAATCCTCACCAATACCTTAGTTCACCAAAACTTAAAATCAATACTAATAATATCAAAGGGTCCTATTGACTTACATACATCAGTCTTCAATTACTAAATTAAATATATCGAGAAACAGGTGTCATTTCCTTTTTCGAAAGTTTAATGTTTTTTTTTTCTTTTGCCCAGGTAAAACCAATAATGAACAACGTGTCAAAGATTCCCACCGTATCCCAGATGACGCATGACGAGGTGCGTCGTCTGTACGAGCAGAGCTCCGGTGACATCACCATGAACACACACATGTAGCACACAGTGTACGGATAGACCACAGACATCGACCACTTACCTGGTACGAAGGGTACAAAGGGAAATCAGGAAGACTTGGTCGGCAGACTAACGGCGTAACTATTGCTTCAATTGGCTTGGCATCGGGTTGAGTAAAAATGGGTGAACATTCAAAGCACTATCGTTGAAAGGATTTAGCTTAAATCTGATGCTGGTGATGATGAAATAAAGACACAGATAAGATGGACACAGCCTTAGCACTACATTGGAGATTATTGAATAAAACCTACTTGAAAAGGTTACAAAAAGGTTTTATTGGATTGAAACATTTATAACGGAATGGCAAAAAAGGTCGGAGGGATGCACGCATCGAGACCGACACAAATCTGACTGACGATTCCTCAAGTACGCGATAGATCTTATGCCGAGTGTGAGTTGAATTTTATCTCATACATTTGTCTGACGTTCTGCAACCGACCAATTGCGAAAAATTTCATCCCATATGATAACAATCTACCTTCAACCTTCAAAACGGTCGGCATCAATGTAATAACACCAATGTAATAACCTTTTGAAGTAGGTTTAATTTGTTTGACCTTCTAACAGAATAGCACTGCACATCGTTAAGTGACCTATTCTAATGAGATTTTAATGTCTGAAAGATAAATATGTGTTATAGAGCGCGCGTTCTCCTTCTCAAGCCTTTAGGATTTCCCCCATGTCCTGGATATAGATTTATCATCGCAGTTTTGGTTAAATTATCAATTTAATTAAAAATAGTACAGAATGTCTGAAATGCCATTCGTGTGATTGTAGGGGAGACCGAGGAGAGTTGAAACAATTTTGACATTTTATTTCATACATCAAATACTATACACAGAAATCGTATGATATTAGTACCAATCGAAAGGTAATTATTTACACCTGCGAATGACTAACGTCAAGTAGTTGTAAACGTTAAATATTGTGGTAGACATCGACTTAACCGTAACACGTCAATTTGTTTCAACTCTCCTCATACCGAGGTAAGATGAAACAGGGGACGAGGAGAGTTGAAACATATGATTTTTGAGAAGCATTAAGGGATGTAAAATAAAAATGATTATATAATTTCAAGGTATTTATTCAAATAAAACTTTTTTAGTATGTAACAACTTTTTATATAAGGATTTTGTACTGATATATCAGTCAAGTATGTAACTACAGGTCTCATAAATATATTTAACTCTTAAATGAGTTAATTACACCTTCAACTTAAATAAAAAGGATCTTCCTCAATCTTTAACATACAATAGTTATTAATTTTCAGTAATTTCTTAAGTATTACAATGATGCGGTCTGGTTTCTGAACTGTTGTGATACCTGGTTCATCAACTTTCCATATATCCTTCCCTTGTAACCCTGTAGTATAATTTTGGAAAAAAAGTTGTTCATTTGATCTGCTAAACTTGTAGCTCGAGCGATAGTTGTAGGTTGAGGTAGTCTAAGTGAAAGAACAGGATGCCGTTTCATAAATGATCGAAGCCAAACCTTTCCAGCCATTTCATGAGCAGTCCAAGCAGAAGGGATTTTTTTATTATATTTTTTATATATTATATTTACAGCCAATTTATAGGCAAAAGTTCTGGCTTCTTTAGTTCTTAGGCGAAAGTTAACAGCAGCGCAGTTTAAAAGATTGCCTCCTCCTCTGAAGCTGTAAAAACAGTCTTTTCAGGATATCCAACTCTAGGAGCAGTTGCCGTTTCGTTGCCTTCATAAGCATTTTTTTTTAATGTACCTGCAGAGAGATGTATGGTTCAGATTATAACTCGAAACCGCGTCACGGAGACTTTTCTGGCGCAAAATTACTTCTTCTGCTGCGAGATCATATATTTCGCGACTTGCCATACCCCTGTCAGTCTTTCTTTTATAATAAGTTGGCATTCTAAAACAAAATAAATAAATTAAGTTATCATAGACATTAATTAGGAGCGTTACTACCCGTCACGCTGTGTGCAACATTCGTGAAGTGTATGCTGTGGCATTTGTCTGCTTTGCAGCCATTTTCCAATATCTCATGTTATCTATGTAGAGGAGACCGAGGAGAGTTGAAACAGTCTGTTTCAAATCTCCTCAGTAGAAATGAAACCTCTCATTTTTATTTAATCTACAATGAAGAAGCAAATACATAGAAATCAACTGTACCAAACATATACAATGAATCTTTAGTTAAAGAGCTTTCGAAACACATATAACTTAAACCAAAATACAAAACCTATATAAAAATATAAACATCATAACAAAGCCTAAAAAACTTACTTTTCACGATTTTTGACATACGGCTGACAGAACTCCACAACCGCGCGAGGCACACCTCCGACGTGAACTCCCACCACGACGGGCGGAGAAAAATAGTTATAAGGCGAAGTTGCTAACCCGCTAACGGTTTTAAGTTCCGAGAAATTGGTACTGTTTCAACTCACCTTTGTTTCAAATCTCCTCGGTCTCCCCTACGTACACAAAGGAGCACATCCAGGCCTTAATTCTGTTAATGTTAGCGTAATTGTGATTGGACAATGGTGCTTTAATAACAAATCATTTAACACAGTTATAATTACTAGACCACATAATAAACATCACTAATTAATGAAGAAACATTGCACTAACAATACTTGATTTCAGGTAGATATAAAAATACAATTGGAAAATGCGATTAATTGTTGATATATGATTATTATATTAAAATTAATAGACTAATAAATTGCTAAAATTCTTCAATCCATTTTGAACTCAATTGTAAACTGATTTTCCTTTGGACAAATCTGGCGATTTGTAGTAACCTAACGTGCTACCGATCGTACATGATGAAATTTCGCGCACCCGGATATAAACTACAGACGAGACCGAATCTAAAACAACGCGGAATACTCTTGTAGCCAAAATGTAATTAGATTTAAGTATAGTATTAATATATTTTTGTGCAAATAGATTAAACGTGTCGTTACTTTAATATAAAGAAGATATTATAGATTTATATTCTCTGCAAGTATGTTTGTAAAACGTTATATATTTTTACGTACAGTAAGATAAAACTAATGTGGCTCACCGGTTTACCTGCGCAGAACCAATCGGAATGATAAGCTCGCTTGCATCTGGCCGAGTGTGAAAAAATGAACACCTAATGTATTGTATTTTACCTTATTAATTTTGAAACAAGCCTCATTATAAGTTTACCGCAAACGGTAGATCTGCTCTGCGCAAACGCAGATTCTCCGAGCGCAAGTCTTTAATTCTCTAAGGCCATCATCATTTTTTTTAACCGGGGCAAAGACTTTGCTCTTCATCATTTGTCGCCCTACCTCTACTCCCTCTCCTCCCGCACGGTGAAGCCAGGTTTTATATTTTCTTAATTTTATATAGTATGATCCTTTTCTTTTATTTATATTTAGATTCAGTTAAAAAATATTTTTTTACTGTAAGTAGGTATTATATAACGATGACTTTGACGCGCCCCGACATGGGCCGGGGGCAAATGCCCCAACTTGCTCTGCCCCAGATCCGGCCCTGAAGGGCATATGAAACTTACTTACTGCTTTTATAAAACAGGCTTGAGAAAGTATAATATTTAAGATATATCCAATATGAAGTTAAATTAATGTGTAGTCAGTTCTATCAACAGCAATTTAAAATTAATTTATTTGTATAATTCATATAACCGACTACGAATAATTCATATAAATTAAAATAAAATTACGAATAAGTAACATACCCCATGGTATGTTATTTTTAAAGAACACATAAACATTGGTATACTCGCAAATCGATTAGACATCAAGCCACGTGTGTACGCGACATTCACTAATTTTATAATTTACGAAAGAAGACAGAAGATAATTTTTTCAAACTTTAAATAAATTAAGACAAATTTTGGGCCACATAATTATCAGTAATTAAATTCTTTAGGTGTACTTAAAAATTAACGCTGTATATATTTTTGTTTGGATATATTTTTTATCTAAACTAATCGTTAGAAATCACGAGAAGTGCCCAAATGCTAGAGTTAACATTAAAATTAGTTAAACACTTATTATAAGCTATTTTTAACTATATATGTCTATGTATATATCGATCTAAATAGATATTTGTTTAAAAGTCTTAAATTCAGTCATTTAAGTAGGGACTAATTAAATGTATATTATAGTTATAAGGAATTTGTATTTTTGGTATGTGTATTAATGTATAATACTAAGTTTAAAGAAGCGAAAATATTTAAAAATGTTATGTGTAATCTCAATGAAATAACACGTATACGACAAGAGCTCGTGATCAAAACAATAATACCTATAATAATTTGTCTTATACCCCACTTAAGACGTAACAGACAAGATAAATAAATATTATAACCAAACTCTGATATTTCATATTATAACTTTAAAATTCATTTAAAAGACAATTTTGGTATTTTAAAATGATGAATCGTATGTAATAAATAACTAAGCATTATTAATATAATGCAATCAGCATTATAATGGAAATTAAAATAAACTTTTAATATTTAGGTTTCAAAACTCTAAGATGTAGTTTAATAATTTAGTGATGTAAAATATTACTTAAACCATTAATTATTAAGTATTGAAAGGACCACATCAGGATAAAATAATTTTTAAAATTTACTTAGGAACGACGCACATTTAACTTTTAAATTAGTGCCTTAGTGTAATTTTTCTTTTTAATTAATATTAAATATTAGAATAGGGAAAATGTGATTTATCATTACTGTATCGAAGTTGTTTTTTAGGTCTCTAATTTTGAAAAACGACGTAGTCGAAAAATTATTTGTCAGTCCCTAGTGTCCATAGCAAAGATTGATTCAATAGTTAATTTCAAATTTGCTTCTTAAATTAATTTACTCACATATTTGACTTAATTAAATAGCTACAATATCTGCTCGAAACTCATTATTAGGTGAAACACCTGTAGTTGTATTTAAAAATTCCTATAGACTTAAATCTGTAAAAACCCATGGTTTATCTTTAAATCATTAGAAGGCGCATCAATGGACCCACCCAAATCGCTACTGTTAATTGAGCCTAAATATTTAAATGAACTTAATTAGAAACAAAATTGATTATTTTTAAATCAAACACATATGTATAATTTTAATTAAATGAAAGATTAATAGAAGTTTAAAATACCTATATTAAAAAAAGAAACCGTTTGCTCAGGCAATTAGCGAAAATAATAATTATTCTAATATGTATTTATTATGAGTTATAAGAATTGATTATAAGTTAGCACTTGTAATGGGCACCAAATGTGATGTTTCTTTAGAATTGTTATTAAATAATAATGACTAACGAAGAGGGAAAACGTTGTTATTAATTTCTTTGAATATTTTATTAATAAAGATTTTATTCCTATTGCTATACAGGAAAATATGGTATATCAGTACACAAATTTCCTATGGTTTAGTATAGTTGATAGAACTTATGAAGATTTAATTTCACGTTTTAATATTAGAAATGATAGTTTAATTTTTATTTTAATAACATTATACAAACTGACATTGACAAATAACGGTAGTGTTTTGAATCACCGTAGTCCGTAACGAATAGAATATATTTTTTTTTGTAGGCAGGTACTGACTCCATTTTTTCCTGTACGTATATTAATTGCAGTAATTCATTTTTGACTAATGAAAACAATAGTTTTTTAGAAAAAGTACTCGATTTTCTTTCACTGGTAATTTCACGTAAAAACAAATAATAATATCACCGGTAACATTAGTTTTAAAGTAACTTATAATCACGTAGATAGGAATTAACACAAATCAGGGGCCAATTTAGATTTAGTCGCAGTGAAATTAGTAATTAGTTGTATTCACACTTGTATTAAAGCACTCATTTTTATATGGAAATTTTATGTCTAAGATGCTCTTAACGAAGCTGTGAAAAAAATAGTCAAAATATGTTAAATATTATTATTTTAGGTAAGGGACTTATTAATATTTTGAGAACCACATTTCAATTTAGTTTTGTTTTATAATAGCCTTACACCCAGTTGCATAAACGTCCATTAAGGTTTAATGACGACTTTAACCTCTAGTGCATGTAATAAAAAATAAAAATCTCTCGATAATGTCGCTTTAAAGTAATGAAAAATTTAATGACCGTTTCTGCAACTAGGTTCCGAAAACAAGCGAAATTATTATAAAAATATTCATCATTAGCTTATTTGCCCTGAATACTACGTAATGGTAGCTCAAACACGTGTAATAAAACAGTTATCGTAACAGTATTATATCAGATTGTAATGTTGCGTCGTACCACCGACCGTTGTATTTCGTCCTAGGTATCATGCAAACTTTTTGTCTTTGATTTTCAACATAATTTCTTTTTATTATTCACCTTTCGTAATTTGAAATTTTGACTAATCCAATTTGCTCTTTATGAATGTCATTTCGTAAAAAAATCAACTGCCGTGAACACAATAATATAATCATATAAATTTAAATATAAAAAAAATATTATGTTATTATAATTTAAATAAAAATGAATGAAAGCCTGACTAAGCTTGAGAACTTGATTTTATTATATGGTAATAAAGAAATGGGTAAAGAGAAACTGTAACAAATAAAAAATTAAAATAAAAACAGTTGGTATGATTACCTAAATATATTATAATTAAATATATTATATTGAGTAGCTCGGTGGCGTAGTGGATAAGCGCCGCGGCCCGCGATCGTAGTCGTTAAGCAACTTTCGCAAGGGTCGGTCACGGGATGGGTGACCAAAAAATTATTATCTCGAGCTACTCCGTGCTTCGGAAGGCACGTTAAGCCGTTGGTCCCGGCTGCATTTGCAGTCGTTAATACCCTCCAATCCGCATTGGGTCAGCGTGGAGGGTCATGGCCCATCCTCCTTAACCATCCATAAGGAAGGCCTGAGCCCCTGCAGTGGGGACGTAAAAGGGCTGGTGATGTGATGTGATGTGATTATAATTACAGTTATTAAATAGAACAAATACATACCCCATTTCTGGGTTTTGTGTTATATATAAATTTTGACGATATTTCACGAAGATATACATTTAGATTAACAATTTTCTTATTTAAATTATAATGACTTTAATATTATTATTATCTTTTTATTTAAATTTATATGATTACATTATTATAATCACACCATATGATTTTTTTACGAACTGCCAATCATAAAGAGCATATTGGATTAATCAAAATTTCAAATTACGAAAGGTGAATAATAAAAAGAAATGATGTTGAAAATCAAAGACAAAAAGTTTGCATGCTGGATACCTAGGACCAAATAAACGGTCGGTGTTACGGCGCAAAGTTACAACATTACCCGTCAGTTGGACAAACGTCAAGTTACCTACTTAATAAAATTGCTGTATATTTTTTATTTTCACTTAAAGAGTATTTTAAATAGAATAACTAAACACTATGTGTTTGTAGAAACTTGTTAACAAAATTTGAAAATAAAATGAGCACATTTTTTAACAATTGTTTCATTTGAACCCTTAAATAATCTACACAATAATTAAAGTGTAGAGGATGTTAAGTCCGTACATTAAATGTAAATTAAAAAAATATTTTGTGTTTACCTGTCGTTCGCTTTTCACACAAAAACTACTGGGCGGATTTTTTTTGTTGTATTGATATTAGTCCTCGGCAACATATTACTTTGAAGATAAACCATAATAGATACAATTTTAACGTGATGAACATTTTCTATTTACGTATAAAAATCGAATATCTGAAACAAATGCTGTGGAACCTTAGAAGCCCATCTAAACCTCAAGAGATACGAATATAACTTACTCAACGTGAAGAAAGTATCACAACTGACCGTGAGCGTCATGCTTTGTCACACGACTCCGATACATTCACGTCTCACAATCGACCATCAGCGTCACGCTATGTCTCACGAGTTTTAGACGTTTACTAGGCGAGAAGAACGTCTCACAGTCGACTGTGAGCGTCATGCTCTCTGGCGAGTCTGTGACATTTACTCAGAGAGAAGAAAATCTCACGGTCGACCGTCATTGTCACGCGCTATGTCTTGCGATTCTGAGACTTACTCGGTGAGGAGAAGGTCTCACAAGCGACCGTGAGCGTCATACTATGTCTTTCGAGTCGGAAATATTTACTCAACGTGAGTCACAACTGACCGTAAGTGTCATACGTGCGTCAAAATAACTCTTATAGAACTCATAATACAGCAGCATTCAAAAACCTTATGTAGGATCAATTTGCGCTGTAAATTTCCTTATACAAATCTTACATAATATTTTAGTTTCTTAAAAGCTCTCACAACATCTCTATTTGTGATATGTTGTCACTTCTGTAGAGTTAAATGGTCCCGTAGAGACTATAACTCTATAGCTCTATAACTCCGTTTGTTATTACTCTTACAAGACTACAGAGTGAAATTAAAGTAATTTAATTAATATTTAATTTACCAATTACACCTATAGTTAACCTTATAGCACCGTAATTTTTTTGCTGAGATCTTTCTAAATCAACAAAACATTAACCCATCAAATGCCAATCTACTGGAAAAAATAAAATAAAGTTAAAGACTAATTTTTGTTTAAGAACAGTAAATACGTGCAAATAAGAAAAAATGAGTTTCCCAAATCCAGTAAAAGATGTATGATATCTAGCTGTACTGGTGTTACCCAAATTATATGTGAAAAATATAATGCATATCACTTTATTACCATAAATAAAAGAAATAATAATTTTAGAGAATATACCTCTGAGTTTTATTTGTCAGTTTATATTTATACTTTAAAGTATAAATTAGGCAGAAGCGTGGCTTATTTTATCTATTTCGGCACAGTCTTCAATTGTTCCCAGCGCTACTATTTTTGTTTTATATGGATGGATCAAAAATTACTTAACAAATATATTATCTAATATTTCTAAACCAAAAATAAAATCGATAAACAGTGAAGCCTAGTGAAACTGAAAGTTGCGTATTTTATACAATTTTACACTAATCCAAAAATATACTGATAAACCATTCAAAAATTGTTCATTAAATGAAATTATTATATAAAAAAAATATGTGAAAACGAAAACCGCAATGAAGTATGTATTTATATAGAAATTATTCACTAATCACATTAAATATAGTAAATGGCCAATCGTATAAAATTGTGAACTAAATAATATATTTGTTTATTTTGCAACAAAAAACCAAATAGCACGGCATAATGTACCAATCCGGAATAAATATTTCCTTAATTAAATTGCTTAACAATAAAATAGGTTTTATTTTACTAAATAATAAATAGCATATACAGCTAGATATTTTAATCTGTCACATCTGCGAGTTTCAGCTACTTTTTTATAAGTACTAATACAGTTTAGATATCTGCATTATCATGGGTAATTACCGTAGAACGATTAGTTTGTCATGGGCGGGCGGATTGCTCGTTTCCCTTCGCCGTGCTGCAAGTTTCCCGCGCTGTCATCGTTCGTTATTGGCGGTTGGCTGCCTGGCACAGTTTCGACGACCTTGACCGCGCAGGCCGGCCGCAGTCTGTCCGCATACCTCGTGACGAACGCGCGACTGTAACATCGCTCACACAGTTCGCGCTTTCATTCAAATATAAACTAAAATGGTAAGTCTAAACATTAATTAAAAGGACACGAATTATCATAAAACAGATTTAGCTAATTGAAATACATTTGAGGTTATAAATAATGTAACAGTTTCTATTTATATTATCGATGGTGTTGTATAATCGGTCGGGCAATTTTCATACGAAGGCTACACTATCTGAACACGATTCAAAATAAAATTATTGTTTCCGTCTGTATGTAAATAGATATCATAGATTCTTTTTATAAGTTACAGAATTTTCGTTATATTTTAACTTGTTACATAAATATTACCTTTAGCAATTACCCTTTATATGTCCATTTTCAAAAGTTGGTATCATTTAAAAGTGATATAAATAGGATCTGTATTTGAGCCTGTGCAAACTGGCCCCTAAATTATTATTTTTTATTTATAAACTACTTCAACAAAAAAGGTTCTAAGACAGGTTCGAAATGCGTATTCTTGAATAACGTACACTTTTTTAAATTGTGTTACTTAATGGTTTTTTATTTTAATTAGCTTCAATGTTAAACTGTGATGACATTCTTGCGATAATATTTTTTATAGATTCCATATGACGTTTTGAGGTGTAGAGAAATAAAAAAAAAATAACAGTATTAGACCTTAACATGGCATAGATACCTTGTTTAATATTTGAAAGAGTGATCAATAGACATATTTCTAAGAAACGAGGTCAATCACATCAAAGAATTTACTGAAAAAATCTTTAAGACCCCTCTTGTAGTATATAAAGTAAAAAAAAACTAAACGTTTATTATAAAAGTGGTACATTATTCCCTCGGATACAAACTAACTCCCATGTTCGTTAACTTTAGGAAACGAAAAAGGATGTAAAATGGTTAATTATAGCGGTAATTTATCCATTCATATATGATATAAATAAATAAATATTAGTCATCTCATCACATACATTTTACTCAGATTCCAAGATGAGTACAAAATTTGTGTTCCTTACTCAACCCGCAACAATTAATTTCATTTTAAATTCCTTATTCATTTAAGTCTCCGTATTAAGGAGTACCTGACACAATGAAGATACACATCACCCAGACCCAGGACGATATAGAAAAGTTATTTTTACCAAAGTAGATCACGTTTCAATCGATAAGATAATCTGAACACGAGATTCTTAAGTAGGTATACAATATCACTACATAATACGAGTATAATGTTACTTTCCGTCTTTGTCATACCCTGTTTCTTTTAGACCTTTAAATACTAAAACATGCAAAGGATTTTGATGTGGTTTCCATTATTGGGTCGGGAAATTGTTTTGAGTAAAGGAATATTTATCATTCATGCGAAGCCGGGGTGAGACACTAGTCAAAATCATGGCTTGGAAACCGGTTTATTTTTTGAACCGGTTCGACATAAGTACATGCGGAACTTTACATAAAAGGTTCAGCTCCTTTGAACAGGTTTTTAAACTCAGTTCACTAGAAATACGGTTTTCTTCATTAACCGGTTTAAATATGACTCCAGACAATGATCTCACAAACTTCAGCGCGGTTTTTAAGTGCCTACACTCCTATCTATAACATCCGTACACAGGTACGATTAATGTCGTCGCGTGAAAATGATATAATTCGCATTTAAAGCGTAAGAACATTGCTTTTTACGAACCAAGCGAATTAACCGGTTTTTATTCCATCCGAATTTCACTCCGCATTTAGTTCCGATCCGGAACGGAATATTATAAGAGAATAGGTTTTACTTAAATAAAAACGGTTTATTCTGAACCGGTTTCAAGCCCTGGTCAAAATCGAAATAGGTCGATTCGTTTTAGAGATACGATGCCACAGCATAGCATATGTGTTCTATATAGGTAAAAGTTACAAATCCTGACCCGAATTCAAATTAAGTTTATCGAATCTGTAGCGTTTGGGAATTATTATTCGTTTGTAATTGAAATTGGTTTTAATAAACAATTCTTACCTCTTATTTTAACCAACACAGTTATTTTAGCAGTTTCACTGACAACGACATTGTCAAGATAATTTGGACAATACGAGGGTCTTCCTTAATGTAATAATATAGACAAAAAGAAGGATGATGACTGGATTTAGTTTGGTTGTGCATTATTGAAAAATATTAAATACACTTTTTGAAATTATTTGTGTAATTTATAAATTATATTGATTTAAAATGTCGCATGATGGTGACGTCATACAAAATCGTGAGCGTTTGTATATAAGTATTTTCTTCGAAGTGACGTATCGAGCCCTCCTCAACTTTAATGCCTATTTTATGTAAGTCATTTTTTGTTAAATTGATGCAAAAAATACTAATCTAATATTTTTCTATTAGGTATCTAACTGACTGACTGAATAGAATTTATTCATCTTTCCCTCATTCCAGAATTTACATATTGATTGTATCACTGAAATATCTATTTACTCATTATTTGACATGTTGCACAACACCACGTTAAGATTATTTATCAGAATGGTAATAAGCGTAAGTTTTACGTTAACGCGTTTACTAGTGAGCGCCTGAAGAATTTGTATTGAGATTTGTAGTTCTTGGCAGTTACCGCTAGGGGCCGCTGTACTGGTTTACGATCGACGGAGAACATAAATTTTAAAAACACTCGCTCGGATCATTTTGTGAATAGAGTACGTATAAAAATTCTTTCGACTTTGGCTTTTCGCATTCGGACTGCTGTCTGTAAAAGCCAAGTCCACAGAAGTGTACAGACAGCAGACAAAGCATCGTTTATATAAACAGATTTCATCTATCCCTACCGGTAACTATATAACTATATATAGTTACCGGTATAACTATATTTTTTTTAAATCCTAGTATCCCTACCAATGGGGATTTGTCAGTATGGATATGTGGAATAGGGGAAAAAATTATGGAAAAGCGATCAACAGTATTGTTATTTTTTTAACAATATAACAGACAACGAAGCTGCCAAATAACAAATTACACAAATGACATATTTATGTGGTCGAATTAAACAGAATAGCACTTGAGTTTTGTTATGTTAATAATATTGTTTTATATACCTACGAGGTCTAGTTCTCTATTTATTTCATGATAAATTGTGTAATAAAATTTAGCGGCGCGTCTTTTCACCGCCCACATAAATACACCGCTGATTTTTAAACTTAAAACAATTTTTTAGCTTTCTTTATTTAATTTACGGAGCGGCAAAACCAAACAGCCGGAGTGGCAAAATACCCGGCAACTCTACCGCGTAACTGAGCGCTGATATATCTGTCAAAATGAAGCATTGATTGATCTGGCAGGTAATCCTAGACCTAGCATCCTAGCACAGACCAATAGTGAGGGGACTGTTAACATGTCGCCTGAAAAAACATTTGAGAACTCATGTGACATATCAGCCAGCGCTTTAGTTGGTCGGACGTAAAACCTCAAAATGGGCCACTTACCTCAACAATATGTCACTTTTCTACTTATTGATTATATCAATCATAAAAACGTTCGAATAATGTTTCTTGAAATTAATAATTTGATTAGGTTAAAACTACCATACTTAGGTACTAACAGTTTATTTACCTATGATGTTACCATACTGAATTTTTTATCACACAACTGTTCTTACTGATTCTTAAATCATCAAATATTAAGTATCAACAATTGTATCTAGAGGAAACTAACCAAACATAGAATACTAAAATTATTTTCTAAAATAATTATTTAAGAAATTAATATACTTTGAAATAAGCCAAGCTAGACTAGCCAAATTACAATTTTCCCCCCAATTGGGAATAATTTAAGAAGAAATTTCAATATTTCATATTAGGAATTATATTCCATATTCAGTTACTTTCCTCTATTACTTAAAAATACTATTACAGTTTAACTAATGGATTAATATGTTTTAACCAGTGACATCGTACGAGTCACTAAACCATTGAAGAGACAAATATAAGGTAATATATTTATTTCTTTATGAAATATAATCATGATGCGATAAGCAAACAAAGAAATGATTGAAAATAATAATCTTTAGCAACACGAGAGTGCAGCTTCCGTAATCTAGGCACTTTGGTACCGGCCATACATAAAAGTAAATCGCTGTCGAAATACATAGAAACTCCTCCTTTTCGATTTTGAAGTTGGTTAAAAATGACTCACGAGAACATTGTGCTTTGATAAGCAAGTTGAGCCTGAACCGTCTACGATTACAGATGCTACAGATATCCATGTGGTAGGTTATAGTCCATTCTCCCTTTATGATTTCATGCATAGGTAATGCCTATCCCATAACAGTGGAGACGTTTAAGCTGATGATATTCTATCATCATCAGCCCTTTTACGTCCCCACTGCAGGGGTTCAGACTTAGAACTTAGCTCGAGATAATAACTTTTTGGTCACACATCCCGTTACCGACCGTTGCGAAAGGTGCTTAACAATTACGATCGTGGGCCGCGGCGCTTATCCTCTACGCCACCGAGATGATATTGAAAAACAATTATATCTTTCTGTTACTTTTTTAATCGTAAAATAAGTACAATTTTATTTATGGTAGGAAATATTCACCCAACGAACAAAAATTCATTATAAAAAATCATAGATAGATGTTTCTTTTGAAAATATATTTTCTTTGATACCCTATTTCACGTTTAATTAAAACAGGACATCAACACCGCACGTGTATTTTTTTAATAACAAGACGGTACCAAAACAAACAACGTATGTACGTTTTCGGCTCCCTACCTCCATCTAATCCAGATTTCCTGAAGGTCATCAGTCTGACGAACTATCGAACACATAAAACTTGTTGTTTTCTCCAAAATAATCCAGTGCTAAACCGGGTACCGAGCGGATACCATCCTTGCCAGCTGGCAAAAAAATAATTTTAAACACAAATAAATCTCTAGCCTTGACCAAGTCACGATTAAATGAAAATCGGGAATAAAACTAGAGATTTCGTGTCCCGGGACTGTTTGTACCTTGTGTTGTTGGCATTAGGTCTATGGTTTGAAGCGAATTGTTATTTCTACAAGACACATTTTCCACAGGTAATTTTGATTTCCACAAAACCTATACGTTTATGTTGAACAAATTTCTCTTGTCTTATATTTCTGCAAATTTAAGCACAATTCATCAAATACATGGAAGCTTTATAAATTAAACAGGAGCTTTTTTAACCCAGTTTTCCCCAGAATCCAAAAAGTGTTTCGCTCAGGTTATACTTGACCGATTTTTAAGATATGTTATGACATGGCCCATATGCCCATGGTATTTAAAATTCTTTCAAACACTCAAAGAAAGATTTTCTATGTTCAACGAGTATGTAAGTAAACTTTACTCTTTGATGTATATTTTTTATTAAAGTCATAGATAGTAGGTATCATTGTGTAAAGTATATATGTATATAGTTATAGTATGGTATGGTATGTTCATTGATTTCTTCGTAAATTGTGAACCAATTTTTGTCAAACTATGCCTGCGTAAATTATAGTCTATGTCCGCAGCGTATTATGTAGCTTCCCGTAGATGAAATACTTTTATTAATCGGTCCAATAGTTCCGGAGTCTATCCAATGCAAACAAACAAGCAATACAGATTTTTGGGAAAAAATTAAATCGAGCTAATAAACTAAATCTCCTATTCTAAGACTCTCGCTAGGTTAGATATAGTAGGTATATTTTACATACATATTTTCTCATGTAACGTCATATCTGTGCATTCATGCTCTTACGCACGAACGGTCATTGTCAATGTCCCGCCGAAAATAAATCAGAACATTTAATTTAAATTGGTCTGTGTGACGCCTTTCGACACGCGCAGTTTTATGTAAACAAAACTATAACATGTATTTTCACAACAATAAATTTTATGGTTTATTTTAGAAATGGAACAGCATTTCTAAGAATGTATCTATTGGATATACCTGTTCTAAGATAGGAGGACTACGTTAATCGGACCGTTACCGAAAATTATGAAACTGTATGGCTGTTAAGAATCAGCCATAATCAAGGCATACATGACATACTACATTAATACATACAGATTCCAAGTAGCTAAAACCCTGATAATGAAGTATCCGAACCAACGAACAACGTCCAAACTGTTGAATAAAAGTTCGGCCAAAACATGTAAATCGTCTTGCGATCTACTCAGTCACAAGAGTAATAAATACTCAGCGACAGAAGTTGCAATATATTTTTCAAATAAAGTAAATACGTAGTGAACAGAAAAGGAAAACAAATTATATTCATTTCAAAAGTGTAATACAAAAGACACGTAACATTGTAGAGCTTATCCCTGTTCCTAATGGATGCAATTAAAAAACACAGCTGTTTCTAGCATCAATCACGGGATCAATCCATTTCCCGGTTGTTCTTGAACAACATCCAAAAGCAGTTACTATCTGAAGGTAAAGTAACATCTTTTAGACTAGCTTTCAGTTTACCAAGGTCGTATTCAATTCACTCGCCAGGCGACAGGTAGAGTTTAATGCATTTGCCCAACGCGCGAAAAAGTTTCCTTCATTGCACGTGAAGAGTCGGCTGTTTTACTCCAGCCAACCAAAATTCACCCAAAATAAATATAAGAATAAGAAATACTAGAAATCATATTTTGTATTGTATATTATACAATACTCCTGACTACTGCTACGAGTACTAATACTGGACCTGTTTAGGTTTTTGGGTCACTTAAATAGATATTCGTAGATCAGTATTAGACCCGCGTAGTTTTCAAGCCCTTATTTAAATCTTTTGTTTTTTTAAGTTGATTGTAAACCACAGATATTATCGTTTATATCATTCGAACTTAAACCAAATAGGTACAAAGTAAAATGTTCTGGAATGAAAAATGTTAAATATTATGACAGTTCTTCGCCATTCTTCACCTTGTTTATTGTCAAAACTAAATTACATAAGAAATTCTTTATGTATTCAAATTTAACGCTTAAATATGAACTGAAGTGAATCCATTTAGTAGTTACACTATCCAAATATTTCTTTATACAAATATGGAGGATAAAACATGCTACCCGTGCGATGAACCAGTAATTGACAAGATTCCTCCGTGTCCTTTACAATGCATGTCTCCAAAGTGCAAGGCTTATATGGTATACAAACATGAAATTCTAATCTATCTGGCATATTCTACATATATATAGGTAAATGTCGGATTGGCCGGCTCTGGGACGACATCATAGGGGTTTCTTTTGTTTCTTTATTTTAGTATTTCTGTGTGAGCGAAAGAAAACGTTAGGGAATGCTAATAACTTTTCTCAATTAGTATTTAACAATTATCAAACTTTGAATTTACTTCTATAGAGTTACAAAATGATAATTAATAAACCCATTATAAGAAAGACTACGTTGAGCGAGATGAATGCATAGTATCACCCATGATCCCGAATCTAAACCTTTAAGTAGTCGTCTTATAATAATTCGAATACAATATATTATATCCCTTTCGACATTCGAAAGAATATCTGACATTTTAAATTTGGGGTTAAGACTAATTAATGCTCTATACCAGATAGATACACGGAATACAAAAGTCAAAAACCTTTCTGCTAGCGATTTCTGGTGCACCCCTAAAACGTGATGCTCTAAGCAACTACTTATTTTCTCAACGGAGAGATTTGACGCACTGACTACTTTTAGATATAGTACTGTTAGATTTATCCGAAATATATTCATATATAAACCAAAGGAGACTGATTGACTAGTTTATTAACATGCAACTCAAGCTACTAGACGGATCAAGCTAAAATTTAGCACACTAAAACATAATGCATAGGAGTTTACTAAAAATGAAGCTGAAGGTTAAATGAAGTTTAGCACATATTATAAAGAAAATTAACCCGCATTGCGTGTCATAGCCGGGTTCTCTACGTCAGGGGTCGACAACCTGCAGGTCGCGAATCACATGCGTCTTTTTATGCGTTGTTTTATTATGAACGCTCTTGAAATCATGCGGTCAATCCATAATTTAGTACTAGTCACTATATCGTCTATATCTCACGTCTATATCTCGAATTGGAAACGGTCTTTAGGTTAGACCATTTACCAAGGCACTGGCTTCCAATAACGTCTTTAAGAAACGATGACCATACTATTAAAGTTTTGTTGAAAACTTTGTACCGAGCACTTGTCGGCCCTTCCAACGCTAATCGAGGCATACCTTATTTCTCCAAATAATAACTAAAGTCATTATGTAATGGAAATCTGAAGAAAAGTTCATTTTTCTGCATCAGTAATCAAATCTGAAAGATTGCGATGCCACTAAAACCAACAAACTACTCCACGGAACTCGTCAACCTGAAGTGATTAGTTGTGAAGTTTGTTGTAAGATTGGGCAACCTTATACAGATCAGCTATTGCAAATAAATAATAATCAAAGAAACTCCTACTTATATCTGAATTTTTTTTTATTCAATTAAACTTAAAAGAGTATCTGGAATTTTAATAAACAATTGATGTGTAATATAAAAAATATTATAAAATATTAAATTCACGATGAGACTAATGTCATGAACCTCTGATATATTCCAGGCCCCTATTGACACTTCGAAGAAACCTATCATATGGATCCTGGGCGGGCCGGGATCTGGGAAAGGCACACAATGCGAGAAGATCATTGCGAAATACGGCTTCACACATCTGTCCACCGGCGACCTGCTGCGAGCCGAAGTGAAAAGTGGCTCGGATCGCGCCAAGTGTCTCACCTCTATCATGGAGCGGGGTAAGTACTGTTAGAGGGAAAAAAATCTACTACTACTGACAGCACTAATTGTCGATTTCACTACGGGTATCCGGCCTATATATTATTAATTGAGCCGTATGTGACCTATATATATGCTGATCTCATAAAAATCTTGAGACCGTTTTCACGTGGAGAGCAACAAATTTTAAAGAAATATAGATACAAAAGATTAATTATAATAGTTTGGTAAAAGACACATAGCAGACAGCTGTTGCCTTTCCCACTTTATAATGTATCGATTGGAAACTTCGTTGTTAGAGCAATACAGTACATACAGTTAAAATAAATTATAGGCTACGATAGCATTGATATACTTCAAAATCCGTATCTAAACTTTAAAATATCATCATACACTTCAAAATTATGGTAACACAAAAATCCATCCTCATGGAGCATAGAAAAGATGGCGCCATACGAAGTTTTTGCCCCGTTTAATAAAAACCGCAGATCCGGGCCTGTTTTTTATTCATTAAATGACCATATTTTTTCTTATATATCACCTCTCTTATTCTTATTCGATTCTATCGATAGAAACAAATTATAGACTGATTATGATGATGAAATGGGCAATGTAATGTTAACTAGGTGAACTGGTGCCCAACGACATTGTACTGGACTTACTGAAGGAGGCGATTCTGGCCAATGCGGCGCAGTCCAAGGGCTTCCTCGTGGACGGCTACCCACGCGAAAAGTCACAAGGCATCGCTTTCGAAAAAGCTATAGCACCTGTTTCTGTGAGTTCTACGCATTATTGACATATTAAGATAGGTAGATCACAGATCACTCGTAGTAGTTTTTTCAATATGTGCCATCAATGGGATTATTTTTTAATAAGTAAATACATTTGTGTTTGGGTGTGATACCTCCGTAGTCTCAGGTACTCTATAATACAAGCCCCCGTATTATGGAGTACCTCATCTTGGAAACTGAGCAATATATGTGATAATGATTCTAATCTTTATTAATTTTTATCAAGGCAATCACAGTCTAGACTGTTACGAGCACTTGCGAAAGTCGAAACTCTATGCCATCAGTACCATAAAAAACTGGCAAGAAACTCGGCAAAGGCTATTTTAATAGATTTTAGTAATCATTTGTGGTCTGATTATTTCTATAACGGTAGAATAGTAACGACACCTTGTCTCATTTTGTGTAAATAACATTGTTCTGGGGTATCTAATTAAAAAAGTATACGCTCCAAGCACTCTGATATAGCACATTAAATTGTAAAGCTTTATATGCTATATACCTGTACGACTGCGTAGCATCATATATTTCATCCGTGCGTCAGATGACGGATTTACACGAATAGTGTTGTATCATGTTTATGGAATTTGGGCAAGTGAACATCGATGGTCGGTAAATCTACATCAGTTTTGAGTTGTCGCATTCGAATAGCAGATGTTAGTACCCGCCACTATATTTTGAAAATATGACTACTCTATTATATTTATGTTTGCCATAACTTACAAATCTCCTGTGTTTTTCTTATTCACTAGATGTTTTTCCGTGACTCCATCTGCGTAAATTATATCATATTATTATGTTGATATAGTATCCTTTAGGTGAAAGTTTTTTTTTTTAATCGGTCCAGGATTTTCCGAGTTATAATATTACTTATTCATAAGCCTGTACCACTTGACCCTGCTTTCCAAATTTTTTCAATCCCCTAATTATCCATCCCTTAATTCAGGTGATAATCTACTTCGAGGCGTCACCAGATACGTTGACGAAGCGGTTGTTGGGTCGCGCCGAGAGCTCGGGACGCTTCGACGATAATGAGGAGACCATCAAACTGCGCCTGAAGACATTCCTCGAGAACAACGACCAAGTGCTGGCGCAGTACCCGGACAAGATAAAGAGGGTGAGTCATTTTACTACAGGATGGATAGTACCTATTAGTTGCATATTTTGTAGTACACACCACTTGGCGACATGGTCAAGTCATCATCAATCACAGTTTGATGTATTTATGTTGCCTCTACAACAATGAATACTAAAAGCCTGATTAAAACAATTATTTAAGGTGGTACCCGTACAACAAATATGATATTTTGCTTATTTTTGCTCGATATTGATAAGGACAACAGAAGGTCTGTCACCATTGATTCGTGAGGAAAGCATAGCACTATACTCCATTCATTATAACATTAGAAAAAAGAGGGTCAAAGAAGCAGCAGTGTAGAACATTTTAATTTAAAGATAAATTTTTAAAAAAAGTTTGAACTAGTTTGAACTAAAACAACATTAAAAAGCTGTACTGCCGAAACGTTTGAAGGGATTAGGCAACGTTTTAAATTTGATAGAGTTATAGTGACATTAGAATCGTGCCGAAACTATCCAACCCTGCTTCTTTAGGTTCTTAAATATGAACACTTTTGATTGTAATAGTTATCAAATCGTTTAAGTTAGTCAAATACTCATAAATTTGTTTATTAGATAGCTTCAATGACAACAGTTAAATATAGCAACTGGTATTTAAGTGGATATGTAGCAAATTAGCCGTCAGTCTTAAGAGTAACATGATTATTGATATTTTGTCACAAAGTCTACCATAAAAAGAACCTTATTTAACTTCTGTCTAATGCTTTAATGATTGGAGTATAATAATATTGGACTGCAGGTAGATGTACAATGGCAAAATGCAACTAGTTGAGATTCTATTGAGATATTACATATTAATCATTAGCAGAATTGACCTACAGGTAGACACTTAACATATGTATTTTTATAGCAGAATAGCGTTGTTTTCCTTGTTTTTTAATAGCGTGTCTGCTCATTCAGCTATTTGTTTGGATAATGTTTCTTCAGAACATAGTCTTACATCCAAGCACGCAGATTGAAATAACCTATGAGATCAAAGATTACAAATCTAAATAAATTTGGTCATTTAACAAACGAATACGATCTAGTCGAGCAATATGTAGAGGACAAATAGTTCAAACACCATAGTCACGTGAGATCTTGACGTACTTTTACCCGTCTACGGCGAAGCGAAAAGTAGGGTTAGGATTTTGGCCGGTGTATGTAAGAACAGTTGTTTTGTTATGATCAGTGGCATGCGACTACGCTATCCTTTGGTCATCGCTATAATAATATAGCTATCACTAATAAATTTCTTGTTATAAACCTTTTTGAACGTGATTTAACTATAGTCGGGTTTTAGTTTCTAAACGTATCTTTTTTATATAATTAATTTATCTCATTAATAATTTATTCAATCGAAATTTCCTTTCCAAAACGTAGAAACTACAGTTTTATGACTAGGCTATGGCTGATGTTTACAAAAGTAGACACATACTCTAAGACTTGTACAACCTGAGAAAACAACTTTTCGCAAAAGAACAATTATAAAAGCTTACCCCAAGTTATTCAAAAAGTTTCTGCGTTAAACATTGCAGCAATCATCCAAAGCACTTTGAATATTACAAATAGTGAAACTGGTTAAAAGACCACATTACGATATATTGGTGATTAGTTTCAATAACATACTTGTTGAATCTGAACAGAGTTGGTACAATTTTTTTATGGAAATTTCGTAAATAGCGCTCCGTTCGAAGTAACATCTAGTTTGAATTCTTCACCGAAGGCTTCAATGTTTTTTGCTCAGTAAATGTGTGCCAAAATACTGACACCTTAGCTAAGTTCGATTTTTATCAAACCCAAAAAATGACAACTAAAAACTATGAAGATATTCAGACTATTTTTTATTGATTATCAATTCATTCCATCAGATAAATGCTGAAACAACGGTGGACGTCATTTTCAAAGAAGTGCAAGAAATCCTTGACCCTCTGATGGCGAGCGCTGCAGCTGCAGCCAACTAATGCACGCATAATGACTAGTAGACAATTTGTACATATTATTGTTAATTTTTACCTATTTTAATTAAATGTTTTTATTCTGTTTCTCCTTTTTTTGTTCGTACGTTAAAATTACATTTTCAGCAAAAAAATATAAAATTATTAAGTTGATCTCAAATTATCTACATCATCAAAAATTACTACCAAGATATAAGGGGGACAGGGTAAAACATGAATTTAATATATTTTTCAATTCGACAACTTTATAAAGTTTAATATGTATATCCCAAAACAATGATAACGATGAATGAATGCCATCCGGCTAAAACAGAGGATAACAGAATAAACGACACAAGCACCAATGGACCCCGCATCCGCCATTTATCCATCACCCCATCACTGCGCATGCCCAACACTTCGCGAGAAGCACGTTATTAAAAGATATTTTAAAATTATTATAATTCTTTATTCTTATGTATTACTTTTCTCATATTTGGTTTTCTATTAACAGATTTTGTATGAAACTGAATTTACTTAAGAAATTGACTCATTATTTATAATTTTGCGGTCTTATCATGATCTGATAATAAGATCCCTTTCAGAAGTGATTTTAATTTTTTTGAAGTTAATGTAACAATTGTATAAAAACAAACAGTAGTGTTTTATCAACACGGTTCATATGACACCAGGAATTCCATCTCTGTATGAGGGATATTATTTGTCATGAAAATTTCAAAAATCATATATCATAATCATAACATTAAAATAGTGCGCGAAGATTTAACGAAGTAACTACCGAATCAACTGCTAATAAAAGTTTAGAAGATTTTGAATGTGGACAAAAGAAAAGACTAATGTAAAAAGTTAAAAATTAAGTTGTATTAACAAAATTTAAAACATCACTACGAAAATCACTTGTCTTCTCCGCCGGCTGTTATTGCAACGTCGTCAGGCACAGGTGTGGGAGTGAGAACGGATACTGGTGCAGGGGCAGGCGTAGAAATGGCAGCTTGAGCAGAGATGGGAGCATTCGTGACCGCAGGAGCGGATATTGCTACAGGTGGTTCGGGGGATGTGGATTTCTTCTGACTCTTCTGTATGGTATCTGATAGGATCTCCTTGAGCGTCGTCGCTAGAGCTTTAGGGTTTCCTGTACTATCCACCTAAAGATGGTGGAAAGATAAATAAAAAATCTGCTTCGTTTTTAATATCCAGACAAAACTAACCTAGTTAAAGAGGCCTACAAAGAAATATTTCCACGCGGAAGGCATCTCAGTACACTAGCGGCAAAGTTTTGTAAACTTTGGCATATATATGAGAAACAAGATTACAGTTTTTCTACCATCTGATAAAAAATATTTTTCGCAATAGATGTTTTAGGAATTATTTTATTTACCGTAACCACGTGGCCACCGAACCGTTTGTGCACATTCTTGACTTTGTGCGCCGCCTCTTTGACGATTTGGTGTGCTGCATTTATTTCAGACTCTGGTCTTCCTAGCTCCGATAGTTTAGTTTGTAGTCGTGAAGCTGCCAACTGAAATATTTTAGGTAAGTTTCATTTTATTTAACGTTTCTATATCCACATATATTGTCTATATTTATTTATTTATGCATTTTGTACACACATATAATTGAAAAAACACTTAACAGTCATTTGTACAAGTAGAGTAGAGTTGAATTAACAAAACTGATTGCTAGCTTTGAGAATGCTATAGCTAATAATAAGTTTAACTTTCAATTTAATTTGGGAAAATATTCTTACCTCATTATCTACTTCTAGAGCAACGATTTTCTCTGGCCACTTGACCTGTCTGTTGAATATGTTGGACATCCTAGGGTTCTTTGGGAATCCAACCAGAATAAAACCCGTGGCATCCTTCTGCATGAGCATCGCTTCTTTTATTAAATCCACTGTAAGTTGCTGTAAGGTTTAAGAACATTTAAAAAAAACTTTGGCAGTGATTGATAAAGATCAAAGATTTTAATGTTGATAGAATATTTTTGTATACTTAGCAAATGCGAAAATTAATTGTAAATCTCGATTCCAATATTCACGCAAATGTTGGAAATAGGAAGTTAGGTAATACAATCTAAAAGCACCTCCGATATTTCTTCCCTCGCCTGTAGTTTATCGGCAATAAGTCTTCCTCTCGCGGTGTCCTTCTGTGCCTCTGCAGCCACTAGTTCACCGGGCCTGATCATCGAGTACCCGGTGATATTTGATATGGTCTGTGCTACCGTGTGGTTGCCGGCGCCAGGAACTCCGTTCACAAATATGACTGGCAAATGCCTTATTGGTGTCATATCGTATAACGTATCCTCCTGGAATAGTTAAAGTTTATTTATATCAAACTAATAAGTAGCTGTCAAAAGTCAAAATAATCTTTATTCAAATAGACTTCTTAAAAGTACTTTTGAATCGTCCAACATTTTTTCCCTACCACTCGTTCAGAACGTCTTTTGGCTGATAAGAAGAACTGAAGAAGATATGTGGCTGTTGAGCCACATACTACATATATTCTTTATTTTTGTAAAAAATAAGCTTACAATTAGGAATAGGTAGATGAAAACTCAACGTTCAAAAATGTGTGTTTGTTTCTAAGGTTAATAGGAAAATTTCTGCTCTGTTCTTTATTTATTCTGTGGTAAGGATTTCATGGCATAGATTATTTGGATTTATTATTATCAATATGTATTAGAGTCGGTAGGTTTAATCCTACAATGGTCTCAATTTATAAAGTGACTACCTTAGGGCTTGAGGTTACTAAGCTATCTGCGTTGACAAGCAACTACTTATTTACATAAACATAAGTTTATTTACTCACCTCATCCATTCGCTTAGAGTAAAGACAACCCATTTTATCTAAATATACTATACTAAAAACTATTAAATAACGTTTGTTTCGCTAAATATTCTCAATAAAGTTAGCGAAGTAAAGTGACATCTCCAAATAAATGACAATTGTTTGAACGTCTAGATTTTTGACGCTTTTCGAACTACTTTACCTATTTTTATTTTCAGACAGCTATTATTATGATAGTGACTAGAGGTCTATGCATTGAAATCATGTTGCAAAGATCAGGTTACGCATTAATTGTAAGTTTTGTTTGGTTGACAATTAAGATAACAATGAATTACAGAAAGTTTCCTAAATAAGAAACTGATGTTCTGTTCTGTGAGTTCTATTAAACTGGTTTTTCTAATAGATAATACATGTACCTTATTGTCAAAATCAAGCAACTAGCATATTCTTTGGCCACGTAAAGAAAGTGGAGAGTGAACGTAAAAACGAAGGAAATATCATACAATTTCCGAGCCAATGTGACAGAGATAAATGATAGCAAATCTAATTAATATCTAGCTAAATCTATGAACGAGTATCCACGCAACTCGTAAACATTAAATATCAAGCTTAGTTATATTAATCAATGAGTTTTAAATATTTTTATAGAGATAAAATATAATTTCTGCAGAGAAAAAAACATTTCTCTTTAGTCGACTCGTATGAGTCTTTATCGACTCTTACCAATTTTGTCTTATCAAGCATATTTTTTTACATATTTTGATCAATCTTTTTATTAGATTTGGTATACCAATGTAATGGTAATTGCAAGAGTAATTCGGTAGCGTAGTGGATAAGCGCCGAGGACCCCGATGGCTGTTGTTAGGCATCTTTCGCAGGATGACTGACCAAAATAAATATTATCTAGAGATACTTCGTAATACCATAAGGAAGGCCTGAACCCCTGCAGTGGGGACGTAAAAAGGCTGATGATGATGATGAACTGAAAATAACACAGACATTTCCCAGCTCTGTGTCGCAGCGTTGCTTAACCCGGATATAATAAACAAAACTTTTTGTTAGGGAAAATTGGGGGAAAACGGTCCGTGTGGTGAACACGGCCCTTCGCTCTTCCCCTTTTCTGCGTCAAAATGACCAAGAAGTTTATATATTTTAAGTTTCTTGTAGACGACCTAATTCATACATTAAAGAAGTAAAATTTGCATATTTTTCCATTCGATTCTTATCAACTATGATGGCAATGGCTGGACGTTATACCGAATCATGAATTTAATTAACACAACTCACATCTTTCATCATTACCTATACCATATCATGAAGGTCACTTCTATTTAGGTATATACGATTGGAATAGAAGAATACTTCCGGAACATAAATAATTATCTGACCTTCTACGTCAACTGCAATGGGTGAGAATGATTAGCTGGAATATAGTTCTAGAGATACAAATACATGTATCTCCGTATCATTCGACGCATTTGCTGCTATCGAAACAACTTGTAGCTCTGCTAAAAAGATATTTTGATATTCATTTAGCTTATTTATTATTCAATTATTATTAGATAAGATCATTTGAATTTAGACAAATTACTGCTGTGTAATCTGAACTTATGAATTATTACTATAGACATTTTAACCGATTAAAACAAAATGTAACAAGATTGAGGAAACTCTAGAGTTTCATCTTAAGTTAGAACGACCATGTGTTTGATAATTTCCTTGATTCTGACGTCTGTTTACACATTAATTACGGCTAATATTTCTTGCGATAATGAAACACCGAGAGTCCCCAAATATTATTTGATGGAGAAGTGTCACCGCTCTAAGCTTGGCATAGCTGCAAAAGCTAATTACTCCTCCTTGTCCAGTTGCTTCAGATTAGGCATGGCGAAGAAGGCGCTAGCATTGAATTTCAGCCCTAATGATGCTGAAGGGAACGAAACATTGGAATATACGTGCGAGGTGCTTAAATGTGCTGAAGTTGACGGCGGTGTATCTCTCACCAACGATTCAAGATACGATTATTATAGTTTATATGCTAAACCTATACGTAAGTACAGTTTTAATAATATTATATTTACAATTAAAACGAAAACGAAATATTTTGACTTTGACTTTAAATTTGCTATAGCTCAGTTTGAATAGCGATAGGTTGAACCAACGATTCAAGATACGATTATTATAGTTTATATGCTAAACCTATACGTAAGTACAGTTTTAATAATATTATATTTACGATTTAAACGAAAACAAAATATTTTGACTTTGACTTTAAATTTGCTATAGCTCAGTTTGAATAGCGATAGGTTGCGGAATCAAACTTCTACTAAAATTACCTCCAATTAAATTGTTATTTATACTATAAATCACTTATAAGAATAAACACAATACACTCTTTTGAGGTTGTCATGTGAAGAAAACTTTTATTCTTAATAAAAAATGCTTAATAAATCCCCTTTGTCACTGAGACTTTGATGGAATCCCACGATATTTCGCAATTCGGATGACTGCCTTATCCATTGAGCAGGACTGACGAATTTTTAACCACTTGTCACTTTTTACACTACTACAGATCGTATTGAAAGAATTATTTATACAAATATTTTCGATAAAGATGAAAATTTGTTCTAATTATATATTTGTTCAATTTTACATTCACAATCATCACCAGCCTTTTTACGTCCCCACTGCAGGGGCTCAGGCCTTCCTTATGGATGGTTAAGGAGGATGGACCATGATCCTCCACGCTGGCCCAATGTGGATTGGAGGGTAAGCAGCCGGGACCAACGACTTAACATGCCTTCCGAAGCACGGAGTAGCTCGAGATATTTTTTATTTTTGGTCACCCATCCCCTGACCGATACTTGCGAAAGTTGCTTAACGACAACTAACTCACGTTCACAATGCCATAATGGAAAATATGATTAATGAAAAATGCTTAAAACATGTATCTGACATCTCAGAGCGCTAGGAACAAAGTAGATTTTTTAAGCATTTTTCATTAAAAAAATATTTTCCATTTTTTTTATTTCAATTAATATAGCATTGTGAATGCGAAAATAATCTATATTTAATATTTAAGATATTTAACCAAAAATAAATAATAATGTTGTTTACAAGAGAACCAAAACTTCGCCCAAAATGAATCAAGTTGACAAGATTTCAAACTTAAGTGAGGTAGTGGTGAAGTGTTGATGTGATTAGCGATTACCTTTCGTTTTTCAGCAAATGTTAACACAACCTGTGTACCAACCATAGGCATTTTTCAACTACTTCCAAAGAAGTTGAACTTTTCCCAGGCGGTGGAAGAGTGTAAAAATATAACCGCACAGCTGCCAGACGTGACGAGCGAACAGAGGACTGACGCCCTAGCGCAGGTTTTAACAGGAGCGTCAATCGATGCTGCATTTGTTGGGTTAACACGGAGTAACAGCACTGGCTTTCGTGACATTAACGGTGGGTGGTCCGTAACGACATAAGTATTTTGAATAATTTCTTTTCTATCGACTAAATAATAATTTAAGATTTTTAATTCTAATTTATCAAATACATTATGAAAATAAAAAAAGAAAATGATTGTCAGTTTCAACGGGAAAGAAACTATCTTACTAATATTATTAATTCAATCACATCTAAATATCTGCATTTATAGCAGATAGTCCCTGTGAAATATAAGGTATAATGTTTTCCTTGTTTTTTTGTTTTTACATTTATAGGTGAAGGACTTGACTGCACAGCTTATCGAGCATGGGAACCTGGACATCCAAGAAGGTATCCCAATAAGTTCGATTGCGTTGTCATAACTAGACATCGAATGTGGAGATCAGTCCCTTGTAAAAAACAGTACCCTGTGTTATGCGAGCTCATTGCAGGTGGCCCTTATAGAAGAGGATCTATTTTCGCCCCAAAAAGACTATCATAAGTCAATGGTAAATATAACAAGTCATGTTTATTATTATATAAATGTATACGTACACTTAATACCTACTTTTTATATGTATTATATTACCTTTGACTACGTTAAAATCGGTTAGCGGAATACCTAGTTCAATGAGTCTTTAATTCCTTCTCAAGTACCTCCCTGAGATTTAGCAATAAATGTAAACTTACATATGTGTAGTACATTCTATGCCATACTCTCTCATAGTATAGCTGTCTAAATGTGTTGCTATGACAATGTTACACGATGGCCATTCAGGGATTAATGCAATGTACCTAAATACTAACACGATTGCATGTATCCTGGCCTAACATTGATAAGGATATACTAGATTATATACGATGGTCAGTGGCGTGACTACAGGGTGGCAAGTCGGCAAAATACCAAGGGCTCCCAGCTGGAAGCGGCCCCGGTCAGAGGAGACGAATTAGTCCTGACCTTTATTATTACGCAATTAGTAAAACGAAATTGAATATCCGATGAATTTGCCCCGGGCCTCAAACGGTATAGTTACGCCACTGACGATGATGTTCCTTAACCACGAAACAAAATATCAACAGAGCACAAATCTACTCTTAAGGAGCTACCATCCGAATCTTGATATAGATTACATATCGATTTGCCCATTGCTTGAATATATTTGGCTTATTATCATGAATGCTTACTCAAAGTAGCTAGAAGGTCTTGTTAAACTAACAAAACTAGATGGTGTATTTTCAACTTTCGGTTTTCCTAATTATATAGTAACAGACAACGGACCAGAGTTTATTTCAGAAGAATTTAAAAAGTACTGCAATCTTATCGGAACAACACATATCAAAATAACATCTTATCATCCCAAAAGAAATGATTCAGCTGAACGAGCTGTACGTACATACGTTCAAGTAACATTATATTAGCATTAGATAAGAGCATTGATTTATATAAACGTTTAAATGACTTTTTGCGAGCATAAAGTAATGTTTAACAGAAGAATGAGAGCAAGCTTTGATTTGTGGAAACCAAATCACTGACAAGTTAGAGAAAGTTCAACAACAATTAGTTAGACAATAACTCTCAAACCAAATAATATAAAAACTTCACATTTTATAAAATATCTAAATCCAGTCAAGGCTTCGAAAGATGGGGTGGGTAATAACAATAACCCGACGGGTAGCCGCTACTTGCCAGCTACCATCAGTAACGATCCTGCAGCAGCATCCACCTCGTCTACCAGCTGCTCAGGCCAAGCGGCTCAGAATGGAAAAATCCAATGGAAAATACAAAATTATTTAATTTAAAGTACATATATTCTTATTAAAACTCTGAACCTTGACATAGAAGATAAACTACTCTTAATAAGCTGTATGAAATAGATCATCATGCTTATATTAAAAGCAACTATTAATGTCATATCAATGTCAATTTAGTATTATATAGTAGCCAAACATACAAGAACTTCTGACGAAAACTGATACATATTCAGCATTATATACATACATATTTTCAATCCTCAAAGATATTTAATTTAAAACTTGGCGTTAGCCTGCACATTAAAGAAAATTGAAAAGACTATTAAAGTATGAAGTGGCTGTATGGATGAAAGTCCTTTGCCTACCCTGAAATGGATGAAAATTTAAAACAAAAAGCTGACTGACAGTTTATAAACAGGTGAGGTTTTGTTTTAATTTGATTTGCACTATTTTATATTACAATAACTTCACTGAATATATTTAAATAATCACAATAATGGGTCAAGGCAAAAGTCAATTTACCGAAGAAGAATTACAGGATTATGAGGTACGTATTGAGGCTATCAATGCACACTAAATAACAGCGACTTAAAGTCATGAATCATTCGTTTACTTTGTTTACTGTTTCAGGATCTTACATACTTCACAAAAAAGGAGGTCTTGTTGTGAGTGTTCCAGACCATTTCATATTATCGATGTTTGTGAAGTGTAGTTTTATAACAAAATAACATTATTTCAGCGCACATCAAAAGTTTAAGGCGTTAGCACCAGAAAAAGTCGGTCACAACAAAAACGCAAAGTTACCGATGGCAAAGATCCTTCAGTACCCCGAACTACGAGTAAATCCTTTTAGAGATCGAATATGTAAAGTGTTTAGCTCAAGCAATGATGGGGATTGTACATTTGAAGACTTTTTAGACATGATGTCCGTTTTCAGTGAAATGGCTCCAAAAGCTGTAAAAGCTGAACATGCTTTTAGAATATTTGGTAAGCGAAGTTTTTTTTCATATAAATGAGATTTAGTTATTTGTAGATATTACTGAAAGTAAAAATAAATAAAACCTTCTTGAACTGAAAACACATTTGAATACTCAGATATCCTTCTTCCCACCATATATTTATGTTTATTGCTAATCAACAAATGGATAAAGCTATATAATCCAATACAAAGAATATGCCTGACTTTAATGAACTTCATAAAAACATCTACATCTACAGTTCATCTTTAAATGTTTTTAAAGATGGAATATGTAAATTAAAAATGGGATAGATATATATTTTTTTTGTATTATTGTTTTGGTTTTATTATTATTATTTATTGATCTGAGGTTTTTTTTTATATTCACTTAATTATGAAAGCTAATTAATATTTATTTTATAGCCAACTTTTATTTTATTTTTTTTTTATTATCAAAATTATAATGTTTGCCTTGATTTTGTTTCATGATGTTGTGTACACATGTCATTGGAAGTGCAACTTGACATGCTGCATTATTATGTGATGACTTATTTATTGATGTCACTGTACTTGTTTGTGTACTGAATAAATTAAAAATATGTCTAAACATTTAAGTAGTTTCTACTATAGCTATGAAACAATGTTAATATCTACATCTATTCCAGTATCTGCAAGACCTGCTAAGTACCACTGGCACAAATTCAAATGTACATAAATAAAAATATAAAATGTACATACAACTCTCATAACCATTCCACTTACATAGGTTTTGCCTCTCTACAGAGCATCCCTGGGAGTTATTAGACCTTACAGTACCAATTGGCATATAGCAGCATGAACTATAACAATGGACAACCATAAAATAATGCCCAATTCTATTAAATAGTTTCAATTTAATTAAAGGCTTTGCTATATAATTATATTGTATAAGTGTGTGTATAAATGTATGTATAGAAATGTTTTCTTTTGCCCATAATCTGATATTTCTATAATAAATATTTGCCAAAAATTATGGGCAAAATTATTTGATATTTATATATAATTTTTGGCGCTGTAAATATTTATAACTTTTTCCAGATTTTGATGGAGATGACATGATAGGTGTGTCAGATCTTCGAGAAGTCATTGAGAGACTCTGCGGCCCTGACCTTAAACTCAGTGATTCTGAGATCCAACAGCTTGTGCAGAATGTACTAGAAGAGGCAGACTTGGATGATGATGGAGCATTATCATTTGCAGAATTTGAACATATTATTGACAAAAGTTCTGATTTTTGCAAGTAAGTAATACAAAATAATTTCTTTTTATAATTCTACAACGATTTTTATTAAATCTAAGTATATAATACTTTGACTTTAATTCAAATTAAAGTATTATATAAATTGAATGAAAAATCATTGTTGCTTTAAATTTTTAGAAAAAATAATCTAGATATGTGAACCTCTCCTTAAATAAAGGCTTCTTTTTATCTTTTCCACTTCTCCCAATCTTTCTACACTCATTCAACCCTTTCCTACTATTTCAATGTAATATTATTGTTCCTTTGCTTTCAAAACAATCCTAGTATGTAAAATTTTAGTTAATCTTATCTATGATATAAAGAACAGTTATTTTTCTGTTTCAGCTCATTCAGAATAAGACTGTAAATAATAACAAACATTCCAATGTCTTGATAGTCTTGGGAAAATAGAAAAGGGAGGGTGCAAATGCTGTCCTTGATGTCAGAAGCTCAAATAGTTCTGAAATAATGCAGTACATAAAAACAAAATTGTATTTCAATACAAAAGTTGTTAGAAATTTCTGGCGATAATCATCATGAAAAATAAATACTTTTCTATATAACATTTCTATTATGATGATGGCAATCTTGATTCACTTATATTAACAACAAAGCTATTGTATATTGCTGTAATCTTGTGAATTTTATAGGAACCATTCAGTCCAATAACAACTTTATAGCTCACACTCACACAGGCTCAGTAGATGATATTTTTTATTGTACTTTACATTTGAAATTGTTGAATCTTATAATGATAATCTCTTTTCTAATGAAATATTATAAACTAAGAATTTTACACTTTTTATCTTAAGTATGTCTACTTAGTTGTTAATCAATTTATTGTGTTGTTTAAGTAATAATGTCTTCCTTAATTTATAGTACTTGAAATTATATTTACCCATGACACTATATCTGTTGATTATCTCATTTTGTACATTTGTTTAAGAATAGTTTATAATTATTAAGACTTCAGATTAAGTCTTTATTAATGAACTGCCAAAAATAAATTATTGTGGTGTAAGAGATTACTTTAATTTTTAGTTCCCCGATCCTCAACTTTAATACCTATTATAATAGGCAAAAATAATAATTAGATAATGCGTTTTCTTGTTAAATTGAAGTGAATAAAATTATGTTTATAAAACTAATATTATTATTCTATTATCTGAGGCTAAATAGATTCTTTTCTATACAGTTGTCATACCTAATTATTCTTCTTTATATTTATCTAACAATTTACAATTAAACAAATATTTACACTAATCATGTAGATTACTCAGATCATTGAAATCTGGAACTCACATTATGATAAATAAATCTGAAATATCAAATGTATGTAGTAGCTCGGTGGGGTAGTGGATAAGCGCCGCGGCCCACGATCGTTATCGTTAAGCAACTTTTGCAAGGGTCGGTCACGGGATGGGTGACAAAAAAAATATTATTTCGAGCTACTCCGTGCTTCAGAAGGCACGTTAAGCCATTGGTCCCGGCTGCATTTGCAGTTGTTAATACCCTCCAATCTGCATTGGGCCAGCGTGGAGGGTCATGGCCCATCCTCCTTAACCATCCATAAGGAAGGCCTGTGCCCCTACAGTGGGGACGTAAACTGGTGATGGTGATGATGTGATGACCAAATGTACCCCAAATTCCAAACCCCAATACAATGTACAAAAGTTGTTTCTACATTGACCTGATCAGAAACTAACCTTGGGACCTGAGTGTCAGTGTACATATGTAAGTTTTAGTAACTTAAATATCTAGTTTTCTTAGAACAAAATAAGAGACCCAATAAAGAATATAAAAATATTTATTCAACTAAATACAAAAAAGTTCGAAATAATAACGTTATTAAAAGAACTGCTTACATAATTATAGTGCTAATTTTGCAAATACCCTGGCAGTTTCATTCGCATAAAGATCCATGTTGTGAAAAATGAGACCAGAATACAAAGGAATGCGACAGAAATTAGTAAGATCCTATTTAGTTTAGGGGTAGATGGGTTGTGTGTTCGATCCAAAATAATAAAGCCCAGGCCTCCAAGGGAGAAAAGAAAGCTGGATGCTAGACCTTCCATGATATACTGTCCATTTACTCTGTTGGGCATGAATGCGACAGGTCTGCTGTGGCCATGTTCATCAGTTGTTGATCCGACACTTGGGGGCTCAACGATGACATCGTAAATTATACCTGTAATATTATAATCACTAAGTATCTCTTAATCATTCATATAGTGTCACTTTACAACAAAGCTTCTTAATTTAAAATAGTTATAATAGTCTACGTTATTGTTACAATTATTATGCCCTTATCGGATTCTTATTTGAAAGCTTTAATACACCAATGCTAACCTCCAGTGACTAAAAAGTACGACATTAAAACAAATGAGAATGTCGTCATTGCCGACGGCGCCTGCAACCATGATGGTTTTTTGATCTTTATGTTAGGTATTTCCAACACCGTGAATGGTAAAGTAAATAATGCTTCCATTTTATTGCTAAAATAAAAATCCGGCTAAAACTTGTATCGACGTCTACAAACCGTTGACACATTGACAGTTCACTGACATAAAAAAAAAATGTAATGCGACGCAAAAGGAAATCTAAACCATAAGTACAGTCCTATGTTAATATTTTTTTTTAATTTAACATCTATCCTAATACTTTTTAGTTTTAAATGTTTTGAGATATCTTGCTCATATAGTCTGATAATAGAGGAAACTCAAGTACTCCATATTCTTTCTCACATTGACTGATATTATATAAATACATCCAAATAACTATACTAAAAAGATTGGCATCTGTTGAAACAATACAATAACTACCAAAAAAACTCAGATCTACACAATATATGTTAACTTAAAAAAGTTCAATAATTATATATACTGCATAAAACAGATCATATCACCGACTATAAACACACATACAAACAACCAATGAGAATAAGTAGTTATTCTAAATGTTTAAATGCTATTGGCACAAATAATAATGTTTTTTTTTACTTCACCAATCATGTATCAGAATTTTTGTATTTTTTAAATCGAATTTTTCGCCGAGTTGCCAAAATTCATATGTCAATGTCAAAATTATTCGATTGAATGAAGTACGTTTCCCATTTTTCACAGAATTTCTGTGCACCAGCTGTTTCACAAATTGTAACCGTCTAATAGTAAATCATGTATAATAAATGTATGTAATCGTGGTCAAAATGTGTTTCAAATATTCTTTGTTAATCCAATCTGCGATTATTTTCTTGGACGTTGTATAAATACTTTAATTTTACGCACAAAATGAACTGTACTGTGGATATTTCACTAATACTACGATGAAGGGTGGGTTATGTATAATTTATACGTCGTTACTGACTGTATCAGTAATTTCGAGGTACGTACGATATTACTAAAATCGTTTAAAGTTTGAAAGAATCATATTACTAACTGCGACTATTCCTTTTCAGTTGCGCCCTCTTCTTGCTGGTAGTATCTGAAGCACTACAAGCTGAAGTCGATACTGAGGGAAAGGTTGATTTGTCTGGACTTCATAACATTAGTAATAAAGTGACTGGTGAAAATAGTGTACATGAAAATGAACCAGATGGAAGTAAAACTAGTGAAAAGACACCTGGTGAAAATAAACCTGTACTACAGGATCAAGAGATGACATTTGCTGAAACATTGTCCCTAAATTCTGTGACAACTGATGGGTAAGTACATTATAAGTAATTATTCTGTGAAGAAGCTATGGAATTGAAAATTATCAAATAAAATAGTAACAAACCTCAATGTTTGCTATATTCTAAGCTGTAAATTCCCCTTGACCATTTTGAATAATTATTATTATTAACATTAACAATGTGAAATGAAAATATTGATGATGGAATTTAAATAGTACTTTAGCATACACAATATTAACTTCGCCAATACACAACTCACTTTAGCATGGAGAAAATCCATTTTTTGTAACATTTTTACCATTTTTTAAAGATCACCTACTGAAAGAGTGATTATAATGGATATAACTTTCTAAAATTCTAAAAATAAAGTCAATGCATGCATTGTCTGAACATTTGAAACAATATGATTAATTGAAAGTGAAAGGATTTGTTCTACCAGTCTTTGGTTTTTCAGTTTTTACACTTTTTTGCCATGATGTCGTCTTAATTGAGTTTATAATTGATTGGTTATTTAATTGCAATGGTGTTGTGTCTTTCAATTAGTTGAAAGAGCATTAAATGATGAATATATGTTGATAAAATTGTACAGTTTCTGCTTAAAGAATAAGTTATATTAGATTAACTATATTGTTTCAGGATTGGGTGTTTTGGTAAAACACCCTGTCCTTTCACTGTTTAAAATTTCCACAGTACAAGTGCTTTAGCTTAATTTGGGATCTCAGAAATGTATATGATGGATTCATATACTATCTTGTAGCTTAAAATCAGCATTAGCAAACATTAAGATGTATATTTACATTGTAGTACAATTATCTTTATGAACTTCATTTATACATATAATGGCATGTCTTTTTTAAATAAAGGACCAATAAATGCTTCTTCCACAGTAGAGGGACATTACACTTTTAGCAATTCTATTACACAAACTATACTAAAATTGAACTAGTCCTGTAAAACTGCATTTTCAATTGTGAAATAACTAATATACAGAATAATAGATTTATTATATTATGGTATACAGAAATACATGAAGGTCTTTGTATTAAATAAAACAGGGAGAATAAGGCACCCTTTGCTGAGTTTCTTGCTAGTTCTCAGCACAAGGTCTGCCACCATGGATTTGCAAATCAATAGCATACCCTTTGACATTCACAAGTTCTTGTAATAGCCTAAACTGAATAAATGATATTAAATTTGAATATAACTAGCATCTTTGATTTCATGTGATTATGGAATAATTTTAAAAGAGATCCAAATCTAAACTTATTTTATTTTTGGTTTAGTTTATGGAGCCGTACTATACTAATATAATTCATTATGAAGCTGTAACAACATGCTTTAATATGGAAACTGAATGACCTGATTAAATAACTGAAACGAAAATGAAATTCAACATGTTTTATCAGTACAAATTGAACTAATGAATACTGGTTGATGTTTCATGTCCTATTCTTATCACATTAGATTGAAACTATTGGGTGTGTTTAAGTGTGTTTTGGATTAGCGTATATATTCAGTTTTGTTGTGCATTTTGTAAAATTATTTTTACATACTGTGTATATTTTTGACTCTATAAGCTGTTAAATAATACATAAATTGAAAATTTTAAGTGAGCTACTAAAATATTTTTCTTTTTTGGTGTATCTATATCTTCATGCAAGATCTCTTGCAAATTACTCTGTGGATTGTCACAAGACATGCTTCTATCTTTTTTTTTCTTTGAAAGTAGATATGTCCATTAAAACAAAAAAATAAGTAATTCCATTTGTTGAGCTACGTAGCATGCACAATGATAAGGCAGAAAGTGAAAAGTTAAACTTACTACTGTTTTAATTTATAATATATTTGAAAATAGTATTTTGTTTCATTTTTATAATTTTTTATTTAAAAAATCATTTTCATTAATTATTATAAATTAAAAAAATTCTCTTTATGTAAAAACTTGTTGAAATACACATGGATGTTCAGTTTTACTCAAACATATTATCCAGTTCATTTTATTTAAAGAAGATAAAATACATGAATCATTTATTTGTTTACATATTGGCAAGAGAAGTTGATCCCGCATTATTTCGAGTACTATACACTCGCATTTAGAACTTGTGCATTCAACACGGCATTGGTTATTTTTGCCAGTACTTTAAATGTTGTAAAAGTTTTGAGCTAAACTTGTTTCCGACGCCACCCTCTTTGATCAACTATACAATCCCACCCTTGAACCAGAATCCAGTACTTTGCTGTCCCTACTACTGTGCCGACACTATCAGTGGAAAGAAATTTGACCTTTCAATAATCTACCTACCACAAAGTCATTTCGAACTTGCAACTTAAGACTGTAAAAATGGGATTTGAAGCTCCCTTTAAGCAGCCCCAGTCCTTTTGACAGTAGGGTAAATACGCCCCTGCAAACTCCATAGCCTCAAATTATTTATATTACTCTATTCTTCTTTTATTCTGTTTTTTAATAATAATAATATTTTTTATTGATAATACATTATCAGTGAAAATTTCAACTGTCTATCATGATTCATGAAATACAGCCTGCTGACAGATAGACGGACGGACAGCGAAGTCTTAGTAATTAATATTAGTCTTAGTAATTAACGGGATAATTCCCGTTTGATCATTTGGATACGGAACCCTAATAATCAACTGCCTTATTTTAAAATCAAAAACAACCTACCTATGGATGAGCTACACGTAAAGATTTTGTTTTCGTGTGCGGATTATAACTTGAAACGTCATAGATCCATTGGAATGAAAATAGTTGTAAACATTCTCAATTATAACACTTGTACAAACAAAACGGTGTGGAACATCACGTTCGTGTAGCGATTTATGGATTAAAATCTGATTTTGATAAATAATAAAATCAAATAAAAAGTGAAATCTAATGTTTATTTTTTATAGATTCTAATTGGTATTATTAAAATTTCTCGTGAACATAATAATATTTACTACTACAAAATATTTTTTTAAAGAAGTATTAAATGTTTTTATTGTTATGTCTAATCGGTAGTCCTTGAAACAAATCTTAGCACTTTAATTAATAGCAAAACTAAGTAGTACAATTATAACTTTTTAATAACGTATTAAGTAGTTTTTAAATAACTTTTTAAGTACACAAGATACACTATAGAAATAAAAAGGACTCGAAAAAGAATTTAATTTAGTAAAATAAAGTAAATAAAGCTGATAAAATTTACTATAACATGGTATTTATTTTAAATCGCTAAACTAATATAGATTACAAAAAAAATAGGTTTCAAAAGTGTGATACATACTTTTGCAGGTCAGTGTATATGGGTAAGAAAATATCTTCTATTAATTAAAAATCTTTTTGTAAAGATAAAAAGCGGATATGGTGTTAATGCTGTTTACATACGAGATGAACATGTTCACAAAAACATTTCAATACCTAAGTATAGTAACAGCTTGACCAGCTGTTACTATACTTAGGTATTGAAATGTTTACCCGGAACTGTTTGTCTACAATTCAAAATAAGTCTTAATGTAATTCTGGTTAAATTTAAAATGCGCACACTTAGACATTTTGTTGTACATTCTGCTTAATTATAAATATTTGAATAAGTTCGGTAACCACAATATTTTTCTTATTTAGGTAATATTTAATCTACAAAAGGCATAGAGAATCCTCAGACTCAGACGAAACAAATAAACAGTTTGCTGCATTTTTCCATCGATGTTAGGAGCACCAGTTTCAGGTTCCAGGCTACCTTGTATAAAATAAACGAAGATATAACTAAATATAATCATAGTTAGGTTTGGTGGAATCTCTTAGTATTTATCTTAGTTATAAAAATGGAACATAATTATAAAAATAGTCCTAAAATTTTATTTTTTTACACAATAAGTACCTCTAATACTTACGAATAACCTACCAGATCTCGGTGTGGGTACCCCAACATTTGAAGGTTCAGTTGGTAATAAAGCGCGGGCAGATGCAAACATACGTCGGTTGGTGGCATTACCTAGACAGATCCGTGAGTAGTCAGGATTTAATAATATATTTGAGTTATTTTTACGAAAAAGAGAAAGTGCCGTTTAGACAGCAAAGTCTTGCGTTTCTTTGTCTTTTTCAGGAAATATCGAGGGACCGAGATTAGGGATCTGTAAAATAAAATGGGATAAAGCTATTTTTATCAGCTACAGCCGATATAAAGGCAATCGATTCGTAATAATAACCACCTTATTATTGCGTACCTCGTAGTAACTATTATTGATATTGCATTGGACTTTTGACTTTTCTCTGCCGGCATCATTAGTAGCCGAAATAAAATATTCCCCAATTTTCAGTCGTCCAAATTCTAAAATATCCAAGACAACTTCTGGGAATGACGTCTTGCCAGCTTTAAGAAAACATTTCTATGCTTATGGCATTAGACTTTAGCCCCAAAACTAAGCCTAAGAAAGAAAAAAAAGAACGTCAACGAACTTATAACCTTTCGCAGTGGGGTACTTAAGACTGATGACTATTTTAAGCATTTTACTTTATGTTTAATTAATATATACTTAATTGTAAAACAAAATTGATAAAACATAATATATTGATGTGGTTAAAAAATATTGTAATCTCAATCAGTGCTTAATGCATTTAATTTGAAGAGCCTAGGCGTAACGTTAAGTGTTTTGTTTTATTTGGTAATTATTTGATATAATTTGTTCCGTAGTTCCTTTCTTTATTTTCATTAAGAATGTTGATTCATTATGATCTTCTTTATTTTGATTTCTAATACAGAGGCGTAAAAAAGATTAATAAGAGTTAAAAATACTGATTTTTATCGTATTTAAAATATAAAACCTCATGGCTTTTTTTCCTTTTTGTAATTTTATTTACCCAAATTCTCCTTTGAAACAGTATGCCGATATTAGAGTCACATGCGGCGGTTGTTAGTAAACGATATTAGGGAAATCTGCTATAATGAAATTTCATTATTTTGTTATTAAAAAAAAGGCATTACAAGAAAGCCCAAGCCATAAATATTCACCCTATTTAGTAGAAAAATAATTATTACTAGTGAAGCCAAGATAAATTGTCAATTAGAAGAAAGTGGAAGCATATTTGTTTTGTGTACCTAGGTCGGATACGTAAGAAATATTAATAATTTCAATGATGACAATGCAAACGTGAGCAATAAATAGGAAGTAAAATAAAGAATCTAGTCATATTGGGTAGTTTTTATGGCAGTGTTAGAAAGCCTGTCCGTTTTAGCGAGCAAATGAAATCGAAAGCTCAATCAATTTCTTTAGAACTCTGTATCAAAGTATTTGCTGGTTGTATTATTATTTCAGTGCTGTTAACCGCTCTTGACCCGGAGATTGAACTGTTCGTTTCTATGACTAATCAGACCTCTAATAATGGTCAGGTTTGTAGTTAAAGTGACCTTCAATGGGAAAGAAAATCTTACCGACCTTGTACATTATTTCGTTAACGTTTGTAAATAAAATAGTATTTATGAGGTAGTATTCATTTACACCGGTAAATTTATTATTCGCCGGTAAATAATTGGCATTTTAAAGTACTTTTCGTTCTATTATATTTGATAAAATTTGCATTCCTAACGCTATCCCATCTCATAGTGCCAGGGTTATCGTGTATTTTCAAGAATTTTTCATTAACAATACTTTTCGTTTCTTTTGAAAGTTTGTACTCAACAAGATGTACTCGTGACATGCATAATAGTCGTAAATATATCACTTGACTCAACCGACTATCTCCAACCAATCAGTTAATTATTTATTTCATAAAATATGTTTTACAAAAAATGATGTAATTTTTTAATTGAGGATTATAAAAATATCTTATATTTTAATGTTAAACAGTATGCAATAACTTGAATAAACTAATTGTCCATAATTTTATAAGTGTTCTTATACATATACCTACATCCCTTATTTATGAAATTAATGCTTAAAGCAATTATACACGTCCAACTATACAGACACTTCAATGGCGTTTCAATAATTACTTACTTCCACTGCATTATTCACCTAATGCCAAATATTAGTCTTGTCTTGCTTGATGAATCAATGAAGAAAGATGATTTTGTTATTTTGCGATAAAGTGACAAGAACCGTGTGAAGAAAGCTGCCATTAAAACGCTATTGACATGCTATAATCCAATCCAAAGCGCGAAATTATATGAAATTGGAAGTTGGATGATGTTTTGCCTCATTCTGGATCGTTAATCTAAAATGGATCGTTTGATGTGGATCCTACTATTCGGAGTGGATTTTTTTTCAGAACACTCTATCAACGTGTCCTGTTGTGTATCTGATGACCTACCGACGGGTCAAGTTGGAGATCCTGTGTTTTAAAATACAGAAAGTTCTCTTCCCACAGTTTACGTATATGATGCTAGGTTTTTGTTCTCTCTTCTCGGTTATTAAAGTGTCTTTTTTCCATGATGGCCTCTTTACTCAGTGTGCTGGGTGCTGCAGAGCAATAATCGTAATTATCCATTTGGCCAATGTGATGTGTTTCTAGATTTGTAGCATCTATTATCCTTTTATACTAGAATGACTATTCATTTTAGTTTTTAGAAAGGCTATTTATCTTGATGTAATTCATTACAATAATATAATATATATATATACTTTTGCACTCAATACAACACACACAACAACAAAATTAATACAATAGGAAGAAATTAGAAACCTCAGATCTGTACAAGTATTTGTAAAACAGATTTAATGAAAAGAAGTGTCATTGAAATGGCTCCTAGATTGTATAACAAGCTTCCTGAACAAATTAAACATTACAATATAATTAAATTTAAAAATGTATTGACGAAACTATTAGTAGATAAATGTTATTATAATATTAATGAATATTTTTTGGATAATGATATACAATCAATATAATATGTATAATTTAATATTAATAAAATGTTATAATGAATATTTCATTCCTTTAGTAAGATTGTGCTCGCATTATAAATAATTTCTATAACGTATAATTTAATTTTTGACAATTATTACATTTAATTAATTTTAAGAAGATTTGCATGCTGTTAATAAAAGCAAAAACATGTTGAACTTTAATAATACCATGAGAACCTTATGTACCATGTTTTCAAGCAAATAAAATTATTATTATTAAACTAACTCAACTTCAAATTGACTACAGCCGTATGTAGAGACGCATATAACCCATGTAACCTTGAAAATAAAATGAATGCCGAATATCCGAAACTAATTTCATTTATCCACGGTATTTGTTTAAAACTAAAACTTAAAATAACTGTATAGAATCCGAAACGTCCTCAAATTATAAACGCGTTTTTATTCGTTATCAGTAATTTTATTTCATTCAAATAACTATTATACAGCTTATGTACATATGTACATCAACATATTAAATTCGTGAGTAAAAAATAGAGTATTATGAATCATAACTTATAAACGGCTTGTTAAGATTTTACCTGGAATAATTATGAGAGACCATCACTGGCTGATGCTATATTCCAGTCAAATACTCGAAATAAATGACAGTGCCAATAAAACAGTAATCTCAAATAATCTTGGACCAAACGTGTAATATTTCATAGGTATTCTAATAATGGTGGAAAAATGTTATGTTCTTATCCATTTTCCTCCAATGACAATGAAAATTTTTTGATTATATTAGATAAAAAATCGACTAAGAAAGAATATGAGTAAAAATTTTACGATCCAATTATTTTCTATTGTATATAGATATATAGATGCTTATTATTTTAAATCGACATTCTGATTGCTTTTGTGTACTAGTGTAATTTCAAAAACAGTGTGTTTCTATGACACTTCTACTTCATACAGCCTAACTTTTCTAAAATCTACTCTATATCTAGCATTTTTAAATCGAATATCTAATTCTCACGTCAAATCGAAGTCACTTCGTTCCATTTTCTTGAAAATTTTTGCTGATTTTTTTTAGAATTTGTTGAAATGCCATTTTAAAATTATCGACATTTTGTCACCAAAATTATCCAAAAAAAGGGATAAGATTTACTTATCTATCCTTATAATGAAAAAGTGTTATGCTTTTTTCAGTACGTTGCGTACCTCCATAACGAGAAATAATATTTCTAAATTAGAATCGATTTTTCGTGCATAACCCTATCAAACGCTTGTGTAGAATACACAGTACCATTTGTCATATACGTCCGTGACTTTGGCACTGCGCAGTTGCCATGTTTACGGTGAAATCTATGACAGACAACGCGAATAACAAATTATTTCGTGTCAGACAAAATTATTGGTAAATATATCTCATTAGTAAATAAAGGTGTCATATTTGAAAACTGTATTGTCTTTAAAATAAGTTTTGCAGAGACCCCAAAAAGTTTTTAGTATCAAGGCAGAGTTAGGTTGGCCGGAGTAAGACTTTTCAAGCATAATGGGCCGATTAAAGCGTGCAACCAATTATATAGTGCAAAGAATTGGGAGCGCCGTAGCCTAGATATCATTGCCTATAACCGTAACTCCAACAAAATAACATAGTCGCATGCGGCGTCAGGATGCAACGACCTAAATGTCATTAACATCTGAGTATTGTTTTGATGCTCTAAATATAATGTTTCTAGTCTGTAAATTCTCAATAAGAGCACTGATTCTATTTTAGTTGTACAACGACAAATCAACGTGTATAATTGTATATGCTGCAAGAGTCATGAAAGTCGACGATTTAGTATATGTGCGGTCGGCATGGGCTTTCATGAATGCATTTAATATACTTGGTCTAATCACTTTTCTTGTAGACTAGGCAGCCTGCTTTCTAACTCGAACAATCCCGGTACCTACCGCCTTTATTTTATGTGTTTTCAATTTAATGTTGAATTCCATTATCACATTTTATTACTGTCGTATTAGTGATAACCGGAGATCCGATAGTCAGATGCATATTTGCTTAAATGTTAGAAGTGGCTTCTTAAAACAGTTTTTAGTTTTTTCTTAATCATAAATCTCGGGATTCTAGAAAATTCTGCAATGCAAAATTAATTGTTAGCGTCGTGTGGAAACTACCTTTTTGGTATGAGATTAAAATTGAGTGTATTTACTGTTTGTTTTTAGTTCCTTGTATAATTAATGTAAAAAAGTAAAAGAGGAAAAGTAGAGGGTGTTGATTGAAAATAATTAAAATATCGATACGGAAGTATATCCTATAACAGCCAACACCTCATCTTTAAGTAAATATATAATTACATACATACATATATCGACTACATATATGTCATGAATAGAATCAGTTACGAACTTAACACGTGGGATGGATATCAATATAATACTTCCATTAACATTCTTAATCTTTTATTGCAGTGAATGCATTAGATTATAATTATTAACTTAATTACATATAAGTATAAGCGTTGTTTTTGGCACGATGCACTTATATAGACAGTAAAACTGTAGAAACTATTTATTTATTATACGCAATAGGAAGTTTACAACTCGGTAACAAATTTCTAAGTGTCACTGAACATAAGAAAATATGCTTATAGCGATACATTATTTATTTACGACCCATATCAGATATCAGATCATAATCTCTTATTAATTCATTCATAAAATGTTCCCTATTTACCTTGTATAATTTATTTCAAATTTCATTTTAACGAGTTGTACATTTTACGACGCCATATTCCACGCCATATTGATTTAGTTGACTTGACGTTTGTAGGGTAAGAAAATTTTCCTTCATTTTACATTTACCCTTGAAATGGTCGTTAGCAACTTAATTACCGGAGATGGAGAAAATTATCAGATTACAACTTTGTAATAAGAATTCGGATCTTAATCTCGGGTATCGGTGTGCTGCAGGAATTATGAGAATTAGTATCCTTATTAGAGACCAGATTGTTTTGTTTTGTTTCTGGTCATCGAATCGGATGATGATCGTGATTTTAGTTTTATTTGTGTGTTTGTCAAACATTGCTGTCGGAAATTGTGAACATAAAGCTATTTGCTTGCTTTAGCAATGTATTTATACAGACGCCATCAAATATCATTAAATCGTAACTGTCGGTTACAAGTTGATTATTACACATCATATATCAGAGATGTGGTATAACTGAAAATGGTACTACGTAACAACTGAAATGAAACAATGTAGTAGATAGAGTTTACGTTACATTTCGACTCACAGCAGACGTCTGGCAAACATTACTCAACTCTATAGATTTCAACGAGACTGACTTCGAGGCACGTCTGTTGGTGCAGTTATGACAACACAACTGTCTTTGGTCTGCCGCAGGCCACGAAAATACAATGAACAGAACAATATTGTTTGCAATAGCGACAGTTAAGTTATCGATTGTTTTAACATGGAAAAAAGGTAACCTCGGTAACACGGCATTAACATAATTAAAAACTAACGATTCTAAAAAATATTACTGATTTTTGGATATTAATAGAAACAAGAAGGAACTAAGAAATCCGACGACTTATTATTAATTCACAAAAATCAATTTTTCGATTGATACCACGTACGTAAAGTACATAACGAAATCTATTTTGATTTTGAAAATTACCATTTTTAATACTTACTCTTTAATTATAAAACTATTGACACTGAATAAGACGATGGAATCTGTTAGTCCAACTGAATCTCAAGATATAACTATACAGCTTAGAGTTGTAAATCGAGAATTTAGTGAGCAAGTTGACTCAATAACCGTCTTCCGTAAATAGACATTTTTTTCAATATTGATATTAATTCAGAATTTCCAGATACTCAGGGAATATTATGTTTTGCTTTCCTTTCCTCAATAAGTTTCTCAATTGATGGTATCGCATACAGACATCATTTATTTTATAGACGTTTAATCAAATTCTCTTGCGAATACGATTCATGAAGTTGTATTGAACTACATTACTTATTACAATATCATGTTTACAGTTATAGCTAATGAAAATCCAGTCGGCCACCACCAATAGTAAATCATCAGAACGACTGCTTCACTAAATGAATACGTTATTTACGATTGTCCAAGGGAAAGCGCTCGAATTGTTAATTCACTCCAACATCGCACACTGTCTCCCTCTCGCTGGCTTTTCACGTATCCAACACGATTTTGAAAGTGAAAAGATAAACAGTTAGTGAAGCGATCCGATAATAAATCTCGGTTAGCAGCTACTGTGTAATTGGTGCGATTCAACGACATAGACGAGAGGATTGGAAATTGTTTTACCATTTTTTTAAATATATTTTTTGTTGGAAATGTTTTTGTTTTGTTCAACATCTAAAGCAATTCTCCTAAGACCAAGAACAATATTTATAAGGTTTGTCTTTCAAATAAAAATATAAATAAAATTACAGTAGATAGAATTCGACATGTGTTTTGACTTCAGTTACTTCAGGAGCAATAGATAGATTAGCCATCTCGAAAAAGATTAGTGGCCATTGAAAGTAACTAAGTAGAGAATACAAACCTTATATCTAAAACTTGCTAAATACATGACTGGAAATACGCCTAGCAGATTGCTCTCTGAGATCATACCTGCTAATCATGCTATCAGAGATTATGGATTCTATCTACATTTAGTACAAAAGGGGAGGATATTTGAATCGATTGAATATAAAGGCCCTTTATGCTCTTCTCATTTTTTTATGCTAAGTTTGTTGGTAAAGTAGATACTCATTTAAATTTTACTTCTACTGATATTGTCTTCTTTAATCGTTTTTTCGTTTTTGATAATTCTTAAAAAATATATATATATATATGTCTTCTAAAACTGAAAGCTCATACAAAGAAAGAAAGTCAAGTCCAAAGATCTAACGATCATGTTTCAATTCCAAACATAATTTAAACATTACATTTCTAAACTCTATATGGTATGATATGGTACGTTCACGACTTCTGGTGATTGCTACATGGTGCTGACTCTTCCAATGTCCGTGTAGTGAGGTCCCACCATTAATTTCCCTTGTTGTTTTCGCGAGGCACGTGTTATCCACTTTCCCGGTGAGAACGTAGGTGTTGACGATGATAAACAGTTCAATTGAAACGCCACTGAAGCTTTCTTAAAGCTGATTGTTTCTTTAAAGCCATATGTATATTTAAGTATTTGAAAAATTCATTCAGGTAGACTGATATATTAAAGGTTCTATAGAGTGTTTCGATCCTATTTCATGCTTTTAAGTAGTAAATAACTAAAATAGTAAAGAACATAAAATTTTTCACGAGTAGTGCTTAAAAAATTCTGATCATCTTGCATACGTGACGTAGCACACGTATTGCTGCTTTGCCTTTGTATAATTTCACAGAACCTATTCAGTCATATAACCGTTTACAGGAATGAAAAAATAGAAAGGTTTTATTTGAAAATTTCTAGATAGCAATCGTGGTTTCTGAGATTTTGACAGATGACTCTCCAATTAAAAGTAAATGTGTTTTCGTTATTTTTTTCCTTCTTTCTCAGAGCAAAAATATTTGATATTTGAATTATGATAAGATATCAAATGTATGATTTTTTTTTTAATCTCTACATTGAAATTAAATACGTGGAGTTTATTTACCAGTTATATTATTATGTCTATATCCATATGATTGTGGTAGGGTCCGTTTTAATAATAAAGAATGTTCTAACCTTATTTTATGCTTACAGATTTTCTTATAAGAAAACTTCCAAGCTTTCAGTACTCGAACAGTTTGCATTTGTATTGTGAAGTGCGACTGAAGTCAGTAACTTTATTAATATTGGAAAGTTACATGTTATTGACTAAATACAGGCATTCGTATAATTTGCATGTCAACGTTGACGTGGGTGTTTGCTAGTTTAATATTCTCGCTGTTTGTTATTCTGTCGGTATTTATTATTGTTATATTAGATTTTGTCTCCTTAAAGAGGTCATTATTATTTATGATTTTATTTATAGTGGCGTGATTATTGTTTCCGTTATAAACAGTACTGTAGTTAGTAGTCCTGTCGTTGCTCTCGAAGAATATCGTAAATTTTCTCTTGTATATTGTTTAGAAAGCAATTTGGTTATTATAGAAAGCATTTATAATATGTCATGCGTTTTATTGCGATATTTGCAATAGTATTTGTTATACCTATTTATTTATTGGATAATATCCTAAACATTATCAGTGTTTATTAAACCGAACTTAAACCAAAACCAAACCTTGTTTATTAATAACACCAGATAATGTGAGTGACAGAAATATTTCTTTCTTATAGTCTAATTTACTTTCTTCGGCATAAATGGGCCGGCTCGACCGGAGTGATACCACGGCCTCACAGAAAACCGACGTGAAGCAACACTTGAATTGTGTTTCGTCGTGTGAGTGAGGGTACCGGAGGCCCAACCCCTCCCTATTCCCTTCCCTCTACCCCTCAACCCTTCCCTCCCTATGATCATATTCGTCCCTCAAAGGCCGGCAGCGCGCTTGTAGCCCCTCTGGTGTTGCAAGTGTCAATGGGCTATCCCATAAAAAAAAATAAAAAAATGTAAGATAGAAATAATTATAATACGATCAAAAACCTATCTATACGTGTTAGTATGATATTTCATATTATCTAATATTTTAAATAAAATAAATATAAATACTAAGCAACATGACATACATTGCTCAGATTCCAAGATGAGTAGCTAAAGCCCCCGTATTATGGAGTATCTGAGACAACGAAGATCACACAACACCCAGACCCGAGACAATATAGAAAAGATCATTTTCTACATTAACCCGACCGGGAATCGAACCCGGGACCTCAGAGATGGCGACACCTTGAAACCGGCGTGCGAACCACTCGGCTACGGAGGCTCGGCTTAATAGGATTTAATTTTGTTTTATTGCAATAGATAATCTCGAAAACTTGTCGGCGAGTAACAAAGATTATATTTTATTTAGAAAAATAAACGTTCAACAAAGTCAACTCTTAAATATATAAAACCGGTTTATTTTGATGGTCTTATTTCTTTCTACCCAGAGGATTGGATACGGGTCCAAGGAAAATTAAAATTTGCGAAGTCGCACATATATTTCTTTTTTAATTGACATGGAAAGCAAATCTTGTCTCTTACAATTAAATATGTAGTGCAATCAATCCCCAAGATTGATAATATTATTTTCAAGTCCTATGTGGAAATGTGCAAATAATTATCCATGATACTTAGAACGAGCTAACAGGCGGATCGTTATAATCGAGACTGGTTACTTTAATTAATGGTCGACTATTATCTCCGCTAATGAAACTGCTTGATCTGCTTCGAGTAAGTAGTTTTCATCACTTACATACTTTTAACAATTTAGCAAAACATTACTTTTTACGTTTACATTACGATCCTTTTTCTCGAAATGTTTGGTCAATGTCTTGATTTTTATCATGCTATCCTAATAAATAAGATGGTATTATCGCTCAATATCGGATTGTAATGATTTCGGATAATCAAATTAACATTTTTTTCATCATCATTATCATCATAAGCCCTTTTACGTCCCACTGCAGGGGCTCAGGCCTTCCTTCCAGGCGCTGGATGGTTAAGGAGGATGGGTAATGGCCCTCCACGTTGGCCCAATGCGGATTGGAGGATATTAACGACTGCAAAATGCAGCCGGGACCAACGGCTTAACGAGCCTTCCGAAGCACGGAGTAGCTCGAGATAATAATTTTTTTGTTCACCCATCTCGTGACCGACCCTTGCGAAAGTTGCTTAACGACAACGATCGCGGGCCGCGGCGCTTATCCACTACGCCACCGAGCTACTTGCAATTCTTTTTCAATCAACCAAGAGTTAATCTTAATAAATTAGCGTGAATCTGGGAAGACATAGGGTTATGACTTCTGAGCGGATGCCCAGAAGTTATAAAAGCTCTTAAAGCGAGTCACCCTTAGGCTGCCAAGCTGAAAGATGTACTATTCTTCTGGCGGCGAGTCACTTTATCTTTTAGGTCGCAGTGAGTACAGCTCCATATGAATTGCTATTTAAAAAATTACGAATAATGATATTATCTATCTGACGAGATAGATGGTTCGAACCCATATCGAGATACCGGCAGTGCGGGCACTGATTGTGTCAATCCCCCAAATACTTAGTTGGTTTTATTGAATCACCCATGTGATTCTACATTTGCCCTCGGTCCCGTCCCGAGCTTATGAATAGTTTAAATCATTATACCCATTATCCACTTCCGAATGATTAATCATCCAAGAGTCTGCAGTCTGATGACGATCATACCTTTCACTTTCTAGATGTCTATCTGTTCGTGTTCAGCGATCGATCATTTCTATTACCATTACGTAAGTGTCAGAATTAAATTTGTGTTATTAAATGTTTACAAAATTTCATCAAATTGCTTTTATTACGTTTTCTGAACGCTCAGTTTCACAACAAAGGTTTAATTCAACAAATTTACGATCAGTTACGTGGCATGTGAGCGTTTGAGTTGCGATTAGATTAATATCAATCCTATTATATAACATAATAGGGACAATAAAGTCACAGTTATCATATAAACAACACGGTGGTTGAATAATATTTAGCTGGAGGCTTATTAATTTCAATAAAAAGTAAACTGATGGTCGGTAATATTAGGTTTATTGCTTATTTATTACCGATTTTCACCTGCACTATCTGACTATCTGATTTCGAATAATCAGATCACTTCCTGCAGCGCATGTTAAACGTTATAATCGATTACAGATAGATGATGATAATTATAATTAACCAGATGAGTGGTACTAACTATCGATTACAATTCGGCACGCTTACCAGTTAACTGCCCTTTTATCTTCTGCAGTAAATCGTAGTTTGTATGGGCCTATTTGAAACTCCTGACTGTTAGTATCATGTATTGTAATTCGTCATTTAAAGTACTTTAATTACAAATATGTATACAAAAGTAACGCGATCCTGAACTCATCATAAGTTGACGGCTACACAGCTTTCTATGAAGTTTCCTTTTTAAGAATCTATTCAATTAAGCCTAGTCTAGACTTAATTGAATAACTAATCGACTATTATTACGGCATCTGCTTGTTCTCCATTTACATAATCTGCTTTCATTAATTAACTTTTAACAAACAAGTGTTTGGTCTCGGTAACATCAAGTGGATGGTCGATTATAGGTATACGTCGTTTTAGCCTTTCACTAGTAGCTTTGCCCGGGTGATTTTTATGATATTCTTCCATACAATTGCAATCCCTATTTCACCACTTTCGAACTGGAATTTCCACAATTGCTCAAATATGTATTAGTTTATTATTAAATAGTGGCTAAAAATAAAAAAATCATATTTCTAACCTTAAACTTTCAAGTATAATTCACTCAACGTTGAAACATATCTTTATAAGTAGCCTAAAAGAAAAATATACAAATAAAGTTTTCGAAAAGCCTTTCCGTGTCTACTCCACATAATAGAGTAACTCGACCAAAGATCATCCAACTTCAATAGTTTACGCTCGGTAATCATGAATCAATAAATAAGGACAAATTATTTTGATTTCCTACCTAGTTTTTGACGATTAAAACAAAACAAAAGGCAACTTTCATAATGTCCAACCATGAGATTTTACCTATTCAATATCGCTGTACCAAATGTAGTTTTAAATAGTTTTTTTTTATACTTACTTATATAACTGATACATAAATATATGGCAAGATTAATCTATTCCCGTCCCATCGGAAACAACTTGTGTAACAGCATAATTATTTGTTTGCCGATCCCCCAAACAAAACATACTCGTGCTTCGTAGCGGACATTGATCTCTGATATTTTTGTTTCATTATAAATATCTGAATGAAGGTATTCTAGAAACATGACATGTATCATAATATTTTTTATGTCTTATATATACCACAAAAGTTGGTGCTACACCTATAATTATACTTCTTTTTATGTTTTGATCGAAAAGATTTAAATTTGCACCACTTAAATAATATAATCGGTGATATTAGAATTCTGGTCCTGAATTGTTAAAAATCGGGTTAGTAACCTGAGATGCTTTTTATTGTCATCTCGGATCCCGAGGTAGCTCACACCAATCGTTATATGGAAGGTTGGCACAAGGCCAAACTTTACTACCTCCGGTAAAGCCTACATTATTTATTACTACACATTTTGGTTCGAATCGTACGGTCAATATTTAAGTAGCAATTATATAACGTTACTGAATTATAGCTAAGGTCAGTACAGAAGTTTATAGATTTAACTTTCATTTGAAGTTTCAGTATTGTGATATGTTTTATATTCAAATAATTATCTTTTTCTAACGAATTTATCAGTAACTCTACTTTGGCGCCTATTTCAATGATTTATTTATTATTCGTTAATTATAAGCTTGTCTTAGCTGTCATTATCATGAAATTTCACGCAGATTAGTGTATACTTTTGTTTATCTATAGGATTATTAATTACACTTATGTCACGTATTTCTATGTTGTTCAACAAAATTTTGATATCTGGTGATAAATATAATCGGCGAAAGGATTAATGGTTAATTTAAATCACATTAGTGATAGTAAATATACTATAAACAAGGATAATAATGATGCATATTACATTCCAAGTTGTAAGAGTTTGAAGTGATTTTCTTCCCTTATTATAAAGCCTCGTAACAACAAATTAAATTTAAAAACTGTGAAGAGTAATTAATAGTTATATTTACCTGTCTTTAATTGAAACATCAACAAGGCCATTCTTCATAAAATGGTTATAGATGCATTCATAGAAGTGAAGACATTCTGCCAAGCGCAAGATTTTTCCATCCAAATGAAACGAGTTGATGAAAAATGTGTATACTTACAATCGCTTCACGGTCGCGGCAACGAACATTGTACACAGCGAAGAAGTTAAAAGTATCTAATTCGATGCCAAAATTTTGATTGATGTTAATTAAATTTCTATATTTAGTTTCATATAATTTTTATCAAACGTTATTTTTTTATAAAGCAATTCCACTTATATTAGTAATGCTACTGACATTGTATTTATATCAGTAAATGCGTTAAACACGGCCATTCTATGTTGTATTCAGAGATAAAAAACTTCTATAATGAGATAGTGTCATGAGTTCATTCAGTCAACTACTTATCGCAGCTGATTTTTTTATTTATACAAATATAAGCTGATCAAAGCAAATAGGAGATTATGAATGTAGTACAGATAATGCAAGATGTTTTGATGATACGAGTTCCTGTGAAATGCAGTTTAAAATTATCTGTATTATAATTTTGAGGAGTTTGGTGGCGCAAAGATTAGCGCACTCGGTTTGCTATGTGGAAGTTAGGCAATTTTCGCAAAGGATAGCATGGTTAAAAATATGTTATCTCAAGCGCCTCTGTGCTTCGGGAGGCAGGTTAAGACATTGGTCAGGACTACATCTACAACTATAAACACCCACCACGGCATTGGCCCCTGGTGATGGGTAATGGTCCTTTGCTCCTATTTGATACGGATTCCATCTATAGGATAGGTCTGTACATCAACAGCGGGGAAGTTAATAGGATGACTTATGGTCAGTATTAAAATTTTACAGTTTATGATAATTATGTAGGTCAATGTTAAGTAAGTTACGAGATATGATATGGACCAACAATGTTTGTACAGTATACTTTGGTCAATAATAACCTTTTCCTAATCCTAAGTGTCAGTGCGTGTATGCTGTTTGTGATAAGAGATCAAATGTAGACTAATGACCTTCCTATAAAAACAATAGATAGTAATATCGTTGTAATGACGTTAATACTATGTTCAAACACGTGTTTTGAGTTTTTAAACTCATAGATCATAATGCTGGATAGTTAACTAAATTATTTTATTTTTTCGGCACAAACGAGACAAAGCAGGAACTTTGTTTAGAAAATAAAATGCTATCTTATTTCATTCACAAGTCCAAAAATATATTTTTTTTGTTGTCAAAAGCGGTTATAATTTGATATCAGTTGTAACTCGATAACGTTATATGTTCCGTATGTGTTACGTTATGTGACCCTGACAGACACAGACAAGTTACCAGCTACAGCTATTTGTATTAAAAATATTAAATGGATGCCTTACATTGTTTGCAAATCTATGGGAGGAGAAGCTTATTGGCGATTTTCACATTAAATATTCATAAGATGATGAGCGACGTATTTCCTTTATTAGTTGTCTGTTAAGATTTACATAACTTTAAATTTTGTATTCGATGAAGCTAGAACTGAAGTAGCATGCAGCAATGTCATATTGTCTATCGACAAAACTAACAAAGTTATTGTCATTCTTCAATGTATCAATGTCAAACCTTTCAAGTTCAAAGTTGTTTAAAGTATCGCCTGTTCTATAATACCTGTATTTAATTTTGATAACCCTACCGATTTTGAGTCAATAGCAACAGCACTTGTAATGCACTCCCAACCACGACCTTTTGTCAAACTCGGAGCGGCATTGCCAACTTGGTAGCATGTCGTTTTAAAAATTTGTGTAAATTTTAGTGTGTTCGGTTGATGACCCAACCATGTATAATAATACTGTGGAAGAAATACCAAACTTTTTGGTGTATTTTGATAACCGGTTATTATAAATTTGGCCTTTAAAGTTTGCATTTAGTTGCCAGCATATTTTTTTGGATAAGTCCATATAAAGTTATGGGTTTAAAAATTCAAACAATATCCGATGAATATTAATTAATTATTAGTCTAGTATAAAAACTGAATTGTACGGTATTTTTGGTACATATTGTATTTTAGATGGAGTCGTCTACATAATCTTCGAAACTCTTAAAATATAAACATCTAACATTCCTTTTGTCAACTCTATTTGTACTGTACTTAATATGTGGGCAGGGTCGTTGTACTGATAAGTTTTAAACTTAAGAAACCTCATATGTTTTTTTTTAATCTTGTTTATACCAACTTTGAGTCGGTTATTATAGTTTCCTAATCAAAATTTCCCTCCATATCTATTAACAATAATTTTATATTCAGCAATTTTGTAGATATTGTCTTCATTGGACAAGACAGCGTTATTTTAGATAACATTATTTTTACCTTTTTGAATAAAGTTTCTTAATTCTCGCTCTGAAACGCCATTTTTACAATTTCTTGTAATAGGATCAAATCTTGCGTTGTTCACGTTGCGATGCCTCGTGGTCATACTCGTGCATTAGCTCATCAAGTGCTTCAGGATTATGTCCAGCAGCTATTAATGACCCACCAAGATTTACCCATAACATGGTGTTGTTCTCCGTAGTCGGTTATCAAAATTCATTTAAATTTACATGAGCGGTAACGTTCTGGAAGCTTATGAATCCTTTAATGACATGGAAAATTCAATATAACATAATAACTTTTTAATTCATTAAAATACTTTTTATTCTTACTCTAAGTCATGTCAAAGATACAACTTGACTTAAGATATTTTTATTGTCATCACATATGAAATTGCACTTAATCCTTATAAGATATGTATGATTATTCTGAGTATATTACGTATCACAAACAATGCCATGTGATATAAACTCGGGGTGTGTTTACTATTTAATCTACTAATCGAAGCTACTTATCAGTGTTTATAAATGAAAGGATGCGTGTTTCCGGAGGAGAATAATAGACATTGAAGTCCATTGTTAGAATGTACTGCGGTTCAAGATTTGTATTTTTATTATCATGAATAAGAGCTTAAGAAACGTTGAGAGACATATATTAACAGAGAATTTTCCTAAATTATCATAAGTATTATTTACGTTAAGTGATTTAATTAAATGCGTTTTGAAAATAATTTTATTTATTCACGGCTATTTAAATAGTAACTAGTTTAACTATGGTGGTTAGACAATTAACAATTTATTTATGGCATGTGCCTATTTTACGTGCTAATTATTATGGTGACCTCGGCGGAGTAAACTGCTGTTTCATGAGACAAATACAAATAGTATTTTTGTAATGAAACAAAATTCTGTCTGAAATTTGCGTAGTCGTAATGTATTTATTTAAAAATTGATGTAACATATAGACAATGGACGATTTTTTTTCTTTTTATTTCGATGTTTTTCCGGGACTTCGCCAGCGTAAACCACCCGTCACCCGCTTATGATGTAGCTTCCCGTAAATGAAAGAGTTTTCATTATCGGTCCTGGATTTAGAAACTTTACTCCTTTATAACATCAGTGCAGATAAAGAAACCTCTGTCCTGGGCAGAAAAGTAGTTCATATTGATTTAGGTTTGTAATGTTCGAAAGGAGTTATGACATATATGACGTTGGCAATGCATCCGTTCAATACTCGGGTCAGGCGCTGACCTAGTTGCTTCACGAGCCTCTGCTGAGGAGTCACGCTTCCTGGTGCATTTTATAAATGCGTTGTGAGCGATTTAGCTTGCCAAATTCACTTTTATCTGTTCCAATTGAGTCGAATCAAATACTCTTTGCATCTATATTAATTAAAATTACCAGATTAAACTAAAATTTAGTTAATTAGAGTTTCGTTTTATAGAGAAATTTGCGATACACGATAATCTAACAGATTATTTTATCGACAGAGAACTTATACTGATTCCTATTGGTAGAAACACAATGTTCAGTGCTGATTTGTGGGTTGTTATCATAAGTTATCTTTTAACAAATATGTGGCATTTCAGAAGTCTAATCGGTTAGCGATCATGAGCAAAGAATTTTCTAGTAATACATAATCGTATTACATACAGATTACGTAGAGCTAATGTATGATGAAAGTGATAAACTAGATATAAGGCAAATCGGGAAACTTATTTTTTTTAAATTAATTATTATGGATAATTAGTATTTCTAGTCTCATTTTACCTGTCTTCTAAGTATCTTAAGATACATAGAACTGTTACAAATGGTATATAATATTGCTGTTGTATTTTATAACATTAATTTACACACAATGTGATTATTGGTTTGGTTAGTTCTTGAGATCTAAGGCCGAGGATTAAATTATATAAAGATTGAATTAACTTGTTAATATTTCTAAACATGTTACGGCACTTAACAAGTTAACCCGTCGTTGTGTTATGGTACTGAGCCAATTTTGTTTATGTTCTATACAAGAACGACAATGTTTTCTTAATGGGCTAATGAGAAAGGATTAATCTCAATAATGCCAAAAAAAAATTGTTTTGTTAATTAGATATATTAAAATCAGTTATACCTATTTTATTCTTTAATCATAAATCTATAATTAGGTAGTATATTATATATATGTGGAATTGGCGGAATAAAACATGAGGATTACAGCAGGTGTCGTTTATTTTACTTCTTAACTACATGCACACCGTATCGTCGTTCAAATCATTCTCGCTCGATCTCCTTCCATATTTTATTTTAAATTATTTTCTATCTCTTTCACTCCTCACACATACACTTACTAACTCTTTCATATTAACCTACCGTTCCGTTTCCCACATATATATATTGTAACACAACTTGTGTTATATTATTTTTATCAAAACCATAGATTATTTTTCATTACCTGACTAAAATGTATTACCTATAAATACAAGAAAATACTCGTGATTAGTCATCATCTTCAAGCAATTTATACGTGATGTTGGCAACGTTGACTCAGCACGTATAATCGTGAAAGTCTATAATATTAGACGGACATGTCCATGGATGGTAAGAGCCGGTTACTGGACGGTTAATTAGTTAACCTAAAAGGCTATAGCTGGTCATTAAAAATTGGTAGAAGTTTTTCTATGCGCTATCAAAGGCCAGTGTCAGTGAAAACCTAGGATTGTCGCGTGAATTATATAGCTCCTACTGGGAATTTATTACGAAAATTGGCTGATATATCGCGGATAGCTTCAATGTATATTCTACTCTAAGTTATCTTAATAACGTAAAGCATAGAGCACGATATTATTAATGACTTATCGAAAATTGCTTTTAATCATCATCATCATCATCATCACCAGCCCTTTTACGTCCCCACTGCAGGGGCTCAGGCCTTCAGGGGCTTATGGATGGTTAAGGAGGTTGGGCCATGACCCTCCACGCTGGCCCAAACAAAATTCAGTACGATAACAACACAACGATGGATTATTTTGTTTAATATGGATTGAAGGGTAATAACGACTGCAAATGCAGCTGGTACCAACGGCTTAACGTGCCTTCCGAAGCACGGAGTAGCTCCAGATAACAATTTTTTGGTCACCCATCCCGTGACCGACCCTTGCGAAAGTTGCTTAACGACTACGATCGCGGGCCGCGGCGCTTATCCACTACGCCACCGAGCTGCTTTTGATCCCCTGAATTCAATTTACTTGATTTTAAACCTTAGCTATCTCGAGTAAATAATGCTGTAAGATAAAAATCAGCAGTCATACGTTCTACGATTTTGTTTTCAATGTAGTTTCCGTTTCTCAACATTTACCCCTTTGTCTTGATTATCTTCATTGCAGTCTGTGTATTTTCTTTAGTGTTCCTCTTTTTGCATTCCCAAGCGAGCTCTTTTTGAATTTCAAGTGATGGGCACCCACCATAGACAAAGTTATGATTCGGCAATGTTTTTAATTAACGTTACCTTTCATTGGTGTATTATTTATTATCGTCTACATTGTCTGTGTGTCATGCATGAGTATTTGGTACACTTCGTTATACATAATTTGTTTGTAATATACGTTAATTGTTATTATTTAATAATGATTAATGTAACCGTTATCAAATTAAGATTACTCGTAAATCTTCCAACAATGACATTATATAATTTCAAATATTATTTATGCTGGGCAAAATTACAGTCTAAGGACACCCTCCTTTAGGTTGGATTTCATAAATTTATCTATGATCGCAGAGACATGTAAATCAGATACAAATCTAAATACCAGTGGAGTGTGTCGTAATCTCGTGAATTCACACGAGCCAGGTAAGCCGCTCTCGGGCAAAAGCCAAGTGTTCCTTATGAAGGCAATTATCGTAGACTTACATACTCGGGTCAGGCCATGTGACCGCAGTGTTCACGTAAGCCATTGTTTCCGTATAGTTAGTGGCTTATTTATTGAATAAATGTATAATTTACTGCTTAATTGAAAGGTTGGAAAGTGTCACTTTTGCTTTATCAGTATTAGCACCAAAAAATTCAGTTGTAATAATTTCTTTCATATTTCCTTCTGTCTATCTATATAGAGTCATAGAGTTGACAGAGTTAGATTAAACCATCTGGACAATGGAAATTAACAAAACAGTTGGTGATGGAAATTAGAACCTAACGTCCTGTGTCCAAATAGTTACTAAGGAGAGAGTTATCGTTCCCATATAGGTATTAAACTTTTGAAAATTTACTAGCTATGCCTTCATGTACCCGCTGCGCTATATAACCAACTCTATTACAATAAATTAAACCAATTGTCGTTTGGATCACATCAAAGTCCCTTAGTTTCTTATCTTATTGCTGATGTTACAAAAATATCTTTTGTAACGGCGCTTGGGGCGATATTTCCATCTGGATACGCCTACGGCATGTTTTCAGTGCTCATAGAATTGATGGCATTGACGTCTTGTGCGAAATTCTTGTTGCCATGCTGATCGCACGTGCCTACGTAATTGTCATTATCCGAATTGATTGGAACGTCACTAGTTATTGTCTCTCTTGAATATAGATTCATTAGCGGGTTATTGTTAATATTATTTTCGTCTTCATTTTCTTCTAGAAAGTGTAAGTTACCATTTTGTTGCAAATTGATTTGTTACCATGTCGGTGTTGATTTGTTAATTTGCTACGTATTACGGTTAGATAAGGACGTTATGTTGTGATTTGTGAACGTTTCAACAAATGTATGGATCGGAATTAAGAAATTTTAATGTGTTTATGTAAATGATTGTAGGTGGAGAAAATGCGTTTAGCGAATGTATTCTAGTAAAATTTGATGTTGTCTGTCTCACGTTTATTATTATAACTACGCACAAGAATGTAAGTAAAAAGAAAACCTTGTAACTCGTTAATATTTAACTCTGACAAATAGAGCCAATTATTTTTTAACATATTAAAAGCTAACTGGTTGCAATGTAGTTCAGATTGATTCTTTCTTATATTTTTAATACTTTCACTAAGGTTTACATTTCAATGACGTAGACATTTCAAGTCTGTCTGATAAACTTGAAAGTCTATCGAGTAATTTTAAGACGTAACTTCTACAATGACAGTATCAGTAGCTCGAGCCATGTCTCTTACCACTATCGGTCAAGAAACCTAAAATGCGTCTACTTCCTAGCCTTGCGAGAATTTCTAGTGCATAACCTGTTCGCACGTTAAACAAAAAAGAATATCACAAAGCTCGGGAAAGGTCGACTGTAATTATACCGTCTGTGAGTTCAATTCGCCGTACGTCTGGCTACGTAGTTCAGAAACCAATTTCGCTCTCGACAGCCAACTCTATACTTGCATCAGTAATAATTTAGTACGGCGCGTGACCGCGCACAAGAAGGACGCGTGTTTCTCCTTCTTGCATGAATATTTATAATACGATCGCGAATTTTGTTTTATTATTTATAAGTTTGTGCATACAGATATCGAAATTTTCTATTAAAACCGCGTCTCTACCCATCAAAAGTGATTGAAAGTGTCAGTTCGCGTAGTGGTTATCCTGTACAGTGGTACAAGCATTCCTATGAACTTAACTTGTGACTTGATTTAGATATCCTTGAATAAGCTACATCACAAAGCTGTTTTAATTACATCCAATTTTACTAATACAAACATTATTAAATGTTGCCACAAGGTACATTGCAAACGTGATAATGGAAATAATATCCACCAAATTCTGTCAGGACTCAGGATATGTAGATCAAAATTTTCAGCACCAAACTCTCGTTTGACAGTACAATGTATTTTACACGTTGTTTATTGCAAATTGTTGCGTCTGGTTACATTTGTATGCGTATGTGTTTGTAATTAACGCCGGATTGATTTAGTATTCCCACGAGTATTACGCAATGAAATAGTTAATGCAACTAATAAGGACTTCGTGTTAATGAACACTCGGAATCAATATTAATTAATGATCTAATTACAATTTTTCGGATCAGTATTTGATATACATAGTTAAAGAAAAATCATTTGTGTATATTAATTTGGTCTGATTTTTTTTTTCGAAACGAATCAGTAATATATGATTTTCAACAGAAACCAGAGATAAGTCCACATGTGGTTTCTAATGAAAAGCATATTTTACTGATTCGATTTCGAAAAAAAAATCGGACTCAATTAATATACACAAATGATTGCAATATTTTGATGCCATGTTTATATGTGTAGACTAATAAAATGAAGGAAATAATGATAAACAAAAATGCATTGTATAATTTGCTAGATTTGGTTCGCGACTTCAGCACTGTGACCTGTGTGATCTTAAAATAATGTCTACATCCTTGGATACGCCTTATATATAAATTCTAAATTACGTCAACCAAATAATGTTTTTGAAATTATTATGATCATTGATACTTTACAAACTGATGCTATATAATCAAAATAATAATTTAATAATATAGTGCTATGGAAGGAAAGCTGGTACTTAAAGCACAGATATATACTTAAAGCATAGCCGCTACATATGTAAGTTTTGAATGTACTATCATAATGTTAAAAGTTTTTTGTGTTTTATTGTGAAATAAATAAATATTATTATTATTATTATAAGTAATATTCAATTGCAAATAAAATAAATAGGCAAGCAACGTAAACAAATTGAAATGATAAATATAAGGTCTTGTCAGTGATGGAACATGTTGAGTACAATTACTTTATAGAAGACACATTATATGAATTATGCGTCGCTTGATAAACGCTATTGAATTAAACAATTAGAAAAGCGTTTTTCATTAAGAATATTTTACAGTATAGCAATGTGAATGCAGACATTATAATTTTACAATTATGTTTAAGTAACATACATAATACCTGCGATAAAAGTAATTAATTGCAACTCGCTTTTCTTTATAATTTACTTATCAGAAGAAACACCTTGATCGGTAGAGCGAAATATACTCAAGAAATTTTATGAAACCTTACCTACCTTATCTGAACAAAACACTTATGCCACACATTTGTTTCCTTAATTGGTCTTTTATTCTAATTATCTATATATCTTACATCTGAAAGACATTACAGTTTCTTTAAATATGTATTTTTTAACTTTTGTCACCTCTTACTTTTTACTATTATTGTTTTCTTATCCCTTGTGTATGTACGTCTAAGTGTCTTTAAAATATATTGTTTTGTAGTCTAGTTTTATCTCTTAATTTAATGATTCTACGGTTAAGGTTCTTTTGTTAATATCGGATATAATTTCCCACATCCAGCGCTTCAATAAAGTTTTTTAGGTAATTAGGTCTTAATGTTTCATATCCCATGTTTAATATATAAATGTGCAATTTTCGTTTAGACATTAATCATGATAATTAACTCGTTATAGAATTTATTGCGTCGTTAATGGAATCGGCGTCATCCGTCGAGGAAATTTCGATTTTCCTCAAATTTTATTTGGTTTCTGCTATTGCTTCATCAGCGTTTTCTAATTTAACAATTTTAATATTTGAATTATAGTTTTCAAAGAAACAGAAAATGTTCATTTTGAAATCACTCAAATTATCATTTGATAAATAGTTGTAGTCCTTACAAATTCGTGGCGAAGGAGACCGAATTGACCCATATTGGTCCTATAGAAAGATCATTTAAATATAACAAAATGAAAGCTAATGATTTTGCCCAATTTATTTCTCTAATTAGAAATCATGTTGATTCGCTCTACATAAACGCAGAACTTTTTCGTACATACTACTTTTTCCAATGAATGAATCATAAGTTTTGTATCTGGTATTATTTTTATGAAATTTTCATCTGAATTTATAAATATATTCATATTTCGTAGTTGCGCATACTACAAATGTTCCCGTTTCTTTGTTGTCTGTAGATCTATCTTTGTAAACAAAAGTTTTATATGCGCATGCAAATATTTTTGTTAACAAAACAATTGTTTATCATTGTCTTTTGTGTGTTGATTTTCCATAAATAAAAATTGGCACTCATTTTATCTCCGATTTAACAAAAGCATATCTTTTTGAAAACTCAAATACTGTGCTTAGAACATATATGACATTTTTAATTAACCACACATTCTTACTACAGTAATTAAAATAATAGTAATAGACGTTTTAAAACTGAAACCCGATGAAGACCTAGACTACCTATGCTCTTAGCACAATTGTTTTGAAATGTGCTCCAAGATTTAAATTCCTCAGTCTTAAATAATTATATTTTACTAATAATAATTATCAAGTCATTTTAGTGTCATAAGAATTTTGTTGATTTTATCGTATCTAAATTAAAACGGAGATAAGTCCATCTTTCCAGCAAAAAAACAAAGACTGGTTAAAATTATTGAATTGGTAGATGATCTTTGGATGATCTCTGTGGCCGTGTGGCTCGCTTGCCGGTTTTAAAGAGTCGCCATCTCTTAGGTCCCGGCTGCTAATATAAACTTTTATAAAAGACGCTCAGATGGGACATATAAAGATTTTGCCGGACAGATGGCAACTCTAATCGAAACATAATTTTTATTGGCTTTAGCAAAATCATCCAGTTGCATATCAGGGCACGTCAGGGCTGTTGTCGACCCTTCATTATGTTGGCTTCGCCACAGTAGTGGGGATGTTGACGACGGCTTTACCAACCTCTTTAAAGAAGTGTTTATTTATTTTTTAATTTGCATTTTGACTTTGTCTCTTATTGTTTATTGTTCTTTGCTGTCTAATATCTTGTTTATTTTACGTATTCTCTAAATATATACCGATAGTTTATTTCTCGCTAGTTTGTCTCTTTTATTTGATATTCATTGAGTAGTAATCATCATAATATTCATTAATTTGTTAATTATTGAATATTAATTAGTTTACTTGTTTGCTGTCCATTGCCAATACAAATTTTCAAGAGTACATCAATTGGTGTTTTTGCAAATGACTATGTCTCTCTAATCATCTTAGAACATATAAAATACCTTCAATTATCAAACTGAGATTGTACATTAATTTAATCATATTATAAAATATATCTGATAAAAATCTTATTTTTCCCAATGATAAATTTAATTCTCCTAAACAGTTGTTATCATTAGTTTTATAATAGCACGTAGCACGTAATTAAATACATCTTTCATTCTGAAAATAAATTATGTCAAAATAATATCCATCTGTAATCAAAACATTAATAACTAAGATCTTCGTAACTTTCTTCATACTTAAGAGATAGTTGAATAAAACAAGTAAAAGCTATTCTCTTTTTGATCAGCAATTCATAATAGATCAGAATCTTACTATATATCTGGAATATAAATTCTCTAAAATTCCTTATTGATAATCACGAGAAAGTAACTAAACACAATAGGAAAACCTGGATATATTTAAGTTTGTTTTTATATTTCTCGCAACTTCAGCCGACGAACTTTATAGGTAAAACAATTGTTATTCATTGATCCAGTAGTTTCAGAGCTTATTTAATGCAAACAGACAATTGTATCCCTTTTTTTAAAGCACATAAATCTGCAATTACAATAATGACTCCTTTATGTCGAATTGAATTTATTAGCACGTACATAGTTTATTACGCAGCTATCTCGAATTTTTCACATAAGCCATACATACGTATGGACTCTTTCTAACTCAGATTGAATAAATACTTTAATTCGATAATATAACTTCAGGATTGTTTATTTGAAATTGTGACTGTTGTATGTTTTGTTTTTATTGTTGATTTTCATAATAGAATACTTATACAATGTTTGTTATAATATACAGCGCGCGATAATCGACGCACGCGCATTAAATGCGTATAAACGGAAACGGCATGTCATGTTAATGCTAGCATTGTCGCCGGCTAACGAGCGCGCACCTGGCACCGGTGCGATTTTAACATGTTACATGTAACTTTCGTTCGATATCTTTGCTCAGGCTGCTGCTTTCATCTGGACGATAAAAAGGAGATTTACCATATTAAAATCCAGTGCACAATTACTCATAGCTACCATATATATGTGTTTTGATTTGCTTATCATCTTTATTGTTAAGGGTATGAATCTAGTTTATTATAAAAAGACATACTTCAGTTAGCACACTTTGCTGGTATAGGTGTAATATTTATTAAATCGTCTTATTCGTTTCCCCTCTTACAACATAAACTTCAATTATTAAAAAAGTTGTTGATTTGTTATTTCAAGCGGCAGCGGATTGTGCTTTAACACTTGTTTTTTGATTTATAGAAAACATTGTTTCTCTAGTAGCTTTATCATTATTTCATCAAAAATATATCTATATAAAAACTATGCACGTCATTCTGTTATGTAAACTTGATCCAAAAGTTTCCAAATATTTTATGTATAACAAAACCGTTTCTTATTCGCCAATATTCATCGCGACATACGAGTCGTTGTAACTGTTTTACGATCCTCATTAAACAGACGCACATGCCACAGCTAGCATTCAGGTCGAACTAGCCTTGATGGCCTTCGGTATACCGGCGTAGCGCCGTTTCAGTGCGCTTTAGTTACGGTTTTTTTTTTTATTATTTTATGGCGTTCATTACAATTGCTTAATACCTGTTTGAAATCTAACAAACGAGGTTAGATTTCAAACAGGTATTAAGTTTTTGATTGTCCTGCCGTACTAAATAGTTTTACTGTGTTATTTAGATAAGGCCTCATAATAAGGATTTAAATGGTACGCTACATTAACCGTATTCCTTTCTCTTATATGTAATAACTAGCTTTTGCCCGCGACTTCATCCGCGTGGTGAAGTTACTTTTAGCAGCATTTCTAACTAATATTTATTTATTAATTCTATTAGGTACTGGTAGGTTTAACATAATACATTTACATCCTCCATCATACCTTATTTTATCCCCATGGGGGTTGAATTTATCAAAATTCTATTTAAGCGGACGTATTCATCATAGTAGCTCCAATCTTTAATTTCAGATCAATCAGTCGAAAATCTAAGAAGATTTATACAAACTTTCATCCCCTATTTTATCCCCTTAGGGGTGAAATTTATCAAAATCCTCTCTTAGGGGATGCCTACGTCATAGTAGCTTTATACATGCAAAGTTTCAGCCCGATCAGTTTACAATTGACAAAGTTTCATTTCCTATTTTATCCCCTTGGGGATAGAAGTGATCAAAATCCTTTCTTAGCGGATGCCTACGTCATAACATCTATCTGTATGCCAAATTTCAGCCCGATCCGTCCAGTGGTTTGGGCTGTGCTTTGATAGATCACTATGTCAGTCAGTCACCTTTGAGTTATATATATCTAGATGATGGTTGACCACAAAACACAGACGGTTTAGAAGACGATTATCGTATGTATATCGTTTAGAGCGAACAACATTTATGAGCTAGAAACATTGCATTACACTAACTGCAAGCGTGAATTGCCAATAATGTACGTTTTTACATATCGGTACAAATACGAATCGACTATGTAACTGATTGAATTCTTGGTCTTCGAAGAAATATTTCTCAAGACGTTGATTTCTTGCGTAGTGTTCCACAATTTGTATGCTTAAGTGTTTCATTGCGACTAGCTTATCTAGCGTCAGACTCAGACGCGGAAAGATTTACCACTTTCTGCGTTCTAAGAGGTGAGACACATAGAAATTTACTATATCTACTTTATTCAGGTTCATTATCATGTAACGTTTGGCGGACTGCCCTTAAAAGTATTCTTAGTTCTACTGCAGTTGTAGCAATCCTTCCTACGTCATATTTGTTCTGTTATCATTTGTTATTGTCTATTTGTATTTTGATATTTTTGACACGTGCCCTTGTTTCAGTTTCGACGTACATTTGTTGGCCTAGATGCTTAATCGCACTTTGTAGAGGCATTGACATTAAAATCGTCTTTAGCTTTATATATATTCGTATATTATCAGTGAAGTTTTAGTTCCATACATTTTAGATATTGATTTTATTTAAGTCCATTATCACTTCGATACTTGGCGAACTGCCCTTTAACCTATATTGTAAGTGTAATGTCACTTTTCCATTTACGTCATGTCCCGCCATGCGTCTTTCTTTCATAATCCTGTCGCCGCATATTAATTACAGTAATTTGGATAGAATACTGCGTATATATGAATAGGAATGTTTGGCATGTATTCTAGTGACACTTGAGAATTTAACAAATATAATATAATGTTCATCTTTTCAAAGTACACATAATGAATACATATTCTAGGTAACGATTGCTGTAAAATCTGTGTCACATCTCGGCAACAAAATGACTCATATTCATGGTAGAGGAATATGTACGGGAAGAAACCAAACCATCCGTACTACTACATAGCTATATTTTTAATACTTCCATATTTTTTAATTAGGTACAAATACTTATAATATCGGATATTAGACGCGATTTGGGTTGCACCGGCCGTGGTCACGACGAGACTGGAGCAGCAAGTTTACGACTCTGCATCCGCCGATGAATCTTCTTTCATCCTCAGATCATGTCACCGTTCCCGAATAGGAACATCGTTGGTGTAGGTCAGTGTAAAATCGCGTCTCATAACCGGCATTAGGTAAAAATGTTTTTATCACTTTTTATTTTTATTTTCTAAAGAAGTGTGCTTGGAAAGCTCTTTATTATTATGTGTTTATAAAGTTATGTTTATATACAAGTTCGAACTAAAATTGCATAATGTTGGTGATGAACGAAATTTTTCAAAACGTTGAGTTTCTAAAGTGATAAATCGTAGAAGTTCCCACCTTGATGACTGAGTGTTCGCGTCATGTAGGTCAATGTTTTCATCTTTGATTGTTGTTTCTTCAGTCTAACTAGAGCGCATAATAAATTAACTGGGTTTATGACTTCGCGCACCCGCATGCGGAGTTCCCTCTCCATACACTATATTCATTAAAATTCTTGGAATATCAAATGTCACATTAAAATCAGGACCGGTAACTGTCCTGATTTTATAACATTAGTCGTTTTCAAATATAAATTTATTAATATTGATACATACATTTATATCAATGGACAAAACTTGCCAAGAAACTTATGAGGCTTAATATAGTTTCTCAAGCATTGGGCACAAATGCCAGTTTATTTAAATGTCATTCGAATTTTGTGTGAACGATAAACGCCTGAATAAAATTCGTATAAAACTAGTTCCAAAAAGGACTACTGAGTTACTTTAATTTTAATACTTGCCCAGCTTTTGTTCGAAATTCGAACGTCTGTGATTTAGACAAATTTATAAAAATTTCAAAAATTTACACCCCATACTATAATTTCTAATAGTACGAGTATAATACCCCAGGCGGCATAGAGCAAAGCGATCACGTCATCTTTCACTGAACCACCAGCGTTGGCTAAACAATGAACAGTAAATACAGTGTTATTGCGTACTGTCACAAAATCCGCTGCTTCATTATATACCGCCCACGGGTACTCCTTATTTGCAGGCCCGGTAGGCGTTAAGTGGGTTTCGGTCTGGACAACTCCAATCTGAACCTGTTCTAGTGTGGCAACGCTATCCTTTATGTTTCCTGCTGTGCAATCAGTGTGACAGAGAGAGCAAATTAAGACTAGACCGGAATCGGAGGTCGGTTCGGTTGCCGCAAGCGTTGGTGTAATTCGATTGCATTTTATTGTCATTCTTCATTTTGTCTAGGGTTTGGTTTTGCAAGTGTTATAGATTCTTAATACTGTTATTATGTCTTCCTTTTTCTTAATTGTAAAAAGAACAATTCGTATCACTGATATGTAATCTTTAAGTTGCTATTAGCCATGACCTTATTACCCGGTTTTCAATTTTATTTCGGTTGTAAGTTTCATGATATTTGGATTGTATTCAAAGAAATCTTAGAAGTTTAAATACTTATGTATTAAATATTAGTATTCCGTGCCAAAACTGTCTGACTTAACGCGATGAACTTAAAACTACCTATGAAATCGATGTCCATACTTGCTTTTTTTCTTTGACTTTGTTAATTGGCGAAGTATGATGACTGTTGCATGTCCTATAAAATAATTTATCATTATATGCATGAACGGGAATCATTCGTTAAAATGAGGTCGGTGGTTGTAGAATGATGAAAAAAACTCACGCACCGATTATTTTCGCGACATTCCAAGCGCGAAGCGCGGAATGTTCAAGTCAACCAACTAATGTGTACCTACGCTGCGCGGGCACATAGAACAGAACTGAAAACCGGTGCTGTCAGGGTTGCATTCCGATTATAATATATTTAATAGATATTGCTTCGAATATTTCATATATTATGAAAACCAATTAACAACCTTTTTTATTTTATTTTCAATTGTTATTTGATAATTCCAAAAATTGTTTTGACCTAATTTTTTGCGAATACAAATAAAATCTCTTTATAGTATAGTCATAAATTCCGTTAAAGACTATTTAGTTAATTTAATAGGTATTGTGAATGAATATCGTCCTCATCATCATCAGCAGCAGCCTTTATACGTCTCCATTGCAGGGGCTCAGACCTTCCTTATGAATGGTTATTGACGATGGGCCATGGCCCTCCACGCCGGCCCAGTGTGGATTGGAGGGCATTAACGACTGCATATGCTGCCGAGACCAACGTCTGAACGTTCCTTCCTAAGCACAAAGTAGCTCGAGATAATTTTTCTTTTCGGGTCACCCATCCCGTGACCGACCCCTGCGAAAGCTGCTTAACAACAGCAATCGCGGGCAGTGGCGCTTATCCACTACGCCACCTAGCTACTGAGTGAATATGTATACTAGTAATCTATTTTCCAACGAACTGGAAAACTGTAACAGAATATACATATTACAATCCAATTTGCTTATTTTAATTTACTTGCGATACCAACAAATTACAAAAATACATCTATCGAAGTCTATTATTTGTAAAGAAAATTAAGTTTATATCTGCATGAAAATTCAGTAACACACCAATCAAGTATGCATATTGTCTTAGTGTTTTTTTTTTAATTATAAGCCCCGCCAACATCTCTGGCCTGGCCCTACACTGCACCCGACTCAGTAGCAGGCTTTTATAATTTCTAACTTCTTGTACATTCCAGTTCTTTTTCTCTAGTCCTTTTATTGTCTTAGTGTTAGCAGACAACCTTGCGGAACTAACCCAGTGTATGGAACAGGCCCGCCCCCGCGGCCGTTGCACCGGCACCGGTCAGTGGGGGGAAAGCAAGTCGGTCCCCTGCTAAGCAGTTTATTATCAATTGTCTCGCTATTATTCTTCGAGACGTAATGATAGACTGGCGGAGACCTTTATTGGTCTTTGTGGAAAGTGGACTTTTGAGACTACAGTCTTGTTTAATTATGAAGTCGCTCAAAGCATTTTACAAATTGATCGAACATCTTTATCGTTATAACGTAAACGTCATCAGACGTAAATAGATGATCAAATAAGGAAAATTAAATTTTGATAACATGCTCAGCCAATGTTAGGTACTATCATAAATCTTATATGCATTTGAATTATGTATATTTTACATTTCACTTTTTATATTGTTGCTAAAATAAAACTTCCAATATCTTTGAAGAAGAACCCATCATTAATATGCGAGAAGTCATATAGCGACATGTTTGCTCTTTTCACAGAACACATTTATAAAAATTCAACTAAGGGGCCGTCCATAAATTAAGTCACACAAGATTCAGGAATTTTTAAACCACACCCTCCCACCTTCTATAACCTAATTGCTAATTTAAAAAAAAATCTTAAGTAGATACATTTTTGTTCCTTTCGCTGTTAATATTTGATAGTGCGGCTTTCCATTCTTTCAATTTTTCCTATTGTCTATCAGTTGCAACTTCAATCTCGGGAACTAAATCATGTTTCCTTATAACTGAACAGTACCATAGATTACTTAACGTATCAAGTTTGGGCGTGTCGTATCGACTTTCAAAACGCATGTCTCCACTCCACCTTAGTTAGATAACGTAGTGCTGTTTTTTTTTGCAGTATTTACTTGAAAATATCGCTGATTATTTTCAAGCGCGTGCGCAGTTTGACGTGACAAGTGTCGGTTGATTTTTCTAATTTGAAATCGGACGCGCGAGGTCAACATGTCACGTGCCGCAAACACGGATTTCTTTCGAATCTCAATAAATATTTATCTCGAACAAATTATCCCTACGTTCTAAAAGTAATAATTGAATAAATTAAATATTATTGTGAGTCTTGTTTCTTATATCTAAACAATAAAATACGTAAAGTTATTCTTAATACAAAATGCTTAAAAAATCCACTTGGTCCCTGGCACCCTGAGATGGGATTCGAACCCACGACCTTTCGCAACCCGGGCGACTGCTTTAACCACTGAGCTACCCAGGACCTAACAGGACTGATGAATCTTTCAAGCACTTGTTACTTTTCGCTACTACTACAGAGCGTATTATCATTGTTCAGGCATCCACCCAAACAGCAGAAAAAAATATTATTACAAAAATTGAGACTTTCGATAAAGATGAGAAGATCCTTGTTACCGAACGCTGCCAATTGTCAACAATCCTTTTGCAGCATTAAATTGTTTTTTTTCTTGTCCATAGAAAGTAAAATATTTGTTAATATAATATATATTTTGGTAATAATATCACTATTAGTGATGGAACTCGGAGATTTACTGCTTCGATCTTGGTGATTGACGAGACTCCATCGATATAACATTTGCGAGGTGATTTTCAGTTTCTCTGTACGTTTAGATTTACTTTAGTTAACAGTGATACGAGGAAAGTGTGGCGCGAGAGGAATCCAATAGTATGCAACTATTACCATTCGATCTAAATGCGAAACATTTTCACTGCGATTCTGCAAACCGCTTTCAAATTCACACCGATAAACTGTTTTATGAATTAGTTTTTACTTTAATTGCAACAATATAACTCGATTACAACTTTATTCTGATAGAAACACTGGTGTAATTAAAAATTGTTGTATATACTCTAAGCGATATTTCTCGATCCACAAACAAATCTTTAAAAGGCCACGTTTATTTACAAACTTTAGTGAGTTAGCTTAAAAACTTTTTCATTTTTTAATGTTTTTTTTTGTCACTGTACCTTTTTCACGATATCTCTAATTGGATTCGCTGAAACTGTAATTAGATGTACGGGATGATTTCACTATCTTGACACATTACTTTTATAGTTCACAACAATCGCTCAGAGCAATGCACTACTAACTTCTGAAAGCACTTAAACTCTGTGATCCATATTGATTTTACTCGGATTCAAGGTCAACGAATTCATTGCGACGTTGTTCTAACGCATTTTAATAGTAACTACTTTTTGAATCGGTATAGAATAAAATAATGGAAAATAAAATATTACCACAGGACTTTGCATGTACTTGATTAAAATAGATATCTATTTATAATCTGAAAGAATCAGTATAAAAAGGTTTATTCTATAAGCAAGGATATTATATGACGTCGTAGATGTGACGTCAGTCTATTAAAATGGATGCGTAAATAAATAGTAAGTGTAAAAAATGTTCCTATCACCAGATAATATTGATAGTAAGCTTATAATTTGTTTGTCCTTGAATAATTTATAAAACACCCGGATGCAAATACAATAATTTTGTCAGTTTCACGTTTACATATTAGTATATCTAGAGGTGTGGTACGTAGGATTGTCGAATCTAGTGTATAACATATATAAATCGATAACTCGTAAATTCTATAATGTGATATGACACCTATTTATGTGTCAGACGATAACAGCAAGGACGTAAGCAGTGAGATTGATTCACAGCGCGTGCTAACGTAACAGCTACTACGTATAGAGATAACAATACTTAATATTGTTGATTGATGAATAATACATATACGTCAATCATTCTAAAATTGGTTTCGGTCATTTGCAATATTTTCTGATATTGCCTTTAGTATTTTTAATGTTTGTAGGAGCCGCTGAAAGCGGTCTGTGGTCCTAGATAAAGGGATAAGGGAAAGTAAAGAGAATACTCTGTGTCACGCAGAACCTACGAACGGTTGTTATTTCCATGTAGCATTATATCAGACGCCATTATTATTTTTTAGATTTTTAAAATGATACCGTAGTTTTATATAAAACTTAAAAAAGTTAGCAAAATCTTAAACAAGTCTCAGCCCGATCGGTTTAAAATTGACAAAGTCTCATACAAACTTTCATCCCCTATTTTATCACCTTGGGGGGTAGAATTGATCAAAATCCTTTCTTGGCGGATGCCTACGTCATAACATCTACCTACATGTCAAATTTCAGCCCGATCCGTCCAGTGGTTTGGGCTGTTTGCGTTGATAGATCACTATGTCAGTCACCTTTGAGTTAGACATATTTAGAAGAGTTGCTGCGTATCGACTGTTTGTGGATAGTCTTGAATGGTATTTTTTTTTTGTATCAAAATAGTAGCAGATGTTGGTGGGAAGGTGATGGTAGTAATATATTATGTGGTGATGTGGTCGTTGAATATGCGTGAATATTCATTACCACACATAAATTAGCACTTATTTAGTAAATTAAACGTTCAGCAACTGCGTTTGTTATGTAACGCTCTAAATATTTTTGTTTAATAATAATATGTGTTTGGAAAGCTCATAATTGAACAAATATTCATATTTTTTGTTTAATGACGTCATTGACGCAGCGTCCTGTTTTTCTTACCTGTCCTTTTGTATTAGGGATTTCCCTGTTCTGCGGCTGACATTTACGTATTATATCTATATCCTATAAATTGAATTTTACAAACATTTTTGGCAAAAGTTTAGAAGATTTTCCAACCCTCTGTTTTCCCTTGACAGATTTTGAGCAGCATTCTTGGTTTTTAAGCCTTGATAAGTTCATAAGTTTTTAAATCCAACTCGGCGCTTTTGCAATTTTTGCTTTATAAAGTACCACTCACGAATTTTACTGCGAGTTAAGTTTTTTATTGTCGTAAAAAGAATTAGTTATATTTCAATCACGTTATTGCGCCCTGTTTTCCAAGACTGTTTCCACTTTAATTAATGTGTGCAAGCCCTGTCTAAAATTACTTTGTCAATCTAATAGGACATCCCATTTACAATTGGTGTTACTATCAAATATACCTACACTTATTTCACTTTCTCGGCGAGTCAGTTAGTGTTAGTACTCGTTTGTAAGCAATTATATATCATCACCAGCCCTTTTACGTCCCCACTCCAGGGGCTCAGGCCTTCCTTATGGATGGTTAAGGAGGATGGGCCATGACCCTCCACGCTGGCCCAATGCGGATTGGAGGGTATTAACGACTGCAAATGCAGCCGGGACCAACGGCTTAACGTGCCTTCCGAAGCACGGAGTAGCTCGAGATAATAATATTTTGGTCACCCATCCCGTGACCGACCCTTGCGAAAGTTGCTTAACGACTACGATCGCGGGCCGCGGCGCTTATCCACTACGCCACCGAGCTACTCTATTATATTATAATAGTATAATAGTAGTATAATAGTATTATAATAGTAGTTATATATTATAATTATATATAAAAGAGGTTTAATATGTATATCATTGTTTGTAAATATTTCCAAGACATCTTTAATCTCAACGAGAATTAACCCCATTATCATATACACGCACGTATTATTTATTTTATTTGCTGCTTAAAATAATTGAATGATCAGTACCTACATTAATTTGATAGGACATATTCTGCGCTCCAACCGTTTGAAACAATTGATGTTTATTACTTTTTAAGTGGTTGCGTATCTAAAATTGTACTCGGTAATACAAGACTATTGTATGGCGTATTTGTTTAGCGCAATCTGTAACCGTCGAGTGTTATTGAACTGGCACATTATGGGAAACCTCTCAGCGTGAAGGAACTATGAAAGTTTTGACATAATGAAAAATTATATAGGAAAGTGGGTTGATAACCTACAGTCGCCAACAGCCACTTGTTAACGTATCACAGCTGGAGTGCTGGAACTATCAAATTTAATAGTAGTCTGTCATAGGTTATTCATGAAAGTAGGTATCTATCATTTATTTTAATGAAACTAAAGAGAGACATTGAGCGGGGAAGTATTTTTGACCTAATATTGATAACCTCTGCGTAATTTTAACAGCATTCAGTGATAAGAATCCGAAGTTGTACTAATTAGGAATTTTAAAATTATATTTTCAACTCTAATGCATATTATGATCGAGTTTATCACAGTTGCTATGTACCTAATATCAACTTATCTCGATAATAAACATTTGACAATGTTAAGCTTCATATTTCTCGTGAGAACTGCACTATTAGTGACATTAGATGTATTTAAACTGTTGTGTTTTCAACAGGTGGTACTTACGTAATAATATATAGTGTGACTACGACACAGTTCGAAGAACTACAGATACAATTTCAAAAGTGGCTCTGACATTGACTTTAAATAGTTTGCGCGCGAAAATATCATCACGTCAATTAGTGCGTTCGGATACGTCATCGGCATAATATTTTTTTTTCTTAAACTTGAAAGAGTCTGTAAAGTTTGGAATAAGAAGTTGTGTCCGTACTCAATGTGCGAGCGAGTGCGAGTGATATAGCGCGCTTGTTGTGGTGCCCGTGGTCGGTTGTCGTGTCGTGATAGGTGTTGCGGGGCTTCGCCAATGCGGCGGCGGCGCGTGCAACATGTCGCCGCCGCGGGCGCTGCTTGCGGCGCTACTCATATGCCAACTGCTGTCGTACGGTGGCCACCAAGGACTCACCAAGATATTTTACACGTAAGACTTATGGGTGTCGAGAGGATGCCAGAACGAATGTAAAGATCATTTTAGATGATGCTGTTGGAGGAGTAGTTTTAACAGGTGGTCTCCAGAAGTATCCCGAGAACGCCATTATGAGAAGTAAAGAGTATGTAGTTGTAAAGAGAATTAGTGTTATGTGATTCCTTTCCGGGAGAATTGAAATGTTTTATGTAAAGATACAAAGGAAAACCATTTGTTTAAATATGTTTAATCACCGAAGTAGTCCATGGCAAGATAGAAATATGTTAAATTTTTGCCAACGATCAAAACGTTAATAATTATATAAGAATTATTGCTATCCAAGAAAGCGAAAGGTGTATGTAAGGCTGACAACAAAACTTCGCAGTAGAACTCTGATAATTCGGCTATTATTAGTGTGCTGATGTTGTTATGTTTTCATACAAAAAAAAAATCGAAATCCTCTTTTCTGATTGGTTTGCGTTTAACTTAAAGACTGTCCTCTGTGGCGCTTGGTTCTCTCCTACATTTGTCTACTCCGCAACGTATTTGGCGTAACGATGCAGACAGACAGTGTAAATAATAAACAAGGTTTAGCGTTGGAGTAAATTAGCGCTGAGACTGCATTTAGCATTAGTCAAAGTTTATATTATTAAACAGAGACTTAGCAAAGGTTAACCTAGTACGACGTTCTACGGGATATACATACGTGGTTCTACGGGAGTAAGGTTTACTTCTAGAAGGTAGTAGGTTTGCTTATTGTCTGTATAATATGAATTTGGTATAATACTAAAATTGAAATTTTATCGTAAATTTACTCTGATTTACCTTGTTTATTAATAGCACTGGAAAAGGCTCGATGTACGCACGCTGCATGTTAGGTAATCGCAATGTCATATTTCTGCAAATGATTTTGTACTCCACCCCTAATATTTAAAGGTTTAAAAACGTGGAGAAATTTGACAACTAGTATATATAACCTGACGTGCTGTTGACCGATAAAAGTGAACTCTGAAAATCGAAAAAGATTGAGTATTCATACAAAATATTGATAATTTATTTTTGCTGTTAGTTTATGGGATGTAAATGTGTATGGTATTTATCGTTGCATATCGTTTCAATAGTCTACGCAAATTAAAAAAAAAAAACATACTTTATCCTATCGATGCCTTTATTCTACATAACTTGGAATTTGATATGAAGGGTCAAGCGATTAAATTCCACAGTAAAAATTATTGTATAATTATGATCTTTGCTGTATCCTATTTAAACTTAAGTTATAAACTTACTATACCCATTAGTCCGTAATAACTTAGTTCTCAGTTGTTTTGTCCTTAAATCATATTATGCATTTAAAGTCATAATTACTAAAACTGTTGGAACGTGTTTGTTTATTGTTACAATTGATAAGAAATTTATTGACGCCCACTTTCGTATTGTTACAGGTTACCTGACACTGGACAGCCTCCCGTACTTATTACGCTAGCAGATACTGCCAAATTGGAATTAAAGAATCCGGACGAACTTTTGTTTATGAACGAGTCTGAAAAACATAACGACACAACAGCATTCACTATCATAGACAGTGAAGATTCAGATCGAGATAGTAAAGCGGCAAAAAATGAAGTCGAAAAGGAATCCACTGAACCACGACTAGTTGTCAAAGCAAAGCCTATGCATGAAGTGAGACTAATCAATGATGCATTTCAAACCACTACCCCGACTATAGAGGATACTAAAGAATCTCAGGTAGAAGAACACAAGGAACCAGTAATAGAAAACATTCCAGTCGAACCGCAAACTCCCCAAGAAGATATACCTTCCTTCTCAGAGTGGGCACAGAAGCAGCTAGCTGAGGCAGAGAAAAAGGACACCGTGCTAAACCACTCCAGTCAACCTAGTCATAGTAATACAAACTTTAGTAGTAAAAATACAAAATTGCGATCCAAGAATTATGCCTCACTAGCATGCGGCGCCAAAGTAGTTGCCGTAAACCCTGAAGCAGGTTCAGCCAGCTCTATACTGTCTCCGAACAGAGACGAGTACATGCTTAATACTTGCAACAGTCGCATTTGGTTCGTCGTAGAACTGTGCGAGGCTGTTCAAGCTCAGAAAATTGAAATCGCAAATTTCGAGTTGTTCTCCTCGATACCCAAAGACATCGCCGTGTATTTCAGCGATCGATTCCCAACACGGGAATGGACCAGCGTCGGTCAGTTTACAGCCAAAGAAATAAGAGATGTTCAAAGTTTTGATTTGTTTCCACATTTGTTCGGAAAATTTATTAAAGTTGAAATGTTGTCTCACCATGGATCCGAACATTATTGCCCTATATCGCTGTTCAAAGTGTACGGTACATCTGAATTTGAAGTTTTGGAAAAGGAAAACTCCCATTCCGCTCATATTGATGAGGATGAGGACGATGAAATAATAGACATTCCTGACATCCCTGCCGCAGAGTCGGAACCATCAAAGAATCTTTTTGGATCAGCAAGAGATGCCGTCATGTCGATTATGAAGAAAGCAGCACAAGCTTTAGTTAAATCAGAAGTTCCTAAAAATGTGTCAAACGAACACAACCAAACGACTATAAACAATACGTACAAACGGTGTTGCTCTCCCAGCCATATTATTGTTTGTGATAATTGCAGTGAATCGCTTTATAATGATGTGTATGAATTGATTAGTTGTAGTTCAGACAAATTAGTAAGTTTAGTACGCCAGGTTTTCCTGCGAGAGACTTTAAAGTGCACAGGGATCTGTCAGCCGTTCGGTTTGAATTTCAAAAGTACAAAGACAATTGACTTTAGCGAAGAGCGAATGGCTTACATAAACGCTTTATTTCCCCAAAAATACTTAGCTGCCTTATGTAATATTTTAGCTATAAAAGAAAAGAAGGTCGTTTTAAACACCAGTGATGAAACAGAATCAAATGTTACCACTAACATAACAATCGATGAATCGCCACCAAAACTTAATAGCGTAAATACCTCGGAGCGAGAGATTAAATTGGTGTCAAACGAGAAAAATATTTCGACTAATGATATTGTTAATGAAACTTTAGAATCAAATGTTAAAACCAGTGCAGTTGAACAAATCATTGATAAGGATAATAGCGCACAAGAACCCACTAAAGAGGAGAAGGTTAAACTTGATGAAAATAAAGAGGAAGCAACTCTGGCAGTAGAGGAGAAGTCCCAAGAAGAGCAAACGGAACCCATAACGCAAGAAACAGATAAAACAACTGAAATCACCCCAGAAATAGAAAATAAAGATACTTCAAAAACTGATAACAAGATTGTCAAGCCAGATCCAACAACAGAGAAACCTAAAGATGCTACCGGGAATGGGGTGGATGAAATAAACGATCAGATAATTATCGACAGTGATAATTTCATGTCTGAATTGGATCAAATGGCGGTAGACCCTATTCCGCCGGGAACACCGCCAACACAGAACCAAAATGCAGCGCAAGCGACACTACAAAAGGAGTCTGTTTTTCTGAGACTGTCAAATAGAGTAAAGGTGAGTGTTGCACTACCCATATTATTTATTGAAAGTAAAAAATATAATTTATTGTCTGAGACATGGAAAAAAGGCTACTATCCGCTTACTTGTTTAGAAACACAATTTCACTCCATTAAGGTAAACCTTAATTTTCAATAAAAGAAAATAAATGATCTTTTTGTAATTACTCTTCATTCAAGTCTATTTTTAATTTATGATATCACATTATATTTAATAAACGTAGCAGCAAATTGAAATATTTTTTACGTCTCTGTGGGTGTTGTTATACTTGTTCCTAATAAAATTTAATGGCAGTAAGGTTTAGTTGTAAAATAGATATAATTAAGCATCTTATTAATCATGATTAACGAGAGAAAGCTAAGAGGCATGCTATCTACTTGAAACCGATGAAATCTGAAATTTATGTCATTTTGGTCTAATTGACAGAGAAACTTTATCACTTCACCTTAATTTATTATATTTTCTTGTCTTAGCCAATCGCATATAAAAGCTCGTTTTGCAATTTCAAATAATACTATTTATTTAAAATTTTATTGGAATATAACTTTACCGTTCACATTACATTTGAATAATTTTACCGTTTACTATTTCAGACGCTAGAACGCAACATGTCACTTTCGGCGCAATACCTGGAAGAATTAAGCAGACGCTATAAGAAGCAAGTGGAAGAGATGCAAAAAACATTTGAGAAAACCATACAGCAGATGACAGAAGAGCGCCGTAAAAGCAACGAGAGGGAACAAAGGTACATGGATCAAATGACTAGTTTGCAAGAACAGCTCAGCCAAGTGGGTGAAGCAATGAAACTGCTCATGGAAGAAAGGGACAGTTGGTTCGGAAACATGACCTTCTTCAAGTTTGTCACTTTCCAACTTTTAATAGTCGGTGTCGTATTCTATTACATCACAAGAACACGTAGGAGAGATCGCATAGTGACAGCGGTGTCAAAGAAATCAAAGAAGAAGCAAGAGAAGTTCAGGAGAAAGTCTGTTGAAGGAGTCAGTGGGCACGAGACTCCGTCGGCAAAAAAGCGACGTCCAAGCGAAGAGGCATTACAGATAGCGCGCCAGTCCGCTGAAGAGATGAGCAAGGACGAGGATGAGGGTGAATGGCAACAGGCCAAAAAGAACAGGCGAAGGAAAACATCTATAGTTCACAGAAACGCCGAGACTGATCCCTTACCCATCAATTGGAGACGACAAGACAGCATCGGAAAGTTGCAAGAGAACCCGATACTTTTAGATGAGGAGGAATTCATCGCGCCCGTATCGGAGCCAAAAGAATTTAACAATACTGGAGACGCGATCCCATCAAAAAAAGAATTCCCTAAAAGCAACGGTTCCTTTTTCAACAATTTGAAGACCAAGACGATGAAGACGAGACGGCTCTCGTCCCCTGCTTTCCTACGTACGTTGAGCAGGCAGAGCACTAGGAGTACTCCGAGCCCGGTCGTCAAGAACTTAGAGCCTATTTTCAACGGAAGAGTCAGTAAGAAAGCGGCATCGGAATCTCCTACGGGCAGTCTGTGGTCGGAATCCACGGAACTATCGCAAAACGGGCCGCAAGATAACGAAAGCAGCGGTGGAAAAAAGAAGAAAAGCATAAAGAATATACTGAGAAAAGTGTTTTGAGGAGTGTGGTGATTTTTTTTTATTGTGTGTATCGATTTAATCGCTTTTGCGTTAAGAGGACAGCTATCGTAATTTATTATTTCAATGCGAATATTATATGTAATGTTTTTAAATTATTGTTAGACCTCGATAGGTGCCAATTGTGATATATTAGGAAGCCTAATTTGTTAGCATGTTGTTTTTTGTGACGTATGCATGGAGTGAGTTTTAAGAGGAATGACAATAGCGTGGCAGATGGACGGACTATTTGTCTAGTCGTCGAGACCGGACGCTTAGTAATTAAAGCATAAAATGCATTAATATAATTTATTTGTTTCATTTCCACCACAGTCTTTTTATTTCAGTAAATGATAAATTTTATTTTGGATTTAAAACGACCACCTAATAGGGATGATGACAAATTTTTGTTTGTTTGTCCGTCATGTAGAGTGTTAATAAATATTGAACACGTATTTTTTATTTTTTTCGTAATCATAAAATTACGGCGTTGAAATTGAGTTGAAATTTCGCATGACGTCACGTTAGAGTACGTTTTCTACTCAACTGTGACGTAGCGAGCACCCACTCCTCACCTTTAATGCCTGTCTATCTAAGCTATTTCTTGTTAAATTGAAGTAAAAAAAAATACGTATCTAATATTTTTCTATTATCTGACTGACGGACTAAATAGAATTGCATTTTTTTTACCCAGTCATCATCCCTATTTTGCTGTATTATTAGTAAGTAATATACTTATCTGATTTTATAATAAATATAAAATCACGAGTAGGTACATTATGATACTTTCTAAGTCCCTGGACGAGAGACTTGCATATTTGTCTTAGGCTTATGGCTGGTTTACATGTAATTAAGTAAATAAGTTATAAAGTACCTGCAAACACACAAATCAGTAAAAAGTTCAATTTTAATTCTAATTAAGCTCATAAGTAGTTGACAAAATTTTAATAAATGACTTATTTGTGCACACATAAAATTAAAAATTTACTTTCTATTTATCTACTTATCACGTGTAAACCAGCCACTATATTTGTACAATTGTAATTGAATTGTACATTTTATAATAAATAAAAAGATAATATTATTATTAAAATATATATTTACACAACTAATTAACATGATATTAACAAAAATGACGATGACTGAACATATACGTCACAACGAAATGCCATTTTGAAAGTATCAAGAAATGATACTATACATCAAGTGAACTTAATAAAACAATACTTATATACGAATATTAGTTCTTTAACAAAAAATACATTACCTAAACTTATTGCTTGTAATATTTTACAATGGCTATTTATATACCAAGTTTCAATAAGCAAAACATTTATCCATCTCTGCAAAAATCTATCAAATATAGTAATAAAAACCTATTTTAAGTTAAATATTCATTAAAAAAATCTTTTTGTTGTTTATGGGAACTGTCCATTAATAACGTGCTTTTTTCAAAATTTATAATCCAACCTACAACTTGTTAATTCACAGAGAAGTTTAAGAAAATTGAATAACACCTAAAAGGTTTTGGAAGAGATAGATATATCACAGCTCTATAAAATTGTAATAATTAGATGATAAATATAATTGATTCTATTTATGCTACAGTAACAGCCAGTTGCACAATCGACCATTAAGGTTGAACGACCCCTTTAAACTAATGAGCAGAGGTCGGAGTTAGGTAAATGGTTCAACTATGGTATTCGATAATATGGTTAATAATATGGTTCAACTGTAAGAGTTCTTGAAATTATTCGTTGAAACGAATTCGACGTGATCGTCAAGGGCAATGGATTTATTATTCTTTTTCCCTATATTGCAACGTATTAATCGGTCATACCGCTAGACAAATTACCAGGCGGCCCAATTTCAGAATAAAAAATTCATTCATAAAGTGACAGTTATTATAATAAAGTGTGGCAATTTCAAATTTAAAGCTAATACAGCATACTAAGTAATTTTTAATATGATCACATTATGCACAAACATAAGTTAAATGACTGCTTTTTAAGCTCTAATGAACATCAAAGTATGGATAATGTTTTTAAACTCACACGATTTGTATACATTATAATTATATGTAACCGGGTCACATAGCAGCGGTCAATAATCGTCAATTGCAGAAGTCCGCGATTGCAGAGCGCTTATTATCATCTGGATAAAACCACTGGATCGAGTTACATACACCTCATGTCCTTTCCACTGAACGACATTACTATCCAAGGATTGTTCGTGAAGCGGTTGAAATTACAAAAACACAACAATATCAACCGGGAAAGTGGATGTAAACTCTCACCAACGTGGAATCCGGTTATAAAAATGTGTAAGTGTCGCGATCGCAAACAACCACGAATGATATTCTCGGATACCGCGAGTGCAGTGTGTCGCCACCTTAACGTACAATAAAATCAAGTGGAGGGTAGATGCGAAAATCTGTTAAAAACATTATTACCGGATTACCCTCACGCCTCAACTTAAATCAGAAGTCGACACCCGCCAGTTCTCCAGTCTCCTCATGACCACGGCTGCTGCAACGTCGAGGTAAATAAATAGTTTTCAAAATAATGCTTGAACAAAACCCGCTTACATATAATTATTATGGATCAGTTTAAACTAATAACAATTTTATTGGACGTTTGTGCAACCGGCTGTAACTGATGCAATATTAGTGGAGATAGATGGCGGGTGAATGCTAAGCTAGGGTGCCTCCAAAAATAATACAGAAGAATTCACAATTCTATAATATTATACGAGTAAATACTCTTTTATTTATGAAGTCATTATCATATTTTATAATATTTTAAAACAGGTTGTCTGTCTGAAATTGCCAAAGAAATAATGTTTACGAAATTTAAAATTTAATAATTCCATTTAAGTTTACGAGCAGAATATTGAGTCCCGCTCAGATATAAGGCGAAGAACATATGATCGAAAAGACAATGGCTAAAGACAGCAAAACTTCGGATGGAGATTGACTGTCAAATAGCCTGACAGCACGTCACGATAAATCCAATTTTCCACTACGTCTATTTTAAACTTTACGTCTTGAAAGTAAAGACTGAAATCGTTAGTGGAAATGTGACATTTTATGGTGACCTGTAATGTTATTTTATAAAGACAGCCTTTAGTTGGACGACGAAGGAAACTAGAATGTAACACCGCTGTGTTCGACGTAGTGTTCGTACGTCGTGACTGTACAGCAATGCCATGTTTTTAAGTAACACATGTTTCTTTAAAAAATGGCATTGCTGTACAGTCGCGACGATCAGTGCTCTGTCAATAGTTTTCTTTGACAAGTAAGTAAGTAGATTTATAACTTCATTTCAAGTAAATAAGTAAGTGTAAACATTCAAATAAGTAACAAGTTAATTTTTTTTAATATCTACTTAATTGCGTGTTAACCAGCCGTACGAGCAACACTTATAAATTTATAGATTAAATGATATGGCAATTTAATTCGCAAAATGAATTATTGCTATGTCATTCTAACTAAACCAGATGTTATTATTTAAACCGTCTCGACTGTTCATAGTCTGCTTTGAGTCATACCATTATCAATAGACATAATATGAAATTATAAAAGAAAGATATTCACCTAATCCCTTATAACTAGCTTCTAGCAATATCTAAGTATTAATACAGTCGACATTATAAATCAGATACTTCTTTTCTTACTCCGGTCTATGAATTCATCTGTGAGGCACACACATTTGGCAATTTTATTTCTCGAAAACAAAAGAAGAGCTTTTAAACTTAAAGCCTTTATTTATTCAACGCTATGAAATGATATTAGCCGATTGCACCAGATCTTTCAAGTCCACGCACCTCACATTAACCAAACGTTTACTCCTGGCGGCGGTGTTAAGGCTCTTAGCGGCTTCTTCCAGACGCTCACTGCTGTACTTTGTCTCACCGTTTGTGGCGAATATGATTTCGTTTACGTCTTCGTACAGTTTCATTGACACTATGTGGGCGAAGTGTGTTTTTAATGTTTCTATTATGGTATCGTGAAGTTCTGTGTCGCGGCATACCAAGTTCAAGATGAAGTGACCTGAAACATAAATAAATATTAAACAATATGACTAATACATGATTTCTGCCCCTTTTACAGTTTAAATATTGTGAAATACAAGTGGCGTAATTTATACAACGACATGATTAAAGCACATCCTGAAAGCAGTATGTTTAAAATCAGATACTGATTTCAACAACTACTAATATAGGTAATTTTATTTGATAAATTTAATTGGAATCAAGTAAATTGTGGTCATGTGTAACCGTTACAGCCATGATGTACAAGTTCATAAACCAAAGAGTAAAATAATTCATAGACAAAGAGGTGTAGCGACTAAAATCGCTATCATACACGGCAGCGGCAGCTTATAAATGAAGCCAGAGTGGCAAATCATACTATGATCGGGCGATCTATTGTTCTCGCGACAACATTAAAACCTGTCGTAAGGCCGTAAGGACCGCCTCATGCTTCGCTAATGAGGAAGTTTTAAAAAAAAAACGAAAGCACTAAAAAAAGCACCTCCACTAGATGACGACTCTAGCAAAAGTTGATTTTTGCAGGAAACGAATAGACCAAAGACAATCATTTCTGTTCCTTCAACTGACTTGTTAAAAAACTGAAATTTGCAAAGTTCGAAACTTAGATATAAATACAAATACGAAAAAGTACAAATAGAATATGAGTTTTTTATTGAGTTTTGAAAACTAATTTACTTTTAAACTTGAAAGAAAACCGGAAGGGTTGTCTAGTTTTATTTCTAGAACTATTTTTTTAAGGCAACGACGAATCGTCGAGATAGACTTCTTTCTTTACTTTCGCCACCTTTTATTGCTAAAAATAAATAGTTCGCGCTAATCGCTTTTTTATATAAATGTTTCTGTTTCTTGACTATTTTAATGTTGATGTAGGTGTTAAATCGATATTTTCTTTAAAGTAAAAAACTTCTGTAGTCGTGATGCGTTTTAATTATTAGTTTATAAATCGCGCAGACTATTTGTTCGAATCCCGTACGGCAAAATTTAGGCAAGGAGTTTTACAACACCTAGCAACCCCTTCAGAGGAAAATAGTATACCACAAATAAAAATGACACATGTGGCGAACATGACAGTGGCAGTGGATGATTATTTTATCGCATTTTTTATTTCACGCAGATGAGCGTTATTTCTGTTACACGTTGTAGATGAAGACACAAGACAATGAATAAAACCTTTATTGCTTTTTTCATTGTCGACTGTGATTTTGCATTGTTTAAACATGCAGGAATGCCATTACAATAAAAAAGGTCCCCAGCATACATGCACACGCACATGGCACGATACTCTCTTATTATTCATAGACTATCACATGTCACAGACCAGACGTACAATGACTAAATGCCTACTTTTGCCTAAACGAGTTAAAGACCGATCAACAGTTTAACTTAAAAATGTTGATGTCTAACATTATTATTTCTCCTTGTCGTTAGTGTATATATTATTTGCCCGCGTATAAATAATGAAGCTTTTCAAGGGACAAAATGAACCTGACATTGATAGGCACTAAAATCGAATTGTCCGTTCTGTTACTTATTAATCTTTGACAGGTCTTTTAACAGTATGTAACAATAACATCTACTCTTTCTTTTTAATACACATTATTTTATCTTTTTCTAAAAATGTGACCCCTTTGTCTTTAGATGACATTTTTAAAATGATTATAGTACATAAACGCACACAATCAAAGCTTTCGCGAGACTGCGCTCAGGTACACTAATTAGCATAGTTTAGGTCACACTTTTCGAATTCAAGTAACCTATCTACCCTTTTCCACTCCAGAAAGCATTTTTTCCACAACTTTTCACAGAAATTACAAATCAAAATAACATTAGCCACAACCATTGCTGAAAATTAAAACTCGGGCAATTGCCTTGCTTTCTTGTTGTCAATGTTTTGTGCAAATAACCCGTCTAATAACATTATTCGTTGTACGTGTGAACTTTGTTTCGTAATTATAAGGACCTGTAACTAGCTTCGTGTCTTCTATTCTTAACATCATTTCTGTTTGTTAGCTGTAGGTCTTCCTATGATATAATAAATAAATACCTCGTTCTGTAAGTACGTCTCGTGCGCATATTATCGCGTCGTCTCGCAGGAACTGTGGCGGTGGACACGACAGTCCCAGACTCCTGTCCTTGCTGTCCATGTCGAATATCAACGCGTCGTACTTCCGACCTGTACAATTCAATAAAAGTAAGTACTAATTATTAGTGAACTCCAAGGATAATTTCCTACTTTGGTGCACGGTAAATCCTTACTTGCGCAGAGTAGTAAAATTTATAATGACTCTTATTACAATCATTATAAGGTGTAAATTTAAAGTATGTAAGCATTTTTTATTTATTTTCAATGCAGTTGCTTATAAAGCCCTATTTTTTTAATCCATTGTAAACAAAGTGAGTCTTTAAACACGTGTTAAATAAAAATGTACTGAAATCCTTTACTGCACTGCTGCTGCTTAAAAGTATTTTTTAAATTTTTTTAGCCGAGCACAAAAGAAGTTTAAAAAAAATTGATGAAAATATGTCAAACTTTAGAGGCAAAAGTTTTTCAAGGAGCCTAGAACGAATATTTTCAAATAAAAATGTATGACACGAAAACATGTTCAAATATCACGTTTAATTTCAACAAATAATTTTTACCTTTAATAGATACTTAGTTTTATTAACCTATATACTTGTTTTATTTCCTCGCAAAAAGAAACTGCGCGTAAAGGGTTTTTCGAATTCGTGCCAGTGAGAACACAAGCGTATTTTACTGCTAATGCGCTAGTGCTAACAAAGAAAAAAAAACAAAGAATAAAGAGATAACATAGTATCTGTAATACCTACAGTAAGAGAACCGTCAAACCAAAACTGAGTTTAAAATGTATGGGTTTTGAAATAAATAGGTCAAGTTTAGGAAAGACAGTCAGTACAAGTATATAAACTGCCTCTCAGAGACTACTGATCCTAGCTTTTATGTTTGGCGAACACATTAATTCATTGTTCCAGCTGTATATGCAATCGTTAAAAGCCTCGATTTTTTGTGAAGTGGCTTACACGCAGGTTTTCAAGTATCGCCATCTCTGTCGCTCCGAGTTCGATTCCAAATCGGGTCAATGTAGAAGCTGAACATTTTGTTATGATACCATCAGTCTTTAGGATTTTCATAATATAAAAACTTTATCTACTTAATCTGAGATCTGGATACATAAATTAAGCTATCTGTTATATTTATTACCTGCAGCGACTTCATCCTTCAAGAAATCTAAGCCATCCTTGATCTGGACTTCTAAACATTCATCGGTCTTCAGCTCGAAGTGCTCTTTAGCAACATTAAGCATCTCAGGGTCGATGTCCACCGCGGTTATCTTCAGATCGTCGTAACATTTCCTGAGGAACATGCATAGTCCGCCGCCGCCCAAGCCTAGCACCGCCACGTGGGTTCGCTCGCGCTTAGACAATTGCACTCCGGCGCATATGAACGAGTGGTACAATGACATGTGACCAAAGTCTATGACTAATTTAGTTTTATTCTTCTTTTTCACTGTAACAAATATTGCAAAGACTTAGCGGACCGTTGAAACGAATAAAAATTAATCAAACTGTCAATCACATATTTAATAAAGTATTTTCGATGGTGAGATTGGTTCGTAATTTATCTTTCGCAATATATATTTAATAATATCAATATTGAGCGTGCTTTCGAGTCCTGTATTATTTAAGTTCACCTGAGAACCCTAAAAAGTTGAAAACAAACAAAAAATAACAATTCCGATATTTAATTTGCACGAAATATGTGGACACTCACGAAATCTTCCACACATCTTTAGAAGTTCACGAAGGGTATAGGTGAGTATATAAAATATGAGCAATTCCAGCAATATAACATAACTTACGGGTCATATTATTAACCTCCTTTTTAAAGTCGGCCAACAGTTGTGTGAATCCAACTTTGAATAGATAGAAGTTAGATCTTTCCTTACTGAGATGTGTTTGACCTTTGACCTTTTCATACAGAGAAGAATGACTTATTCACATTAGAAGAAGTTTGACCTTTTCATGCCGATAGAAGTTCGACCTTTGACCTTTCCATGCCGAGATAAACTGAACCTTTGACCCTTCAACAAGGTAGACGTACCTTCCTTGAGCGCGGCCTCGGACTGCACCAGGAACTGGTTGTCGAGGAACACGAGCCGCCGCAGCGCGCGCCCCTCCACCCGCACCTCCTCCACCGCGTACGCGCCCGACGCCGCGGACGCGCCCGCCGCCACCTGCACCCGCTGCCCGGCGTCCCCGCCCAGCGACAGGAACGGAATCTGAATAGGGACCGTCCATAAATTACGGCACACACAATTCAGGATATTTTAACCCCCCTCCCCCCCCCCCCCCCCCAATGTCACATATTTATCTATACAAATTCTACTAAATATTGTTCTAATGTCACAGTTCGTCTACCCCCCCCCCCCCTCCTAAAGTGTGACGTTATCTATACTCCTTTTATATAGCGTTAGACAGAAGAGAAATAATGTTCCCTTTAAAGTATATTTTTTGTGACAAAATGTAGTAAACGGTTTCTTTTTTAATTTACAATTAGAAGAGGGTGTTTTAAAACTTGAATATAATACATGACTGTCGGTCATGTGTCTAAAATTATTTCATTTAGAACTATTTAAGTAATTTGAAGATTATTAAAAACTAGCATGCATTTCCAAAAGACAAAACGTTTGTTTATTATGCGTGCTAGTGCTGCCGATAGATATACGCCGAGCTTTGCGTCATATTCTCTATTATATTTGATAACGTCAAAGTAAATTTATTTACCAAAATTAAAATTAATAATATTTTATTAGCAATAAAATATTATTTATAAATGCGAAAATATGTAATTGTTACAGATATACATCACGGTATGTTTTCCGAATAAATAAATAAAAAATGCTTACATACTTTAAATTTACACCTTATAATGATTATAACCAAAATTGAAATTAGTTTTTTTTTCTTTAATTTGAAGAGTATACCAACCATGCCTGTGAAACCGTGAGGTATGAGCATCTTGGCGGCGTGTGCCAGTTCTTCCTTCACTTCGTCTAGTGTACCAAAGGTGTGTCCCCTCCGTAACACGGCAACCACCAGCCGTCCAAACTGCGCCGAGTCTTGGAGCTGACGTCTACCTGCCGCCGTGCCGAATAACCACTCAGACTCCCTGCGATATAAAATCATTTCTAGATAGAAGCTGGTTGGAAATAAAATTGTTTCAACCTAGAAAGTGACCTGGAGGCCTATTCTATTTCTCTTCAAAAACGAATTTCGTCTAGCAATCTAGCACGAAATGCGGAAACTTTAACATACGGTTAGATACATCCATCATTATTGTTCTTCAAAACTGTTGTCGACTGATATTTTTTTAAACTTCAAATCTATACAAAATCTGATATCTTAGCAGACACTGATATCGCCGTTTTTTATTTTCTAAATATCTATCAGATTTATTTATTTGTGAAGAACAATAATGACGGACGCATCCAGTTTGATCAAGTTCAAGTTTCCGAGAACCACCTAATAGGGGTCATATTTATAAGAAACGCATTTTCAATAATTAAAAATAGAATATGCTTTAAGGTGTCTTGTTAATTCATATGATACGTATCTCTATCTATTCTATAGTATAGACTCAATACTAATATTATAAAGACGAAATATTTGATTATTTGTTTGTTTGAATAAAATAGGCTCCGAAACTATTGGGTTGATTTAAAAATTCTTACAGCTACTGGAAATCTACATCATACGCAAGTGACACTGACATTAACGCGGATCATAATATGAATCTCATGAATGATAACTGTTAGACAGTTGAAATTTTCACAAATTATTTTAAACTATTATATTGGCAGTATAACGAAAAGTATAACTAAAAAAAAGAGGCCAGTTCTCCCTATTTGAATGATTCCAACACAGGGAAGGCCTGTGGCCCAGCAGTGGGGCTGATGATGGCGAAGATGAATCAAAAGCTTGAAGAATTTAGCATTAGGTATTACTCACGTTTTAAAATATTTAAATTATCATATCAAGGGGAAATTATAATCTATTCAACGTCAAGCTAACACTTTTAAAAGCCCAACAACTAAAAACAACTCACATTTAACAGATTTTTTGCAATCCAAATATAAAAAGGGCAATAACTCGTTTCAATTTTAGAATGTATATAAACAACATTATAAATATACGAGACTATTTTAAGCAGAACCGAGCGAATTATTATTTATCCAACAAACTACGCACGAATACTTTTGAAATGTAGGCGTGGCAATAAAGCTGTGTTCGTATTGGTGATACATGGCAATAATCAACACTCGTCGAAAACATATAGCATATCTTTTTAAAATCATACTACGTAAACTTCATTATATCTTTAGCATGTGGCATTCGTATTTTTTTTATTTTTTTATTATTTAGAGGTTTAAACAGTTAAATGTATTGGGTTATGTTAGAAACAGCATGTAAAGGGTTAATCTTGAATAAATAACTAATCAGCCGTATGTAAGCCGCTTTCCTTTTCTTTTTTTTCATTAATTCGGAAAATAAGAACATGACAGAAATATGCCTATATCGAAGTGTTTTAGATTCTATATCTTTTAATAATATTAACCAGCTATATAATGGCCTATTCAGCAAATAAATATTAATAAATTTTAATAAATTTTATAATAACATTTGTCCAACAAATAGGAAGTATTTTTTTTCTTAAAATCATCTATTTTTAAGTGTTGTTAATACAAAAAGCAATAAATCATAAGCACCGCAACACCCGAAAGCATCAGCGACAAAAACATACACATGATTTGGAAACCCTAATAATAACCTACTAATTAAAACTACTAATTTCACGCCCTATCCCTTATTTAAAAAGAAAACATATTTGAATTGACAGTATATAATATACTCGTATATTAATTAAAACATCTAAAAACTTACTCTCATTAGGAGCAAAAACATAAACAAACTGTGTGCACCCTGCCTTACTTTGTTGACGTCATAGCTGCATAGTATCACGCCCCAATTGACACACCTGTCGTAATATTCACAAAGTGTTGACGGACTAATTGCACGAACTTTTTAAATTTTAATTTTTATATGTTATATTTTTTGAATAAAAGCCAAATATTTACCTACCCACCAATTCAATTTGATTTTGAAATAAACTTATACCCGAGAATTAAATTGATAATTATTTATAAAGCTCCATTTTGCTGAATACGCCATCATTTATCTTTGCCTCATTGATTTCGCCTATTTTACAATTACTATTATTATTAAGTAGATAAGTCGAGGCCTGCTATGATCTTAATAGCAGACACACCTCGACTTATCTACTTAACCCTCAACGTTGGAAGGTTGGTTAATAAATTTACGATTGTTACGAGTTTAGTTACAAATGTCCGAGGCTATATTTCAGTGTTAGAGGGAAAGTTATAGTGGGCGTACTATAAATAACACGCTGCGCTTTCCACTTAATCCTTGCCCTTGAGAAATGCGACCGTTCAACATAACTTTCATGGCATCTGCGACAATTTCTTTGGCGTGGAACGACAGCCGTGATCTGGTTATTGTGTAGGCACGCTTCAACAGATTTCTGATGGTTAATTAATGAGTTTTTTCGAAAATCTAGACGGCCATATTTAGATCTTTAAATATATTGAAAATAACAATTCGGAACTATGTATTTGTTAGGTAGTATTCATCATCAGCCCTTTTACATCCCCACTGCTGGGGCTCAGGCCTTCCTTATGGATGGGCCACGCTGGCCCAATGCGGAATGGAGGGTATTTACGACTGCAAATGCAACCGGGACCAACGGTTTAACTTGCATTCCGAAGTAGCTCGAGATTATAATCTTTTGGTCACCCATCCCGTGACCGACCCTTGAGAAAGATGCTTAACAACAACGATCGCGGGCCGTGGCGCTTATCCTCTATGCCACCGAGCTACTTAATAGGTAGTATTAGTCCATACATAGGTAATATTTAATTTTGCATTGAATACGCTGAGAAACTGAACCGATTTTAAAAATTTATCTTAATTAATCAAAAAAATTATCTACTACTACTAATTTATCTATGCGAACTGGGGCGATGTTATTCATATGATGTAACAGCTAGTATCTGTTCTGTATCATATATTTTTTACACCGCTCCCCACCCAGTGGCTACATATTGTTGTTGTTTGTATACAAAAACGTGTTCGGTATATATCCATCGTCATCAGCCATTTTACGTCCTGACTATAAATAAATATTAGAGATCCCGAATGAAGGTAGGCTTAAGCAATGATATTATGGAAATCTAAGTAGGTAACAACTGAGGTAAACTAACTAAACTATCCAAGATTCAAGGCAGTTTAGAAAAATCGTTTCACCGGGATAACAGGTCACTTCAGAGCTGACGACACCTTGAAATTGGCGTGCGATCCAGTTAGTCCACGCAGGTTTGTAGGTATATTTGTTTATTTTTCAATACTAATTGAAAAAGATATTCAGAGGCGTCGCCAACCGATGGCCAAGCGGGTGCAAGTTGACTATGGAGAATGAGCCATGTATGAATTGTAACTAGAATCGAGAGCACAAGAAACTTTTTACTAGTGTAACGAGCCTTATATCTACGGCAACTGTAATAACAACAGTACTGAGTCCAACTCTATTTTTTTATATAATAAAAATAATTTGGGTGTTTGAATGTACACCACTCTCTATAACAAAAGCATAGCAGTTGAGTGTGTAGCAGTTGACATCGCAGTTGAGTGTAAGAATAGAGTCAAAGACAACTTAGACAACTTTTTAGAATCTCGGGGGGGGGGGGGGGGAGGAATCTGCACTTACATCTGCGACGGCCTTGAAAATATTAGAATATAAAAAATTTATTATGAAATTAACCTACCTGCAAACTGTTCTTCAAATATTTATTTTCAAAAGAAAAAAGTATACGAACTCTTTTCACCTCACTATATAAATAATAAAAAATAAATACAGTAAAAACAATCTAAAATAAGGTCACATCGATTTCATTCTACGAATTTAAAAATAAATTTAAATTTCGAAAATAGTTTTTTTTTTATTTATTTCGAGAGCGCGACTGGATGTTTACAGGAACGGATCGTGTTTAACTCACGTCGCTTTGTTTTGGTTTCGCGTTCCCGATCGTTCCTGTGGGATATGGGGTGAGGTGGGCATCACTCCAAACGCCTCCGTCGTTGCACAAACGTACACCAAATTACGTGTCAGTAATGCGTTTTATGTTTTTATAGTTTCTCACTATTTTTGACAAACTAAGAATAGAAAGAAGATCTCAATACGATATTCAATATTTACATTTTCGTAAATTGTTTTTTTTTATATTTTTCATTATAAAACCTAAAAATGGCACGCAATTTTTCTGTTGACATTTGATTATGAATCCAATTTAAAAACAGAAAATAGGTTTTTTGTTGATCTCCTTGTACATTAATTAAAAATTATGCATAACAGGAGGTAATGACAAAAGCCTGTCCCTTTCTATCTCATTGCGGGCACAATAAGGGACATAAAGACAGGATAGCGAATTGCGCCTCAGAAACAATTTTTAAAATTACTCGCACACTACTACGATTATTACTAAAATAAAACTACTTTAAATGGTTGAATCACGTGTATTTTTTAAATTATTACATTTTTAGACCTCTCGTGCCCTTTACGGGTTCCGGAATTACAGAACCTCGGAAATCCGTTACTACGTGTAGCTAGTTTTATTAGTTTCCAGCAATGATATTACAATAAAAAAGAGTAGATAGGCCATGTTATGTAGATAGGTCATCACTAATACGATGTCAAAAATTGTTACACACGAAACATTGAACATGTCACAGACCAGACTTCTAGTAATTAAATGCCTACTTTTACATAAACGAGTTAAAGACCGATCAACAGTTCAACTTAAAATGTTGATGTCTAACATTATTATTTCTCCTTGTCTTTAGTGTAGATATATACTCTTTTTTTTTCCCCGCGTATAAATAATGAAGCTTTTCAAGCGACAAAATAAACCTGACACTGATAATATGTATAATAATAACACGAGGGCTTCAATCGAAATCAGAATTGGAGTATTTTTTTAAATCCGGAGATAGGTTTCCCCAGACCCCGGAGTTTCGGAATTTCAGTCACATATAGATTTTCAAATAAATGTAAGTAAGAGCGTAGGTACTAAAGTCGAATGGTCTGTTTTGATACTTATTTAATCATCGACAGATCTTTTTTACAATATGTAACTAAAGTATTTACTCTTTATTTTTATGACACATTATTTATTTTTCTGATAAAACGAAAAAGAATTAAAAATGCACACATACGAATAAAATGTGACCCCTTAGTCTAATGACTTACTTATGTTGTTACAACAGTTTCGCATAAGACAGAATGACATTTTTAAAATGATTATGGTACATAAACGCACACAATCAACGCTTTCGCCAGACTGCGCTCAGTATAGTAATTAGCATAGTTTTAAGTGACACTTTTATTGTAATATCATTGGTTTCCAGGATATAAAAATGTTACCACTTTGTTAGTGTAATAAAAATATATTATGTATACATAAAATCAAAAATAGCAACAGAGTAAACAGGTGTTTTAAATAGTCAGAAGGCGGGTAGCAAGCAAAGCAACATTGTATTTTCGATTCATTCATTAGCAAAAACATGTTTACAAAACGTAACCCAAGAAAAGATTATGTATCAAATATATTAATATGTAAATAAATGTTCGTGTAGATTCAGATTTTAAAAGGGATTTAAAAAAGTTTATACCCCATATTAAGTGATTAGCAATCTGTCATAAAATACATGTACTACTATGGGATTTGCGCGATCTGTCACTGAGATGGCGCCAGTGTTCTAATTGCATGTTCGATATAAATTTTAATTTATTTATCAATGAAAAATCTACATTTTCGAGTATGGTGATAAGTTTCACTTTTATAATGTTTTTTATTAATGTACTATTCGTTGGGTTACGTTTTCACATTTCTTCAATTTTAACACTGACACAATCTATCACTAGATGGCGCTGAGCGATTACCGTTCTTTGCTTGTTTTATTGACTAATGAGATAAGCACGCAGAGGTTGTCCACACTCCGCATAGTGACCTATCGACTAGTGTAACTAAGCCATACATTATAAGTAGTTACTTGAGTGATATTACATACATTGCACCATATATTTAGAGAAAACTTCCAGAGTTTTTTCCAAAGACAATAAGCAAACCTACTACTACTTTCTAGGAGTAAATATTACTCCCATAAAACCTCATACTAAGTTAACCTTTGCTAAATCTCTGTTTAATAATATTAATTTTGAACCAATTGCAGACTCAATGTCAATTTACGCCTTATTTATTAACAGTGTATAGGACTTACCTTCCTTGTGGCACAATGAAAACGGCATATTTATTGACAGCCTGCTTTTGCTTCTGATCCACTATAAATAGTGTATAACGAGGATTTTCTTCTCCAGGTTGTATTAGATCCAGAGTTACCTAAAAAGAGGAATGTTAAAAAACAGTTTCTTAACTCAAATGTTCTGTATTAAGTTATTAATTTGTTTCAGTTAAAAAGATAATTTGATAGTTTGCAAGGAGTATATTTCGAAGATGACACTATTAATGAAGTTTGTATAAGCATAAATTACTTGTACTATTAAGAAGAATTTTTCAATTCGAACCAGTAGTTCCTGAGATTAGCGCGTTCAAACAAACAAACTATTCAGCTTTATAAGCTATAATTAACAAAGACAGACAGGCAAGTATTCAATATTTTGAATAATAATTATGTCCTACCTTATTGCATCATATTGTGTACATTATGATATTAAAGTACCACCAGTCTACAAAACTAAAAAATACATTTTGTAAATTCCCGAGTGTCACTATTAATGTAGTGTGTCATGTAACACATACTGCTCTCTCTTTTAGTATTATTTGTTTAAAGAACATACTTAGCATAAGTGCAATGCATAAGTGCAAACCAAAACTGACTACGCCATTTATTTTGGACATATATTTTTTAATTGTTTCAATTTCCCACAGATGCTGTTTTATAGTATGCAGTTGAAGTCAGTACTATTATTAAGTTACTCAAGAAGATTCTAGAGAAAAAAACATCTTTATTTGTCATAATTACCTCATTATCTTCATGTAGATTTGTTTTAGCAAGACCATTGGTGACAAAAGCTGTGTCTTGTGCAGATTTGATGTAACCAGCAAGCTCTTGTGTAGTAGACATTCGTACCATCTTTTCACCTGCCAAACACACTTCTAGAATCTGTGAATTTGATCAAATCAATCTTTATTGTTGATCACAGGTTATATAAAGATATTGGATGCAAGGACTGAATAGTTACACCATGATCTGCCTAAAAGGCATACACTATTAGTAGGTTAGTAATTGTCAACTAATCTAATCAATAACATGTTATGTCAAAAATTCAATTAATTCATTAAGTATTTATACATTTACAAAGTACTGTCAGCTAGATACTCGTTTACACTATAATATGTTTTAGCTACTAATAATTTACAAAGTTTTCTTTTAAAAACATTACAATTATCCAGATTACGTATTGTTTTTGGAATTTTATTAAAAATTTTTTGGAGCCATACAAAAGATACTTTTGTTCAACAGAGCTGTCTTAGAGGGTGTTGTACACAATTTGTCTCAATGACGCAATCTCGTCTTATTTTCAAATAGTTGTTGATTCTGTTTGACAAAAACACCAACTTCGAATATATGTATAGATTGATGGCAGGGTCATAATATTTAGTTTAATAAAATATGGCCTACAGGTATCCATACTCTGTAAATGACATATGCTCCTAACACTAACAACTAATAAACAATTTATTTTATTTAATCAAAAGTTTCTTTTTTCCAAATAATTTTTCAGAAAATAACAACAATTTAGTCTTTAATTAAGTTTTTATTTATTTATTTTAGTTATGAATAAATTCATAACATAAATAAATAAATAAATATGAATAAATTCATAAATGAAATAAATAAATACGAATAAATTCATAACAATACCATGAACATGCTCCACTACAAAATTATATTTTTAACAAAAAACATCACATTTTTCTATAGAAAATATTTTAGATTGTTTCATAGAAAAATTTAATGGACCTATCTAAAATGAAAATCAAACCATAATTCAGTGTTAATGTATTGATAATACTTACTAATTGAGGCATAACTTTGAATTTTGTTGCGACAACAACAAACACCGGTAGTGTTGTACCATCACCATTATCAGCATTTTTTTGTTCAGCCTCATGGCATCTCACAACACGGAACATCCAAGATTTATCACAAAATGTCTCCAACAACTTATGCAGTATATGACTCTGAAGTAATGATATACACACAAAACGACCACCAAACTTCAAGACTCTTTTAATTTCAGAAAAATATTTGTCTATTATAGTGGTTGTCTCTTCAGTGTCATCTGGCATAAGAGCATCCAGGGTGCCTTTATCTAATACTACACTGAACTGTTCATCCTCAAAAGAAGTGTTTGTTGCATCTAAGCACAGAAATTGCATGTTTTTTCTGTTGGCGTTGATAGATTTCATTTGTCTTATAACAACTTCTGAAACATCTATATTTATGATGTTATGATAACCAACATCGTAAAGATCAGCACTTAGACTGGAGTTACCGCATCCGGGGATCAATATTGCATCTTTCGGTTTTATATACTTATGTAGGTGTGAACACAGCTCTAAATATTCTCCATACCTTTAAAAAGAAAAAATGTAATGTCATTTTGAATGGTACTTCACCGGCTAAGATTATTGAATTAGTTTATGGACAACAAAAATTGTCAAAAACCGGCTAAATAACCTACCATTCGAAAGCTTTGTTTCCTCGTTTTTTGAAAAACTTATTCCAGTAGTCTTTGTTACTGAACTCTTTATGACTTTTAGGTAGTAAATTCATTTTAAGAACTTATAAATAATTACTTTTTTATATAACCTTATCAACTCAAAACCTCATTCCTTCAAGACAAATCGACCACACCGCATGCCATAGTTGGTTAAGATAACTTTATTTTTAAATGAGGTACTATTTTAATTTTATTTTCTTTGAAAGAATGTGCGTATCTTGTTAATGAAAAAAAAAATGTATTTTTCTTCTTCTTTTTTTAATTCATGGCCTATTTGCGTTTACACAATTCCGCCAATGTCACGTTTGTGGTCTTCACACGTAAAGAAACAATAATAAAAAATGACAACTTTGAATTAGGGATGTCGATATCCATCGATGTTTAATAAACATCGTATTCTGCTAGAAAACATCGATGTTTTAACTTCGATAACATCGGCTCATCGATGTTTTTTAGTTAACATCGATGTTTATGAATAAAATATCAATATATCCTTAGGATCATCTAACGTACTCTAGATATACTAGCTAGATGATCTCGTATATCACGTTCAACAATTTTTCACTAGATTTCACCAGTTGCAATCGTAACTGGAGTAACCAAACAAATAGTTTTTCTTTGTTTGCATTTTTGAAAGAAGTTAAAAATAAATCTGTCGACTTCGGCTCTCTTTGGTACCCTATAATTCACCGATAACGTACTTCAATGACTGCTACGATTTTATAGGCTATTTTGGGAACAAAAATTAATAAGTTGCCCTTAAGAAGTTTACGATACTAACTGCTTGCTGATTTTGTTTTGCATTGAAGGTATAAAGGTATAAAAAGATTTTTTTTTCGGTGTCGGGTAGCTTCGCATGTATGAGTGATGACCAGTGGTCGGAATTAGGGAGAGTTATTCGTGTACTTACACTGATTTCATACAGCGAAAGAATAAAGTGGATATGCCTCAAATCCCGAGATTAATTTTAAAGAGCAGAAAAAATCCCGTGATTTTTGTAGGGACACAGCTTTTAAATAAAAAGTTATTTACTTTTACACAATTTAAACTACAGCACGCACGACGTTGCCAAACTTACATCAATGACATCGGATGTCCAAAGAATTAGAAATTGTCCATTAGAAATCCCGGGAAGGTCCACATTAATATCAACATTTCGATGCAAGTACATAAATAACTCTACCTAATTCCGACCTCTGGTGATGACTTATGCTAAACTAACTAAAGTTCGTCTCACGAAAGAAGCCCCTCGGATCACAATGTTTTCACTTATATTATAAAGGAATAAGAGTTATTCGATTGGACTTCTTTCGTAATAAATTTAAATTAATCAATATTACAAAAAACATCGAAATTTTGATAAAATGAAAACCGAATTTTTGTGTATGTAACATATACACATCTTGAAATACATATTTTAGACACATGTTTAGAAAAGTTGGCTTGTGACTCTTTATCAATAAAGAAATAGATTAAAAGTTCTTCCTTATCAAAATTAGTTTTCCTTCAATCAGTTGATATAGAATATTGGAATATGTAATGATTTGTTCGGTTGTAATGATTTAATTATATCACAGCATTAATTCAATTTATTTCCATAAATAAAAAAAAACCTCTGTGCTCACTTCCATTATGTTAGTCTCCATTTACCTCTATACAAATAAAAAATAAATTTATTCAAAGATTACTTTGTATGAATTTTTGTAGTTTTTTAATTTATGTAGTTTTTTTAAACAAATTTAGACTCAATATCGGCTGTATGCTAGAGTGCAAGAAGTTAATAACTCATTTTTTACCTTTGACGTATCAAAAGTAGTGCAAGTGTACCTAGGAAAATTATTTTTACTACTACCGTAGTAGTAACTGGTGAAAGTTTGTCACGCAGAGACTAGAAAGTTTGATTTAAACTTGCTGCAAGTTGCTGCAGTTGTGGTATATTAGTATCTTTGTCATAACAATATTCAAACAATATTGTCGCAAACTTGAAACTTCATATTTAACATAACAATATTGCAGCGACATTGTCACAAACTTGCCTTGTATATTTCAAAGAAAATTCAAACTTGCCTCAAGTTAGCATGCTATCTGGGATCTGTGAATACTTTTAACTTTATTATTTTTGTTACTTTAATGAGGAAGTATTTGAAAAAAAAAACGAAAGCACTTAAAAAGCACCTCCACTACCACACCATGGCGACTCTAGCAAAAGTTGATTTTTGCAGGAAACGAATGGACCAAAGACAGTCATTTCCGTTCCTTTTAACTAACATATTAAAAAACTGAAATTTGAAAAGTTCGAAACTTAAATCTCAATACAAATACGAAAAAGTGCAAATAGAATATGAGTTGTTTATTAAGTTTTGAAAACTAATTTTCTTTTAAAAATGAAAGAAAACAGGAAGGGTTGTCATGGAGAATGCAAGAACGTAACGTATCGACATCTAGTTTGATTTCGGGAACTAATGTTTTTTTTTAAATACTTTGTCATTAGCAGAGGTCGGAATTAGGTAGAGTTATTTATGTACTTGCATCGAAATGTTGATATTAATGTGGATCTTCCCGGGATTTCTTTATTTCTTTCTTTCATTGACGTAAGTTTGGCAACGTCGTGCGTTCAGTAGTTTAAATTGTGTAAAAGTAAATAACTTTTTATTTAATAAATCACGGGATTTTTTCTGCTCTTTAAAATTAATATCGGGATTTGAAGCATATCCACTTTATTCTTTCGCTGTATGAAATCAGTGTAAGTACATGAATAACTCTACCTAATTCCGACCACTGGTCATTAGACATAGGGTTTTAGCATGTGGAGCCGGTGGCGGCCGTGGGGCCGTGGGCCCACAGAGCACATACGTGGGAAGCTGTCTACCATCAACAATAAAAAAACAAAAGAAAGAACCATTGACGAAAATAAAAATGGCGTAGAATGTTATTACAAAATATGGTGTGATAATGTGTTAGTGTGATATGATTTTTGTAGTCTGAAATTAGATTTGTATGAATGGCTGTAAAATTTGAAATATTTGCAAAAACTATTTAGTTTTTGCGTGAAAATGTTTTCAACGGACTATACTGAAGTTAAATCGTGGCTTCAACTTCACATTCAGTGACACAACAGTACACAATAAATAAAGTAAACAATGGAAAATCAAAGGCAGGCTAAGTGGGAATCTCTTGCAACTATTAAATCTTTTGATTTAGGTAAAATTCTATAATTTCGTCTCGTGTTTCACAATATTATTGAAATAACGAAGAACACCACCCGTAGCCTTGAGATCAAGACTGTGGATGGTGACTCTTAATATCATTTTTGTTACATAAATGTGAGAGTGAAAGCGTTTGACTCGACATTGTACATGAAAGGAATACGATCTAATTTTCTAGATGATGAAACTGCTGGCTTCTATGTATCACTATATTTTTCATGATAACACTTATCTTACTTATAAAAATGATTGTTATACCTACTTATATTTTATATGTATATCATAATTTGAAACAAATTATCACATCATGGTGTGGTTGACCACTAACCTACTATTATCTAGAAATTTCTAAGACTAAATAAAAAGCAAACTGGAACAAAGTAGTGCATCATTACATTTACACATTCTGTTGAATTTGTCGCTTTAATAAATACATTTGAAAAACACATTTACCAATATTTTTATCTCTGTAAATTTATTAATTATGAATCAGTTGACTCTTTATAAAGTAAAACCTCTCTACTTTTCAGGATTGGCCCATAGCAGTCATCATGACTCATTTTTACATAAGAGTATGCAGCAAGTTGAGATTGTCAACTCCACAGCCACCACTCCAATTAGTCTACTTGTTCAATCCCTAGTGAAACAGCTGTGTTCACTCTTAGAGAAAGATAATGTTAGAGCCAATCAACTCTATAATACAATTTGTGAAAAATTGCACAGTATGAACCTAATTGATAACTCATATGCTATGGGAGAGTTCGAGGTTATGAGGAGTCAGTATCAGAGGGCTTTGTATCAACTGGTGACTGTTGCAACTGGGTCAGAAATTCCAATAACCCTACCAGCAACGTGGCCTATCCTTCAACCATCAGGCCTGGAATGGTCCCGTTATCATAGAGAGTTTGAGGAGCTGTACTTCATAGCGGGTGGTGGGTTTGGTAGTGTTTTCAAAGCCAGACATCGCTTGGATGGTGTTGAATATGCTGTAAAAAAGGTTTACATAAAGTCCAGTGATGTCAACTCGATTATGAGTCACTTATCAGAAGTAAAGACGATAGCGAGTCTTAACCATCCTAACATTGTCAATTATAAAGCGGCTTGGCTAGAACCTATGATAGAATCGAAAGTTAAAAAGAAGGGGAAAGGTAAACTTCAAATGGACATGGACAGTGATGAGTTTTCTGCCTCAGACATCATTTCCTCAGCGCACCCAAACATAATCACTTCATTCAAAACCCATAACTCAAAAGAGCTTTACCACAACCACCATACAAAGTCTGACTTTACAATTTCCTTTAAAAACTCAAACAGCCTGGAAGAAACCGATAATAGTTCAACCGAGGAGTTCATTGATTCTGACAGCGATGATGATAGTCGACCAGAAAATGAGGAAAATGCTTTATGCAAAGTGTTCGGGAGCAACAATTTTGAAAATTGTTCTCGAATCAACTTAAAATGGGCGACACTATACATCCAGATGACATACTGCGAGCAAACACTGAGGCAGTGGTTAGACGAACGCAATAATCGTGTCATAATAACCAGGAAAGGGTCAGAAGATCTGACATTCCATGCAGACTCGCCTGTGTTGGACTCTCCACTAAGTGCAGAATTCAATTATCCAGTTGCTTTTACACACATTGATCTTCTCATGGACATGTTTACACAGTTGGTCAGTGGACTGCACTATATCCACTCCCGAGGTATTATACATCATGACATCAAACCAAGTAATGTATTTGTGGTGAAGAGTGAAAGTGGTGTTAAAGTTTTGCTGGGAGATTTTGGACTGGCCTGTCCCTTACAGCAGTCCCACAGTGGCTTGGCTTTGGGAACACATTTGTATGCAGCCCCTGAACAAATTGATGGACAATGCAACCCTAAGGTGATTCCTTTTTTATATTCTGTTTTTTCCGAAAGATTGTTTCAAAGGAAACAACTCTAGGAGTTCTTTTAGTTTTTGCTTGAACAAGTAACCATGGTCAATAGGTCACCTATATAAATTAAGACTTTAAGAGCTGCAATTTAAATGAGTTGCATTCTTAAGAGCAAGCTAAAGCCAATGAAATATAAGTACCCTTGAAGTATAGACTCCAATATTTTATATTAATGTTTAAAATTCAATATCAATAAAAACTGAATTTTATGCTAACTCACTTATAGTTGAAGTCTACTGAAAGACAAAAAAAAAAATATATATATATTTTTTATAAGTTCCAGATTTTCTTAATTGGCCATTTAAAGGCCCACCTCTTAATTAAATCAAAAACCTATAATAAAATTAAATTATCCAGTATTTAGTTTTCAAGTATATCTCTCCTAATCAGTCCTCCATAACATCTGGTGCAAACTAGTTGCCTGCACAGCCTTTCAGTGCATCTCTTACTATGGTGTAAAATTTGAATGATGATGTCTTTCATCTAATTGGTCCATTTTGTTGGTAAATTACTATGTGATTTTGCCTTTAGTGGTTCCTGCCACAATAAGTATTTTCAGACTCATCAACTCTGCATGAAGTATACAGATAGAAAGCTGAAAAGACATAACAGGATAATATTAAAGTTCCAATATTATAATATATGTATTTGTCAGCTTTGATGTGTCAGTAAGACATTGGACTAATAATATAGGTCTTAAGGTAGTACAAAGGCAAATAGCATGTAGTTGAGATTCTATTGAAATAGTATACATAAACACTAGTAGAGTTGACCTACAGGATATTTCTCATCTCAGTATATAACATAGTCCTTAATATGCCAATCGGCAAAAAGTGATTTTTTTTTTTTTATTAAATTTGTTTGAGGTGATGTTTTTAATCCAAAGCAGCTTATTAGAATTACTATATTTGATGTAAATAGAAAATGTTCAACTGAGAATTAAGCTTAGGACTATATTGGCAATTACAGATGATAAATATATCAACATGTATAATAGTGGATTTAAATTTCATAAACAAAGGTGTTGATTTTATAAATTATGCTGTGAGTTATTGATAACACATTTAATGGATCAAAATGTAACTTAATAGAGAAGAAATGAAAGGAAGCATTATGCAAGTTTAACTAATGCACAATATTATATCTTTTTCAGAGTGATATGTACAGTCTTGGCATAATACTTCTGGAATTGGTGGCACCATTTAGCACAGATATGGAGAGAGTGAAGACTATCGAAGACCTACGCAAGGGCCAGATTCCAGCACATTTGACTGCCAATTACCCTAAAATAGCACACATCATAGGCAAGCTTGTACAGAGAAGACCGAGAAACAGATTGGACACCAATCAGCTTTTGGAAGAACTTAGAAATTTGTCAGAAAATAAAGATGATACTATAAGGAACTTGAAAGAAGAATTGGCAGCAAAAGATGATGAAATAGCTCAATTGAAAATGATGCTCGCCAAATTTAACTACAAATCGTAGGGAGTATAGGCCAAACCACCAGTGATCAGTATTAAGTGAAATTGGAAGAGTTATGTGAATGTACACCTAATCAGTTCATTCATATGTTTGTCCCACAATTGTAGCCCATAAAAAATATGATACAGCATTAATATGATATAACAGAACATCACTCGTGGCAAGACCTATACTTAGTGTGTGTATGTTTTGTGTGTTTGATTAGTGTAACCAATTATATTTAATTTTACTTAATTTTGAAGTATTAATCAATTTGTTTAAGTGAAAGTGATACCAAAACGCCTTCATTATTTTATGGTATCATTTTAAAATAATGTAATTTTAATATATTTTTTTTATAATCATTTTATTTTATTTCATGATAAAAAGTTGAGGGCCTCTTAAAATTGTGGGTGTATAATAGAAGAATCATTTAACTTTGACCATGGCTTTTTATACCATTTTGCGAGATCCATAGATTTATTGTATTTAAAAGTCGGCTATATAAAAAGAGAGACAGAGAGAGATAATATCCGTAATCAAATCAGATGTCGCTACGGTACTTTCTTGATTTCTCCATGACAACCCTTCCAGTTTTCTTTTATGTATAAAAGTAAATTACTTTTCAAAACTCAATAAACAACTCATATTCTATTTGTACTTTTTCGTATTGTATTATTACTTTTTGATTTTTGAAGTTTCGAACTTTGCAAATTTCAGTTTTTTAATATGTTAGTCAAAAGGAACGGAAATGCACTATCTTTGGTCCATTCGTTTCCTGCAAAAAACAATTTTTGGTAGAGCCGCCATCTAGTGGAGCTATATAAGTTTTAATGCTTTTCTTTTTTTAAACACTTCCTCATTGTAACTGTGTTGCACCGGTGTATTTAATTGGGTACCTACCTGACTGTAATTAAATTTATAAATTATAAATTTTCGCACAAGTGTATGTACAAATTTATCTTTAATGACGCCTGTCTTTCACAGCTTAAAGACCTTGAACACATTACGATAACGACGCCCCATGCCATGACCATAAAATAGAACAATTTTCTTAGAATACACAAATAACATACATATTACAGTATTTGAGCTTTATTTATTTACAGTAACAATAGATAATATGACGAATAGATAATAATATAATTTAATCCACACTAACAGTAATATAAATATAAACAAGTAGGTATTAGCGTCAGAGTAAATTTACGCTAAAATTGTAATTTTATTATTTATTCAAATTCATATTAAACAGAGAATAGGCAAACCCACTAACTTCTAGGGGTAAATATTACTCCCGTAGAGCCTTGTACTAAGTAAACCTCTGCTTAGTTCTATTTTTTAGTTTTTAAACAGAAACAGTTTTTAACCTACAAAAAACCTCCGCCCGACTTTAGTTTGAAGTCTATTCTATTTCTTTAAAAAGTTTTCATTTTTATGCATTTTAGTGATATTGATATTTCTTATACACTAAAAATACTTTTTTGAAAACCGCGTGAAAAACGGTTCAGCCAAACGCGTGATAATCGCGGACAATATAAACAAAATGTGTTAAGATGCGAGCCTTCATTTTTTGTCTTTAAATATATTTCCGCAGTTGATTTTGAACTCTACCTTTATCTCTAACTCTACCGTCATTTGAAGGTTTTGTATAACCTGAGGTGCTGTTAGTTGATACAACTGCGGGTAAAATAATAATTCCATTATATTTAAATAAAATAAAACATTAATAAGTAATCAATTTTATTTACAGAAATACTAATTACATAATATATAAATTATTTGCTTATTCCCTAATTTTATTTACAGTCTTAACTCATAATTTATGAGTTTTTCATCCGCGCTGCTCTTGTTCATAATAATTAACATTAAAATGACAAATCTGTTCCAGTATTAACATAAGGTCTGACTCATAATAGGATGGAAGGGAAGTAGATTATAGTAGCGATTTCAGTAAGAGGACGACGTTTAGTATTTAGTAATATTATAAGTTACTATTAATATTATCGAGTTAGATTTGCTTAGATTGATGACCCAAGAATTGTCTATAGCAGTCCTTTGCTAACCTAGTGAGATGCGAGACAGCTTTTTGTTTCATTACCTGCTTTTACTTCGAGATAAAGTATCTCTAAAAGCAGAAATAATTATTTTAAATTGTTGAATAAACTATTATTATTAATATCTACTCGGTTGTAACAAAATAAAACACTGAAAAGACAATATGATGACTTTACACTACCTCAAGTTTTAATGCCCTTGTTTAGTTGGTAATTATTCTTTTCGTGGCAAATTATGTGTTCTTGTCGAAACATTCTAAATTGGGATCGATAGTAAAAGTTGATTAGTGTTTGATAAATGTTCAATGTTTTCTTTTCGAACATTCGTGCTATAAACAAGATTATAGGGGAATGGGACAAAAGACCATAGACAAAATTGCGCTGAACGGCAACTCGCTCCATCGTAATCAAGAACGCTGATTTTGGGTCTACCAATCTGAATAATAAAAGATTGGTGATTTTCAGAAATGTTGATTTAGAGGAAGTTCTAAGCTTCATTGAAGCTAATTTGGCGGGTATTAGCGCGCTTTATTCAGTTTGTATGTAGCCGTCGCGGCGGGCGCGAGGTGGGGTGTTATTTTGTAGTTTACAGGATATTATCTATGGCGTGGATGACGCCATTGGTCGCTGGGATGTTGTGCGTCACCACTTGTGCATTGTTCACCTTGATTCGACCTGGAATGTAAATGGAGATTTATAAAAAAAACTGCAAGGAAGATACGGTTACATTATTTTCGAGGAAGTTTAGTAAAAATGATCACAACTCATTTATAGTGAGAAAGTAACATGTTTTGTGTTTGTAGCGCAAATATGGTGCCTTAATCTTTATAATGAACCTATAATCTCCCACTACTGCTAGGGAAAAATAATACGCGGGACCAGTGCGGGTGGGTGGTAACGTCCAGCATATACAGATGGGACCAATGGCTTAACATGCCTTCGAAAACACGTAGAGATAGCTTAACACAGTAAATTGGTCATCTCATGATCAGCTCTTGCAGACTTCCTTTTTATCTTTGGCGTTGGCATATCGAATTCTTCTGGCCCATAAAGATTTTCAGCAAGAAATATAAATTATCGTAGACCTCGATGGTGCAATGGTTAATTTTGTGAGAATAAAGCAACCTTCGCATGGTCATATGACAAGTGACCGAAAATTTATTATCTCGAGTGAGTTCTTCCAGTTATTAAAAAAAAACAAAAGTATCGGTGATATCGCGGGCATGGATACCAAAAAAGGTGTCGTTACCGGCGTTCTTCTGCAGCGTGAGCGGCTTGGTCTCCTCCATGGAGTTCCTGAGCTGGTAGTAGCGCATGCCCGCGCTGTAGAGTGTGCCCGGCAGCACGTGCCGCGCCACCAGCGCACGCGCCGGACCCGCCTCCGAGTACCGTGCCGCCTCGCCCGCCGCTAGACGAGCGAACGCAGAGTCCGTCGGAGCGAACACTGTGTACGTCTTACTCTCTGACGAACGAATTAAATAACTTTAATAAAGTATCCACCAGCCATAAGTACCCCAAGATGGAACTAGAACTCAAAACCTTACGCAATCCGGGCGACTGTTCAAACAATGAGTTACCCAAGAACCAACAGTTCGGCTACGCTCCGTGAAGCCAAACTTTATAATAATATATTTTTCTTTTATTTCATTTAGGGATTTTGAAGCATTGTATGAGAAGATTTATAAAGCTCATTATTAATGATTTTGGCGCCTTCCTCACACGCGCCCGAGGTAAGTGCTCCACTTGCCCTCAATATTAGCAATTCTATTACCTGCAAGAGTTTCGGCGAATCCGCTAGCATAGATGGCTTTTAGGAACGTGGTGAATCTCCTGTCTCTGTCAGCCTGTAATGTCTGCACGATATCGCCTACTGGCAGCGGAAACATCACTCTGTCTACGGCATGTGCTATACCCTGTTAACCGGATCATTACAAAGTGGTTAAGATTATTTGTCGATAAAAAATGAAGAAAATTGTTTGATTGGTATAAGAACAATATAAATATATAACTCAATACTGGACAACCAGTTACTACCTAATACAGATTAGGACTTGTGAAAAATGAGACTTGATGATGCAAGATATTATAGAAAAGTGAATTATAGATCAAACCAGCTGGAATGGAACCCGAGATCACAACTTGAAACGGGTGTGCTAGCCACTTGACTACGGAGATCGTAATTTTTTTAATTTATCTCGGCTGCACTTCAGGTTACCACAATATGTCAAATGTCAGTTTTTGATGTTAAAATCTACCTTCAAAGCATATGGGTGGAAATTCAAATGGAAAAAAATTGACTGATTTATATAATCTAAAGTGCTGTTGACTGTACAACTGTACAGGTTAAAACACTGTACACTATCGTTTTTTTTACCACAGATATAATACTAAACTACCTACCTAATTACTATTTTTTTTGGAAAGCTTAGTATTTACATCTACTTTTCTTTACTGAATAGGTTTTTCATTTTACAAAAGCTAATAATATTTTTATCATAAAATTATTTCACTTCAGTTCATACTGTTAAGTGTGTTTATTTTTGGACAAAAGTTGGTAATTTCGAAAATTGCAAAAGAAAAATATTACAACTTACTTGTGGTATGTGAATATCTTTCTTGTCCTCAATTACTCTTGCTCCATTGATAGTAGTTACCCGAACTTCATTCCATTCGACGTCATGCATATCGTACTGGTTTACTCTAAGCTGGGTACCGGCAAGGGAAACTCCAGTCATTTCATCTTGTAATGAAGCTATATCGAATGCACCTGGTATCACATGGTGAAGAAGAAGCTGAAAAAGACAAATTTCTCATTTTCCGGACGAACATAAGCACAGATAAAATTATTTAGTAATTTGAATTATGTAAACTCACCCCACTTAGTAGTCTAGGATTATCCCGGAACTTCTCTTCAGCTCGGTCCGGACCTCCAAGTTGCACGAGTAATGTTCTAAATGCTTTATCAGTCGGTGCAAAGATTGTGTAAGGGCCAGTCTCATTCAATATGTTGTCTAGGCCAGATTGACGTAGATATTTAGCAGTAGCAAATAAACCATTTTCTTTTAAAATGTCCACTAGTCCTGGGTTTGATTGCCTAGCAAACATTTGATCAACACTTGAAGCGGGTGAACTCGATCCTATTACAACTAAATCTTCCGGCGTTGAATGATATGAAGGTGGTGTAGTGCTTAAGATTGATGCAAACGTCGAACTAGGGAAAGAATTTTTGGTCGGGCTAATTCTTGTGAAATCGTGGTTCGCAGAAGTAATATATCTCTCAGTCGTTGTGATGCTTCGTGTTATCGGAGAAAATGTTTGAGTTTTAGGTGAAGTTGCGATCGTTGAAAAGATAGAGTTACGGTATGTGTTAGGTGATGGTGTCGTATGAATAACAGGGTTAGTGTGACCTACGGCTCCATTACTAGAAGTTGTGACAAAACTGGAGTAACTAGACGGATGGTGTGAAGGTTCTGCTACATAGTCCGTACTCTCAGTCGATGGACTTGCCGTTGTAGAACTAAATATTGAATTTGATATTTTCGTTGGTCCAGGCAACTGTATTTCACCCTTTTTTATTTTATTTAAGATATTTTCCACTTCAGGACCTTCTTCTGTTTGCTGACCGTTTGCTTTCACACCCTTTACTTTGAACGAGCCGTCATCTTGTTCTTCCAAGAAAACAAAAGTTACTTTCTTTTTATTTTGAATAGTTGCTTTTGATACTTCTTCAAGTTTACCGCTGTCGGATTGTTTAATAAGTTCAAAATTGGCTCCCGGTGGTAATACGCCTTTAGTTAAGTCTTCAATAGAAATACGATTCTCCTTTTGAGGTTCTTGTGAACTCGCTGCTAACTGTGACAAACTAGACTCTTCAGCAACGATAGCGCCTTTTGGTATCAAATTAGGATTAGTTGTTCTTATGACTTCGAATTTCTGACCATTTAAGGAAATCTCTCGAGAAGTAAAATTTTTTTCATTGAAATCTTCAGGATTTTCTGCTAGAGCTACTTTCAGTTGTTTTAAAATATCAGGTTTTTGGAGTAAAGCAACACTCTTAGCCCTTAAATTATCGTCAAAACCTTTCGTTTCGCTTTCTTGAAGCAGACTTTTGATTTCATTATAAAGTTTTTGCTTGTTTCTATCTTGAGGTGGATTTCTTGGTTTAGGTTTAGATCTGGGCTTATAGCGAGGCGCGGGTGTTGTTGTGGTAGTTGTGGTGGTCGTTGTAGTGCTTGTAGTAGGATGTTGTTTCTCGTACATTTCAACAGCTTTCCTAAATAAATCCGTCTCATGCGGTAAAAGTGGCCTGCGCTTTTCTTGGTTTCTGTGGTAATAGTCATCATACGCTTCAGTAGTTGCTAAAGTCGGTACGCTTTTTGTAGCTTGCTTGTTCAAGAATTCTTCATGCAATTTATCAACCTTTTCTTGTTGCTTTTGCTGTTGTTTCTGAACAAATTCTTGATGCTTCTGTATGATCCTCTGACGTTCTTGAAGTTCTTTTAGCTTTTCCAAATTTTCTTTAGATTGTTGTTCGAAAAAGTCTTGAATATTGGCGTTTTGACTATTCGAAAATAATGGGGCCTGACCCAGATTTGATTGGAAGGGTAATTGTGCATTATTCAAGTTGACATTGAGTGGTGCTAGATTTGGGGCTGGTTGGATGGTTATTGGATTAGGGTGACTGAATATCGGTTGATTTTGTGTCGTAGGTACAGTAGGTAAGAAAGCTGGTTGATTAAGTCTTTGGTTGCCGATGTTCACTGTGTTCCCAGGAACACTTGGATTCTGATTGAAAGTAGGAGGATTTTGAGGAAGCGGATTATTTTGGAATGTCGGTAGTGTAGGTGCTGGCTGGGGCAATATATTTTGGTTCTGAATTGGTCTGAGGGGTTGTTGGAAATTGTTTTGCAGGACCGGTTGGTTCACGCTTGGCGCTTGGGTGAATTGGAAATTGTTGCTCGGTAGCGGAAGGTTGTTCTGTAAGGCGATGTTATTGGGAATACTTTGGCTGGAAAGTATGTTGTTGAATACTGGTGGAGACGATTGGGGGACGAACTGTTGTTGTTGGGGCTGTTGGAAAATGGGTTGTTGGAATTGGAGCGTCGGCGGTGCGGGGCTACTGATGAGAGTTCCGCTTTGTTGGAAGTTTTGTAGCGGGGAATTCAGGCCGAATCTCGTCTGATGCTCATTGAATCCGGGATGTCCTAACGGCACTTGTCTTCTTCTATCGAAGTCATTTTCTATCTGAAAATGAAAATAATTCTTATTAGACCATTTCTAATGAAAATGTTGCTGATAATTAAATAGTAAACGATATTACTACGAATTATAAAATAGTTTTTTACTATGAAGTTCAAATTTGTAGTTTAAATATCGACTCTTTTGTACTTTATTCTGTAGTCTTGTTATATTTGTACGTAACATGCTTTGTTAAGACTTGTTCCACAACAATATTAAATTAAATTTTCACTTGATAATAAAATCTAAAATTTCATTACCTTTAAGTCAGGCCATTTATATTAATTTAAAATTTTACGTGCGTAAAATAATCTACAAGTACCTATTACATTTTGTATACAACCAGACTGTGTTACACAAATTTACTTGAGAACTAAATTGAAATTGGTGAACTGAAAATCATTCAGTATAGATAAAATAATATAAAAGCTATTTATATTTAGTTAAAAAGTGACACAGCACATTGTTGATGCGGCGTTTGCAAAAAAAACCTTTGTGATGTAACAATTCACTGTTTTCAATACGATTTAAATTATTGCAAAAGCTTTATGTTAACAAAAATACATTGGAAAGCAAAATACGCGTTTTCATAGATGAAGAACAAAATATTGTTTTTTTAGATGATATAAGTATGTCGCCTAGGTATTTTTGATATTAGATTCTGACAAAATGCTTACAGTTATTTTGTTATAAAAACAAAACTGCTGATCCATTTCGATAAAAAATTTATGAAGCCATCTCATGTCCATAAGCTTTCTAATAATTTTGAAAAACGGTTTTCAATTCGCGAAGTACTTGATGAACATATAAAATTTAGAACCCTCTGTCTATTTTGAAATATGTGTGCTAATTTACTTTTCGAAATATTTTTAGCTCGCTTTATTACTGTGGTTAACTAATTTAGTTAATTAGCAGGCTTTATTACTTGTTTAGGGAGGCACCGTTCACGCGCGCTATATCTGTCATTAATATGATACCTAATGAAATTGACATATTTGGTAGTGCTCTGAGTGAGTTTAAAAAAGCTGCAATATTTTTTTGTACGTATAAAATTAATTAAGAACAATATTTTATATATAAAAGTAAGGTCTTCAATTGAGATAAGAAAAATATGTTAAGCTTTACTAGATCGCATTAGCTATAAGTAATGATCGATGTAAATGTTGTTGTTATAAATAAAAAATAATATACTTATTTTCTATCTCTTACGATATGATGATAAAAACGGTTGACATAAGAGTTGGTAAAATGAATGATTAGTTAAAAAATCTATTGAAGAAGCCAGCAATAAAATTTATTTAGGTCGCGGGTGTAATTTACTAATCGAGTATTAACATAATAAACCAATACGCTACAGACCATGTGGAACCGATTAGTTACTTTCCGCACGAGTAGGGCTGTGAAAAGCCTTACCTAGTTTAACGGTTAAATTTAATTGCTTTACTATTTTTAATCTGACATTTATATAACTTTTGTCACTTTTGTATGTTATATTTTATTCTAATAAAGATATAATTTATTATCTTAATATAGAGTCGAAAAACTGTTCTTAATAACTTAAAAGACGCCTTACAGGCTTAAAAACAAATTGAAGAAACTTCATTTTACTTTTATTATTAAGAAACATTTTTGAATTTTTCGAAATGTTTTTTTTTCGATTTTGAAAATAAATTTTGTTTTAGTATTTTTAGTGAGGAATGAAATGTAAACAGCGTTGCAAATTTACAGAAACCTACCAATCTCTTGTGATAACATTTTAATAGGACTCTTTCAAGCAACAAAATAAAATTGATAAATAATATCGTGGAACGGACATACCAAATAACTTCAGTCGAATTGGTAACTTAATTTTTACTTAATGTATGTACCTACCACGAAATTGTCGCTAGTATTATTATTTTATTGGTTTGAAATAAATTCCAATTTTTTTTTGAAGTCTGTTAAATATTTTTGACAACCATGTAGTCTCATCTCCGTGACGCATCACTACCACGAAAGTGCATTCCTGCGCAGCCGCATGTTTCGTTACCAGAGTGATTTTACCACAGATTCGCAAAACGGTAACTTAAGAGGGCAAGTAAAACCACAAGATAATTCTATCTATTTCATTTCGCAATGAAAAAATATGGTGTATTAAGCGGCAAAAAGGTTTATAATTTACTCTCAAACTATCACGATTATTGTATAAGTTGCTGCATAGTTCTTTCGGCCCCAAAATGACACACATATTTGTTAATTTTCCTTTTAAAAAGTTACTTACAAAAAGAAAAGAAAAATGGTAAATTTTAGGGACAATTTAATGTCTTTAGTACCTACTATTTTGTAAATGAACGTTTTGGCTGGAATAGAGAAATGCAGTGTAGTATACTTATACTATATTTGATTAATTTTGCATTCACAATGCTATAATACTGATAACTCAAATATAATACTTAGAACAAACTTTCATCTTAATCGAAAGTTTAAATATATAAAAATAATTTGTGTGTTTACCCGCTTAATTAATTATTTTACGAAGATTATTAAAATCAAATACAAATGCAATGATCACTCATTATTCGTGTAATTAATATATTTAAGTTCGCCCGTGCCTATTGCTAATGCATTTCCTTAATGAGTGTTTGAAAGGATCTCCGCAGTTAGTATTATATAAACAAGCAAGGTATAGACATGTATTTTATTTCTTTAATTAAATAATATATCCAGTTCTTTAATATATATTACACTCATGAAAATACATACACACGAAAAAACTTATTCTTAAAAATCATAATTTGTACAAAGCTATTAAGGTTATCGCACATACAATAAAGAGAACCCTTAATTTTTACTCAAGAAAGTTGCATTGTAGTGATTCACTAACGAGTATACTTAAAATCGTGGGAACATAAGTTACCGCAGCTTGGATTTACTTTCACCATTAAGCTATAAATGACGTAACCTGCCAAGTTCTAGGCCACGATGCGATACCGGAACCGATGGATCACAATATTTGTCGCATTTTTCAGCAAATCAATAAATATATCATGTGATCTATTGATAGATATTCCTTTGCTTTGAAGTATAAGTAAATTGATTTAAAAAAATCTACCGTTTTATTTCTTAATTAGTTTGTTTGTTGGTTATATAGTAGATTAGTTAGAAAAAGGTTAGCAGACAAATACATAAATATATTGTATCCAATTTTTAGTAAATGATGTTATTGGTAAACCATTAATTAAGAGGCGTGACTTAAACAGACGAACGTCAATAATTACGTTAGGGTTGTTTCTGAATGTTTTCTTGAGAATGTTCTTAGTTTTTGACCATTTGAAAGTGAATCCAATAAACTATTATAAATATAATAAAGAATATTTTGATTTTAACTACCCCGAGAACATATGCAGTTATGTTTGGTCACCTATAGAAAAACTTATTAATTGCGTGTCGCACATATAACGCGATCGCAAGAGAAATATATCTTACCATCACTATTTATTGTATAATCATTTTCTCCACACGAGATGACATCGTATGAAGGCACGTAAATTAATAAATCGCAATCTATTATATAGACGAGATTTATTAAAGAATATCATTTTATAAATAGATAACTCAACGATATACGAGATATACGGACTGATATTGATGAGTAAAAAAGTTTTTGACTGAAATCAGGGGGCCAATTCTACTAAATAAATTTTGTTTAAATCGAATCGAAAACTGGTCGAAACCGAACGAAACTGCAGTTTTTAATGGTTTTCCTATTCTACAAAGTGACATACGATACAATTCCAGATCTATTTAATCCGTTTTCGATTCGATTTAAACAAAATTTATTTAGTAGAATTGGCCCCCTGTAGGTAATTGATAGAAGTGAAGAACCCAAAGTTGATATTAAAATGGATTTTACTTATAATACTTAAAGGCGGTACTGGTTAATTGTTCATGAAAATTCTATGGAATCGGACAACATATTTATATACAAAAATTGAAGCGATAGAATTCGTACAGTAATATAAGTTAAGCGGATTCGTTTTCGAAGTGAATTTTGGCACCTGAATACGGATTTTTACGGAATCGCTCTGCGGAATCGATTATAGGCTAACAGAGATGGCTTGTAACCGCGAGTGGACCGGCCACGGAGGTCGTATTATACGAGGTGTTATGAAATCATCACCTCCACCGTGCGCCTGAGCATTCAGCGAAAGGACATTGAAATTCGCCAACGTATAGGTAATTCGAAAGTTGCTTTCGTCATATTGTGGAAAAACTTGGTGCTGGCATTCTTAAAGCGTCTCACCTCACGTATATGCCGAGACGAGAATTTAATTGTATTTATGACGTGAAAGTCTAAGCTCACTTCATAAGAATAAACAGAATAAACAATTTTACTTCATGTATTGATTTTTATTGACCACAGTTAAATAGTTGGATATACATCGTCTTATGAATCAGTTACTGTGCAAATTTACACACTTTCTTGGTCATTTATTAGGTGATAAATTATGTGTCCAACGAAAGCATTTCTTTTAATAATATTGAGGAAAAGTATTAGTATGTGTTGAGGTTTTCTTCATTATTAAAGAGGTAAAGTTACCGATCTGATCAAGAAAATTCTTTCACCTAAGGGATGCTACATAATAAGGGGGTGACATAAGTTATATTAACGCGGGCAAGGTCACGAAAAGTCAGCTTATATATTATAAAGAGGTGTAATATTTTATTTCTTTATCATTATATATACAAAATAACGTTAATTACATTTGGTCGACTATTATTCGTAAACTTGTACAACCAACTTAGGTTGTTATAGTTTTCCTTTTAACTTCGTTATATATAGTACTAGTGCCATAACGTTTGAATGTTTACCACCGACCGTTTAGCTGGTAGAGGGAGGGATACTTGACTCTAACGAAAATTAGCTCTTTAAAGCTTAATAATTCACTAACGGGTTAACAAAATCGAAAAACGGCCTACTTGCAACCTCTTGTTTTAGAAAGATCTATCCCACGATGTTCCACACTATGGGTAAGACGAAAAACAAATATCTTCCCCACTTTACATGTAGGGGAGGTACCCTAAAAATACTTTTTTTATTCAAAATTTTACTTTACCTCTGTGTCGGCGTAGTTACCGTGTATAGTTATGCCAAATTACAGCTTTAGTACCAATAGTTTTTGAGCTAAACCGCGGACGGATGGACAGACGGACCTGGTTCCTTGTTTACAACGGAACCCTAAAAAGAAACTATCTACACATAGCTTAAACAACTGATATGCTATTTTTAAAAAATACTGCTTCAAACTCGATGTCGATCGTAGCGCTTTAACAGTATAAAGCTTCAATGAAATAGATACTTAATTACCTTTTAGCCAGCGTTGAGCTTGACTTCGAGTTAATGGCTGTTCTACAACACAATAGTATGAATGACCAGTCCAGCTAGATCGAGATGTTATTTTCACATTAATATGACGTAGAGGTTCACTAAGAAAGGATTTTGAAAAATTCAACCCGAAAGCATATCATTGGAGAAATTTTAGAAATCTTTCACAAATATACAATTACTGCACATGTTGCCTGGAAGAAATCGCTTGAAGCGATAAGGCCGCCAATTGTTATGCAATCTAATTAAGTCTACTTTAAGTTTCACCCGTGTGCGTTGTAGCCAATTACAGCCTACTAACTTTACGCCAACGGCTTCGCCAGCGTGATCCCTGGGGTATTGTATATTTGGATTATAATGACAAATTTAATAGTAAACAATGGTTTCTTTGGCAATGTTTTTAATTCCCCATACAAACTCTTTCATTTGATGTTTTTCGGGATAAAATATATATATTCACCGCATATAATGTAGCTTTCCGTAGGTGAAAGAATTTTAAAAATCCATCCAGTAGTTTCGTTGCATACAAACAAACAATTGAATCTCTCCTCTTTATAATATCAGTATAAACAAGTATGTTACCCGTGAAAGAATTTATAAAATTGGTTCAGTTTCGGAGCTGAATAAGCTCCTTTGTACCCAGATTAAATTAATATTGAACTACGTTAATTTACTTTCCTTATTCATAGGCGATAACTTACTTATGTAAAGCAACGAAACTTTAATAGCGTTACATAATAATTTATAATAACATTCACGCTCAATAAAATTGTCGCAGAAAATTTAAAGTTCACTTGAGACTACAAAAGTCGTTTACAGTGAATTATCTCCGCAATATTAAATAGCAAAGCTTATAAAAATGACAATATTATAATTAATAAATATGAATGGGGCTAGACAAAAAAAGAAGGTTGAAATATCGGTTTTCATAAAGTTTTATGTGACTCGTTGTTCGATGCTCAGTCAGTCCAAATATAAACTGTAACGCCCCAAGGGTACCAATTTTCAATAACACAATGAAATGCACAGATAAGTGAATGCACAAAAAAGCCTTTAATATAAAAAATGAAATAAACTTATATCAATAACTAACAAGATTGCTGACCGCAAACTAATTTTATTTATTTATATTGCAGTTTTATGCTACAATTATCGATTTAAGCTGGCTACATAAATTTTCATTAGGCTAGCCAGATGGTTTATATTAAGTATAACATGTTCTCCCTTTATGTGTTCTATCTACTCTTACTTCAGTAGTGAGGACATTACAAAAGTGTAATAGCTTATAAGTCCGATAAGCCTGATAATAACATTCCGTGGCAATCAGACAATATGTAACAACAACTGATATAAGTTGAGCGGACCGTGACGCAGTGTATAATAATAATCTTGGACTCACTAATGTGGTTATAATCAGGGCTTGAAACCGGTTCAGAATAAACCGTTTTTATTTAGGTAAAACCTGTTCTCTTATAATGTTCCGTTCCGGATCGGAACTAAATGCGGAGTGAAATTCGGATGGAATAAAAACCGGTTAATTTGCTTGGTTCGTAAAAAGCAATGTTCTTACGCTTTTAATGCGAATTATATGATTTTTAAGCGACGACATTTATCATACCTGTGTACGGATGTTATAGATAGGAGTAAAGGCACTTAAAAACCGCGCTGAAGTTTGTAAGATCATTATTTGGAGTCATATTTAAACCGGTTTATGAAGAAAACAGTATTTCTAGTGAACCGGTTCAAAAACCTGTTCAAAGGAGCTGAACCTTTTATGTAAAGTTTCGCATATACTTACGTCAAACCGGTTCAAAAAATTTACCGGTTTCCAAGCCCTGGTTATAATGACATTCGTAATTGGAAGAGTAAATTAGAGCGTGAAAGTTATCCAGATAAATTGGCTTAGTGATGTGTGATGTATGGCTTTTTTTTTCAAAGAAATTGATTTAAACCGATTCTTTCAAAGTGGGCTAAATACTGAATCTAATGGTAGAAATCAGTTATGATTGCCCGAGGGGTGGATATGTAGATATGTAGAGACGTCTATTTGACCGCGCTTGAAATTTCGTTTTCGCAAAATAGAACAGGCCTTCCAGGTTCATTCGTATGTGTAGAAGTATATGTATTTTTTAAAGAAATATTTTTTTATGAGAGATAGCAGAAAATGTTATTTAAACCTTTAAATACCTACCTAGTCAATGAGTATTAATTTTCGTACAGTTAAATATAATTTTTATAATAAAATATATTGTTATAATGTAATTATTGCTACAACTAGTTAACGACCGTTACTTTAGTTCAAACTCGCTTTAGCTTTTTGCTATTAAAATAAAAATATCTTAAATTTCGGTATCGAAACAAATTCAGCATTCTTAAGAAGACCGTGCTTCATTGTGTTTTCTTTTTGAAAACTTTTTGGAATTGAAAATGTGAAAATACTCAAAAAGTTTCCTTCAATCAGCCTTGTAGCAACCCTCAGAGCCCTCAGTCATAGAAGTGTAAAACAGTTTATAAATAATAGTCACATGAGAAAGAAGTATTAATTCCTTTCTCTTTTTTATTAATACTCTGTAATAAACTTAGTGAACATATTTAATGTAAAGTGCCACGACACGATATGAATCATTAAACAACTAAGTTATGTTTAATTTTAATAATTTAGCATTACTACATTATTTTAATATTAAGTAGGAATGTTTTTTAATTGTGTGAGATAAAATTTAGATAGTTTTAAAAAAATATGTTTACCATTAAGTAATAACATGGACAAAATGAAATCTGTGTTAATTAACAACATTCATAAAAGCTCAGCTTTAAAATTTTGTTCATCATCATTATTAGCCCTTTTACGTCCCCACTGCAGGGGCTCAGGCCTTCCTTATGGATGGTTAAGAAGGATGGGTTATGACCCTCCATGCTGGCCCAATGCGGATTGGAGGGTATTAACGACTGCAAATGCAGCCGGGACCAACGGCTTAACATGCCTTCCGAAGCACGGAGTAGCTCGAGATAATAATTTTTTGGTCATCCATCCCGTGACCGACCCTTGCGAAAATTGCTTAAAGACAACGATCGCGGGCCGCGGCGCTTATCCACTACGCCACCGAACTACCATAATTTCCATAATTCGAATTGAACAGTAAAATCTAGTGGATAATTTTAAAGGTATGTGAAAAGCTTGACCTTTGTTTATACAGATTCCGCATAGGACGTTTACTGGTCACGCGTGCCTAACGCGCGGCACGCAACAATTTCATGGTGTGATCACCAAGGAAGTTTTTACTTAAAAATTCAAGATGCAAATAAATACTATGACGAAAATACCTTTCCGATGTATCTTTGTTCTCACAGAATATTATATTAAGCCATCAAAATACGATCTCAAGAAAATATTTCATGAAAGCAAACGGCCTACTTTCATATAGAATATTGAAGTGCAAGCACAGTAAGCCTTTTATTTCATCGAACCTTTACACTGTGACTGTCAGGGTTGGTCTTTTTTTGAATGCAACCTTAATTAACCAGGGCTTTCCAACCCCGCACTCGCCCTGAAAGGTGTTACGATAGTTAATGATAGATGATGATGATAGAAAATACTCAAAGGTAATATAACAGTTACAATGAATAAACAATTAACAAAGTCACTGTATTGAAATAATATGGCCATGTATTTATATAATATTGGAATAATATGAAAGCGTAAATCAAATAGGTAACTTTTAATTAATTATTTATTTGCAATGAAATAATTAAGAATAATATATAAAAAGAATCAACGCATTCGTAGAAAAAAAAATGTTCATTACCGTTATACTTGTGAAAAGTTCTAAGAAGGTTATAGTCACTTTAATAAGATAGAATTTCGAAATTTAAGTTCTTAGCATGATGCAGAATCAATAATAAAAAGACAGTTTAAAAAGCATTTTAACAACATATCTATTTTGTTGAAAAATAAATATTGTTTTAAAAAATATAAAAGTAACAGATGTCTGTTACTTAAACAAAAATTAGGTGTTCCAACAATCTGACAGGTAGCGGAAACGTGATTTTTATTATTTAACTTATTCAATCCAAGATTTGGCTGTATGGCTTAGTTCCTTCGCCTGTCCCATGGACGAAACTACTACTACTACTGTTTAAATGATAATTTATTAAATAATTTTATAATATATAGGTTTAGTTAGGTTTAACTGATCTCTACTGATTAATCCCGGTTAGATTTAGTACAGTGTTTGTATTCACTCTTGGTTGCAACTGAATTATCAGCTATTTGCTCGCATTGCATGCGCGTGATTATTTGACACTGAGTTGTGGGACTGCTGTAATAATGCACACATTTTTTTCTAGTTGTCATTTGTCTTATCTACATAGTTCATTATTTATATTTCTGTTGAATTAAATGTAATGTTTGTGTAGGTGTATGTGTGTGTATTTTGCCAACAAATAAATCATTTATCTATCTATCATTTGCATGTTCTAAATACAAAAATGTTTATTTTGTCTATTGTCCGCTGCCAGTAACACTTGCTTCTTTATCGTGATGGACGAGTTTCAGAAAGCTCGATAGCTTAGCCCACATGTAATATAGAGTGAAAGTGAACTCGCCACAGTCCGCGTCTTACGTATACCCAACTATTGGTATAGTTGTTTGTGTAAGCACGATTTCTAGAATAAAGGTTCATATAATTGTTAACAGTTATTTGTTTTGGATACAGAATACTGTAGCCAAAACAATATTAAATAGCGTAATACCGAATTATAGTTTCTTTTAAATTTTTGTACAAAAAATGTGTCTCAGATAGTAAATAACTTGTTTACATAATTAACAAGATTGATTCATAATATATTTTAATTGAAGAAACATCAGTGTAAATGCAATCATTTTGATTGAAAATTATTGCATTCGAAAACATTTAATTGCAAGTTCCAAAAAGTAAATATACTTATATGGATTGTAGATAAGAGTATTTATTAATATTGGATTGATAAAGTACACTGATTGTACTGATAGTAACGTTAATTAAAGTAAAACACAGACCATAATTAAAAATAAATGTTTTGACCCAAAACTGACTTAGCAACCTTTATTTTTAATATTCTGTAGTGTCTCGTCAAATCATGTTAAAAAAAATAGTACGCAGAACTCAAGGAAAATGCATTTTAGCCTTTCAAACCACATTTCTCGTGATTAAAGTCGGATTCGATTATGACAATTTGCGTAAATAGGAACAGTTATTTGACACCGCAGCATTGATGCAACGCGTTGCATAGGCCCACCAAACTCCTTTTACTATTGCTTAATACTCGTACATTACAATTTCATCTTTAGTCAAAGGAATTTTCATTTTACGGTTTTGTACAGCGATAAATTTTCTATGTATCTTGCATATGGTGAAATACCATTACCTCATGAAAGAAATATCTTTGTCATTTTTTATTATTGATTTTGGTTATTATTTTTTGAAATTAGAATTCTTCCCAAATTATATTTGAAGCGAGAAATCTCTGTTCACATTATTTTGAATCCACTGTTCAACACGGGGCACAAACTATATTTAGGTTACTAATGAGACTGAATGAAAAGAGTTTGTAGTTGTCTATAAAAAATTAGCACTTTTGTAAGCAAATTTCATGTTCTTTAAAATGATAATAAAAGTGGTTTACATCTAATTAATACATGTATCTATGTATCTATTATCCGACCAAAATAAAGTCAAGACGTCTCAATGTGTTCTGTTGATTATTTCAGCTGACGCATCCTAGGTTGACATACAATGAAAGACATATCTCACAAAACTGACAAAGGTATTGACAAAGATTTGTCGGATGTATACGTAATGTTTCCTTTGCGCTAGTAAGTTATGCATTGACTCGGTTCCCGCGTTTTCACCATTGAAAGGACCGAAGAAAATCGTACACAAATCTTGTAGAAAGTGGTAATACTAACATGTTGCCAATAGCTACTGAATAGATATTTACATTATACCTATATGCACTTTGCACACTCTCCATAATAATGATTCAATCCTACTGTAAGATTTTTTTATTGTTTCTTTTTTAACATAGCTACTAATATGATCTCCGTAGCCAAGTTCGCACGCCGGTTTCAAGGTGTTGCCATTTCTGAGGTTCTGGGTTCGATACTCGGTCGGGTCAATGTAGAAAATATACTTTTCTATATTGTCTCGGGTCTGGGTGTTGTGGTACCTACATTGTCTCAGATACCTACTCCATAATACAGGAGATTTAGCTACTCATCTTGAAATCTGAGCAATGCATGTGATGTTGTCTTATGTTTATGATTACTATTATCATTTATTATTAAGAGGGCCCAACTGAAATATTTAATATAATCCTTGCCAAAAAAAACTTGCCACGCAATCGGAGTTTTTATTTTGTAATAACATAATGGATATATATTTTTATTGAAAAATGCTTAAAATATCCAGTTCGTCACTGATACTCTCAGATGGGATTCGAATCCACGACCTTTCAAAATATAGGCGACTAGACTAACCACTGAGTTACCCAGGCCCTAACAGGACTGTCGAATTCTTCCGGCGCTTGTTACTTTTTCACTACTATAACCAATATTTGAAAACTTTTTTTAAGCAAAAAAAGTTTAAATGAATAATTCATTAAGAATTAATTCCAGTATAAATATAATAATAATGAATATATGTTTACACGATAAATAAAAAGTTATACATAATTTGTAAATTAATAATTTGTAACCACGATTGCTAATAACTTCCCTACCTGCCTATAGAACAAAAAGAAAAAAAAAACCTTACGGTTTCTTTTCTCTGATTATACTTTTTAGGGTTTCATACCCAAAAGCTAAAACGGAACCCTATTACTAAGACTTCGCTGTCCCGTCATCTATCCACCCGTCCAGGCTGTACCTCATTAACCGTGATAGATAGATAATTGAAATTTCTACCAATGATGTATTTCTGTTGCCGCTATAAATACAAATACTAAAAAACAGAATAAAATAAATATCTTCTGTTAGTTTCGGTACGGAATCAATCGTGCGCGAGTGCGGCTCCGATTTGGTCGGTTTTAAACACTAACATACAATTAGTTTTCAAATATTGGAATATAAATAAAAATAACATAATGTGGATAAATAAAGCAGATCGTATTTAAGAGAAAAATCGAAGTTGTGTAGATTTCGATGTATAAATTATAGGATAATATTCGGTAGGTATGTAAACCTCTTTATGAGCGAAGCAGAAGCAGCATAGGAGAAAGTGTAGGTGATGCCACACGCGAGACAGTAATTGTATTTACTCATTAGCGGGCAAGCGGGAGGTGGCTACAAGAATTGTCAGAATAAATAAATTGATAGATATACTAGCAATGTAATATTAGTATATATGATTAGCAGTGGTCGGAATTAGGTAGAGTTATTCATGTACTTACTTCATACAGCGAAAGAATAAAGTGGATATGCCTCAAATCCCGAGATAAATTATAAAGATCAGAAAAAATCCCGTGATTTTTTAAATAAAAAGTTATTTACTTTTACACAATTTAAACTACTGCACGCACAACGTTGCCAAATTTACATTAATGAAAGAAAGAAATAAAGAAAGAAGAAATAAAGAAATCCCGGGAAGGTCCACATTAATATCAACATTTCGATGCAAGTACATAAATAACTCTACCTAATTCCGACCTCTGATGATTAGGCGTGCACGCTAATATCAATGCTGTCGCGAATTTCTGATAGCCAATTGAAAATGCGTATAATGCTAATAAGAAAACGAAATTAAATATAAAGGCATGTCAATGACATGGATAAAAAACCACATTCAAATCAATTCACCCGTTACGAGCTGTGACACAGACAGAGTCAGGGGCGTTGCCAGCCGATGGACCAGGATCGGGGGCAAGTTGATTATGGAGAATAAGCTAAGTATGAAGATGAAGATTTTTTCTTGTAGTACGAGCCAAAAATCTACAGAAATTATATTATGTAACAATAGTACAGAGTCCAAGAAAAAAAAAACTTGTAATTAATTTATTACATTTATTATAGAAATATAATTAAAATAATTTGGGGGTTTGAATATACACTACTCCTATTCTCCGGTTTTAATTAAGTTCATACGAGTTACGACGTACGGGAATGATCGATCAAGTGGATTGAACACTCTAAAAATATAACTACTTACCTTATTACTATATTTAATCGTATTTTGAATTCAAAATGGTAAATTTTAATTTTCTTAGTGAATAATGCTTAAAATTTCACCAGTTTTAGGTATTTTGAGATGGGACTCATTAAGAATACTTTATTTATTTACTACTATTTAATTGTGGACTTTATTTGTTGTGTTTACAACAAATTTGAGATTAGTGATTTGTTTTATGCTTTCACTTATCTAAAGACTTTTTTATTTAAATTTTATTGTACGCAAAACTGTATAAATGGCGGGCTTTGGGCTCTACCATAAAACCAAAGAACTAGCAGCAAATATATAAACCAGGCACAGAAAATGCATATACAATATTTTTGTACAAATGATTTACATCTCCACTTCGCATTTACCATAATATTTAAATAATAAAAGAATGAAATATTTGCTATTATCAAATACTGAAAAATATCTTTGGAATGCGACAGAATACGTTATATATTCATTTTAATAAAATAAACAATAATAAAAGAATTCATTACAACATATCTGTACTCCATTGAAATGAGAATAAATAAATATAAAATTCTGGTCATATTGTGAAATTAGCAATAAGCTATTCAATTAAAATAAAAGGAAACAAAATGAAGAATGGAAAGTCGTAATCACCACGTACATCACATTCTCGACGTGTCGAGTCACGAAGTCCGGGAATAAAATGTTAGATTTATATCATTATAATACTCATCTGATTGTTCATTACATCTCTGATTGTTTTTACATATATGTACCCACCTACACTAAAAGGCTTTGTGCGATTCTGATTCTTTTTTATATTCTTTCCAAATAGCAGGCGGGTATTTTAATCAATACATAGTATAAAACAAAGTCGGTTTCTCTGTCCCTGTATCCATATGTATGCTAAAATCTTTAATAGAAGATCACGCAGACGAAGCCGCAGTCGGAAAGCTAATGAAAAATAAAAGCAAGTCGACAAAATGCCACGGGCCCCCAGCTGGAAGGAGCCCCCGGTCAGAGGAGACTCCTTACTCCTGACCTTATTATTACGCAATTAGTGAAAAAACGTATATCCGATGAATTTGCCACGGGCCTCAAAAGGTTTAGTTACGCCACTGATGGGCGCCCAAATTTAGTAAAAAACGCAGTGAAATATATTTTTTAATAATTATTACATTTACAATGTAAAGTTTCTATATTACAGAACAATTAATAATTCCATGTGCTTTTATTAGATAGGTTAGTTTGTTTTTGAAATGAGAACCTTAAAACTTTTAACAGTAAGTTAAATTGAAACGAAGCTGGATAAATAAATCTAAATTTTCTTTCATTGGAGATAGGAGATAAGTTTGACCGGACAAAATTTTTATAATATAAAATAAACCCCAAATTTTTTATTCCTTATTTAGTTTTACAGCTAAATAAATTATAGCCTATGTCATCCGCGTATGTGAAATTCCTCCGTGAAAGGATTTTCATGATCATATCAGTATTTCTAAAGTATCTAACTTAAGTATCTAAAAGTATCTAAGTTAGAGACTTTACCTCTTTATAGAGGTAATATTAGTTAATATAGCTTTGAATTTAATTATTTTAAATTACGCCAATGACATCCATTTTCACTAACCTAGAACAAAGCACAGCTTAACTAGGAAACGCCTAATATTACGAATCGCCTAAGGAGATTAGTTTAATTCCAAAAATAATATTTTTTTAATTTCATTTTTACCTTAGGCGATTCTTAAATATTTGAGTGACAGATTTGGGCGACTCCTAAGTTTAGTGAAAACGGGCCCAAGTCTCAAATCCGTGTCCTAATTGTCATAATATTTATAAACACACTCGCAAATTAGTCGCAAGATTCACATATAAATAGATGATAGTCATTGCACGTTTCGAATCGAGACTACTTTCTATCGTAATTTTGCATTGTTTAAGTTCAAGTGTAGACAGTTTACTTAACGTGTGCGTCCGCGCATAATGCGTCTTGCATAATATCTTACGCCCGTGCGAAGCTAATTTGAAACTATTCGGTCTTCTCTGCATTTATTTATTAATTTGTTAGGTTATGTATTTTAATATTATTTAATATTATGCTTGTAAGTTTTATTCGGTCGTTTGTTTATTTGGAGCGTTGAAGATGTTTAATTTTATATTCAAATCATAAGAAAAAGGTTTAATGTAGTAGATATAACTACCAAATTGTAACACAAATGTGTTTTTAATTATTTTTATTCTAGAAACTTATTAATATTTAATAATTGACTCGATGAAAAAATCACATCGTGTAAAATTGTTTTAAAACTATTAAATGAGTAAATATACTTCATGCTCACAATCTAAAAATATATAAAAACTTTTTTAAATCTAACCTTGTAGACAAAGTATAAACCTAGTATACGAATGATAAACTATGTAGGTATATACCTATGTGTCATAATAATAAATACCTTGAAAATAAGACAGTTTTCTTAGTTATTTTGCTATTGAGTTTGACAGTATTTTTAGTTTGTTTGCATTGAAAAAGCTTCGAATCTACTTGACCGATATTTAAAACCATTTCGTCTACGGAAAGCTACTTCATATTTTCGCAGGCGAAGTCGAGAAGAATCAGCTACATTATTATAGTACAAGATACACTGAGCGTTCTATTCTAGCTTCATTTATAAATGCCAACAACTGTTTATTGACAGCTTACATAACGAACTGATTGTAAATCTAAAATGTGGTATCTACTGAAAATATTACAAGTACTAAATTAAGTTTTATGTTTTTACGATAATTAAAATTAAAGAAAGAAAACACAAAAAATCGATACAAGTCTGCGATCACGAGTCTCGTCTTCCAAACACGATTGGGACATAGATAATCTTTTATTAATCGATTAAATTGCCGTTTATGTAACTTTTTGTTTTAACCTCATTATAACTTGGACGAGTCATATTTTATCGAAAGAAGAACGTTTTGAAAATAAAGTAAACCGAACTAATAAATAAATAGAGATTTTATAATAGACTAATAAATAAATAGACAATTCTCGTGTAAATTATAGTCAGAGCTTTTTCGATGCAAATAAACTATCAAATTTGTCCTTATTATTAGTATAGATAGTTAATTAAGAAATTTCCAGCTTGTCACATAGCGCAATTCGTTAAGTAGATGCTCAAAACCAAAATCACTAACATTCAACTGGTTTTATACGAAGAAATAACTTAAAGATAATTTGTAAAATGTTCTGGGTAGAAAAATAATCATAAATACCTAAATTTTTAAAACAAAATACGATAAGGGATTGTTCACACGGAATCCAAATATTCACGGTATTTCAATTGTCATGACATTCAAACTCGAATGGTGGGAAACAAGAGGAACAAAACTGGCCAAAAACAAAACAATAATATTAATGCAAGAAATTGACAAAAACGTAATTAAGAGTTTCTTCTTGTGAATGGCATTCGTTATAGTAACAACATGAATGGGCTATTCATGCTTTTAACATGGTTTTTAATTACTCATATCTTGTAGTTACATTGAGGATAATTACTATTTAGCGCACATAAATCACCTTGTTTTATTATAATTTAATATTTTCAAGTTTTAAAATTCAAATTACATAATTTTAATATGAAACGAGAAAGTATTAGTAAGTTGTACTCGACTGAATTTGAACCTCTAGTGATGTTTTGTTAAAACAAAATAAATAATTCAAATTATACATGTAGTTAAAATGTCTGGAACATACAAAGTTTATAAGTAAATATAATACGCGAAAATTATGTAATAACTAAATATTAATTATTTCTGAAAAATTGTTTAGATATTTAATATAACTAACTATTCTGTTCTTTATAAGTGATAAAATATTGTTAAGTAAAAATATATCATTATCAGTTATTTCTAATGTATATGTTTATATACTTTAGCAAGCGAATTGTTACTGATATAAAAAAAGCCTAATTATTGTAGCCTAATCTTGAAATCGAAGAACCGTCAAAATATCAGAAAAGCATCATCAAAAAAGCTACGTGAATGCTTTCACGACTCTTTTATGTAACTCAATGAAAAATTGACATTTTATTCACGTTAAAATAAACAATAATCTCTTAATAAATTTCGGTGGAGAAAGTGTTGCATAAACTCTGCTACGAAAGTACGAAAGCCCTGCCAAGAAAGCTACCTGTCCGATCGCGCTTTTAAACCTAACTTAATCAGACTTTATAAAAATAAAATAAAAAATGGTTATTTGTTTCAAACCGTTCTCCTAAAATTATTGTACATTCAAGTTATTACGATTATTAAAAAATCGTAATATTCAAATAGTACCAATCATTGATTGATAATGCTTACCAAAAAATAACATTTGATAATATTGATAAATGATAAAACTAACCCTAGGTCCGGTGATGGCGCAGACTGCATGCGCCAATAGCAGTAACGAACAAATGATGCCCCTCATGCTGCACTCTCAACAATTAGAGCGGCAGAGTACCATCACAACACACCACAGTCCAACACTAACACCCGGGGCGCACAATAGCACAACAATCCAAATATCCACTGGTACCTCACTAAATATTTGAAAAAATAAATCTGTCAAAATTTTGCGGCAAAATTGACAGTTTTTTTTTTTCGCGTGATCTATGGCAGCACGCGGCAGCGGCTCGAGAGACAGTAGCGCGGGCGGCCTGGCGCGTTCCGTTTTACCACCCCTACTCCGGACGCCTCTACTTGGCCCCTACTCGATCTTTCGAAAGGATTCTGTAGCAGATGAGAGAGAAGCGTTCAAAACTCATCTGTAATTATGGTGCGTTAATTGAATATTGCATAAAACCTGCTTGGAATTTTGAATTTGATGGATCTTATGGCGTGGCAGAAAGGGCTGAAATATGGGTTATACAAATAATAATGAGAATTAGAATCGTATTAAATATCGTGTGTTGCAAGAATATGGCCATGTGAGTGTGGAGCGTGGGTTTTGTGGTCACCGTCACTAATCACTTCACGGCGATAGTTTTTTTTTAAGTATCGTCGTGTGCCTCGTGTTATGAGGATTTAAATTATTCACCTTTTCATTTTTAAATTAAATACAATGTAATGTAATGACACGACACAGTCAATTTAATCTGTAATAAAAAAAATATGTGATATCATACAGATATTTGGATGGATAGACAAAGAGGTCGCAGTTGCAGTAATCGTTTTTATCCCTTTCCCACTTCTCTTTATCACTTTTGTTTATGACTGAAAATTAACATGAACGTTTTTGGAAAAAGATATAATATCTAACTGTCTAATCTTTTGGTAGCTTAACTTAAGAAAAAGAACTTATTTTTTATCTCGAATCGTTTACATTTCGAAAATTAATATTGTGTGTTTATAAATTGGAAATACAATTAAATTAAAAAAATGTCAATGCATTCCTTGATTACAGTTGCCTGCTCCAAATTGAGAACCTGATAATACATAATAATATGTGATGAATTGTTTAATTTTCCTTATTATTTGTAATGGCGTTTATGTAATGTAAATAAGAATAAAAAGTCGATTTTTGATCTCAAATTTGATTTTTTTAATAGCAAATACAATTATAGTATTTTAGTGACATACTTGGTGTACTGTGACTACCAAGTACCAAAATCTTTTTTTGTGTACCAAAAAAGATTAATCAAAATTGGTCCACTACTGTAAAATAAATAATGAAACGTATCAGCATGATATAATATCAGTCAATTTGAATATCAAAGATTACTTACTAAAGTACCTATATCTAAAGAGGCAGAAGACTGAAATCAATGGGTTGAAATTTCATTACAAAAACTACATAGGTATAAAGTCTTTAGAGTGATGTGTAACCAGCTTAAATGAAATAAGCTATTTAACAAAGGTATACATAAATTTTAGCATATCCTCAATATAAATATATATTAATAATAATATACATATATAAGAATACCCAAATATTTAAGAAATCTGCTTAACTTCTTTTTAAGGTCCCCAATACATTTTAAATGTGATTTTTGCTTAACATGATCAAATTTGGTGTTATTGATCTCAGAATCAAAAATATATTACTTATTTTAACTTATCGAATAATGCAGAATAACTTTAATTAAACCCAAAATTGTAGAGAAAAATTTTCATATATTTCGCGATGCCACTTTTTTGAGCTTCTGGATTGAGCTAATGGTTTATCTAATATACGAGATCATTTTTTTATGTCATCTCTTATTTATATAGTCGTTAAGTTCATAGCGGCCAGCGGCCTGCGGCGAAGATTGAATTTAGAAAAAATATCCAATTATCTACTAAAAATCTTCGAAAATAGCTAACATAAGTTAAGTGTTATTTTCACCTATCTACGATAATATTAATGAAAAATAATTATAACTACTTCATAAAAATTTAAGATTAGGTTTTCAAGCATTAAATTAATATCTCCTTTCAATATAAATGATAAATATAATTACATAATTACTACAAAATAAAATGCAATGGTCATCCGAGCTTGTTTTGTATTTTTTAATACCGTCGCATACCGCATACTGATTCTGGTATAACATTATGTGTCAACTCTATCAGTACTATTAATAAACAAGGTTTAGCGTCAGAGTAGATTTATGCTAAAATTGCAATTTTAGTATTAGTCCAAATTCATATTATACAGAGAATAAGCGAACCAGTAGGTTCGCTTGGTAGAGAATGCCTTTTTGGCATTAAGTTCGCCATTTGTCTATTTAACAAGGCACTTAAGATTAATTAAATAAATAAATATAAGCATTAAATCTCTCTCGGCTAATAATTATTATTGCTTTATGCAATCCAGATTATTTTATTAAAATTTTAACGATTTATTATATACTCACCTCATACTTATATAGTTTATGATGGGTACATGCAATATGCGTGTGCTAAGCTCCTAAATAAAATTTTATGTAAACCAACGCAACTTGTCCATAGACTAGGTATTATAAAGTCCGAATCGTTTTAATAGGTTTTAATTAGCATTTTCTAGGCAATATTACTCAACGGCAAAAAAATTAATGAAACCTTCGAAATGGGTAACAATTAACTGTCAATATTAGTATTATCTGTTTCCCAATCCGTCGATATGAAGCGAATCATTTCGACAGTGCCCGTCTACCTTTTTGCAAGTGATTTACACGAAATCTTATGGTAAAATCATTAATCAAGCGCGATAACTTGGCAGTTTTGAAACGACTGTAACGTACCATGAACACAATGGGCAGAAAACCTGGCGATTGTGCCATTTGCGGTGAAAAATAATGGCGGCGTGTGTATTGGGTAGGGTTACCATGTACACGAGTATGTTAGGAAAATAAGGACTAGAATACTTAAAATTTTGACAGGAACAGATATCTGTAATGTGTCATTTTTAAAGAGAAATGTAATAAAAACGTGAGTGACACTTTAAATACTGCTATATGCAACAATTTTACACTAATTGTAGTAGTTTGTGAGTTGTTAATTAAAATATTTTTTTTACTGGCAATTCGCCATCCTCTATCCCATCTCATTCTTTTGTCTTTACACGAAGCCTGAATTGTTTTCCCTAGGACAAAACATATTGTAGCTTTCTTTCTACTACTACTATAAATGAACATACTCTAAAATATTAATGGGCATAATGTTATCGGCGTTATTCAGAAATAAACTGTTAAATAATGTTTATAGCACAGATATGTCTTACATATTATTTCTATTTTTTAACTATGTTATGTATATTAATTCTTGGGAAAATTTTAAAAGCAATAGATTCTCTGTACATCTTCCATACTAGAGCTTCAGGAAGATTCGAACACGGTATTATTATAAGATTTATTCCGGTCAAGGTCAAGGTGTTAGTTTCTTTGTTCCAGGTTTTCATAATACAAGTGATAAAGTTGCTTCATTGTGTTTCTTTATTAGTTTATAATTTATCGATTATTATTATAAGAGCTTGATAGCAGAATGGTTAGCGCGTTTATTCTGCGATATGGTTATCAATTTTCACAGGGGCGGTTATACGATGGGTGATCAGGAAATTGTTATCTAGCACTTCCCCGTGCTTCAAAAGGTACGTTAAGTCATTGGTTCCGGCTGCATCTGTCGTCGTTAACAACCACCAATTCGCACTGTTCCCGCGTGAGGGCTAATAGTCTATTCTGCCTATTCGATCTCATCTCAGTGATGATTATAACAATTCATCATCATCATCATCACCAGCTCTTTTACGTCCCCACTGGGGACGCAGGGGCTCAGGCCTTCCTTATGGATGGTTAAGGAGAATGGGCCATGACCTTCCACGCTGGCCCAATGCGGATTGGAGGGTATTAACGACTGCAAATGCAGCCGGGACCAACGACTTAATGTGCCTTCCTAAGCACGGAGTAGCTCGAGATAATAATTTTTTGGTCACCCATCCCATGACCGACCCTAGCGAAAGTTGCTTAACAACTACGATCGCGGGCCGCAGCGCTTATCCACTACACCACCGAGCTACTTATTATAACAATTATCAACAAAATATTATTAGAGGTTCCTAGGAAATCACAGGAATTGGTAACCCGCTTCTCAGGCAGGCCTAATTGGGGTACCAGCGTTTTACACCATTTAAAAGCGTGTTGCAACAGGGTTATCTCTGTGCATCGGCGGTGTATTGTTTAGCTTTTTGCCTGATACCAGTTGTAGGTAACGAATGAATGGACAATTTACGTGCAACGCGATATGTGCTCGTGAAGCTTCGGACACAACTATTGGTATATGAGAAAGTAAAATATAAGTGAAAATGTAGAGCATACCAATACGACTGAGACCAATTAAAATATAATACTTATCTTAAAAGCGGTTAAATGTTTTAAGAAACATTGAAGTTGGGTAAATATTTAATTAATTACAGAAAACCTCCGCCCGTTTCTTATTTAAGATAAGTATTATTTTTTACTTTTTTTTTAATTTTAAGTAGGTTTAATTTATTTTATAGTTTTTATTTCTTGTATTTTAATGATACTTTGAGTTTTGGGGTAACCAACATCACGCATACTTAATGCAAATTTAAGACTGATATGGTTTTCTCATATATACCATTGCTAGATCTGGACCAAATTAAAATGGGACCACACGTCAAGCACTAGCTTTCGAATAAAGAAAGGATCATCAAAATCGGTCCATTCAGTAAAAAGTTATGAGGTGACATACAAGAAAAAAAAAGATACAGACAAATTGAGAACCTCCTCCTTTTTTTTGAAGTCGAAAATACTACCTACTTCGGAATTGTGTATTTACCTTAATAATTTAGCCGTTGCCCAATATATCACTAGTGTGATTTATTTTTCTTAGTTGACAGAAGTTAGCAGGTACTCAATCAACTCTGTGAGAAGATCTTATGAATAGCGTAGGCGGTCAGGTCAAGAGCGTTCCTTTGAAATAAATTCTTTCATATTTGTACCAATAAAATTAATTATAGATCATGAAGTGTTATGTGTAATTGAATACACAAATGGTTATGTTGTAACTACCACTCGAAACTTAACTAAACATTTATCAATTAATGTTTGAAAATGATCCGATAAGATTTGAAATTAAGTTCGACATCGTTAAAGCAATTTTTTTATTGAAGAATTTTATTTATAATGTTCTCAAATTGTATTTATAAATTACCATATTTTTCTGTAAAGTTGTTTTAGTAGTCATTTTCATTATCTCATTTATAATGTCATTATTTTACCCTGAGTTATTTGAAATGAAATATTAATTTTGAAATAAGTCGGTGTAAAATAGTGACATGACAAACGATATAATGAAAATTACTACTAAAACAACTTTGTTTATCATGTTACATGGCATCGTATAGTTAAGATCTTAGTGTATTCCCAAGTAGGAAAATTATTAAAAGCTAATTTTCCAACTTTTGTCAGACTTAAAGCCAACAATCGTCATGACGTGTACTTCATCTTGCCATTTCCTACTCTACAAATTATATTTATTTTCTTTTACCTATATTATTCCTTGTGACGAATTTCTCCTACCACGTAGTCCGTTCCCAATTTCAATACTATTGAAAAAAAGGTGATAACGGTCTTGATAGCCTGCCATTCTTAGTTGTCATCGTTTTTGCAAGCCATAGTGCTCGAGTTTATCTTAATTGTAGCTTTTACTTGCTTGCCGCGAAGACGATGTTCGTCATGTTCATGACGTCATTGTGATATGTACACAAAACAGATGCATACAGTAGAAAATTATAAGATATCAATAAAACAAGAAGAATGCCATGTAACGATCAAATACGAAATAAAAAGTTATAATTAAGCTAAGAACAGCGCCATCTAGAAATTTTATTTATAGTTAATAAGAAATATTAGACGTCACACAATGGCGGGTCGTGTTTCAAGTCACGTGACACAGACAATAAAACATGTTTTTTTTTTTTAATTTTTAGATAATCATGCGATTTTAACACTGAAAATCAGAATCTGTATGTTTATTACGAAATTTAAGTTAAATATTTTTCACTACCAAGACTACTCTATTTTACTCACTGTATCTCTGAACCGAATTCCGGTTTACTAACAAACAAAATTAATATTTTAAGGGGCTCCGATACACTAATCGTAATTTGTATGCCGGTGATTCTCTGATTTGAGGTAAATCGGCGAAAAATATGAGAATTTTTTAAATATATTTTAATTCAATGCGTATCAGAAACTTTATCGAAATAACATATTTTTACACTAATTCACACGAAATAATACCAATTACTTATTGAAATATCCAACATCAAATATTTTATTGGAGATGGTAATGAAAACAGTAGGGCTGGAAATGATTAGGATGGATTTGGTAATGATAATTATGGATAGGGTAATGATCTAGCAAAAATTAGTTACTAATACAAATTAAGTAGGTAACCCAAAACTACTTGAATAAATAAATCACCTGGTAAATTAGTTTTACAACAAATTTATTCAAAAACAATGACGTAATTAATGAAAAAGAACTAAACTGATTCATATATTATAGTAGGCACCGAAAACACTATGGTTGGCGATTACCTATTTCGTAAGAAATAACAAAAACATTTAGAAATAAAAAAAACCAACGCCTATCACTTTTGTTTCATTTTCAATAAAAAAATCCTCAACAAAAATTTTACAAATCATCATCAACAACTATAGTTATTTTAAATAAAACAATCATCATGTTATCGCCTTTTAGAAACAAATGACTTACTCATAAAATTATTACATAGTATAATTTAATCAACACGTTAAAATGCAATAAATGTGGTAGGAACTATTATTGGTTTACAGTTTTTCATTCTTGCGATTGCCTTGATTCCTCATCTTTTTATTTGATTATTTTAAAAAATATCTTCGTCAGATGAATCAGAAAACAAATTATAATGCATTCTGCGCTTGCTCTCTACAGATGTTCTTTCTAATTTTTTTGTTTCTATATTATCATCACGTTTTTTTTGTTTTTCGTTTCTCCTTTTGCTTCCCTTTTTATTAGAAATAAATTCTTCAAAATCACGCTGAAAGTATTTTTTCCTTTTTTTTCTGATTGCTTAATAATGAAAGGAGTTCTGGACCATTTTGGTAGCAGCCTTATGTCAGAAAGAACTGTTACTTTCTTACTGTCGCAAATTCCACTTGTTGAAGGTGTACTTTGAGACCCCTCAGTGAATAATTCCTGTCTCGGCTGCAGATATCGCGTGTTATTTTCGATTAAATAATTTTCCAAGTAATTTGTGACGTCACAAAAAACATCAGGGGTAGTGTTAGCGTCTACGCGTTCAGGAAGTGACGGCAAGTCCATAAAACCAATGTGGTATCCATGGGAGCATATTTTATTAATTTCACACATGAAACAACTTAGCTTTCTTAAAGTAATTTGTAGACAATTGGACGACCAAAGCGCTTGATGTACAGACATTGTCCCACGGAATGGTAAAATGGAGCTGGGCATATTTTTTTCATTAATATCTTGTTCAGTGACAGCAAGAAGAGTCACGTTCTTTACTTTAATTTTAATATTTTTTAAAAATTCTTCGTAAGTTCCAATATCATTCCCAAATCGAACAATCTGATCGGCAGTTCTCTTTAAGACGGCACCAACGCCGTCAGGGGCCCCCTTACCGTGTCCGGCTTCTAAGTAATTCCATGTTATAAGCTTCAACTGTGGAAAGTCATATTGCAATTGACTTATTACAAAAAATATGTAGCGATTTCTGTACTGGCTTGACGGACTGTCAGAAACAAAATGGATTGTATCAATTCTTGGCGATATTTCGATTACATATCTGAGAAGTGGTATTAGATGCGCCCATACAGCACTTGCATCATGCCGGTTGCATTCACTAATGCTACAAACACTTTTTGTCTGCATAACTCCAGTATCTGGATCTAGCAGATAAACCACTGACGTATGGAGGGTTATTTGCAAACGACTGCCTCCAAAATGGAAACTTTGGATTTCCTCATTGAATTTCACAGAATAATTTTCTGAGAAATCGATGTGTATTATTGCTTCCCTTGGGGTTAATGTCGCCTTCTGTGATTTTATGTTTCTGTATTGTACAACAATGTTAGTACAATGTTTCAAGTAAATTTTCAAAGATTTTTCCAGTTTTATTATGACCTCAGTAGGATAATCTTCAAGTAGCGTTTTTGTATTCATAATTTTCGTTTTCTCTTGTCCTTTAGAAATGAAATTTTCTTTCTTGACACACCACTGGTAATATTTCATCTTTTCTGCATTATTAAATTCTTCATAGTTCATCCCTTTATTTTTACATTTTTCACAATTTCCATTCAGACATTCTTCATTATATACATCACAGCATAAACTTTGTAATAAAGCAGTTCCATTAGCTGCTTTGACAATTCGTTTTTTGTTAAGACCTTTGATCAACAAATCAAAATTGACGTGTATTTTACAAGAACAGGTGTTTCGATCTGATTCTTTAGGGTAGATTACCCAAAATGGCCGGTATTTGCAAAACGTAGAATAACCTAGATTACTGTTATAAACAGTAATAAACTTCTTATGAAGGTTTATTAGGGTATCAGTCAAATACCGTTTTTGTTTTCGTATTCCATTTTTTGTTATGAATTCTTGTTTTTCTGGACTTATTTTTGTATTACAGTCATCACTAAAGAAATCTTCTATTTTTTGTTTGATATTAATGTCGGAGTCCAAGTCAATTTCGTTATTTTTTGACGTTTTCCTTTGATTCCGAGTTGTAAATTTAACGGTCTTCCCAAGAATTTTAAGTTTCTTAAATTCTTCTCTGTCTTTTATTACTATATCGCTAAACTGTCTTTTCTCTTTTTTATTTAAAACTTGGTATCTTTCTATCAATTTTTTTGATATGAGCTCGCTAAATAATAATTTCTTCTTCACTTCGATTTTTTTATCTTCATCGATGGATTCAATCAAATGTTTGATTGAATCAGTAGATTGTGCTAAGGTATTTACTTGTGCTTTTAATCTATTATTATTTATTGTTCTCTGGAATGGTTCTCTGATCAATTTCTCTTTTTCACGCTTCATTTTTCCTATTAATTGTTTAAAACGATAACGAACTCTTCTTAATAACTTGTCTTTTTTTACACATGACTTACAATCAGTGGACGAAGTGTTGCCAGACAACTCATATGAACGGTTCGATGGGCCTTCTAACGGATCTTGGTCATTTCTCGTATTTTCTTCTGTTTCGCTTATCGGTGGTGAATTATCAATTATCATTTGCTGTATTTCTTTTTCTTTTTTCTTTTTCATTAAATATCGTTTGCTATTATCTTTCCACTTTTTTTTCTGAATTCTCTTTTCTCTTGGTGTCATATCGTTAATACTTTTTATCTTTTTCTGTTCCTTTCTTTTTAAATACCTCTGTCTTTCTTTTTCTCTCTGTAAAGCATATTTTTCAGGGTCATTTTTAATTTCTTCATACTTTTTCTTTTTGTGTAATCTTGCTTGTGCTAGTTTTTCTTCGCGGGTTTTTTTAGTTTTTGCTTTAGGCATGTTGACGTCTAAAAAGAAAATATGTTTATAAACTTACTATATTATACAATTGAGCAACAAAACAAAATGTTTACATCCAGCAATTTTTGAACTCGTGATATGCCTACCTATTAAGAGCCAAAACCTTTAAACACTTAACTAATAAAATTACTGTCACCATGTTGAAATATTACACAAAAAATCATTACCTTCTATTTCATCTCATTACGCTCAGGTTAAAAGCTGAAGGAAATGGAAGGTAATGAAATGGCTGGTAATGAGTTTAACCAACATTTTTAAAAATTTAAATTTGGAAATAACTGTTTATACTATAAAATAAATATATTTATCGAGTAAACTTCATAACAAATATACCTCATTCAAGCCTTTTAATTAGTTCATAGTACTTACTTCTGTAGACCGCTGATGGCAAAGATAAAAATTTATGTTGACGCGACTATTTACTTATTATTATCGTAATTCCTACCAAACACTGACACACGTTCTCACTTCACACTGTTCGCCGGTTGACTGGACAACCTAAGAAGTGCGCGGGAGAGGGGTAGCTATCTGGTCGCATGCTTTTACAGAATGGATTAAATATTTTATGTGTCGCTGAAGGTAATTATAATTTTATCGTGACAAACAGTTTTTGTTTCAGTATATTTAAGATATTGAAATATTGTACGTAATAAATATGTAATATGATTGACTTATAAATATATAAGGATTTTTAAACAGAATAGTGTAGCTAATACTTCTACTTTTTTTTAAATTAATTTTTATTTCACACTTGGACTAAAACGGTCACTGAAGGTAATGTAATTTTGGACTCTAAACAAATAATTTAAGGTATCTATTTATTACTTTTGTAATGATTCCATGAGGCACATATTATTAAATATTTCAGTTAATGTTATAAAAATAATTTGACGCTAAGGTGTTAATAGTAACTTAGAAATGGTCACAGACATGCAATTTGCACGAAAACAGAGAACTACTGATGCGTTTTATTATATATTAGCTTTTACCCGCGACTTCGTCCGCGTGGTCCAGTCCAGAAATGAGAAAATTCCATGAAAACTTTCATCCCCTTATTTACCTCCTTCGGGGTGGAATTTTCAAAAATCCTCTATACTCCCCAAGGAATCTTCATTCCAAATTTCAACTTTCTACTCTCAGTAGTTTCGGTTGTACTTTGTCTGTCATTCACTCAGTACCTAACGCAAGAATTTTATATACCTACATATATTTAGAAATTTTAAAAAATATCTCCTCGCCATTTTGTTTTTTGGCTGTACCGCAATACGATTTCGACTCGATAAAAAAAAAATTGACGGTTTCTAAATATGAGAACGTCATTTTTCCACTCTTTCTACCTGAAAAAAGCATGGAGTGAGTCAGTCAGTGAGTGGTAATTAAGCTTTATAGATAATACTTTATATTCATAGTCACGTCGTGTGCTAATTCCGTCTCGCACTTGGTCGTTTTTTTTTTTACTTTCACGTATGCTCGTTCGCAGCCTAGACCTTTGGCCTAGCTAGACTGAATAAATGATATCGAAATATTGTGAAAACTGTATTTAAATAATATCTCGCTACAAAGTCTCGCCGGGTCGTTGACATTGCAAATAAGCGCAAGGACAATAAACTCGATTCGCTTTGACAAATGCAACTGTTCCAGACCTAATGTTGATTTATAAGCGAGCAGAAAAAAAGTTCAAAATTACGAAAATTATTTCAATAATAAAATATTGTTTTAGATGCCGAAATAAAAAAAATGTGTTTATTTTTTATAGGTAAAAAATCTAGGTGGATAGAAATCGGGTTGCTGGCGCTTGTTTTTTTTTCGTGATTTCGATTTCTATTGAATTTTGGAGTCTAAGTAATGATTCTATTTACATCGTTCTATCTATCAAAGGACACATAAAAAAGAACACTCTTACAACGGAAACGTATTAAAGAATATTATAAATACTAATTATATACATACCTTGCTAACTTTTTGATTCTAGTCATTAGAACGATCTGAGTATCTGAGCCCCAGCAAAAGTAAGCCGACGGTGATGTTTTAGATACCTTCAATAATAAACTAAGATATACTCAAAAATATTTATCACAAAAAAAAAATTGTGAAAGCTTTTAAGAAAAAGTTTTTTATCGCATGTTAACGTTAATTGTATATCTACGGGTTGTTGATAACATTTATATAAAAAAAGTATAATCTCACACAGTGATATATCTTCATAGATTATCTCAGTATAGACTTACTCACTCTATAATGGTGTCATATCCGTACCCCCGTATCCGTTAACTTCGGTGTATGAAGTCATGTTGTTATGTAACTCGCCAACTAAAGATAAGCCTCCATAAATACCATTCTATCATTCCTCTTCCAAAAACATATGTATGTACCAATAAAATATCTTTTGCCTTGTTTGGAGTGGGTCATCTTGAGCCTTTCTGCGAGTTCCAAGTGTGCAAAAATCGAGTCTTGCGTATAGTGAGAAATGCAATGGAACGCGTTTGGCCGTTTCAACTCCAACCACTTCCTTTGTATTGTGTTAAAATACTTAGTAAGACCTCTCGTTGGAGGAGTTTGAATGTGCAGTGGTTAGCGGTATTAATTAAACATTCCTAAGGGTTGGACATGGAATGACTGACCAAAAATTTTTATCTCGAGCTCCTCCGTGCTTTAGAAAGCAGAGGAAGTTAAACCGTTGGGTCTTACCAATCGGCCCTTAGTCCTCGTGGTGGGTTATAACCTATTCTCCCTAAGCGAAGACATTGAAAGGCTGGTGGTGTAGACCTCTGAACGTAGCGTAGGCTATGTCACAAATTGTAACAAACAAATTCTAAACTTAGCACAAGCTGCGAATCATTGATTGAGCATTTTAAAAACGGATAAGGTTTTTAAACTGAAAAAACTTAAATATACGCATCTCTAGAAGCAAATGTTGAAAAGGTGTCAAGTGGATACATTCATTACTATGTGATTACTACATATATGAAGTCTGAAGGTCGCGTATTGAAAACGTAAATACTTTTACAATAGTGCATCACTTACTGGTACAGATGGTTGCTAAACCGGTCAATGTGTTAAAAAAACCATTTGCGTTCTCTTTGAAAAAAACAATGTCCTTCTGACCTAGTGGATATTTGAACTTCGCGTGGTTTTCGTAACGTTTTTCTTTCTCATCATTAGTCATGCGTCTTTTTAAACGTTCAAGATCGAATTCGAGATTTAGAATAGTGTATACATCTGCACGTAAGATTAGGCAAATTTTTAAAATACATTTTGAACTTTGTTTACGAAATAATAAGATCTAGATGACTGTAAGATTAAATCAATTACATAATGTAACGTTGGTTGTACGTGTTTGAGCCTATTTTGCTTTTAACCGACTTTAAAATCGAAAATGTTTCTTTTGTGTGTTCACTGATTTCTTCGCGACTTGTTAACTGATTATTAAAATTCTTATTTATTTTTTTCTAGTCAATCACATTTGTAAATTTTTATCGAAATTATAAAAATTCATTATCCTGTTTTCCTAAAATACTTGATTAAAACATTGCATATTACAAAAATAATACTTGAAATCCTTTCGAAAAGCTTTAGTCAAATTTAAGGTGGAGTACAAATCTAGCAGATTCAACTACTTGTTTCAAAGAAATACATTAATATCAACATTACTATAGCTATTATAATATTTCCACTGCTAGGTATCAGTCATCACAACGGATAGAACGTCAGAAAGAGCAGGCTTTAACGAAAGGGCTCAAACATTTTTAGTCACCCATCTCATAACTGACCATTGCGAAATTTGGTTAACATTACAAAATCTCCGAGCCAGTGCGTCACGAAGCTCATCAAGATAATAGTAATATCATCGATAGACCCGTCAAACTTTCACCGACCTCCAAGGTCGTGTATAGAAAGTTAAGTAACCGGGTGATTACATCTAAAGATCAATTCGATGTGTAATGAAATGTCTCTCACTCATTAATAAGCAGACGTTGCAACTGATGGCCGATGCAATTTATTTAGACGAATCTAATTTAACGAACAGTAGGTTTTGTAAACATCTTTGGTTAGGGGCTAGTTGAGATTGCTTATAATTTGAATGGTCAATATATGATTCACCTCCTACTTTCGTGGCCGAGTGGTTCGCACGCCAGTTTGATTTGATCCTCTGGTGGTCAATGTAGAAAAAGGACTTTTCTATATTGTCTTAGGTCTGAGTGTCGTGATACCGTTGTTGTCTCAGATACTCCACAATACGGAGGCTTTAGCTACTCGTCTTGTAATCTGAGCAACGAGATGTTGTCTTATATTGATTTACTTTGATCGAGGCACAGTGGTATGCTGAGGTTAAGTTACTCGGGGGCTGGGTGTGGATACGTCCCTTCTGGATCCCACGTCACTCCCCTAAAAGGTGAGGGTGTATTGGAGGAGGCTCAGTGGGTATGCCATCCACGTTTTGACTAGCCTTCAGACAGGTCCGTGTGGATTTTGAGTTCTGCACATCCCCTGTCGCTTGGCAAGCGGCACGGACAGTATATAAAGCCCCCTGTGACGGGTTCGATGCTTAGGCAAAAGAATAAAAGACTAAGTTTGAGAATTTTATTTAATAAAGGGTAAACAAAAACACTTTTCTTTTAGTATGGTGAGTAATTTAACTTTATTATATTTCATTTGGTATATACAATTTTTTTACAAAAAATTGCTATTGATTGAAATTAAGTAATAATGTTTCTAAAACGACGAATTTTCATACAGAGCATTTTGGATTACTTAAAATTTCAAATTACAAAAGTGAATAATAAAAATAAATGATGTCGAAGATCAAAGACAAAAAGTTTGCATGCGGAAACCTAGGACGAAATAAACGGTGGTACGGTGCACCGTTACACCACTATTACAAAAATAGGTTTAATAACTTTAACAAGGGCTCCTTGTAGGGTGGGTAGCCAAAAATGTATTATTGCGAACTCCTTCGTGCTGCGACGTGCCTTTTAACGTCAAGTCGTTGATCTCGATTTGCAGTTATTAACATCCACCGATCCGCACCGGGCCCGCGTGATGGTTTCATTTTCCGTACGCTATGTGGTACCATCCATAGCGAAAGCGTGTGCCCAGCAGTGGAGACGTTAATAAGGTCGAAGATGGTGATATCCAAAGTATATGTGTTAGAAATTTCATGTTAGCTTTATGTATTCATTTGCATTATAAAGATCAAAGTTAGTTCATACCCAAATAGGCCAATAAACATTCCAAAGAACCTACTTGGCATAATAACGAATGGAACTTGTAATGATTCATTTATTCTTAAAACTAAACCATTGACGTTGGAATCTTGGTCTGCGATCTTCGAAATTATTCTATGGAGAAGACACTAATAAAAAGGGAGAAGTTTTAGTAATTCAGCCCCTAAAGGTTGAAATAAGAGTTGAAAAATTGTATGAGAGTCTCAGTTTTGAAGTTAGAAACATGTAAATACTTATTTTTGCGATTGTGGACATTGTACCTTATCCCCCCAAACATACGGTGAAATTGGTATGGTACATTTATGGACGAAAATCATATACCTAATTCATGCGGGAAAAGCTGCTGGTAGAAAGCTAGTAGATTATAACGTACGTTGAGAACGATAGTGACACAATGCAAAAATTGCGATTTTGAGCAATGAGCGTTTAAAGTTCAAGAAATTGTAATCAGCCCCTCTAAACAACGTATCGTCACTACGCCGCCTAGCAGTTTCTAAGCAAGCTACGTTCACAGGGATCTCTGCATTTTAAAGTTTATACTTAACAAAGAAAAATGTTGCCAAAAGTAAAAAATACGTCGTTTTTGGTTAGTTACATTGTCTTTCTCAACGTGCGATAAGATAGTGATTGAGCCATTTGATAATACATGACGCACTTCATGACGAAGCATTGACAACTAAAATTAAGTAACACGAGAGAAACTATTCCTAACCGTGGGCGTTCTTCGGGTCGTGTAAATTTGACAGTCTACAATATAAACATGAGGTCTTCGTTCATACAACGTGTAAGCACCACACGTATGTACCTGCCATCGAGAACATCGACGATTTCAAATTCCTTTCTCTCTAGATTTCGCGCGGTGAACTTTGACTAGCTACTTCAAGATACATTTGTAATGATCGACAGGGCCCGTACCCGGGGGGCTACTACCACCGTATCTGCCGTATCAATTATACGGGGTCCCCGGGCCATGGTGGCCCCCAACATGCCTAAGTAAAAATTAATAAAAACTTCCCAAATTTCATTTCAGAAATGACAAAATTAACAAAATAATATATTTCTTTTTTCCCGCGTAAAAGCGTGCGTTTCAAAGTTGGCAACACTTTACAACGGTTTTCGCAGGTTGCTCATATTTCTCTGATTAAGTCATTTACTGTAACAGGGGTTTCCCACAATAATCGATGTAAATACGATTAAAATTTGTTTTTCTCTTTACCCTTCATAGGGAGGCCCCAAACAAATTTTTATACAGGACCCTGACAAAGCACACTACTCCACTGGCCCGTACGGTCGTAGGTACGACAAGGTTCGTTACGTTAAAGTTTCGTTAAAGGCTCAAACACGTACAACCAACATTACATTATGTAATTGATTTAATCTTACAGTCATCTAGATCTTAAAATTTCGTTACGTTAATGTTTCGTTAAAGTTACATTTTTGCATACGCTATGTTCAGGTGTACGAGCCACTCCGTCGCGGAGGGGGTGCTTAATTATATTCATCATCATCACCAGCCCTTTTACGTCCCCACTGCAGGGGCTCAGGCCTTCCTTATGGATGGTTAAGGAGGATGGGCCATGACCCTCCACACTGGCCTAATGCGGATTGGAGGGTACTAAAGACTGCAAATGCAGCCGGGTCCAACGGCTTAACGTGCCTTCCGAAGCACGGAGTAGCTCAAGATAATAAATTTTTGGTCACCCGTCCCGTGACCGACCCTTGCGAAAGTTGCTTGACGACTACGATCGCGGGCCGTGGCGCTAATTCACTACGCCACCGAGCTACTAATATATTCACATAAATTTTATAACAGATCCAATAAAAATTTCAAACCATCTTCCAATTATTTAGGCTTTAATTTTAAATCGTATATCAACTAACTTTCTCTACCTTTATACGAAAAGAGACTTTAATAACATTGTTGTTCAAATCTATAGATTAACAGAGTGATTGTTGCCGGATTTATATTATAAAAAACGAACAGTCAGATTATACATTCCACTCGTCAAATATTGCAAATAATATACAGTATAATACATTCGACGATCTCAAACAATAGTTTATAATTGCGTATGAGATAACGTTATTGAGTAGGGAAGCTGTTAATGCCTTTTTGCATTACCCAATACAATGCGAACGCTTCCTAGTGACTGCTGTGGATAAAATCTAGTCTGGTTTTACAATAATTAAGGTAATTGTCGCTATTGTACTTGCACGCTGTTTAATTGTTTAGAACGAGTCGCAGAAACTAAGCCTCGTGAAGAAGTGTGCTCTAAATAAATAAGATTTGTAGAAGGAACTAGTGAATATTAGATTTAATACTGGTGACTTTAAACACGTATTAAATTGATAAGTAGGTGGCTACTGCAGTATTTTTATTTTAAAATATTTAAACACAGTTTTAAGTAATAAGTTGCAAGTTAAAATTTAGTTGATAACTAAAGAAGTTGATTAGAATTTTGTCTATTTTTTGGTAAAGTTGGTGGTTGAACTTGTCACGCGATACGTATGGACAGTTAATGCACTCTGATGCTCTGACTGGACAGTCGTCTATACTAATTTTAAAAAGAGGAAAGATTTGATTCTTCGTTTGCATAGAATTGGCTCCGATTTAAACATTATTTTGCCTACGGGAAGTGACATCATCACAAACAGCAAATAAAGGTATGAAAATTAAAGTGGAAGTTCGTATATTGAATTAAAACGTTACCAGTTACGATTGATTACGATTCAGTTCATCATTGTAATTTGATACCTTTTTTATTCGTGTCATGTTATGAATCGATATCCAAATCGACTGTTCCCTGAGAACCACGCGGGTGAAGCCAATGACGGAAACCTAGTATAATATAAACATTTATACTATGTCCTTACGATCACAATGTCCGATAAATTGGACCTAATGCACTAATAAATGAGATCAGGCGGTCGAGTACCCACAACCATCCGTTATTGGGATAGGACCCTAACTTTCAAACAGCGATTAGACTCTCCGATTATAAATCGTGAAGTGAAATATGCGCTGTAAAATAAGAGAGAAAACATTAACAAGCTTTTTTAGTTCATTCACATTTTATATTAGTGATATAAGTGGGTGATATTAGTTAAATACATAAGTAATGTGATGCGAGTAAAGAGCCCTATCGAGTAACATGCGCATAGAACTCTATGAACCTTAAGAACCCTCTCGAAATTAAAAGAAAAGTAATGTATTTTAATTAAAAATAAAACTACCATGTTGCTTGTGGAAGAACTTTAATATCATTCAATGGAAACAAACATCTTACTTGTCGTTAATATAAATACATGGACCACCGTAGACCCTCTAGCTATGTGTCATGAAATACACAAACTCTTAACGTAAAATTAACACAACTTATAAATCTTTAGTCAATTCACAGTTTGGCATTATCTAAATATAACATATAAGTAAGTACTGATATCGAGACTATTTACACATATCATAATAAGCTTCAGACTAGAAAATATCCATAATACTGAGTGACATAATATTCCGGCGTAGGTCATACTGAATTCCGTCAGGTCAGTAATCTTATAATTACCTCATTACAATTTTTAGCTTTGACTACGTTCAGTTAGCTATCAATTTTCAAAGGCGAAATTCTGGAGTAAAGAGGTCTATTGGTATTATAGAATTTTTCTGTCAGTAAGCCTATGTAATAAGACTCATATCTAACAACTTACAACTAAAGGAGATCTTTTGATGGCTTTCTCTTACCAACTAAATCTAAGTATCACTTAAGATGACTAACTAAACAATCAATATTCATTCTAACAAACATTAATTTAGCCTCCATCAAATCAACTTCAAAATCTTTAATACTGACTTACGTATTAAAAAATAAATAAAAATGTAATTATTTGTTTTTACATTAAATACATTTGCAAAAGACATTTACACTAAGCGAGACGATAAATATTTCACATCCATGACCAAAGATTGGTCCGAGAAAAGTCAGGGCGATCCCTATTATAGGTGTCTAAAAAGACCTAACACTATATATTTCTAACGTAGACATGAACTGGAAACTCTTAAAGCTTAAAACATCTTATATTTAAATAACTTTACAAAACTCTACACATCGTGACCGCTAAAACATTTTATTCTAGATACCCGATTTTACTAATAGCTATTTTAATATCTACGTATAAAGGGCTTTGTCCACTAGACCGTTATAAAATCGCAATCGCATATTTTGGATAGCGTTTTTCACCGCAAGTAAATTATTTAGGTTAGTGAATTATTTTGATTATCATTATCACGTGCGAAACTTAGTATGCGTTAGTATCGAGCAGTAGCACACATTTACAGCAAGTTTTACAATAAATATTTTATCAAGTTTTTCAAGCATTATTGATATATGTTATATTAAGAATGTCAATCTAATATACTGAACTAACAAGGTGTCGCTCAAACATAAAATACTCATGAAAACCGCCACCTTTTTATAAACAGTTAACAGTTTTTTTTCATTAATACATAAATATATTTGTTACTGTAAATCACAGATAAAGGGTATATTGTGAACCCAATAAATGATTCACAATGTTCTCGCATATGTATGCCAGTGGAGATTTCTTTTGTTACCGAAATGAAATGCTCCTCTTAAACTGCAATTTTCATAATAAACATATCTAATTATTATTTATAATTTTTATATCTTAATTCTTTATTCAAAATGCCTTGTTCAAAAAACTCACAGCAAGTTGCTTGAAGATGATGAAAAGAAAATCTTGGCAACTGAAATTTTCCGCTGTTTGTTATTTCCTAAAGATCACATTGAAAGATAAAGAACTTTTTCAAGTGTGTAAGAAAATTATATTTTTTCACTGCCTAACTTAATCCTGCGTTGCCAATGTTTTTTAAGTTAAAAGATTTCAAAAACGTACAAAAACTGTAATAAGCGCCGAGGGATGTTTGTATTTGTGATGGGATAGTTGCGATCAATATATGCGATCCGGTATAGTGGATGAAGACCTTTAACCAAACAAAAACCACATTGAAAAATCTACTTTATAGAATATAAATTACGTCAGTCGTTAATGATTTTTGTTTCTATCAACTTCGAATACGATTGTTTCGTTCTACGAACAATAATATTTTAAATACACAATGGATAATAGATTTTAGTCGCTACAAATGTAATATTATTTTAACACAGTCTATTTGTCATTTGATAATCACAATTAATATTTAAAATAAATTGGCAATGATTATTTAGCAAATATTTAAAAGACCAAACTAAAAAAATATACTTACACTAACAAGTTATCAACAAATGACTGAGAGTCGCGTGGGCGAAGTGTGCGCAACAGACAAATGTCTGCTTCATCTCTGTCCTAAACTACAACCGCATTAGACGCGTTTCGTTTTTTTTTTTTATTCTAGATAGGCAAATACTTGACCACAGATCACCTGATCTAAGATGGAGCGTGCTTGCCTAGAAGAAACCGATTCACTCTTGTCTTGAAGAGTACCAGATTGTATTTGTCCAGAAACAGCGAGTCCGGTAACGAATTCCTTGGTGCGAGATTGTGGAACCTCCACAGTAAAGCGGTAACATTACTCGTTGGTAATGAGTATCACAAATAGTTAAAAATTTTGAAATCACGCCTGAATTCTTCCCTTCCAGACGTAGCATAATTTATTAGATAGAAGATGCCTATTCCATTAAATTTTCGAAAACCTGGGTCGCTAATTACCTCAGTGGACACAGAACGCGAACGCGTCCACATACCGATCTTCTTCACATTCTGTACTGTTATATTTTCAATTTTCCAAAGATTTAAACACAAAATGCACTCTTCTGCCTTCACGACTCTAAGTCATTTTAAATACTTTGAGAAACAATGACTCTATGAACAAAATGACATCACAACACGACCTTGTAGGTACATTATACGCTATCTATATAATATTTTTTTCACATTTTCTGCGTAATCACGCAACAAACTACAACAAAATGCACAGACGTCAATACTAGTAATAATACGTAACATTTAATTTATGAGATCTATATACGAGATCGTAGCGTATTCATACGTTACTAAAGTGTATATTATATAAGTTTTTGGTCTAGTTTTTTTAAGTAGAGCCGTGATATGAGGTCGATGAGACGTATACCTCCTTGTACTTTAAGTCAGTCGATAATAACACTATGATATTTCGTTGTAAATCAAATTAAAAAAAAAGTAATAGCATCGCACACTAGATTTAACTATAACTCTCTCAATTTGGCACTTAACTTGTGCCAGATATAATTTTTGAGTTTATAAATAATTTGGCAAACAACTATGATTAATGAAATTATGTTTAAATGACTCCATGTGCTTTTTTATTATATTTATTATCTAACGCGTAACGTCGCTCTATTTAAAATTCAAAAACAAATCATTTGCTGACCATAGATTTTCATTAATATCACTTGAGATTTTTAAAGAAAAAGTTGTATAAGACGTTCCTTTAATAATACAATTATCTAAACTGATACAATAAAATGAGTAAAGACAACGGCAATGATATACATATAACATTGATTTGGTAAAATTGAGATTGAGAAAGAAAATTACACTACCTATTTATTGCTAAAAAATATTTTTATATAATGGTTCCTTTAAATAAAATGTAAATATTTGCTCTAACGCATATTATGCGTTAAAACTAAGAAGCTTATGTCAAAGATGTAGAGCAGAGATTTTTTTTATAAGTGCTACCCTACTATTCGCATCGAAAACAAAATCTATCAACATATACAATAACAGCTGTAAGCCGCATAATCTTAACACAAGACGGCCTCAGATCTCAAGCTCTGCTCATGCATTATGTGATGGCACGTGTACAAAAAATCTTAATCTTGATAAAAGTTTACATCTACTTCTGATGAGAACTTCAATAAGTGAACTGAAATGGTTAATGGTACCTTGGGTGCAACCGCTAAATCTCTAGCCTTGACTCTAGCATTAAAATACATATAGCTTAGCCATGTCATGGCGATAATGCGTTTCTTTTACTACTTTGATATATCTTTTGTGGATATTAGGAAAAAGGAGTAAATTAATAATATTGTATCAAATCCACACATCATTGTTTATCCCCTTTTTTCGTTATCGAAGTACATGCGAAAGTTGTAAAACGAAACGGAATATCGCCATAACATAGTTAACGTGTCCTATCCTATAGCTAGAGTCATTGCTAGATAATTAAGTAGTCACGTGCCAGCAGTGTGGAACTATCGATTTAGGCCAGCCCTCCGGAGCCGGGCCGGGCTCAGATGCGTGGTCACGCTCGGCCCAGCATGGCGGCCACGTCACCCGCAGACTGTGAGTGCAGCAGCGCGCGCGCAGGTCTCGGCGGCGCAAGTCTGGGTAGTGCGAGGGCGCCCCCGCTGGCCACACAACCCGTCACGAATTCGTGCCTGGACGCCTCCGTCGGGGTGATCCGCCGTTTGGGGTCCCATCTGTTAACAAAAATGATAACGGTAAAATCAAAATAATCTTGTAGCAACAAGCGGGTGCCAAGAAAGTAATGATTTGTTTTCACGGCGGTATGCAGCGACGGCGGCTCTATCTCTAGTGAAGCCTCGATTAATCTGTCCAAAAAAAGCCTGGATTATGCTGACAGTTGATCTTGATCTTGATTAGGAAAAATTAATTTTGACCGATCAATCGTGGCTTCTGATACAGTGTAGAGCTGCGGGTTCAATATATAAATGGCTCCGTCATATATTCATATATATTGAGTAGCTCGATGGCATAGTGGATAAGCGCCGCGGCCCGCGATCGTTGGCGTTGAGTAACTTTCACAAGACCAAAAAATTATTATCTCGAGCTACTCCGTGCTTCGGAAGGCACGTTAAGCCGTTGGTCCCGGCTGCATTTGCAGTCGTTAATACCCTCCAATCCGCATTGGGCCAGCGTGGAGGGTCATGGCCCATCCTCCTTAACCATCCATAAGGAAGGCCTGAGACCCTGCAGTGGGGATGTAAAATGGCTGATGATATAATATGTATATTCCAAAGCGTCAATATAGATTTCCGTTGTGCTTTAGGTACCCAATAGATCGAAAAATGTTTAAATAACTACATTAATAATAACATTTCAAAATATAGTTTCGTGAGGTCTGCAAGATTTGTTTTTAATCGATTTTATTAAGATATGTTAGAGTATACCAAGGTCTATGTCTATGAAAGTAAAATTTGTAGGTAATGGTTCTAATAAAAAGACATCAAAAGGTTATTTCCTTTATAAGAATAATCGTGGCAATTGTTTTCACAAAAGTAAGAAAGAGCATTGGAAATTAGTAATTATTATTTTATAAAAACAGCAATAACATCGGGACATACTTCAATGGTTTTATCGCAAATCTACCATGGTTGATAAGTTTATTGTGAATTACTTATATACAGACGTAGATCCTATGTTATTGAAAAAGACCTTCGGATGTAGTCATTGAAACATACAATTTATAAAAAAAATGGGCAAATTTATTTAAGGGCGAGTTAATGCTGAAATTTTGATAAACATTTACGAAAACTGTAAATGCTTACAACAAAAAACTAAAATTCATAAAAAAATATATATATAATCTCCTATTGAGTAAGTAGGTGAGACACTATTTAATTAAATTGTTTTTAATAATAAAAAATATATATCTTATTATTTATTTTTATATTGAGTTACAAACGATGTGTTAATTTAGAAAATTTTCACGTTTACAAATAAACTATTAATACACTTTAAATATCATGTCGTACGTCTCTGGTAATACTATTATTAGGGTTCCTTAATAAACAAGAAATAATTAGGTATAATTCAAGAAGGTAAATTCATCACGGTTTCATTATTTCTCGATGTCACTAGATGGCGCTAATTTGAGTTCTAATTTGTTTACTTAATTTTTGTAAACGTATAAACTTGGTTCATATAATTCACTATATTTATAGTTATTAATTATAGTTGATGAAGGAGTGAATGTGATATAATATAGTACCTTCTTAATAAGGTAAGCACGCATACAAATAGCAGTAAATGTGTACTGTGCATGTTAAAGTTTTTGCTGTAGGCACAGCTGCAGGTAAGAAGTAGGATAGACCTTGATACGCCCCTTCTATTTATATTGGTAATAGATATAAATTTACTTTTTAACGTCCCCGATATAAAAAAGTGTATAGTAATATCCCTATTAATATTTCACAAATATCAAATATGAAAAAAATACAATTATTTAAATTCTTACAATTCATATTATCACAAAACATAATTCCCAAATAGCGTCCATCTGTCTATTTGAAAACTCCTTTATTATGTCTGGAAAATAAGTATTACTTTATTTAATATGTCGAGTAGATCGATGGAGCGTTCGGTAAGTTAAGCAACTTTCGCATGTGCCGTTCATTTAGGTGACTATTTTACTATCTCCGGGTTCTCCGTGCTTCAAAAACCACTATAGGATATACCCTTGCCGTATAGGTCATACAACCGGTAGTATCTTCAGTATAACCCGTTTCCAGTTGGTTAAATCCATAGAGAAGGCCTGTTCCACAGCAATAAGGTTATTAAAAGTTTGTTTTTTTAGCAAATAATAAGCCGACAAAAAATATGTACATATAAATACATTTGGCAACCCTACAATTTATTGACTAGAGCAATTCGTAATAACAACATTCACTCGCATAGTCAAATTAAATAGAACAAACAATAATATTTTAATCTTTCTATTTTTTTTATCAAACTATTTTCCTTTCACGACGTAATTCTATAAGCGTAACTTATGTGCCACTTTCATATATTTATATCATAATTCGAATGGGTGAATTAGTTCGATAAAATAAGATTGTAATCGATCGCTAATGTGCTTACAAATTTTGTTATGTGCAACTTTTATATATACAATATATATATTGTAATATACAACTGTATATATACAACTATTCTAATCCCTATTGGAGATTTATCTCAAAATCAAATTTTTATATATCACTAAAATAATAAGATTTTTTTTTCTAATTACACAGACTTTAGACTTGGACTTTCCAAAATAATAGTCATCTGAAAATTCATGTTCAAAGCAGCTCATATCGAAGTGGCGGTTCGTCCCTTAGTAATATTCTCACGTTTTTAAATTCAGTTTTTTTTTCATACTATTTTTTATAAAATATACCAGTAGTTAATGAATTCTACTGCCTTATTTTATTACTGCTATTACAAAATTAGCATAAGTAAAGCCCTTCTTCGGTCTTCTGTCCTGTGGTTTCTTATGTTTTCTGTTTTAAAAACTTGAAACTTTCCTTTAATTGAAAAAATAAATAGAGTACCTAATTAAAGAGAAAACAGCTAGTTTAGTATAATATATGTATATTATACTGTTCTCATCTTTGCCTATGTCAGATGAGAAGGTTCCCTATCAATAAATCTTAAAAAAAAAGAAAAAAAGTTGGTTTCAACAAAACGTTATGTCTAACCGTTTCGCAGCCAGATGTTGAGTACTAAATATCCGATAAGTGGCCATATCTAGCTCAAGGCGATTCAACTGTCACTTCACTAGGAGAATGTCTGGAGTGGCCACTGGCTATACACATTCCAACGGAAGTGATACTCTGCTATACATATGTGTATATGTAACACGAGAATAATGAATATTTCATATAATAAATGTTTCTTTTTAATATTCCTAATGCTGAGGAACATGCTTTAGTTATATATGGAAAAGGAGAATGGAAAAGGAGAAAAAAATTCAACAAAATACATTTCAGTGAGGAGGTTTTGATGACCATGCTTTTTACTTTATATGATACCTTGCATACCCTATATGATAAAGCATATTTCGGTGAGACCACAGAACACATTTTCCGTGTTCTGTGGGGTGAGACGAGTGACTGTACTCCTTCAAATTCGGACTAACCCTAACCCCTAAGTTGTATACTCTCATGTTACATAGCAAAACTATACTTGAAATAGTGATATTCTACTTTATTTATTAGCACTCGAGCTTCACAAACCTGGGGTGATTATTTGGCAGCATTTACATTTTATTATATCATCTGAACCTTTCTTTGATTTTTAAAAGAGCCGAATATTTAAAAGAACAGCCCATTTTTTTGTTTTTTGTGAAGTGTTATTGTGAATAACTAAAATCTTATCATTCTTCCCTGTCGCTAAGTGCATAGACAAGTTAAAAATCTAATATATAAAAACTCAATGAAATCGGCATCGTCTTTACATAAAATTTTCTCCTCATTTCACTGGCTATAAAACAAAATGAAACAGTACATTTGCATTCGTGAGTGGCGTCGACCCGCCATAGAGTGCGCATGCGCGCATGTCAACACCCGCCATCTTAAATGAATTTGAATTAATTTACGTTAATCAATTCCGAATTGTCGGCTACTACGCGAGCCGGCGCGGTTTCTATTATTGTGTTCTTTTTGCATAACATTGACAATGTTTCCGAAAGTGGTTCCGGCACGAAATGTCATCAGAGTTGATGTAACCAAACAACGACGACCCGTTTAGATTTCATAAATAGATAAACGCATCAATGGTATAAGAGCGAGTTAATGCCCCTTGTGTTAACGTGTTATCTTAATCTAACACAGATACAATGTCTCGGAATCATGTCAAAAATCTGATTCACAGTTCTATTTTTAAAACTACTTCTTTTTAATTTTTTTTTTTAATTTCAACATCAATTCGATCGAAAATCAAAACTTTTTTGACGTAAAGTAATCTCACGAATTACGTCAAAAAGGAGGCGAAAAGAACTTTAGAATTATTTGCATGAAAACGTTATTAATTTACTAGGTTTATAGAAAATTCATTTCTACCGCCTTCTTGGGTTTTGTTCGATATGTGAGCACTATTGTTCGCATATGAAAATGTGAATGTAATTAATTATTACGGTATGCGTGTAAAAGGAATGTACATCCGGTCACCTGCCAGAAGAAGGCCGCGGGACATCTCAGGAGAAGCACGCACTCTGTACTATGAGGTTAGTTAGATTATATAAATCCTCATAGAGTATAGAGTACAGAGGGGCCTATTCAAATTAAAAAAATATATATTGAACATCGTCTTTAACAATAAAAAAAGGATTTTTTAATGAAGGACCTTAATTTCAACTATGTAGTTTAACTATACTATACTAAATAATCTAACGGTAGGTATTAAGACCGTGGAAAACGGATATCAATTGCTTAAAGCATTTATTACGGATTTGTCAAGCGATAAGCAAATGATAATTACATTTTTATTTCATTTTATTAAACACAGGTCAGAGTTACAACAGAAATAAAATAACTAAACATATTAAGCATATAGCTATAGGTTGGAATTTGGCTAATAACTAACTAGATTAATTGATCGAAAATATCAGTTCCATTTTTATTTCTATTCACAGTTAAATATAAGAATACTATTTTTAATCCTCAATTTCGAATGAAGGTTGCATATCTATTTGTTAACCATTACCTTTTTTTTTTATTTTGCCCGTCTATAGATTGACGAAGTGTCGTATCTGTAATGTAGCAGTGGGCGGCACCTTAGAACGCACGTTATTACGTCACCGTAACCTTTCACTGCAGATGCCGCGGCGCGATGCGTACGCGCTCTGCTCTCAGCGGTTTTTTGCTATAGACTTTATGGGAAAACGATTTCGTAATGAAATGAGATAACGACATTATTATTATGATATTATACCGTGGCCTCCTTGACGTATTCTATAAACAAACGAACTTCCTGAATTTGCGGTTTGTAATTTTTTTTCGTTCATTTTTCTTGTCACTCAAAGACGTGATTGGTCATATTGTACGAATCTAAAATGTTTCCTAATCTTTTCATACACATAACAGTCACAAATCTCTATTTCTCAATATAGCTATTGTGATATATTTTATTTCATAAAAATACATAAATTTCTATATTCTATTATTCTCTGTTTCTAAAGAAATCATGATCTAACAATATATCATTATATAAAAATTCATGTTATTGTTTAAACTCAGTTTACAAACAATCAATGCTCACGAATTCATTTTCACAATAAACAAATATATATAAAACTTTATTTCAAAAGTTTAATAGTTTAATTGTCGTAATATTTAATTGGTAGTTTTATTGGTGATGTACGATCGTTCCGCGTACGGTCTGCAGCGCTGCAGGCCCTACCTACACTTTCACCGCTGAGGTCAAGAAGCGATTTGCAACTTGTAGAGGCACCCCTACCATGATATCCAAAATTAATGATCATATAATAGAGTTCATCTACAGATTAATTAAACAACGATAATTCATATGTATCTAACACAATAATTTAGTGTTCGGATCAGCGTGATTTTTCAAGGGCCCATTACGTAATACAGTCCAACCAATATATCTCGAACTAACAAAACTATATTTAGTTAAAAGGAAATCATGCCCAATATACCACAAAATAGAGAAACCATGCAGAAGACATTCACGTCAAATAAAAAGTAAGTTCATGATTCCTTGGTAGGGGCTACGCCTCAGGCAGCACGTGAACGATCGAGATAATTCCTGTGGAATGTTGTACGTACGTTACGTCCGTCTGTATATGCAAAGTCGTGTGAAAATATAGATACCATTGTCAGCGATCACATAAATGGCGACCTATTACATCGCAATGGATCAATGGTGGTAAGGGATCCATTTTATTTTCAATGTGTATATAAGCAGCACATTAGTTACCGAAAGGTCAGTAAATTGGAGAAACCCGGCCTTATGTGATGTGTATTTTGTAATTTTTTCACTTGACGTGATGTGAAAGTTCAAAAATTTGATGGCGTACATTATCAGAATCAATCATAAGAAAAAATGGCAGATACACAATGTTAAAAAAATACCAGAATAAAAAAAAGAAACATCATGACGTCGATTTAAGAATAAAGAAGAGTACCAATTATGGTGACCGATTCAATTAGGTTTTTAACAAAACATATTATGAATTTTCCAAATGTATTATAATAAAAAAAAGCTTCGGTTCCTAAATCGGTTAGTTTTTATTTTAAAATTTCGCAAATACTTTCAAAAATTTAATTTAATACTGGGTAAATACTATTTAATCGAGATGGATCACTTTAGAATAGTTTCTTTCATATCGATTGAGTAATCTTCATTGATCAAACTCGATAATCTAAAAAACGCGAAAAATCAACAAGTCCATTGTATCGATGACACGACTGTGGTTCATACATAGGGTTACCATTTTACTATTCTAAAATTTATATTGAGTAATCTAAATATTCCTATCTTATAATTAAAAATATTTATAAGCGTAACTATTAATTGCATTATAATAAGAAAAAATTCTAAAAACACTGACATTTCTAAAAATCATGCTTAAAATATGAATTCAGGAAATATAATTATTGCAAATATGTAAATGTTAAGTCATCATAACGCATCCTAAAAAATTACTATTTGATGTTGTGTTGGCAATGGCAACACACAAAAGTACTTCAATACTTTCCTTTTCGTTATAAAAGCAAAATTCTTTCCGGCAACTACGTTCAAACGAAATTTAGAATGAAATTGAAATAAGAGATTTATTATTAATATTATTGTCTAGGGGGTTTACTTGAACACTGGCGAAAATACCCTCATTAAAACTAAAATACGTATCAAAATCAAAATAAAAAATCAAAACTTAAAAGCTCAACCGTGAAAGCGTTCACACGGAAAAAAGGATTCAAATCCCAACTAGGCATCTGGAACTGCACATTTTTCAAGTATATTTATATAAAATAAATATATCTTGTATATATTGTAGTATTTTTTTAACATTATTCATATTTCGGCAGCCCTAGCTCGACGCCGTGGCCTTCCCGTTCCGCGTCACATTTGTCCAGCAAAAAGGTGTGAACTTGAGGTGAAAGTTTGCATTTCATGTCACTGTTAGTAACTTGATAAAATTTTCAAATAAATATCCCGTTTTAAAAGTAGCATTATTATTATATTTGGTCATTTTAGCATTCACAATGTTATACTGAAAAATGGAAAAAATGGCACTCTGAGATGGGATATCAGGGACAAAGTGGATTTTTTTGACATTTTTCATTAAGAATATTTTAAGTAGCATTTTTAATTTCAGACTTTGAAATAATGATAATTTAAAAAATATCGTTTATTCACTTTTAGCGCAAAAGTGTACATATAAATTATTTTAAAAGATATTTTAAATTCTCTTTAAATTATTTGTTGTATTTATAAATGAAACAAATTTCAATCGGTTTTATCGCGTTTGCATTTAAAAATTGTTTCATTTATGGAAAGTGCGCGTGAAAATATATGGAATCAATATCTGTCTAATCTTTATCTAATCTCTAAATTGGTCACTGCGATTTTTTTATATTTTTTATATTACGTAATAACAATTTTATTATGTAGAAAATTATGTTAACATTGCAATTACAGTACCAAGAAGACAGAACTAAAGTTTTGTAAATTTTATAGAAGAATTGAGTACGAATTAATTGAATTATTTAAAATGCTCTTCTATTAAGTGTATTAAAAAATCATCGCAAGCCATTTTCCATTTATGATATTTTAGTTGAATTTCAAGTAGTACTTGGTTGTTTTTTTTTTCACAGTTTCTTGGATCTTTAAATTATCCAAGAAACTACGCTTAGAAAAACAAATTTTTGTTACCTAATAAAAATGTTCCTTTTTTTTCATTAATTGTTATAAATATTCGGTCGGCAACTCAAGGTTTAACATTCGAGATGCATTCATTCAGAATCAGCATTGGCGTAAAGATAGATCTCATAGCTTTACTAATACATATAAGTGCTGCTGATAAGCGATTAAAATGTTACACGAAGTGATTGCAAGTAAATAATGCGTGAAGACAAAGCTTTTATTGAATAATACATCATAAGACAATTAGTTTAAGGTAGATTATCGTAAAACATCATTCAACTGTCTTAAAATATTCAAATTTCCCTACATGACGGTAATAAAGTCATTATATTACATATTTAACTATCATGGATTCATGGATGAGCAATACCTTATAATGTTACTGCATGTTATTTTTAAATGTCACGATTTTTTTACAGATCATTTGTTGATAGAGACATAAAAATTTATGTAAAAAAAAGTGAAACTTTGTTTGATTATGAAACAAATATTGCACGAATTGTATTGCCACATGTCTATTTATTACAAATTTATAAAAAAAAAGGAAAAGATTAACTCCAAAACGAATGGATTGTTTCAAAAAATTAAATTATAAGATAGTTTGTTATAACTGAATAACATTGGTTATATTTTTTGAAACATGCAGTCATAAAAATGCAGAAGAATTATAAGAAACAATACAGAAATTATTTTTGAGATGCATATTTTTTATGTAATGTAGTTTATCTAATTTTTATATAAGTAAAGTAAACTTTTTCTGCATATACTTTATATAAACTCCAGCTTATAAAGCTAAAAAAGTGACTATCTATTTCAAACATGACCTCTTTAAGTTTAAACCCAAAAATAAAGATAAGTTTTGGTTTAAAGATATTCTGACTACAAGTTTTATGATATTACCTAACTCGCAAACTTCTAACAATATTTTACAATTTCTGAATGGCATCCAATACTTTTACATTACCTCTATATTTTGTCTATTGAAAAAATATTATAACTACATTAACCAAATTAAGAAGCTAAAACACTTATATTATTATGGAAATCTAAAGCAACGTACCACACGTTACATTACTGATGCATTCGAATTTCCTTATTTTCTTTTCTTCCTTTCTTATGATGCCATTAGACTAACATTAGATTATAGAGGTATAACGATTATAAGATTATAGAGGTACTAACGAATAAGCTTTATAATGTTTTAATACTTATCCGAAAACTTAAAAAATAAAGCACTAGCCAGTATAATAAATATAGAATTTATTATACTGGCTAATGCTTCGCTTCCTGTATATATTTTTATTCTAATGCAGAGATCGTAATAGACAAATAATTCTGTATTAAAAAGAAGGCTTTTCTCCTCGCTTTTGTGGAAACATCTGCGTATCTATCGCGTGTCACGACGAAAACATATTTGCGAAACTAAATAGAAAGCAAACACAGGTTATATTCACATGATTTTACGCCACTTTAAATCATTTATTACGAAATTTGCAGAGCTTTAACACGACCTCTAGAATCTGTACGAATCGTGGATCAGTTAGAATATAATTAGATGATTGTCGTTGTCACGTCGTGTTATATCTTTAACAGGCTGAGGGAAATAGGAAAAGTTGCAATGTCATATCTTATTTTCTATATTAGAATAATGTAATCTCGTTCAATGTTCTTATTTTCTTTATAAGGATTGTATTCTCTTTCAAAGTTGTAAATATTTTCTTTGACGAAATAATTACTTTATATTATGTGTGTAAGTAAATGGTTGTCTTTTACATTGCTTTTCATAGTCTCGCCTGGATTTGTATTGTGTTCTGGTTAATGAACCTACAAAAGATCATGTCTCGGCTTTTCTTGGAAACTTTTACATATTTCTTTTTGAACATCGGTCCTACTAGTTATGTACTGCCAATTGCCAATTGTGTTCGCAATTTTCCGGGCTATGTCGGTTACTTTATTTCATCTGCGAATCTCTTCATTTCCGATTCCGTCTTGTAGAGAAATTCGGAGCACAGAACTCTCTATCGACCTCTGAATGACTTTTTAGCCTTTTTATGTGGGTCACGATTGGTTAGCGGCCACAGTTATCGACATAATTATGTTAATCAACATTATATAACATACGCCATTTTAAATATTTGCGGAGTTAATCACACTCGGTGATATGTGGCCTAGCATTCTGAGAGCGACGCACGCCGGCGTGCTAGGTTAAAGCAAAAGTCAAAACCAGTTACCACAGACTTTCTATTATCATAAAGAAGATTATATAAATTAGAAAACACGTGTTATATCGGGGATCGTTGAACATTTTAGTATTGATTTACTCAATGGATTCGATAAACATCGGAGTCATTAGTCCCATTTGAAAAATAATCCTTTTACATTACATTGTGACCCCTATTGCCAGTAGGTAATTAAATAAATAAATTATTGTTTTCGTAGGCTGATTTGATTATTTTATACAAGACGCGTGTGATATCTTTTTTTTGAAAATTACTCTTTTTTTATTTTTTAAGATCTATAAAACAGTTGAAATTATATTTTACAGTTATCATGGTTGCAACCCTTATACCCTTAAATGCTGCAAAGGTAAATTAAAAAAAAACATGCATTCTTACTTTTAATTAACACTAATGCAGCTTATTCACAATTGTTTTTTAAAAATCTGACAATTTAATTAAATTACAATATGATTGTTACGAGTTTATGGTTTCCTACATTGGGTTGAATTCAATGCACTCAAACGTAAACAAATCATATAGGAAACATTTGCGATATAAATCTCTGCAATTCTGACCCACTAAGATTGTGTTGTGTATTACCCATGCATTAATTACAGTACGCATATCACATGGTGCTTAAGAGGATTGCGTATGTAACTCGACTGCATAAGGAAACTGTCATCTATATCCATTTTGTAATCGAACAGACCTGAATGAGCAGTGATCCGATACGTTAATTGATTCTTTATTTTACTATCGTAACATGTTTTTCAGTGGCAGTCGCTATTCTAATTACAAAGCTTTGTTTCTACTTTATGAGTCATTTAACATTGACATTAATTGTATCTTTTAATTATTCTTTCTTTTTCATATAGTTAGCATAATTTGGTTTGAATTATTAATTTGTTGTCCAAGTGATAAATAATAATATATTACTATACTTTCAACTCAACTGATCATCGAGACAGTCCAATGAGCGTTCAGTCTTTTCCTTTTATAAAAAAAAAACTTGCGATATCTCGCGACTTCCCCTGTGAAAATTATAGTCTTTGCCGTTCGCGTATGCGTAAATAAAATCCTATGGAACAGAACGAACCGACGACCGATGCAGGTTACATAACGGTCTTAAGTCATCCATAATTACGTGTTGCATCTATCAGCCGGTAACTAGGTTTCGTATCGGGAGCTTCTTAAATAGGTATTAAGCGTTGCCAATGGATTGTGCAAGTTACCATAGATTACCACAGATATTATAAATGAATTCCACAGTTGAATTACATTAAAAAAGTGTGAAGATTGGTTAATAGCTAGCTACAAATCTACTTAGGTGTAAATAAGTTATTTGAAATTAATTTGGTTGTTTTAGATTTTTATTTTCAATTTATTTCGAAAATAAAAATGATAAATTGTGTTGCTAATAGCGAAACACATAAACTTTGGTTATTTTTTCAAATTCTTAAGGCGTGCATCCACATCGCCATGCTACTCGTTTAAGCAGTGAACCTCGTTGTGCGCTCAATTAATATAAACGCAGTCAGAACGACCAAGCTATACCGAGCTTTCGAAGCGTCTTCCATATCGTCTCTTGTAACACACTAAACGCCCATTCGTCACTACAACGTTCGAATTAACTCGTGAGGAAAACACTGCTTCGTTGTGCTTTTGCGGCGTGTCTCGTGTTGCTTCACTATATGGATACACGCTTTTTAAAAGAAAAAATTGAAATATTGAGACAAAAATAGTACAAAAAAATACTCTTAATTTACTCAACAGTACGAATACAGCCGTATTATATATAACATGATAATAAATAGTAAATATAATATATATTAAGTAAAGCTGTTTACTTACTCTAGACATCGGTGCAGGAAGTGTAGGAAGGCGGTGTCGTCTGCTCGCACCGCGGCCGCCAAAGTTCGTGAGCCGGGCCGCCGCTTGCGGCCCTTCGAGTTGGTCACACTGCGCGGGGAACCCTTAGAGTCTGCCGACATAAATGACTCATTATTTACTTAGACTTTAGGTCGAACACGTTCGTTTTCCGTGGTCAATTTCCTCACCAGGATATTCCGATTCGGAGACCCTAAGTCGAACGTTTATGAACGTCGTTTTTTTCCGAACTTAAAACGCAACTAACATGTGCATGTCGCTGTACACTTTATATGAGAAGCGCTCTTTCGAGGCTCTGAATCCAAATTGCTGATCAGGATACTGAATAGGCAACACTTAGGCCAGCCAGTATTGTACGTAACATATTATAAACGTAAAAATAATGTTATAGTAACTTTCAAAACTTTAATATGAAGTGTTAATAAGGTTCAAAGTACAAACAGTTTCAAATCTGATTTGCAGAAATTGTTATAAACATCATGATGGAATAAGAATTGATATCATTGCTAAATATCGGCATGTATCATATCAATATTAAATTGGATCTCATTTGCAATCAATCACGTTTCATGTAATAAGATACACAATTTACTTACGAAATTAATAGAGATGAAATTACGGTTCTGTTTAATTTGAAATTTTACAAGTTACCGATCAATCATGTTGATGATAAATTACCATTATTTACTCGACTAACAGATAATTTTACTATCTTAAGATATTTTTTTACCCAGTTACCTAATAATGCTAAATAAAGAACACGTAATTGTATATCAAAAATCCGATATCATATAAATAAGCTCTATATCGTCTCTTGAGGGAAAGTCTACTCGGTAACATAACCAGACGAAAGTTTCACTGCCAAAACAATATTTCTATTAACATTTTAAATAACATTTATGATAATACTAATCGCTTTTTCAATAAAACGAAAGTTAAAAAGGTGGTCTGGATGCCTTATGTACCTTCTGCCAGTAAGTAGAAAGAAAAGCAACAATAGAGAAGTAACATAGAAGGGACGAGAAGAAAGAGATCAAAAGCAGAAAATTTCAATAAAGAAAAGAGAAAAAGAATGCAAACAGAATTTACAGTTGGGAATAATATAGACATTAAAAAAGCTTTGTAGACGAGTTAAAATTAGACTTGAATTCTGATAAAGTTTTGCAGCTAAATGTATGAATTTAATTGCCTAATACATAAATTATAAACTCTATAAGGACAATTTAACAGATAAAACCGTTGACCGACTAGCATAATTTTGTAATATATTATCTTAATCTCAGACCAAAATGAAGGAAACAATAAATTCTCCGAATCCCAATGACAACAAAATAACCTTAATAGGCATCGAAGCATTACGTCTATGTAATACAAATTAAGAAGTAAATCCTCTTTTCCCGTGCGCACGCGCACTCATCAATCGTCCCCAATGACATAACTTCGACTTGAACTTTCGTATACTTTTGACATAACAATTCACAACCGGTTTAAATTTTATCGTTCCAGCAGTTTTTCTTTATGTGTAGTAAACTATGTAGCACACAAAAGTATGCCTTAACATTTTATTAAAGTTGAGAAAGATGACCTTAATAATTTGATGTGCTGTCGAATTTTGCATGTAATCTCTATGGAATTATTATTAGGTAACTATTAGAACAGTGTGCCACGTAATTATCTCCGAATAGAAATTTAGAAGATGAGATCAATGAATGGACTTGAATTGGGATATTTATTACGACTATGTTTACGAGAAACATACTAACGTTTTATAAAGCTGTTTCAGAAGACTCTTACGTGTGTGTACAATTTTATAGGATGTATAACATGTTAATGAATTCTGATAACCTAACCTAAACCTACGACAGTTCACAATCTTAAAAGCAGATTATAAACAGACCTATCTTGAATTTTGCGTAGACACAAGTCGAATCACATCAACATAGAAATTAAAGTATATTGAAGAGTGATAGAAAATTAATTAATACGACTTCCAAAAGACATTTAACCAAGGATTACAGTTTTTTTTTAAACAGTTAACCATTAAAACCTTACCGAAGAATAATCTTTTTCTGGTGGCGTGGAGAAGCAGGTCTGGCGGAGGCGGACCCAGAAGCTCCATAATGCAAGCCAGCTGCTCTGCCTCGTTCTCACCCGGGAATAAAGGGTATCCCGTGTGGAGTTCCGCAAGAATGCAACCTGAGGCCAATGTGTTATATTATTGTTTACTTTTTCTGTTTTTGACAGAAACAGTTTTAATACCCTAGATAGAATAAATAATATTAACTTTTAATTGAACTATAAAATGAGTATTATTTTGAATGTGATAAAAAAAGTTGCGGATTGGAGGGTTTTTGATAAAAAAAACCCTCCAATCCGCATTGGGCCAGCGTGGAGGGTCATGGCCCATCCTCCTTAACCATCCATAAGGAAGGCCTGAGCCCCTGCAGTGGGGACGTAAAAGGGCTGATGATGATGATGATGATGAAAAAAAAGTTTCACTTATATTACTTTTGTCTTTTGTACGATATTTACAATGAAGTAAGAAATTTTGTCTTTAAAATGAAAACAAAATAATTGGTTGCACGAACCTGACTAATTTTAGTTTTAATATGCAAGACATATTAAATAAAAACCAACTCAGTTAATATTTGATAACGGCATAACGTTAAAACAAATTCCAATTAAAATTAGTTTTTTATTGTTTAAGTTACTTTAGAGATTATTACAGTAACAGATAAAGACACTAATGTGTACAATTTTAATTATGTAATATATCATTTATATAAAAGTAAACATTTATTTGTTTGCTTTAAGTGAGGTTTGAAACTACTAGGAAGCTCTGAGGTTTCAAACATGTTAATTGAGTAGAGTATTCGGTACTCCATTGTATTGGAAAAAATATTTTAAAACTTTAATATAATCATATTAATCCATTGATAGTGGTTTTTTTTTCTCCCAAAAGTATTATCAAATAAGGGAAAAACATATTTTTATTAATAAACTTAAATGTTCTCGCGAAAACAATCAGTCATGTGACATTTCGAGCAGTGACATCAATTTCCAATAAACATGAGTACTGATTACACTTTAACGAGGTCGTGGACTTATCGTATATTGAAATGTGACGTCACACGTTGCATCGTCACGGTTTTCTGCGTTCTTGTTAACCCACAGTTTATAAATCTTGATTTAATATTGAAAAACAAAATATACTTTTTATTTTTCAACAAAAAATACTACATAGTTATTATTTACATATAAGTTACCATTATCAACATATTTCATAACTAGCTTTCCGCCAACAGCTTCGCCTGCGAAGTCCATACAAGCTTCACCCTCCTATTTAAACCCTCTTAGGGATCAATTTCCAAAAATTTTCTCATTTACTTAATGAAAGGAACCCCTGTACCAAATTTCAAGTTTCTAGGTAGTAGGTAGTTTCGGCTTTGCCAGAATCAGTCAGTCAGGTTTGCCTTTCATATGGATAGATTTATTGTTATATATACAAAACATGTCCTAGCACTAGATGAGATGTGATAATTGGTTGATTATATGTATAATGACAACGCGTCCGACCATCTGTTACGAAATGGTAGAAAGTGGTAGAGAAAGGTGACCCGTACATCTGCGCGACGACCGACGCACGGCCAACTTGTTTTTACGCAATATTAAACATGTGGCTGCAATGCAAACTGCGTTATGGTTTATAAATAAACAAGCTTTCCGCCAGCGGCGTCGTCCGCATGGTCCCTAGGGAACAGTTTGTTTGGATATCGATTAGTATCATGACATGGTTATAATTACAATGACAAATTGAATAGTTAACATTGGTTACTATGGTAACATTTTAATTCCCTATACAAACTTTTTATATAACGTAGCTTCCGTTATAAATATATGTTGTTAAGAATTAGATTGATATTTATATTTAGCTGTAATATTATTATTATTAAATAGATGTTTATAACTCTATTTTCACACCTAAGAGATGTTTTTCACATTTAAAATCGTGAGTAGATACGGATTAATATATGAAGACGTACCTAAAGAATCTTCCACGGAAATGACAGTAAGAAAAAGGTTTAACTATAACCCGCTACATAACTAAAACAGTAAACAAAGAAATACCTTCACGGCGCTACACACACTTTAAATTTTTAGGGAATTCATAGTCATGTGTTGACAAAAAGTCAGCTCAGTCTCTTTCATGAAACAAGTGAAGGACAATTTCCCACAAGCTGGATTTTTCTTTATTTTAGTAGGTACTTTGTCGCTCCGTTCTTATTGTTCCGTATTTATTTATTAAATACACTCCGCTATTTGTCCTTAGTTGGTAGGTATAGTTTCCATTAGCCAAAATTGCCTGGTAGAAATTGGTACCTTAACAATAAATCCGCCTTTTGCAAATGTTTGTTTTAGTGAAATAAAGTATATTCAATCAATTAACCAATTCAATCGAAGAGACAAACAAAAGCAATTTTAATTTTACTGGGATTCAACATACCCATGCTCCACATATCAATAGCTGTGCCGTACTGTAGTCCAAGGATCACCTCTGGGCTTCTATAGAATCTTGACTGTATATATGTGTAGACTCTCGCATGTGTGTAACACGAGCTGCCAAAGTCTATCACCTTGATAGACGAGCTACCCCTCGCTTTAAGCAGGATATTCTCCTGAAAACAAGTTATAGAACATAATAACCAAATTGATCACAGATATGAATTCAGGGGTGGCTAGAAGGGGTGGAGGACGCCACTTCTGAGGTAGTACTCCGTATTTAGACGGTTCCGTTAAACGTAGTACGCAGCAAAATGTTTGTGTTCTATAACAAAATACGCATAGTACTTATATCACATTACAGGCGTTCCTCAATAATTTTACATTCGAGTTTGCATCAAATATCATTGATCAGTGTAACTGAGCCATTAACCATCTAATTTACTATGGGACAATGCATTGAGGACGCCTGTAAATGAATATGGTAATGAATTCAATGATAACATTAACTCACAGGTTTGAGATCACAGTGTATGATATTCTCGGCCTCCAGCAGCCTCAGGCAGCGCAGCAACGAACTCGCAAACCGCCTGATCAGGCTCAAGCTGAACCCCTGGTACTTGTTTTTCTTTATCAACTCGTACAGGTTTATACTGGACAAATAAAAACAACTTGGCATTAAATAACAAGAAATGGGATTCACTTTATTAATCCAATAAACCTTTTTACCAACAATTAGATTAGCTAATTAAATATCATTTTAAACTATTTCAATTAAATCTTTAAACATTTTTGGACATAACAGTAATTTTGCAGTTATCATTACAGAAGTCTGTAGTTTAAAAAGGTATTTTACAGAATGTAAACAAAAGAGTTACTACTACTATAATTTTAATTTGTGACGTAATAATGTCATCTATCTCTCTATATCTTCACGCTGTATCTATTGAAGTGTAATAACACAGATTATATAGTTTTTGTAATAAAATCCTACTCATTATAAATCAAATCAACTGTTCAACACCTGCTAATTCTGACATTGTTAATATTTTTATCTCGATTTTGAATTTAAAAGATTATGTGTTATGAATGAATATAAAATAGATAACATGGTACTAAAATAAAAATAATTAATGATATAGATACGATGTGATGGAAACATCGAGTATTTGAAAGCAATTTATTACACCGCGTATTTGTAAGTCGCAGAATTATAATATTTATTAAGCAAATAAGTCGTAAGTTTACTTTTACATTAAATTATAAAACACCAAGCAAACAAACAACACTCATGTGCAGTCAGGAAAAGTATTCAAACTAGATCAAATAATCTTTTTTTGCCCAATAATAATAAAGAGAAAAGAACTTTAATTTGCCGTAACACAAACTGCTCTGACACGGTCTTTTATTCTTATCGACGACATCGTCCTTTAACTTTTGACAAATACAACCTACTTTTAAAAATAATTTCAAACAAAGGAACCCCTTTTCAAGGACACTTATTTTTACAAAGTGTAATGTTTATTTTTATTCTGGCACGACAGTCTTACTACACCTAATAAAATTTAAAAGCAAATCAATTATTATTATTATGTAACATTAACGGTCAGTTGCACAAACGTCCATTATGATTTAATGACTCCTTTAAGCTCTAATGAATGTCAAATTTGTATGGGTAATGTCGTTTTAAACTAATAACAATTTTAATGGACGTTTGTGCTACTGGCTGTATAACTGTCAGAAGTTAAACCTAAAAAAAGACGTATAAAGTTTGTTCACATTAATTTTAAAGAACCCAAGGTCGGATACCCGTGTGGAGGAAATCTGATCCACAATTAATGATGTGGCAAACATAAGATTAGCAAATATTTTAGTACATGGTGGTTTCGGCCTACTTTCTCTGTGATAACAACAGCGATCATTGTAAGTAAAATCATAAATCTTCTCGTTTGAAATATACATCTTACAGATTTTCGTCGGCAATCAATAAACAATTTGGCAACCTTCCGATATTTAGCAATAGATACCTCCCCACCATATTAATGCATCCAAGAAATTATGTGAAGTCAAATAGAAGCCGATATCTCAAGGTTTATATTCCCGTTTTGGAGGAAATATATCTATGGAAAAACCTTATTCGTTTACTGTAAACCGTTATACTGAGATGAAACAAAATTACACTGATTCCTTTTGAGAATTTCCATTCAATCTATTTAGTACCTCTGTTGGCTAAAGAAATGATTTTGTTTTGTGATAATTAAGTTTATTCGAATTTACAGTTTCTATATTATACCTTGATAACAGTAGAAGGTATAAATGGAATACTTATCACTATAAAAAATAAAAACCGACTTCACAAAGACATATCTTTTGGATGGGTTATTAATGTTAATCACCTCAATTAATTAAAAAGTTTATGAACATTTAAAAGCACTTTTGAAAACTTCAACTTTCGTGAAAACTACATAAAAAATCAGTCTACCATTCGAAGTGTAATTACGAGTGTTAATCGAATATAGAACCTTTTCCTTCTCTAGTCGGTTAAAACGAATATAAGTTCAAAACGTCTAATTACAATACTGTCGTCATCCATCGACACAAAAAATAAACATAACTCTGTCCATCTATATCTTCTGGTCGTATCTTTGGCGTGGTCGGCAGAAAGGACCGAACACCAAAATGTACGGTGCTTACATACATCTTTCACCTCGTCCACTTTCATTACTCTTTTCAAACATCCCGCCGGTTTCTATGGCTTTTGACATCACCTTCTAAGAGCACGCGATTAATTTGATCGTGAAAGGTAACTGTGGCTTCAAATACAAACCTCATTAGCTCGAAACTGATGCACAAGTGATTCCTGAAGTAAAAATAGTCGAGCATATGTATGACGTTGTGCGACTGGTCTTTGTCCTTGAGCCGCAGGTGGTCCAATACCCGGACCTCGACTAGCGCCTGATGGTGGAACCTCTTCTTGTTACGTATGATCTTAATGGCCACCTGGGTGCCGGTGCGGTGGTCCAAGGCCCGTATCACCTGGCCGAACGAACCTTTACCGATAACTTCCAGTATTTCATATCTATACGCTATGTGGTCGTGGATTTGCTGGAATCGAAGAAAATATTCCATAAAATATACTTATAATTAATGAGACATCATTACCATCACCACCAGCCTATTAATGTTCCCACTCCAGCAGTGTCTTCCATATGGATATAATGAGAACGGGCCATGACCCACCACGCGGGCTCAGTGCATATTGGTGGTTATTAACAACTGCAGATGCATGTGAGTAACGGCTTAGGAAAATTTTTGGTCACCCATCCTATGAACGGCCATTGTGAAAGTTGCTTAACAATCGTATCGCAGATCGATCGCGCTAATTACTGCTCCGTTGAGCTCAAATTAATGAGACATACCTACGATCCAACAATACATATTTCATTCTACATTCCTATACGTTTAATATGTCCTTTTTGTTGATTTGGGATGGACAATTAACCTATAATCTGATATACTAATTTCAACTCTACTATAGGTATATTAAAGAACCTTTGTCAATGAATTAAGCATTGCAATTGCAACTCGTCTGACAGAACTCTCATAGCAACTCTTGTTACTAATTAAGTTACTTCGAATTTGTTACGAGTCTTAGCTCGAGCAACTTTCCTTTTAATTATACCTCTTTAGTTATAAGCATAACACCTTTCTGGAAAAGTTTATCAGCTACCGTTTTGTGTTACATTTTATTTTATTTGGATGTTAACCTTATTGATCTTAACATTTTTCCAACATACATTTTGTTGTTCTGTTGTAAAGATGGTTCTCAAATTTCTCAGGGGTATTCGAGTAGTTCGGTGGCGTAGTGAAAAAACGCTGTGGCCCGCAGTCATTGTTGTTAAGCAACTTTATTAGGGTCGGTAACGAGATGGATGACCAAAAACTTACTATCTCGAGCTACTGCGTGCTTCGGAAGGCACGTTTAGCCGTTGGTACCGGCTGTGTTTACAGTCGTTAATATTCTCCAATCCGCAGTGGGCCAGCGTGGAGGGTTGTAGCCCATCTTCCTTAGCCATCCATAAAGAAAGCCTGAACCCCCGCAGTGGGGACGTAAAAGGGTTGATGATGATGATTCAAGTGTCACATAAACACCAAAAGGGAGGGTCAAGCATATTATAACCGGTCGCGAGTACCAGAGATAGTTGAATTTATTAACTATATATTTTACAAGAAATTTAAAAGAACTTCAACAGACAGTCAACTTGTCTTGTATTATTAATGTACAGCTAGGGGTAATATTAGTGTACAGCTTCTCTTGTAATAATGTCCGCTTTGTCTTGTCAAAAATCAAAATTGTTTTTTCAGTTCAGGCTTTTACAGAGCACTTGTGAAAGTCGAAAACTACGCCATGGTTTGCGAAACTACGGCGGGAGACCTTGTACTAAGAAGAACCGGAAAGAAACAGCAAGGGCTGCTCTTTTCTCCCTGTTTTATTTTACACAGAGAAGTCTTATTGAAATGTGACGTCATTAGATTATGAAGTCACATTCCATTACAATATTAGGAATAAGAGAGATATTTACGATAAGTGATTAATATGCCGATTATATATATATATGTATTAGTGTATAGCTTGTGTAGTATTATTATTTTTAATTAGCTTGTATAATATTAGTGTACAGCTTGTGTTGTATCAGTGTACAGCTCGTGTATTATTAATATACTGCATTCTTTCATTATTTTATAGCTTGTCTAGTATCAATATTTATTCTTTGATCAAAAATAATTTATTTAACAAGGTAATAATTTATTTTTAATAATTTATTTTAAATAAATATATATTATATTATCAGTATTGTTACCTTATTATAGCTGCCGTTCTCGTCATCGAAGCCGCAGTTGTTGGGCAGGTTTGCCTTCGCCTGCACCTTGTTCGCGTCCAGTCCCAGGAACCACACCTCAGGGTACTTCCGGATCTCGTTTCGCTCCCACTCCGTTAGCCGATCGCAGTACAGCTTCAGAGATTCTGTGCCAAACCAGACAACAAGTTAGATGACTCCTGACTTAATCTTTTCATGTAGTAAGTCTAGATACTGATGACATTATGTACAATACTAATTAATTAGTGAGGTACAAAGTAAAATTGTAGCTGATAGTATTTTCTTGTTTCAAAGGTCATTGTCAGTTGCTGCGCCAGCGAAGTACATAATCACTACATATTATAAAACAAAGGCCGCCGCCGCTTCTGTCCGTCTGTTCGCGATAAACTCGAAAAGTACTGAACGGAATTTCATGCTGACAAACTGACGATATTTCAATGATATTAGTTCAATATGTCGGAAAAAAATTAAGCCGATCGGAAGCTTTCCTCGAAAACTCTGCCAAAAACTTTTGAGTAATAATAAGAAAATATTGTATGGTGGAATTGTACCTCTTTAATAAATCTCCAAAAACGTCCGCGGTGGTATATGTTTATATTCCAAGCATAACCCAATATAACCATTTTTTACGTATACTTAAAACAGTAAAATGAAGGGATATTTACGAATCTATTTTTAACAATACAGTATTAATCTTTATTCAAATAACTAAGTTGGATACGTTATGGATATAACGTAGATCAAAATTACCTTTTACATTATATAAAAAAAAACTAATGAGTTATCGAAAAATAAAAAATGTGTGGGCGAGCTATTAAATATCGATGAATAAAAATGAATCGCCGAAACGTATGTACGCGCATAATTTCCGAATTCCAGTTCCGACCGCACCAAATTGTATGATTCTATTTTTATGTGTTCCACGATTTGCATATAAGTTTTTTTTTAAACGTGTATAAGGCTGTACGAAGTGCGCTAGTACTAACTAGTACTCATATAAAAAGAGGGAAGATATTCTTTTTGGTGACGCCAACTCTAAACAATATTTATATAACTCCTACGTGTATTCTTGTCTATGAATGAGATAAACAGTGGCCAATAGTATAGTGAATTGACAGATGCGACAATAACGTAAAAAATACAGGTCCTTAATTACTAGCATGGTATAAAAATATCCCACCAAACAGAATTCATATAAAATATTGTTAAGAGAGAGCTAAACTTCTAACTCTACATGCCTATATCTACAAGCCCTAACTTCTTTAGTCACATGGACATTATTTTTCTGTTATTATAATAGTTCTTTTAGAAACTAAACTGCCAAGTCACGGGTACGTATGTTTTGTAAATTAAGTAGTCAAATGATTAAAAAAATCGTCCAGTTGCACTTCGGACTCTCGCACGAGTTACCGTACCATTATATATGAAGAATCCAAAAACATCACGTTTGTTGTATGGGAGTCCCCTTCCTTGTCTAACTATCACGGTCCATAACAATCAGCCTGGTGACAGACGGACGGACAGCGAATTTAGTTACAAGGTACGTTTTACACTTTGGGTGCGTGGTAAATAAGAAACGTATATTTAAATGTATTTTTTAATTAATTGATTTAAAGGATCTGTTTTTGCCGACATACATTAGTTGTCAACAGATGGCGCTACTAGATTAGTCTATAATTAGACGTTCTGTTTTACCGATCGCTCTCTCTCTCAACTCAAGATGGTTCGTGCTTTTTGTTCTCCTAATAACAATTTAATTAACAATTTAAGATCCTCAATTCAAGGACTGATACTCAACAGTGCGGAACCCTAAAAAATTAAGTTAAACAATGTAATTTTAAATATTAATACATATTTTCCAAACTTGATATAATGTACAACGAAAATACAAACATAAAAGTCACGAGAAAATAAAGTCACCAGTCGAAAATACTTTAAAGTGGTATTTTCCCAAAACAGCAAAGTTTAATTTCCTCAACGATTGCTACTGTGTACATAAAGCAATCCCAGGGGCAAATATTCGGACCTCATTAAACATAGCTTTAAGCTACTCTCCCACGCACTGAAATATATCTGGAGTACAGCGGTACGACTCGGACAAATTTCATGTTAGTATCATTTTAATACAATGATTCTAACCTCCGTTTTCACTTACCTAGAGCTAGACATAGCTTGAGAAGGAAACGCCTAATCTTACGAATCGCCTTAGCAATTTAGTTACATGCCATATATATTTTTTTTTCCTTTTTTTTATATTCCGCAAATTACTAGCATAACGCATATCATAACTTTAGCCATTACTTGATGTCCTTAGGTCCATCATTGACGGAATACATTTTCATCATAGTCGATTCCTAAATATTTAAACGACTGATTTAGACGACTCCGAAGTTTAATGAAAACGGGCGTTAATTTCATTTAACACTCTATTATTCAAACGTCCTTTAAGGTTAAATGACAACCGTAAACTTGAATAAATATTTTAAATAAGCATGATGACTTCTTTTTCTTAGTCGGTCTGCCACGTAGATTACTGAAAAATGTTAGATACTTGCGTATTTTTTGCGTAATCAATTTTCTTTTTTTTTTTCGAGCTTTTGTCTTTAAAACACGACAGCCAAATGCGTAATCAATTAATTACGGTGATACATTGAATCGAAATGTCTTAATATCTGTCTTTTATTTAACTGACAGACTAATCTTAAAATGAATTTTATTTTTTAATATCAATTACTATTGGTCGGCTTGTTTCGAGAATTTTAAAGATTTTTTGTTTTTGAACTGGGTATATCATTCTGTACACTTTTGGTTTATCTTATGGCAATAATTCATTTCATTGTACTACGTACCTAGGTTGTTCGATAATATTTTGTGGCATTCTATATATTCCTATAATTACACAAACGTTTAATGATGATTTTAAGCTGTAATGAATGTGCTAAATTAAAAAACATTATCAGTAATGTTGCTTGAGTTTATGACAACGGTGTGTTAAATCCACAGCCTATTAAAATAAAACAAATAAGTATGACGTATCCCATATGTAGTGATTAAGTACCTATATTTTTTTTTTGCACCAACGACAAAAAAGTAACTCGGTAAGGTTTTAATCATATTACGAGAGTATCTGATGCCTTCGGGTGCCCTACATATTCCTAGGTCAAGGTCGGGTCTCTCATCTTAGAGATACACGTGTCACCAACATAAGACACACTTCAAGTTTGACAAAACTCTTAGTGTCTCATCTCAAGATCTAGTAAGTGAGATATTTTAACTAATTATTAAGAGAAGTTTAGTGTGTCAGATTATCTCAGAAATTTTCGTAAAAAGGACTCAAAAACTTTTTGTTACATTATTCGTATTATGGTTTCAATTTTAGTAAAAAGTAATTAAACCAGTTTGTATACTAGTAATGGAAAATTGGAGATCAACTAACAAATCGGTTGCTTGATCTCCAATGTTATATGTTTTTGTAAAACATATGTTGCGTGTGGTATTTACTTGTAATTGTTTGATAAGTTTTTCCTTGTGTTCTAAATAAAGTTATTATATATTAAATGTTTGTTAATGAGAATAAATAAATAAAAATAAAACAATTTCTTCTATTGTTTGCATCGTATTGGCTTCGAAGCATCTCGACGCTTATGTTCCTATACAAATACACATCGAGAGTAAAGATGCGCTCGCTTGATTGCATACATTTTTAAACACAGAAAAAAATAATTAATCGAAACTTATTTTGGATACATTTTTATAAAGCATGAAATCTAAATATATATAACTCAAAGGCGACTGACTGACATAGTGATCTATCAACGCACAGCCCAAACCATTGGACGGATCGGGTTGAAATTTGAAATGCAGGCAGATGTTATGACGTAGGCATCCGCTAAGAAAGGATTTTGATCAATTCTACCCTCAAAAGGAAATTTATCCCCTATTTTATAGGGAATGAAATTTTGTATGAAACTTTGTCAATTTTAAACCGATCGGGCTGAGACTTTGCATACATGAAGCTATTATGACGTAGGCCCTAAGAAAGAATTTTGATAAATTCCACCCCTAAGCGAATAAAATAGGGGATGAAAATTTGTATAAATCTACTTAGATTTTCGACTGATTGAGCTGAAATTAAAGATTGAAGCTACTATGATGAAGATGTCCGCTAAAATTGGATTTTGATAAATTCAATCCCCATGGGCATAAAATAAGGGATGATGGAGGATGTAAATGAATTATTTTGTACCTATCAGTACCTAATGGAACGAATAAATAAATATTCGTTATAAATACTGCTCAAAGTAACTTTACCACGGTGACGAAGTCGCGGGCAAAAGCTAGTATATAATAAGACGAAATGTATTAGTGGTAAAATCGATCCAAAAATCTATTTAGATTTATCTTTATTATTTCTTCTATCGAGCCAATTGTTGAAATATATGTTTCTGTTTTTATCAACACATTTATGAAGTAAAATGATTTTTGTTTGGCAAATATTGGCATAGCTTTAGAATAAAATTGGTTTATAAAGTGTTTATTTCGTACAGCCTTAATTTACGCGGGTGAAGTTGCGGTAAACAACTAGTATGTTATAAATTTACAATGTATTCACGGATAGGTTGCAAATTTGCGAAATAACCAATGAATACAAAATATAGCTAAAGCAATCTTTTTAACAAAATTCTCTGGAAGTGGTGAATGAAACATTATTACACAAACATTAACTCATATAAGTATAAATGCGGGTAGGCAGTACAAAATAAAACGGTAAAATATTGAGCTACAAAACAAAAATTTCTAAAGATTCCCTAAATATATCTAATATTTTTAGCTGACGTTGAGTACCGCTTTTGATGTCAAGGTCGGGTCAATCCGTGATACAAGGACCGTTTTTCACAAGTTCTTATTTAACTTTCAGAGTATGGGCGTTCGCTAAATCTTGCAATTGAAATTTGAAGTAAGAAGTTATCCTCAACATATTACGCTGAAATTTGGCACTCAGGGGTGCTACCGCCGAACTGTAGCCATAGAATATGATAGTTACCAATGTTTCGGTGATATATCATTGCATTTTACCACTATGATTTAGAGTAGCTCGATGGCGTAGTGGATAAGCGCCGCGGCCCGCGATCGTTGTCGTTAAACAACTTTCGCAAGGGTCGGTCACGGGATGGGTGACCAAAAAATTATTATCTCGAGCTACTCCGTGCTTCGGAAGGCACGTTAAGCCGTTGGTCCCGGCTGAATTTGCAGTCGTTAATACCCTCCAATCCGCATTGATCAGTCAGCGTGGAGGGTCATGGCCCATCCTCCTTAACCATCCATAAGGAAAGCCTGAGCCCCTGCAATGGGGATGTAAAAGGGCTGATGATGATGATGACTATGATTTGATATGATTGGTGGATAAATGAACTAAGTTGGTAGTACTGCTGTCAAATGCGTAATATTCATTCTTTATCATTCGTTCCTTGTTATTAAATCATATGTCAAAGTATGTACCTAGAATCGTCATAACCACGGAATAATAACTCATAACATCTCTTAGATGTCGTATCTTAAGAATATATTATTGTTAGATTACAATGATTAGTAGCTAAGTTACATCATTAAAAATCTATTAAGGCAAGCGGCACAACATAGCGGCATAGTATTTTTTTCGTGTACTGTGTGTGAAAAGGTTTGTAATAACCAGTGGTCGGAATTAGGTAGAGTTATTCATGTACTTACACTGATTTCATACAGCGAAAGAATAAAGTGGATATGCCTCAAATCACGAGATTAATTTTAAAGAGTAGAAAAAATCCCGTGATTTTTTACATAAAAAGTTATTTACTTTTACACAATTTAAACTACTGCACGCACGACGTTGCCAAACTTACATCAATGAAAGAAAGAAATAAAGAAATCCCGGGAAGGTCCACACTAATATCAACATTTCGATGCAAGTACATAACTAACTCTACCTAATTCCGACATCTGGTAATAACAAACCTTTTCATTTGATGCCCATATCATACCATGACAATTAAGAAATATCTTTAAAAAGATTTTATTTAAATGTACTAGAAAATAATTCAATACAATGTTATGTGTTGTAGATTTATTGTAGATACGAGTAGGTACATAAAAGTAATGCCAGCTCAATGAAACTTGGCGCCTTAGGCAAAACGCAGGTACGACACGCCCATAAAAGGTCACAAAGTATGAAATACTAGTGTTGTTCCTACTAATGTTCCTACACCGATCGAAGGGTGTAATTTTGCCCATAACAAAATAAATTCCATAGGTACAGCTGCTCTGAAAATTGTATACGTTAGAATATCACGGACATGGACTCCAATTCAAAGAATAATAATAAATTTTTTGAAGGTTTTTTTTATGGAATAGGGAGCAGGCGAGCAGACGGATCACCTGATGGTGAGTGATTACCGTCGCCTATGGACACGTGCAACACCAGAGGAGCTACAAGCGCGCTGCCGGTACCTACTCAATTTTAAGATTCAAATAATTAGAACAAATATTGAAATACAAGCTCCTTATGCGGCTGACTAGTTTGCCTATATCGACAGGCCGGCCCTGCATAAAAACCGTTTTGTTGATAGCTTTATTTATATTCCTAACCAATTTTTTTTTTATAAAAATACAACTAGTCGAAAATTAAAACTAAATAATCTATCTTTTTAATTTCAAAGCAATTTTCCGTTAAAATACTTGCCAAATTGCTTTGAACAGTAACTTTAAATGGGTAATTTTGTAGATGGGTGACATATTTCAATCACACTTTCAAGACAATGATTATTCTCTAGGGCATGACAGCACTTAATTAACTGTGCCCTTGTGTTGGAGGAGATGAATCAATTCAGTGGCAACTTGACAGGTTCGACTAAATAATTCTGGGAAACCGCTTACAAGTGTGACATTAAAAGCTCATTTTCATTGGTCGTTGTACTCAGGTTGTACTGCACGCACGGCCTCCCACAAAGAACCTCTTTACTGTACTGTAATATAACTTGATAATGAAAAGAAGAAAAAATGCGATATCTCTCTCTTTCTATTGACATATGCGTGTGTAGGACAGCTTTAAACTAACTTTTTAATCTTTGCCCTATTTTTTTTTATTAATGTACCAACGATGTACCAACCAGGTGCCTAGGAAAATGCAAATCATAAAGTAAGTTTCACAGTTATCTAGGTTATAACAATTTACGTAATAAGTACACTCGTATAGTCAACAGTGCGTCAGGCTTTACAGAACTATAAAACCCTATGCGTCTTCAATAAAGTACAAAATCAATTGAGGAAATTTGCAATATTGTCGTAACCTGACGTGCATGTGTATGTGTACATACTGCAAAGGCAATTTAAACAAAGACATGTATGTATTTAATTACTTAATCTACACTATAAGAGTCTAATGGTCAGTTTCTGAAAAAAGTCCGGCCTGAGAAAAGTACAAATCCCAACTGTTTATTCTCAATAGCTCTTTACGTTTTACATAGCAAATAGTCCTAGTTTTATCAAACTGCTATAAGCCGAATTAAAACAATTGACATAATATTCGTTTTTTTAATGGTATTAAACTAGGACTTTTTGCCTTGTGGAATAATTAATTGAGATTTTGTACTTTTCTCAAAGACAGAAACCGGCTGTTAGTATATAATAAAAAAAAATAGAAAAAATAATGTACTTAATAAAAAATGCTTAACAAGCCACTTTGTCCCTGGCATTCTGAGATGGGACGAACCCATGACCTTTTGCAATAGTTCCAACTGCTCCAAGCAGTCGCCCGGATCTTTTCAACTTATATTTCTAAGAGTAAGAGTAAATTTCTCGATTTATAATAAAATTTATGATTCATTATTTTCATTCTGAGAAAAATGTCATTTAAAGTACCTACCTACCTTTGGATACCTATAGATACCTACCTACGATAAAAATATTTAGTACATAAACTTATCATCTTGTAATGCATCTTTTGAACAAAACTTTACTTAACTTGAAAGAGTAACCATTTTGTGGTATTATTTCTTGTTTTTTAAAAGAGCAAGGTAGGTATTTCCTTGCCATTTTTTTTCTATTAGCTTCATACTCAAAAGCCTAAACAATAAATTGCAGCAATTTTATTTCGTCAACTTCCACTGCAAGGATTCAACAGGCGCATCACTTTCCGTTTTTTTTTATATTGATCTAACACTTAATATTTTGTAGCTTATAAGTAAGTTAAAATGGAATATATTTTTGTTTTATAAGTAATGGCAATGGTGTATAAATAATTTCTATGATGTGTGTCATTGTGATGTAGAACTAGTGTGCCCTAGATTGGAAGCATAGACTACACAGCCTATGATTGAAAGCAACGATGACTAGTTGCTTTGAGTTCCAGTCATGTTCCAGTAGACACGTTGTTCATGATCAATTCTTATTTTACTTACCAAATGACATTGCTGCTATTTTTAAAGAATATATTATTTGTAATATAAGTTTCGTTATTTACGAGAGCTATTTATTGCCGCTGAATATATAATATACGTCCAAGCGTTTCTACAAGAACAAACCAGGGGGCCAATTCTACTAAATAAATTTAGTTTAAATCGAATCGAAAACGGATCGAAACCGAACGAAACTACAGTTTTTAATGGTTTTCCTATTCTACAAAGTGATATACGATACAACTTCAATTCTATTTTGTTCCACTTCTATTTTAGCTGGAATTGTATCGTATGTCACTTAGTAGAATAAAAAAACCATTAAAAACTGTAATTTCGTTCGGTTTCGATCCGTTTTCGATTATATATAGAATTGGCCCCCAGTATGTTTATCATGTTAATTGTTAGGTGTATTGTCATCGGCATTATCCGAAATTAAATAATGTTTAGGTCAACATATATTTTATATATAAACATATTTTTAGCTAAAAGTATTTAAATAACATAGTGGATTACTTGGACATATGACTCTAACAACCAACTCGTAACAAATTACCAAATAAACAAAATCAAAATTTATCACCTCTGATTATTACTTTACTAAATTAATGCAATAGTAACCTATAAAAACGATTGCTATGTAATCGTGAACATAATCGATATACATCGCTAATTAGGTGATTATAAAAAACGAACTGTGAAAAAGTATACACAAATCAGAAATGGTTCGAATTTGGGTAGGTACACTACTAGTTATCTAATAGCGATCGAAATAAATATTAAATTGCACAAATCCTACAGAAACTTTATCTTCATATTGCTTAATTTATTGCGTTAAAATTAAATTAATTCGATAAAAGAACTAATTCGAATTATGTTTTGCAAACGTGCGATCTTTGTCATTTTGCTATATCTATTCGGTACAATACTCAGTTGGATATCTTGTAGCATTGACATTGCTCAAGAGTAGCTGTGTCGGTCGTAGTGGATAAACGCCGTGGACTGCGATCGATTTTGTTAAGCAACTTTCGCAGGGTTGGTCACGGGAAGGGTTGCCAACCGTACTATAATATATAGTATTGTACTATATTGCGGGTCTTCATACTATATATTTTTGGAGAAATATATAGAACGCAAAAATACTATATTTCCAACACAAATAATTAACAAATAAATTCTTCATTTTAAAATATGAATGAATTCGAACGCAATTACAGGTTTTATATGAATAATTTCTGTAGAAACGAACTTATACTTTCAATTGTATGATGATGTAAACAGATAGTAGAGAGTTCTCAATAAGTTTGGATATGTCAGTGTTTGTTACTCAATTAAGTCAAAATGGCTGAACGACTTTGGATGAGGGGCAGAAATGGACACTAGAATACCATATAAGCTATACAAAATCATGGAGAATTATACAGTTTCTTGGGTTATACGGGCGGAAGATTGGCACTATTCGTGTGTACTATATTTTTTGTAGCTCACTTTGAAAAATACTATAATTTACTGAAAAAATGTTGGCAACCCTAGTCACGAGAAGCTACTCAGTGCTTGGGAAGACACTTTAAGCCGTTGGTGCTGGCTTATCCTCCATAACCATCCATAAAGAAGAGCCGAGCTCCTGCAGTGGGGACGTAAAAGGGTTGATATTCGACATTGCTCTATGATTTTATTGCATCAATATTTCTTTAATACCAACTTACTATCTTATATATTTTGATTTGGAGTCCTTTGTGCCTAAATAGATAAATAATTTTTAAAGCATTTGTAATTATAAATAATAATACAACATCATACATTACATGGGTCTGGGGAGCGACCGCCTAAATCTAGCTCTCCGCCTTTCTATTATTGTTGTGCAGGGTCCATAGTGAGACTAACTTAATTGTATAACATTATTTTAAATTGCCTATAGAAACAATAAACTTATTGAGTATGAAGTAGCCGTACAATACGACATATTAGCGATGTTGCGGCGATATTTCGTTTCATATTACTAATTTGGCATTAATTTTTGGTGATTAAATGACTGGTAACCTATCTTACTTTCGAAACTTTAATGTACGAATTTCAAAACTTCGAAAACGGTATAACGAAGTTTTGAATACCAGGATATGTTTTTTGACATAATATTCTATGTAATAAATTTATTTTACACATGTTTCATTTTCCAGAAAAATTAAAAGACGATTTTCAAAAGCTGTGTTTTTCTTTTTACAGATGTATTACTTTCAATATTTTTTTTATTCTAGATGTATGAAATATCGAAGTAATCTGTACCCTATTTTTACTAACGCACTTATTTATTTCTCAACATTATTTATTGAAAAAAAAAACAAGTTTTTATATATCGTCTGATTTATTTTTATAGAAAAAATAAATTCGAATCCGAATTAAGGTTTAAGACATTGGTTTATTCAGTGCTTAATTTTGTGCAACAAAATGTATTGACAGAAATAAATCGCTGCAAAACCGACTTCACGTAGTCTTGTCTGCCCTAACACACATATAAAAGTGCAATTTAAGCCCGCGTAGGCGCGGAGGGGCAAAGCGGCCCGCGAGTTGAGGGTGAGGTTTTCACCGCAGTGACACCGCAGGTGGTGAAAATCATCTGCGACGATAAACTCGCGTGGGACCGCCGGCGCCTCGCAGCGCCGGAGCCGTGACAGAAACAATGCCTGGTTGCATGCCTGATTGCATGCTTGGTTGTATGCCTGCTTGCATGCTGCATGTCTGCCTGGTTGCTGCATCCAGCTTGCATGATTAACGCCTACTTGAATGCTGCATGCATGTTTCAACTGAACCATATCACTTATCAAGTTATTGAAGATTATAATAAAATAGGTAGGTACTTATAATAATAAGAATTTGAAGATTATTACCTGTAAAAGTGTCCAGTAGTTTATAGAAATAAACAGGTATCATCTAAAGGCAGAAAGCTAAGTGCCAATAAACATTTAACATCCATTTTAAAAATAATTTTCTGGAAACTAAATCGTCTAAATATGTATATTTATCAAAGGTTGAGTAAGATTTAAAAACGTATTGATTTTAAAAATATGTATATTTGAAAAACGGATTATCAGCTATATGTCAATTGTTTTTTCGGTGAAATGAAAATATGGAAAACAAAAATGTGGCAAAACGTTTTCGGTTTATTGAAATTCGCACTGAAAAAATTCAATTTTAAAATAGGTAACCTAAATGACTTCGTTGAAAGAAAGAAAGAAGTTTATTGACCCCACATACATAATTATAAACATGAAAAAAGAAAAAATGCGAAGCCAATATGGACCTTTATCTCAGCAAAGGGCCCTGTATCCATTCATAGATGGGCAGAATGATACTAAGGGCGCAGTTATATAAGTTGGTAACACTGCTGTGATATCCATTTGTATCATTCTAATAATTCGTTTGTCGTTTTTAATGGAAAAGTCAGAGTAGTAAAATATTTTACGATATCGTCATACGATCTCAGTAATGTATGTGATGGTGTTTATTGTTAATATAATTACATGCATTTAACCCGCAGTCATATAAACTACATTTCTGGTTACAATAGAACGTTGCAGGTGAGTGTCTCATTAGTAGGTGCTCGGTTTTTTCTTCCCAATTAAACGCGCCCATTGACCCACTTCCGAGGGGAGAGCGCTCGTGATAATTGTCATCTAGGCCTCCGTGATCAATACTACATGATATAATTAATAGACGAAAACGTACATACTGGTATATCACTTACTTACTAAATAACTTAATTATCAAGTAGGTAATAATATGATTAATAAGATATATGCATTAATATCTGAATCTCTGGTCATACTATATGTCACTCGACGTTGTCAATAATTTTTTTTATATTTCTTTTTATTATGTATATAGTTGCTTAATAAATAACGACAGCTATAGATTACGTGTCGATATCGAAAAAGCTTATTTTTACGTAATAATCGCATTTCAAAAGAATTACTTGCATTTTTCCTTTGTACTATCTATCTTAAGTCCAGTATTATGAGTGCAAATTCTTCTTCAAAAATCAGAGTTGCCAGATATATTTATTATTTCGTGATCTAGCAACAAGAATTGTGTCATTATAGTTGAAACGTTATTGGCTTTACATAATTATGGTAACATTAGCAGAATTAAAGATCTGAATCAATTTATAAATTAATGAAGTCACAGCTTTAAAATTGTAAAAGTGAACTTTACTTACAAACTCGGAGGGTCATTTACTGAGTTTGAATATAGTAAAAAAAAATTGTTGATTCCCTTCGAGGCAGAGTTGAGACGTCATCCAATATTAATATAATTTTAAACAGAGTCTAACATCGACTAAGAACAAAAACTTTTTTCATTAAATTTTGATAAATGACTAATTTATTGTTGTCATTTATTTCAGCCTTCGCAATAGCCACGATTTTTATTAGACTTTTATTAGACATAAGTATAAATGAAATGAAAATATCTTTATTCAAGTATGCTTGTTACAAGCACTCTTGAAACGTCCAAAAATTTTTTTTCCCCTACCACTTGTTCAGGACGTCTTTTAGCTGACAAGAAGAACAAGCGAAAGAAACTTACCAGCTCTTTATCATAAGTAATGACATTTAAAAAATCATGTCTTTACCAAAATAATATAATACATATTATTTTGGTAAAGACATCACATCACAATAATAAACACAACTTTCAAAGTCTGTGTCAAATAAAGCAAAGGCTATTAATACCATGCATTGCGGTCCTTAAAATAATCATCAACTTTATAATAGCCTTTACTCATAAGTATGTTCTTTACATGAATTTTAAACTTATTTATGGGTAGGTCAATTACATTTTGTGAAACTTTATTGAAAATAGCAATGCATTTACCCAAAAATGACCCTCTGGTTTTCTGAAGTCTGAAGTTTGGAACGGCAAGTTTATTTATATATTTAGAACCGCGTAAATTTGGATAAGAAATATTTCATAGGAACTAAAACTAACTGGTACTTTGGTTCGAGTTATAGATAAATAGAGAGACAAATCGTTTATTGAACCACTACTACAAGATAAGTTATTGTAAAATACTTAGTTGATGTATAGAAACATTAAAAATTACAACAGACAATGACTCGTACCATCGTACTAGAGTGTGAAGCAGTAGCCCAAGAGGTATACAGCTCAGTGTTGTATGTTCTATATAGGAAACAGACACTGAACTGTATGTGTATCAAGTTTCATCAAATCAAGGCTTGATAGCCGATATATGTAGCTTCTAGCCGCTCCGTGCCAGTAATATATTCGCTGGCTTCACTACATAGTATAAAACACAGTCGCTTTCTCTGTCCCAATATATGCTTAAATCTTTAAAACTACGCAACGGATTTTGATATATTTCACATTTACAATATTACAAACAATCTCTTAAAACCAGCAGTCTACTCCTGTGTATATAATTTTTTAAGAACAGGGCCCACCACTCGGGCCCATTGTGGGTTTGCGGGTATTGTACGACTGTACGTCTGTAGGTGCAGCCGGGTGCAACGTACCTTCCAAAACGTGGAGGAACTCGAGATACATATTTGGTCACCCCATCGGAGACCAAGCGCTCACCACTGAGCTGCAGTTTGGTATATTTTTAAATTGATAAAAATAAAGACGAAATTCTTATCTTACTAGATACATCACGTATCCGATCAAAGCGCTTTGAATCATCATTTATAATGCGCACATCCAAAGAGAGGAATAGCCTACCTGCCTCTGTTCTCGCGGTATCCTATAACCCAAGAATATTTAAACACGAGTGAATAGGTATCTTCTGGGCAAACTCGTCCCATCTTAGGCCTTACGCTTAATGTCGCCTGAGGTCAAGAGTTAGCCCATCTCGTTTCATTAAATTCAGTTTCATTAAAGTTTCATTAAAAAAATATACTGTTTTTTTATAAAGTATCATCGCGTCATCAGCATTTGGTTTGTAAGGCAAGGTATGAGCCTGAACTAGTACCGATTTTTAACGAATTCATTCTCTCAATATTCAGATTTGTGGAAAAAAAGTGTCGCTTTCTTATTTTATAATACAACCTCTTTTCTCTTACAATCCAACCTAAATATTTTACATTTCGTATTTGAAATAATTAGATTACCACGACATAGTTGATACAGAAATACCGTGAAATTGTTATCGGCTTATTGAATGTGCATTTCACGTTTGTTCCACACTTGTGAGGATTCCCTGAACGCGGACGAGTCAAGGATGGAACGTCGAGAATAACCTAACTCTATTAAACGGTACCTGGTATCTAGAATTTCTTTGTTTGGATGTTTAGATGTTTGGATGTTTATTGGTCAATCACGCCGAAACTACTGAATGGATTTTGTTGAAATTGGGTATACAGATACGGTGTTAGCTGACTTAGATAATAGGATACTTTTTATCCCACTAAACATTTCCCTAGGGTCCACGCGGGCGAAGCCGCTGGCGAAAGCTAATATTCAATATTTTTACATTCCTTCATATATGTTTTATACATAGATAGAATAAATAAACATCAGATTTCTAAACGCTAGGGTGGGAAAAGGTGACCACTTCCAGATGAGCTTTGTGGCAAAGAAGGTACATATTGCTACATTAGATTATATACTTCTAACAAGTAGGAATAATAACATTTTTTATTTATTTATTCCTTCTACATTTAGAGCAACGCCTATAGTATATATCTACTAATACAACGAGTTCATGTAGAAGGCGAGAATCCAAATTTGGCAGAACCCGTACTATGGAACTATAGCTATCATCTATCGAAATTAATACAGTGGCATTGATATAAACAAACACTTAACTCTTCAAATTCTACTTTGCTGCTGCTGCACTGTTACTTATTCTATATATGGCAATTTGTGTATATATATACACATATAGGTTTGTGTATGTTTATATTCATTGTTGCACATAATTTTATATTGTCGTTCACATGTATGTACACTCCGTTATAATATTTATTTTTATTAATAATATTTATTTATTTCCACCACAAATAACATTACAAAAGGATGTACAATAAGATTATTCTATTAAGAGTCATTTGTGGGAGACTGGTGCCTGTGTAGGTTCAACCCCGTATTACAGGTCACCAGGCCCCACCCCAAATGAATTAGATAATATGTTACAATTTATTACTATACAACTCTCAAGTGAACAAGCACAACACATTAATAATAAACGAGATACAAAATCAAGAAACTGAAAATTTGTAAAGGAACATCTAGGTATTTTATCCAGATAGATATATACTAGGTATTAAACATTCATTTGTGATTTATTTATTGCATTACTTGAAACAATAATTCTGTATCCGCGTACGAAAGTGTCATAAGGTACTCCTTAAGCTTTTTATGACATGACCATTTATTAAGGGCATTTATAGAAATTTTCCAATTCAGCCTATTGTACAAGAATGGACCCAGATAACCGAAAAACCTTGTAGCATGAGCTGTCCTACAACGCATCTCTTGGATTACGCGATAATATCGATTACGACGTGAACATCTAAGATCCTGGTGCAGTTCCGATAAACCGTGCTGTTTCATCACGATATGAAAGATAAAAAGTTGCCGGACAGTCAAAACCTTGCTAATTCTATATAGATCTAGAGTAGGATATAGAAGAGGTTTAAAGTTGATGACTTTTAATACAGCTCTCTGGGCCCTCTCAAGTTCAACAAGATGGGTTTTAGCAGCTCCGCCCCAGACCCCTATCCCATATCCCACTACTGACTGACATAACGCATAATAAACGCTTCTGAGAGTACTCATATCAGCAACACAACGCAATTTTTTAAATATAAAAATTAGTTTTCTTACTCTACCGCAAAGTGTTTTGATGTGAGAAGAAAAAACCAGGCCACTATCAAACAAAACGCCAAGGTACCTGATATGACTTGTGCTCTGTATAATATGGCATGCACATTCATTGTCATCGTAGTTACCACAACAATGGGCCTTAATATGAGACATATTTATCGGGGGTAAACAAGAAGTGCGAATTGCAAAGGGCATGTATTTAGTTTTCTCACAATTTAGAGTCAATAAATTTCTACCAAGCCATGTACATACGGAATTTAAACCATTTTGGGAATGCAGAAAAACTTTTTCCCAAGTATCTCCAGAGAAGAGTAACGCTGTGTCATCAGCGAAAGTGACTATCTTGCCATTTTGAAGTCTGAGATTGCAAAGGTCGTTGATAAATATAAGAAAAAGTGTAGGACCAAGGATACTTCCCTGGGGAATACCATATGAAACCTGCAAATCATTACTAATTACTTTTTTCGTCAATTTAACACATTGAGTACGGTTTTTTAAATAATCAGTGAACAAAGATAGTTGAGTACCCCGAATTCCTATCCTTTCCAGCTTGGTGAGCAGTAATGGTATCGAAACAGTGTCAAATGCCTTAGCCAGGTCCAGAAAGACAACCAAACACCTTTCACCCTTATCCATGTTATAGACCAGGTAATTATTTAATTAATGTAAAGCATCAGATGTTGACTTTTTTGCACGAAATCCAAACTGAGCATCAGAAATCAGCTCGTTACTCTCAAGATACTTAATGAGCCTAAAATTAATGATTCTTTCAAAGATTTTAGAGATAATAGGCAAGATTGAAATAGGGCGGTAGTTACGAGGGAGACTCCGATCACCATTTTTATAAATTGGGTGAACAATTGCCTTCTTTAGTACGTTCGGAAAAGCACCAGAAGATAGACAAAGGTTTAGAATAAATGTCAAAGGAGGGATAAGAAGATGTTTATGCTTTTTTAGAAGGCCAGCTGAGATGCCGTCCAACCCAACAGCCTTGTCCGATTTAAGTGAGATGATTATTCTGTCAACCTCTTCTTCGTCAGTGTCGAGTAGCACGAAGGAATTATTTTGAGAAGTAGAAGAATACATTGTATCAGTAAGTTGGCAATTTACAGGGGTATTCATAAGACATTTCTCTGCAAGATGCTTACCAGCATTTATAAAGTAGGCGTTTAATTCATTTGCTGACTCTACGGGAGTGGGTCTCAATTGCAAGAGTTCAGTAGTAGCTTTAGTTTTAGAATCAAGATTTGCAACATCCCTTACTATACTCCAAATACGTTTGGGGTCCCTGCCAGCTAGAGCAAATTCAGACTTTTCAAAGTTGTGTTTTGCATTTCTTATTAAGGATTTGCAAAAATTTCTATATCGTTTGTAGGTGACTCTAAGAATAACATTGTCTGGGGACTTTTTACATTTATTATATAGGTTATCTCTATTTCATAAGCATCTTAAGAGTCCTGAAGTCATCCACGGCTTAATAATTTTTCGTCTTCTAGTAGGGTTAAATGTTGTGGTGCTATTTGATATTGATTTTTTAATAGAATTAATGAAACACTCCATAGCCTGATTTGGATCACTCAACTGATATATTGTCCCAAAATCTATACTTAAAAGATTTGAAGTCAGTTTCTCTTCGTCCACTCTAGAGATAGTCTCCGGGAGACAATGCATTTCTAACTTCATGGAAAGAGACAAAACAACAGCCGAATGATCTGTGACGGTAGTCTCAACAACGACAGTAATTGCAGGATAAGTAGTCTTCAGTAAAACATGGTCTAGGCAGGTGTGCTTATGAGTAGGTAGAGTATGAGTTGGGAGAAATCCCAGCAATGCAGTTAGGTTTAAATAATAAGAAGAGTTGCGATCTGAATTCAATGGGCTGATGTCAATATTTATATCTCCAGTTATAATTATGTTGCGGAAGGAGCTGAGCGTTCGAAGTAAGACATCTAATGAATGAAAGAAGGCATCTGTGATATTGCGTAAGGCATCTGGTCGATAAATCGCTAGTAGGGCAGTATCTTCTCCAATTTTTATTAATAAAGAGCTAGCATCCAAAAGTTTTGGCTCTTCCACTGATACTTTTTTAATGCTATCTTTTATATAAACAACCACACCATCATTTTGGTTATATGGTTGAGTAGATGATATATGATAGTACCCCCTTATCAGTGGTATAAAGGGATTTTTTTGCAGCCAACACTCTGTCAAAACAATAATATCAAAGACCACGCCCATCCTTCCCATAAGAGTCAAAAAACCATCCATATTTGCATCTATACTCCGTATATTTTGACAAACGACATTAAGTGCCCGTGACCATTTTTGTTTTAGTATAGTTTGACAGTCCTCCGGTAAACAACTAGTAGCTTCCGAGAGAGAATACGAATCCAAGTCATCCGTATAGTCAGTCTGCGAATCGAATTTTAGAAATAAAATTTATAGAGGCATATGATCTTCCGCACCATAGATAAGGCATTATTAGTTTATGCAACTTGTGACACAAAAAACTTCCAAAAGAATACTGACCACCATTTAGATTAAATCCCTGCGCTCCACTTACAATCAGATTCTCACATAATTTACAGTACAAACAAACAATAATCAATAAAACATTAGGAGTATCCCAAAGAAAAACACCCGACTCTACAATATATCTTAGCATAAAAATAATTCTAAAGTTAAGTTTTGCTTGATAATAGCAATTAGTTATTCTACGCGAAAAATACGAAACTAGGCACAGGCTGATCTTAAACAAGAATAAAAACCTCAGTCCCAAAGCAATATTACAAATGTGGTAAAATAATTTATGGGTGTGATTTTTTATCCAATAACACGACCCAGTTATTACATCTAGATTAATTGTCACATTTAGTTTTAATTTTATCATGTAGATACAAAATAGTATATACAAAATAATATAATTAAATGTAATTTTGTTCAACACCATCAATATCAGGCGCGCTATATAAGCTTTCCGTGACGCAAGCAAGCGCTTTATACCAGCACCATTACTATTTATAAGCACAGTCATTAACAAATTGAGAGTCCTTCTGGCCAAATCAAGGATTGTAAACGTTATAAAGTGGCTTAACAGATAACAAACTAAAGAGAAATATTCAAAAAAGCAGTTATAACACAACATAGGATACGAATTTAGACTAAGATTTCTTGAGTATTTACCATTCAATAACAGTCATTTGCCCTTCAGTTGGAGCAGCTGATCCTCTCCGTCAATGCGTACCTGTGGCGAGCCCTCATTTTTTCTAATGAAGATTCTCCCATGCGACGTCCAGCAGAATGAGTATTGGTTGCTTTTGGCGAAATCGCGTGCAAGGTAGAACAACCTTTTCGCCTTAGCTGTTAATAATTCTGAGACGAAAACCGGTCTTGATTTCTCATCAATTTTTAACTGAGTTGTATTAAGGGTACTTCCACGATTATCTCGATTAAATTTTTTGACAGATTTCAGAAACTTTTCTTTTGTCAATGCGCTATTAAAGTTGACCGTTATTGGCTTCTGAGTAATATTTTTAGTGTTGGTAATATCACAAATATCATTCTTCTCAATCTTCAAATCTATCACAGCACCAGTTTTTTGAACAATTTTCATTAAATCTTCCGTTGTCTCATTGATTTTTGTAGGTATATTGCGTATTTCTATTGATTTTACTTTGAAGTTCCGCTCAAGATTTTCTATTTTAGTCTCTAATGTATTTATGTAGTCCCGTTGATGCCTTTTATCTTGTTCCAGGGTGTTAATTCTTTCTATAAGTTCATCATACTTTTCCGACAAAAACTCTAAGGATTTATGTATGTTCGCGTTTTGTGATTTTATGTCATTCAGTGCTATCAACAACGTATCAAATTTGCTGTCTTGTTCCGCTTTCCAAGATGCAAACATTGATGTAATTTCGCACTTTAAGTTGGATAGTTCTTCACTTGAATCCGATCTCTTACGCTTAATGTTGCGCCCCAACGCCCTTATTTCACCCGATTCATCCTCGTGTTCTTGCGCAGTGGTAATATTCGGGGCCGACTCACTGTGCTGAAGTTGGCCTGCACCCAGCAAAGCATTCGCCGGCGGAGGAGTACGTTTTAGTGGCATAGTTATTTACACGCCACACCAAGCCTGGTACTAGGAATACAGAAAGCAAAGGAGGTAAGCCACTGGCGATAAGTTGGTAGTGGTACCGTAATGAACGCAATTGGCGGAAGCAGTGTTACACCCTTAGAGGCGGGCAAGTGCGTAGCTGTAGGCGGGGCAGTTAGTGGTAGTGGTAAATGACTCACCGCACCGCGAGCACAACAGCTGCTATTGTTTCTCTGCAAACTCTTGACGTTTATGCACTCCTATTATTTTTTATGATTTTCTGTTTTGAATTGTATTAAATTAGGAAATAATGTTGTAACAGTAACTTCGCAAGACGTGTTATGACGACTATCTCTTACTCCATCCAAAGGTTGCCTGGAAGAAATGGCTTTAAGCGATAAAGCCGCCAATTGTTATGCATTTTAATCAAATTTCATTTGTGTCTGTTTCTGTAAATAGCGTATTGTTAACAATAAAGAGTTATCTATCTATCTATAGAGACAAAACGATCAATCTTATTGTTTATAATATTGGTAGAGATGTTGCATAAAATTCGCGAGGTTAAGTAATCTTTGATTATTATTTGCAATTAAACGATTCTAAAACTAATGGGCTAATTTTAAAAATTCTTTCACCTACGAGAAGCTACAGTATAATTTACATGACTGAATTCGGAAAAACAGAAAAACAGTTAGTCAACAATAAATCTATCATCTTACGTAAATTAGTTTTCGTAAAGAAATACCACTTTAGAAACAAACGCAAGTTTATATATCATGTCTATTATTAGCCAACAATAAGAGGAGTTGCCGATTGCTTAGGGACCTCTTACCTCCAGATAAGTTTGTGAACTACTCAAACTTATTGCTGGTGTGGGGCATTCGTGGTCCGGGGCACTTGAGTAGATGAAAACAAACCGAATCTAATCGAACATACAACTGAACACAAAAGATGGTTTTAAACGTACAAGTTGCGTCAATACAAAACTTATCTATAGTAATATTAATAAAAGGAAAGATTTCATTGTTTATTTACATCGAACAGGCTCGAAAACGACTAGGTCTAGTTAAAAAAAAAGTCACCTACAAGCCAGGTTCTTCGTACGCGGGTAAGCTATAATTTACGAAGTCTTGGGCTAAATTAAACTCTACTTATATTTAGAGTTGTTTGAATTTTCAAAGGATTAATTTGTTATATAGCGGCGGTGATTAACCTAGCTAACCATGTAATAGGCTACTTAACAACTTTTAATTTTATGAATAAATAGTCCATTAATATCTGAGAAATAATGTAAAAGTAACAGCATATCGGCTATTTATAGTTTCGGAGATACGATGCTATGTTTGTGGAATTGCTTCTAGTCGACCGAAAACGTTCTCTACAAATTCAAGCCACTAAGTGACGTCATACGGTGCTACTGTAGCGAAAAACTTGTGGGCGTCTGGGTAATCTTTGTAATATCTTTGTTATTTGTGCGTTTATGTTTATAGCTGTAATAATGATAGTTGTAACATTTTATATAACTAATTTAATGCCATATGTATTCAAAGCATAATATTTTCCAATCTAGTATAGTCAAATTTATTTTGTTAAATAATTATAACTTAAAATGCTTCATATTTTCCAAAGACATAACAGAAACCTATATTTTCACTTGTTTGACACGAGCTTAAAACCTTCTGGATCATTTTTACTATCACTATTCCCTATATAAATGTATGGGAAAATAATGAAACCTGAATTGTAATTATCAAATTAAATCTTTCAGAAAAGAAAGATTTAAAAATTAATCTATCGATTAATTTAATTTTTTTGCGGAAAAAGTTATATATTGCGTAACATGTGCCGCAGTGATATTTTGTATAAAAATCAGCATTGACGCCGAGTTCAGCGTTGTCTGATCCCGTGAACTTAAATAAAAAAAGTCAATAAAGTATAGTAATTGTTACTTGCAAATAATGCAGTTAAGTTACACTAACATACAATTTTTAAATAAAAATAAATAAATCAAAGCTTTCCACTTTAAAATTTAGCTTAGTGTCACTTAATCAATTGCTACCTTATAATTAATTACGAGTATCAGATAGAATATTTTGTTTGACAGAACTAATGAATACTTGAAAATATATCACAGTCGTAAAATGTGAAGGACACCGCAGTGCACCGCGCCACTGGTAACAGACACATTTGCATGCAATTTGCATGACCATCGCAAACTGGGGTTGAAGGCTTTACGAGCAAACACCGAATGAAACTGTAGCGACATAAGCCGACACGTTAATTTTTCAATATAGAAATATATGATTCATGTGGTTTGCTTGACCCTCTATCTGTCATCATATTTTTGCTAATTAATTACTCATTACACCACAAATATACACATTTTTATTCTCAACACAAATGTTAAGACCTATGGTATAATAGGTCTATGTAACCAAAATTATTTAAATTTCAAATAATTTGCGGTAATACTCTGTATTAACTGATTCCAAGAATTATTTGTCTAACATTTTGCCTGTGTGGATTTTTTTCTTTGACATCACTAAGTAATTTTTCTAAACTCACTTTACCGTTACCTTGCCGACGCTTGCTACAATAAATTACTGTAACTATGAAGTTATGATATTTATTATCTTTTACACCCTCGAGATATCTGTACACCGCCCGCAAATAAACGTGCAAAATCGGCAACAAATCTCACAACTACGACCAGCTCGACTCTAACTATTACTCTACTCGTGTTTCACCCATCCACAGAGCATGCTCTGGAGTTTTTGACCTTTACTCGGTGTTTAGTCTAATAACTACTGAGCATGCTTTGTGTGTGGCAAAACACGTGTACATAAAATAATAGTTTAGAGTGGTTACAATTTATTTCGCTGTTTTTACACGTTTATTTATTTGCGGAAGGTAAACGCACATTATCCTGCTGGTTCTTACTTGGGTATGGCGCGTTGCTAAATATAATAGTATTACCAATGATATTACAATAAAAAGGGCAGATAGGTCTTGTCAGTACTAATACGATGTAAAAAACGTGTCCCCAGCATATAAAAACGCACATGGCACGATACTCTCCAATTATTCATAGACTATAATTGAACATGTCACACACCAGACATATAATGATTTAATGCATGTTTAATGCCTACTTTTACCTAAACGAGTTAGACTTCGATCAACAGTTCAACTTTAAAATGTTGAAGTCTAACAGTATTATGGTCCTTGTCGTTAGTCTATTCTATGCATTATTTGCCCGTCTATAAATAATGAAGATTTTTCAAGCGATAAAATAAACCTGACACTGTTATATAATACATGTAATAACACGAGGGCTTCGATCAAAATCGGAATTGGAGTATTTTTTTAGCTCCGGAGTTAGATTTCGATTCTCCGAATTCAAACCCCGAAGTTTTGGAGTTTCAGTTTCTTAGATTTTCAAATAAATGTAAGATAGAGCGTAGGCAGTAAAGTCGAATTGTCCGTTCTGTTACTTACATAAACTTTGATAGATCTTATTCACAATTTGTACCCGGAGTATTTAATCTTTCTTTTGATGACATATATTTAACACAGTTAAAATGTATACTTACGAATGAAATATGACCACTTGGTCTTTAGATGACTTATGTTGTTTCTACAGTTTCGCGTAACACACATTAAAAATAATAATGGTACATAAACGCACACAATCAACGCTTTCGCCAGATTGCGCTCAGGTATTTTAGTTAACATAGTTTTAAGGTGAAACTTTGTGAATTAAAGTAACATATCTGCCCTTTTTATTGTAATATCATTGAGTATTACAATTAAATTGCAATGCTAAACTTTCATCTAGTTAAATCTGATTCTAAAACCAACTGTAGTAGACTAAACGGGAAAAGCTTTGGGGATATCAACTGCAGAGTTCACTACAATACACGCACAATTCACTACTTTCTGCAAATTACTGTGCATCTCCGCCAAGCATCATGAGGTAAAGAAGCAAATATCAATTGTATTTATTTTGTTACTTCGTCTTGTGTTAACTAATATTAAAATCGTTTGTAGCTATTGTAACAGAAATAAAGCATTATTATTATGAATGTTTTTCTCGAACGAATGTCGTTACTTCTTATAAAGAACTGGCATGCTGTCAGCCAAAGACGTCCTGAACGACTGGTAAGGAAAATCATAATAATAATCAGTTTATTTCTGTCACAATAGCTACAAAACGATCTTATTATTACAATTGACTAAAAGCTAATTTAATAAAGAATTTTTATTATATAAATGTCCTATTATATAGTGCATAATAATTTGAGTGTCAGTTTATTACAGCACAAAAGTATATGACGGCGGGTAGTCAGAAGGGGCTATTACAAAGCCCAAATAGATCGTCCATGTCGGAGGACTATCTTTAAAATAACACTGCAGGCGTGTATACCAATGTGGATTTATTCCATCTTATCACTTTTCGTACGAAAATATAAAGAGATGAATGTGATGTCGTCGGATATCTTTACTCATCGGCGATCGGAAACAGAATGTGTGCCAAAATGGCGGCAACTTTGCTTTTTGTTAACGAACTGTCAAAGTCAGTGTCACCATTCTAATAAAATTAAAAGTATCGATGATCACGCCCTCTCTACAATCGAGTAATTAGGTAATAGAGTAACTAGCAATTAAAAAGAAAAGAAACTAAATCAAACGATCTTACATATCAAAAGTACGAACAAACTGCTGACTTATTATTGTTTAGCAAGTACATTTGGTATCGACATAAAAATTGATTACCGACCCGATGGAGCGACTGCGCACGTCAATTCGTGATTAATTCACTTAGTTACTAAAATACCCTCAACATATACTGATCATCCAACCGCCAGTGTTTGAGCACCCACATTGAATAGCATTAAGTACTATCGTTGATTATGGGCGATGTAGATCTTATATAAATTAAATCCTCTATATTGGTACGTCGCCATTAGGGATAAATTTGAGAAAATAAAAGAGATTAAATTCTCTTTATTGGTACGTTCCATTAAGGATAAATTTAAGGATACTCTTTTCTATACAATTTATGTAATGAACCTATTTTTGGACACAACCAAAGCCATCTTACCTAATATTAGTAAGGATACAATTTATTGTTTTTTGTTTGCATTCAATGAGTTCTGAAACTACTGGACTGATTTTAAATATTGTTTCACCACCGAAAAGCTGAATCTTATCTTTAGATCTTAATATTGCGGATAGAGTCTGAAGTCATATTTCATTGGCAGAGTAATTCTGAAGTATATATTTATTAAACTACAGGAATGAACGTTTCTAGAAAGGTATTTATCGTATATTATATTAAATATTATTGCCTTTAATATAATTCAAAAAACTTTTAATGATCTCTTAAAACTTCGACGTTAACGTTAAAATTGAGAATCAAAATAGTTCCTTTTTTATTTATTATCAAACGGTTATTTGCCGTTACGTAGCCAAATTATTGTATTACCTAAATACCTACAAACAAAACCCATTATGTTTTATTGATCACAGCCCTAAATTAGAACTGCTACATCACCTAATATTATATTACTAACTCTATAGAAATCATTAGGCTACCTACTACCGTTATACTACAATTTTATTACAGTACAATCGACCACCGAACAAAAATACACCCAATTACTAAATATCTAGAGATACGATTGCCTAAACTTCATTTTGTACAGGTTTATTATTATGACACGTTGTTGGGAAGTAACGAGTGTTTACTTTAGTGCCGAATGATATGTACGTGACACGATATAATAATGTGGCATCCGTGACACACAGCGTCTTGGTCTCTCGTTTTAATATCTTCCCCTCCCCAACTCCGTATTAAATAGAAGGCAATATTACAACTTAATCTCTATCCCAATATGGTTTGAATTAAGGCAGCGCAGGAAGATGAAGAGAAAAAGGATGAAAGCAATGTTCCAGTAATTCAAATAGTTAAGGATAGAGGATGATGTATAATACAAAATAGAGCTTCAAAAACTATTCCTAAATATTAACTTGTAAGCCAATTATTGTAAAACTAGCTGTTTCCCGCGACTCCGTCTGCATAAATTGTGTCCCTTATTATGTCACACGCATATGATGTAGCTTCCCGTAGACTAAATAATTTTTATTTACAGCAGGACGATTCTGTAAAAATCCGAACCCGAATTCACTTCATTTAGTGAAGAAATTCTATTGATCCCCTTTTTTTATAAAAATACAAAACAGAATTGATTTATTATACGTGTCTCAGACAGGTACTCATTCCATTCCTATGTCATTACGAAACTCACTTCACTTACGCCACGAAACGTTATTACCAATTCAAGGTTGAGCGGATGCCGCTATTGAAGTGAATTTGGACACCTGAAATCGAATTCTAGTTCGAATTTTTATAGAATCGCAGGGCAGATCAGTATTTTCGTAGATTACCCTTTACAAAGTTAAAATTTTACTTCTAGAATATATTTCTCATCCAAAAATAAAGTAATAATAATAATTATGATTATTTATTTATACAACCATTTGGACTTCATCAGATATCTCTGAAATAAAATAATATAAATTCAAGATGAAATGGGGTATTAGAAAAATCTGGTGTAGTTTTCTTTCCTAATTAGAGCTGTTTTTCGTAGTAGTATTCGTATCAAATAAATAAATAATGAAAAACTCTAGAATTTAGACATAAATTGACGCTTTTTAAGCTCGAGTTCATTATTACAAAGCTCCGGGCGGCAGATTTTAACGAAGCCCTTATCTATTGCGCAAAGTAAATATCTAGTTATTTCTGCAGATTGAATTACGTTTGAGAACTTTGAAAATAGTTTTATAGTTATAATTCGTTTTTCTATCTACGATTAAATGATATCTATTTTTATCTATCAGATATAGTACACGGTAGAGTCATAATCAATTGAGAAAACATATAATGGTAGTCTGACGTGCAGCCTGTACTTACCAAATCTATTACGTTGATTAGGAAAACGAAAAAAGAAATACTAATTTGGCAGTTCCTTGCTTACTTGCATCAGAAGCATACGTATGCGTCGTATCGATTGACGAAACGGCCTTCGATCTTTATTTTATATTTCTAAATATTTACACTTATAAGTAACATACTGTATCAACCAGGAGTGCTATTCTGTTATAAAACCTCCTACATTCTCGTTAAATGCAACGCTGTCGTAATAGGGATTACGACTATTTTTTTTTTATTTCCATTAGGTAGATTATTGAATAATAATTAAATTACGGCAATATACTAGCTTAACATGTCACATGACGTCACGCTTGAGTACATTTTCTACAAAACTGTCTACGTCACACAGCCCCCACTCCTCAACTTTAATACCTGTTATATAAGCTATTTATTGTAAAATTGAAGTAAAAATCATTTCTTTTAAAAACATTATATGAAATTGAAAATACATCTATCTCGTTTAAACATTTATTTAAAAAAACACATGGTCTCCTTAGAAAGGTATTCTGTGCATATTTCTTATGACAAAAAGCAATATAAAAAGTATTTTTAGTACGTGACAACGATCGAGGAACTGTCAATGAAATTATTTTTAACAGAATGAGCATATTTGTAATAATATGTCTGAGAATTAGCTTGCAAAGAAATATACAATCTAAATAGTGTCGCCTACTAGACAGTGATTGCATTTCATGTTTCTTCCGAAATGCGACCTATGAAAGGCGAATTTCTTCTCTGGACTAGAGCAGCCGTTCCCAAAGTGGGCAATAATGGCCCTTTGTGGGCGCTGCAGCCCAAAATGGGGGCGTTACTAAGAAGCTTAGGAAGAGTTAACTTGAGACTTGTGTACTACATTTTGCACTCAGATCTCAAGTTAGCTCTTGCGTGTTATAGTAACACTTGATTATTTAAAGTTAAACACGTCTCATATAGTACCTAACTGCAATTGATAGCAGTTTTTTTAAACTACAAGTTTTTGTCTTGTGAAAAGTAAAAAACTTAATATTCTTAATGAAAAATGTTTAAAAATCCATATTGTCTCTGGCACCCTGAGATGGGACTCGAACCCATGACCTTTCGCAACCCGGGCGACCGCTCTAACCACTGAACTAACCAGGACTTAACAGGACTGAAAAATTTTTCAAGCGCTTGTTACTTTTTCGCTACTTCGGAGCGCATTATCATCAATGTTCGAGCAATTCACCCAAACAATAAATTATCAGAATTTTTAAACGTTTCAGTATAGCACTGTGAATGCAAAATTGATCAAATATAATAAAAAACTTAAGTTATTATTAAGAATATCAATGTACGAGGCTTTGTACTTTTCTCAATTCAGAAACCGGCCGTAAGTCTCGTTTATAATGAATAATTAGTTAATACATGCTCATGGGTTCAAAACCTATCTCAGAGTGCCAGGGATATGATGGACTTTTTTAGTATTTTTTTCATTAATATTATTTTCCAGTATAGTATTAGGAATAGATAAATATAATAATAAATTTAATTTGAAGTTATATTGGTTTTAAAAATGGGGACAGTTTAAATAATTTATTCATAAAGTGGGCAGTAGACGGAATAAGTTTGCCAACCACTGGGCTAGGGGTTGTTAGACCGGACACCGCAGTCGAACCTATTTAAGTTTGAAGCTGTATATATTTTAAGTTAGCCTTAAAACTTTGTAAGCGCGCTGTAGGCTGTTCAGCGCCCAACTTGTAAATTTAACGTTTTGTCTTGTGACGATGATGTTGTATTGATATCACAGATTGACGAGTCACTTCACATTAAACAAGTGAAAAAACTGAATAGATTTTTTTTTAAGTTTTTATTTCGGTATTCTACAAGTTAAGCCCATTGATTTCATACCCATATTGTTATTGTTCAGGAATTTATATTAATACCGATTATACATTATGTAATTGCATTGTCCTCAGAACTAATGGTGTATTTCAAAATTAGCTCAAACTATAATATTTCAAATTATTCCAACAAAATAAATCTTAATAAATCTATGGTTCTATGGGCTTAAATAATCAATCTTAAGATGCGTACTCACCAGAGGGCGTGAGTGACGTAGCGCGGGGCGGGAGGGGCGGGGGCGCGTTGTGGTTGTCGTCCCGCGGGGAGCCGGCCCCCGCCACTTCCGCGTTGTTGTTCGGGGGCCCGGGTCCTTCGCCTGCGCCCGCCTCGATCTGCAGCTGTAAACAAAACCAATGCCAAATCTAAGTAAATTAGAGGAAATTCTTCTACGTTACATATTTGTAAAATATCTACCTCTCCATATATCTATTCAGTTACACACGATAGAGGTCTAGGGAATTTAATAGAGCTATTCCTAAAATTTGTGATTGTGGTCGGCTATACTATGACATTGGTCCTTACCGGGAATCGCACGAAAAAGATAAAGTTATTCGTATTCTCAATGAAAATTGCTTAAAAATTCTACCAGCCTCAAGTACTCAAGATGGAACTCGAACCCACGACCTTTCATAAATAAAAGAATAACAGAAGCTTCATCTATACGGATGACAAAGGCTATAAAGCTAGCTAGTTTTTCATGAACACCGATGTAAATAATAAATTATTGATAGGAACATGTTGTGTGCGATGAATTTTATATTATTTTTCCTTTTATCAAATCATGTGATACCCAGTTATATCTAGGTACTATACTATTAATCACGCTTGCGGTTACATAATATAGGTAAGCTATGTACATAAAATATTTCTCCAAGAATGATACGTAACCGACATAGTGTTCAGTTAGCCTCGTGCGACAGGGTTCAGTACCGGAAATGTCACGCGGCCAATCAGGCGAACGAGTAATTTATCAAAGTACTTTATAACCCGAGCGACTTTGTCGTGTCGTCACGAACTTCACGAGAAAACATTCAAAATTATCACGAGCAAAACTATAAACAAACACAAACGAAAGCGGCTTTATTCACAAGATCTGTCAGTATCGCCAACATACGATGGCTAGTTTAATTCATATTTTATTTATTACTAGCTTTCGCCAGCGGCTTCGCCCGCGTGGACCCTAGGGAAATGTTGAGTGGGATAAAAAGTATCCTATTATCTAAGTCAGCTAACACCCTATCTGTATACCAAATTTCACGTACAAAATCAAAAATCAAAATCAAAATCATTTATTCAGTCTAGGCTGTTACAAGCACTTGTGAAAGTCGAGAGCTACGCCAACAAGCTACAAACATCCAAACATCTAAACATCCAAACAAAGAAACTTTCACATTTATAACATTAATAGGATATCGCTCACTGAATAGTGCAGTGGCACAACTCAAAAACCATATTTCGAGAAACGCTCTCCGAAATTATGAACATTTATAATTATGAAAATCATTTTTTTTAGCATAACAGTTAAATCGTTTGTTTTATATTATTACTGTTAAGTTTTTATTTTTTTCTTTAAATTATCTATGGGATGACAACACAATGTTGTGGCGTTTTCTCGAAAAAATGGTTTTTGAGTTGTGCCGCTGCACTATTCAGTGAGTGATATATACACTACTAACGCTTTTTATGCTTCCGTTGGTACAGTGACCAATGTGCTATTAAAGACTTAGAATATGATTATCCAGTAATATTTAAAATAGTTAGAGCTAGGTACATTTGTCTACGGCACTACCCACTTGCTATTTATTTTATTATCCCAGTCAAAAGAAATCACACTAATTAAAGGTAAAGATAATTAGGACGCATCCTCCGTATTAATTCTGGAGATATTATCCGATTATATTAAGAAATAGTTCTCCAATTGTAGGATTCTAAACAGCCGCACACCGTACCTTATTTTCCTAGGTTTCAGCATGCAAACTTTTGTCTTTGATATTTAACATCATTTCTTTTTATTATTCACCTTTCATAATTTGAAATTTTGACTAATCAAATATACTCTTTATGGATGTCAGTTCGTAAAAAAGTCTTCTGTTGTGAATATTGTAAATCGTATAAATTTAAATATAAAATTTTTATTAATGAAGATATGTTATTAAAATAAAATTATAAATTAAATATAATAAAAGTATATCCTGAAATTTGGACGATCCAAGTTTTTATTAAGAAACCCAAAAGGGGTTTCTTTTCTCCATCATTTATACCACAAAATAAATCCATTATTTGCCCAAGCATCGAACCCGTCACGACACTAAGCGATCCAAAGCACTCCACGACTGCAGTATCGACTGCAATCTTACCGAATCCGGCCGTTATCTCATAGCGATTGTTGGGAATCTAAAAAATATCCCTACTTTACAATTGCAATGTAAACGTACTGTAACCTTTCAAAAACAATCGTTAAAATAGTTAAAGTAGTACTGTAAGATTGCTATCGTAAACTCTGTCGAGACTGCCGCCTCTAGGAAGCGCGCGGCATGAGTGGCCGAACTGGCTGCCTCGTGTGATCCAACATGTGAAGTGACATGAAATACAAGTTGGATTTTGTTTTGTCATTCTAGATACAGTCGATCCAAAATTTTCGTTTTCTACACAATTGTGACGTAGCGAGCATCCACTCCTCGACTTCAGTACCAATTATCTATGACATTTCTTGTTAAACTGAAGCAATAAAATTCGTGTCTAATAGTTTCCTATTATCTGACTGTCGGAATAGGGATGATGACTATTTTTTGTTTGTTTGTCCGTCAGGTAGAGTGTTAAAAAATATTAAACACGTAATTTTTTATTTTTTTCGTAATCATAAAATTACGGCGTTACATGGAGTTGAAATTTCGCATGACGTCACGTTATGGTACGTTTTCTACTCAACTGTGACGTAGCGGGCTCCCACTCCTCAACTTTAATGCTATTTCTTCTTAAATTGAAGTAAAAAAAAATAGGTATCTAATATTTTTCTATTATCTGACTGACGGACTAAATAGAATTGCATTTTTTTTACCCAGTCGTCATCCCTATTAATAGAATTTTTTTTACTCAAGCATTATCCCTATTGTAATGTAAAATGCAACGAAAAGAAAGGTCTCTACTGTAGAAAGGTCTACAGACTCGGGCTCTAAGAATCAGGCTCTAACATACATAATAAAACACCTTCAACTAAAGAACATACTTCAAAGTTTATATCTACCCTAGCAGGGATCTCATCATCGTCACCTAAATCTGAATGTAATTTTTCTAAAAGTTCCAAATTAAATTTAATCCATAAATTCGAGAACGCTGAAATTCCTGGTATGATAATTGTTTGATTAAAGTATAACAATGTAAATAAGAAACGGTAATTGTGATAATGTTATCGAGCACGAAAGCTTAAAGCTCGCGTCATCACTTAGACTGTGTCACTGTTATTAATATACGAGGTTTAGCGTTGGGGTAAATTTAAGCTGAGACTGCACTAAGTATTAGTTAAAATTCATATTATTAAACAGAGACTAAGCAAAGATTAACCTAAGTCATATTTAATTCTACAAACCTACCACCTTCTAGTTAACTTATTCTCTCCTATTAGCTATCATAAATATTTCAAGTAAAGCGACGTTCAAAGTATATGATCAAGAAGCCACATACCTCTAAAGTCAAAAACTACGCGGGTCTAATCTCGATCTACGGTTCACATCTTTGACGAGTTTTTCGCACAACATAGAAATTTAATTTAAGGCCGCCGAAACAAGTAACATACTGAAACTGAAAAGTTACCTTATTGTCTGATTTAAAAATAAATATTATTTCAAATGTATTGTGATAGTGATTTATGAAATTATGTGACGTTTAAATCGCAAACGCTTTCGGAACGAACGATGATTTAAATTATCAAGAAGTATAATAAAAACTTGTAACTTAGGTAACATTTGCGTCTAATGCTTGCCTTAGATTCCTTAGACGATCCCCACTAACCTCAAGTGAACGATGTCATTCATTCAATGTATTTCCAGAAACGTCGCGTCCGCAATCACTGTCACATGTTATATAGTTGTAGCATGAAGTTCGTGAATATATTTCAAAATTAAAATTGAAACGGAATGCGAAGTCAAAGTCAAAGTCAAAATAATATTTATTCAAATAGACTTCTTAAAAGTACTTTTGAATCGTCCAACATTTTTTTTCCTACCGCTCGTTCAGGACGTCTTTTGGCTGATAAGAAGAACGAGCAAGAAACTCACCAGCTCTAATAGGAGTAATGACATTTACAAAAACCATGCCATTACCAGATCAATACAATATAAATAAAGAGAAAAAAAAGCAACTATGGTTATGGCGACATATTTAAAAATCAGATAATTGGGCCCCTGATCTAAGATAAAATAAGGTTCTGGGAACATCTGGCCTTCAGTCTGCAGTATATTATCGGGGCATTCAATAAAATCTTCGCAAAGATCCTCGATGCTGTCTTTTCAATTAGTAGTAACCAAATTGAAGTTCGAAGAAGCGTTTCGTGTATTCAATTACTTGTAATTTAAACTTAATCGCATCGTCAGTCGTTTCTACTTCTACTAACAACACGTGATCCATTTCACCTTTGTAGTTTGCAGGGTCAAATAACTTAAGTATCATTATTATCAATGTCACAGAAATAAATCTAAAAATGTCTTTAATATATCGAATGATTTAAACAAACACAACCCTAACCTAGAGAATGTTTGGGTATGATGAAAATATTACATAAATTCTCCGCAATTAGAAAACATGTGACAATATGAAAGACAAATAACTAAATTAAAAGCGGTAGGTCTTAAAAACTATAGTGTAGTATTTAAGTTTATTATTTTAGCAAAACTTATAGAAAACCCATTGGAAATAATCTCGAGTTGTTGTTTAACGTAATAATGCTTATGTTCATGACTATTTTTTAATCTATTTAGGCAGATAATGCCTTTTTGGCACTAAGTCCGCCATTTGCTATTTTAGTTTCCATAAGTGCTCGCAGGTTTTTATGGCTTCTGGCATCACGCGTTTTAAAACATCGGACGCAAAAAGTCCCGTTTTGAGTTGAGAACGATAAGAAACGAAAAGACTTCACAAGCTATCCATGGGCAAATATTCGTTTTCACCACACCATAAATAAGACAGACATATAAACATAAATGAACAGTAAAATCGGTACAAAACACGTGATTTCTACCTGTGTCCTTCCTTTTCTTTAAAAAAAAAAGATTTCCCGTTTCGATCCGAAGAAAAAATGTCTGATCTTTCTACCTTCTACATTCTCCCTTTCGCATTAAACTTTCGTCATTATTTTACCCGACATTCTTCCACATGTCCGAATCTAAGAAGCATATCTCTGTTAACTTTCAGGGGTGCGACCGCTTAACTCTCTAACCGTAACTCTAGACATAGGATACGACATTTTAGCGATGTTTAGACAGTATTTCGTTTCGTTTTACTACTTTGACATATCTTTTGATGGCCCAATATATGACTTAATTGGTAACACTGCTGTCAAATCCATAATCGTCATTATCATTCGTTTATCCTTATTAAAGTACATGTTAAAGTTGTAAAATGAAACGAAATATCACCATAATATCACCAAGACGTTTCAGGTCGACTCTCTTTCTTATCTTTTTTATTTACGTACTTTTTGTACGTTATTCCGCGTTTATTTTACTTTCAAGCTCCATTTGCGATACGCAACTCTTGCTTCCATATATTAACGAAATATAGGCCCTGACACAACCAAAAGTTTTCATAAACGAAACGAAAGTATTTCCATTAGGGAAATAAGGAGCAGAATATGTAACGACAGTAAGCGTAATACTATTACGTTCGCCGCTCCTACGTGGAAATTATTGAGTGTAACAATGTCTTAGTCTGTTGGTACATGAAACTGTACTTCACGATGGTTAGACTAAAGAATAGAATTACCTCGATACTCTTTGTGACTATGACCTATGAGAATAAAACAAAAACAGTTACCAAAAATAGACTCAGGGAACAAATGCTGCTCTTCCAGATTTATTACATACAGACTTTGATGTTAATCGTAGATTGTGAAACTTAGGTATTCATTTTTTCATCTATACATATCAAAATGTTTGGAAATTTTGTTTTATATTTAAAATTGCAGCTTGAAATAAATACTTTACTAATATCAGGACATATAGCAGCCAATTATTGTTTTTTATTGAACACTCAATTATAAATAATTAGGTAATTAAATTATCTTAACGCTAATTAATTAAAATAATTCGAAAGATCATTTGGAACGTGTTATTCATACGAATGTGATGTTAATTATCGAGTATCCGTAGTGTCGGATGCTTATGAATAGTTACATCAGTTTATCAAATTAAACGTACGGATAATTTAAAATATGTTATCTTAAAATATCTCGAGCCGTGTGCTTCAGAAACGACGTTAAGACGTTAGCGTCGGCTGTAACTGCAGTCCTTAATACCCACCAATGCACTTGGCTCGCGCGCGTGACATTATTTTTCAAATATTTAGGTAATTATCGAAAAAATATTATCCAAAATCCAATTTAAGTAAACTAGAAACAAAAACGAATCGAGAGAAAAGACGCGCTAGCTCGATTTTATTATACATTTTTAATAATAGAAAAAAAGGCAAATGCATTTATAAAAAAAAATTGTATCGTTTTAGGTTATATCAAAATCTGTTTTTTACACGTATAGTTAAGTTAAGATATTAGTCGTAAAGTCGATCCAAAAACGTATTTAGAAACATCTTTGTTCAAAAAATCGACCGTTTCATTTTCATAAAATAATATTTATAAGGCAAATATTATCAGAGTCTTAGAATTAATTTGGTTTAAAAAGTGGTGATTTCGTGAATTCTCGCCTTAATGGACTATTTAACTTTTCGAAATCTAATAATCTGAATTCGTTTCCAATTTAATTTGTGAATTACTTTTTGCTCATGGCCTGCAGACGTCGGTATAACTTGTAAGCTTTGGTTTTATTTATGGTATGACTTGGAACAGTTGTATGCATTTACAACACGGAATATTGCCAATTCCGGTATTAAAACGACAAGTTAATTCGTTGCCAACGAAAGTTCAAGGAGCCTAACCTGTGGCCTAATTGGCAAACTTCAAAATCTATCGAAATCCCTTCTTTTTAATAACGAATGATGATTGAAATGATCAAGAAACATAATACCTCTATAAACTTGGTAACTTAATCTTAAATTAATATTTGCCTCTAACGCTTTCCTTAGACAATTCTAATTAACGTCAAATTAACGATATCGAGTAGCTCGGTGGTGTAGTGGATAAGCGCCGCAGCCCGCGATCGTAGTCGTTAAGCAACTTTCGCAAGGGTCGGTCACGGGATGGGTGAACAAAAAAAAAATTATCTCGAGTTACTCCGTGCTTCGGAAGGCACGTTAAGCCGTTGGTCCCGGCTGCATTTGCAGTCATTAATACCCTCCAATGCGCATTGGGCCAGCGTGGAGGGTCATGGCCCATCCTCCTTAACCATCCATAAGGAAGGCCTGAGCCCCTGCAGTGGGGACGTAAAAGGGCTGGTGGTGGTGGTGTAACGATATCTTTCATTCAATATCTTACAAAAAACGTCGCGATCACAATAGCTGTCGTATGTCAAATAGTTGTAGCGTGAATTTCTTGAATATCATTTTAAAATTAGAAAATAAGGCCCCTGTTTGTAATACCTAAGCTGAAATAATGACAGTTATTGTTTTTAATTCCGTGACGTCATGAAACCGCCTTAATCACGATTGCTATTGGTATCGGAACTGTACGTTAATTGGAAACGACACCGACTTTATTGCGAGTTCATAAAACGTATTTTAGCGCACTTTTACAGGATAATTCCTTTACAATATGATGACGGATGGCGTGTTTTAATCAATGATGTTGGTTTAGATTCTTTATTCACGGCGCCATTATTTTTCCTAATGTTTTACGTACAGAGAATTCCAATTATGATATTTTTAGAATGACACGAAAAAAATCTCTTTTAGGTATTAACATAAATAAATTTCTTTAAAAATATTGCGTTTTCATTATTAAAGCATCGGAGTTGTTAAGTTACATACGACATAACTTGAGTCTAATGAAATTATGCTCTAATCAGTAGAAATATAAGAAAAATTCTTTTGAATTGTCTCCCTTCCAAGAAAATACAATCATAGTTCTTCTCACTGAATATTTCGATTCGTGTGTAATCAATAATATCGAAAATTACTTTAAAATTATACTTTTAATTAATGAAGGTGGCGCTCTAAAACAGCGTAGCCGTAGCCTGTTGTAGCACAGGACTACACTGTCCTTTGGTCATAGCTATTATATAATATAGCTTTCGCTAAAAAATAAAATGCTTATTTTAAACTTTTTAGAGCGTGATTTAGCTGTAGTCGGATTTAGTTTATGAGCTTATTTTTTATTTAATTATTTTCGGGTGTATTTATGCAAAATTGAGCAAGCAAAAGCTATCAATATATTTTTGAAATGTGTTAATTAAACCCTTTCATTTTATTTACACGGAATGATTAAATATATATTTTTTGTTTTTTATTTTACGCTCTCTATAGGGCGTTGTTGCCAATTTAATGTAACGTCATATAGCAAAAAACGCGGACAAGGAAGATGCTTATAATGATACCTCATTTGTCCCGTTACGGTGAGTAGTTTCAAAGTTACAAGGAAACTGATTCTTTCATACATACAAACCGACCAAAATCACATACTTTATACTACGCCGTAGTAGTCGGGTAAAAATGAAGAACTACTTTTACTTCAATTATACTTTTTTCTATGTCTTACCCAGCTGTCAAATATATCTGAACAACGGGAAAGAAAATTCCCGTCGTCGGCCAGACTGACCTGTCAGTGTGACAATCAATCTGAGCACTGAGAAATCTCAATAATGAAGCTCCGGTCCAAGCGAAGATTTCAAGAATCCGAAAAAACATTGCCCCTGTTCAAGGTTTGAGACAGGCATTGAGGTACGCTTTTTATTTATCTATTTATCCTTCCCAGCATTTTATCCACTCCCCCACAGAATACCTGTGGTTAAATTTTTTTCTTTCGCTATAGGTTGCCTAGAAGAGATTGCTGTTTAGCGATACGGCTGTCTTTTGCTTCATCCTCCTTTTCTTAATGTTATTTTTATTATTTTAAAATTCATTATTTTGAGTGCCAAACAGCGTTTTTTATCATTCTTAACTCTTTATTTCTCAGCTTGAAGCTGATAACTGTGTTATTATTATTATCATACTATATTAGATTGCGAAAAGTAATATCTTTCATTCATTCACGAAGAAAGAAATGTAGATTAGAAGGTTCAGTGAATAATGGTTAAAACCTTAAATAAATTAATAAATAGAGGCAAAATTATTGTTTGTTCTTTTTTAATAACACGAACATAACCCCCGATCGTAATCTCCAGGATTATAACGACCTAGAGTTAAATTAATGGACTTGTTGGAATCCCTTAACCGAGGCGGATTTTAAACAAATATACGGCTATAAATACTTTACTATTATACATAAGTACTATTTTAAATATAAAAATCCAGCAAGTGTAAAATTAGTGTTGCTATGCGTCTAGTAAACTTTTTTTGGCCTAGTCTTTTCACGTTTGAATGTACAAAAGGTCTGATCAAATATCGAGAATATCATAATAACAAAACATAGGTATGATTTTATTTTTTACGCAAAATATTTAGAAACTTCATATCTAGTGGGGTTTAAAATAAAGGCACACATTAATTTCCTTAAATAAAGGAACCCACAATATTGTTACTCAGGAGTAAATAAATTAATGAATCCCCTCTTTCTGTTACCCTTTTTACTCCCCTAAAGACTAATAAACCCCATTAAAACTATACTTCCCAGGGTTTTATACTATGTTGATAGCAAATTTCATCGAAATCTGTGAGCCTAACAGACCGAGTCAAATACAAGCAATGAAACCGTTTAAGCCATTTTATTTCATGAGTAGCGTGTATAAAAATATAAGAAATAAGTAGAAAGAGTTACTTTAACATTGTATGTAGTTTGGTTTCAAGAATACGCCCTTTAATCTTCTTTGAGGCTGTCCCTTGAATAGGTCACGTGGCGCGTCCTGCGTCAGCTCTGAGGCTCTGACGTCACTACTCGTCCTCTAGCTGCGGTTCCAATTAGAGAGTAGATTGTACGCTTTCAAAATTATGAAAGCGTTTTGAACGAAATCGAAAAGAATACTCTTTTTTAACTCCACCTACACATTTTTGGAATACTTTTTAATATTATTAGTAGAAATATATTGAAAAGATTTTCACGAGTAGTTTTTGCCTACGGATCAACAAGACATAATGTAAGATTATAGATGATAAAAGAATGTTTACAATCAGTCCACTATATTTGGAGGTTTTGGAGCCTATTTATTGCAAACAAATAATCAAATCTTTCAATACATATCGGTACAGACTGAATCACCACTTTGATAGTACATAGAATAGGAAACTTAATACTTTAATCTTGTATTCACTAAACTTTCCGGTCCCAATTGCTACTATTGGCTTAAGTATAAACCCGGCCCATGTTATAGTCACATTGACATCCAATAAAACAAGATTGCTACGCATGCCCGCCCAACAAAGAACTATATATATCTACAATAAGAACTACAAGGATATAATTAGGTTTAACCGAATTACTTATATACACTAATATAAGTAATTAGGTTTTAAATAACCTTCTGTCACGGTCTGAAAATATAAGTAATAGTATTATAAGGAAGATAGAGAAATGTATTAGGTGTTGAGAAATCTAGGAGAGAGAAAACTTTAAAAAATATCATCATAAATAAGAATTTATTAGCGAGTCATTGTGAATATAATAATAATACATTATCGGAATAGAAATGCGACAACAACAGACGAATAACAGGAAATATTAATCCAAATGTTATTTATTTTTCACATAATAATGAGATAACGAAGATACGGGTGCGAATAGAAGGTAGTTTAGAATGCTCAATAATTAACTAAACTCGATAGAATTTTCTAGTCATTCATTCCTATAACGTGAACTAAAAAAATGAGTCCAAATAATGTGTGAAAACACTAAGAAGAAATTTTGTTCCTTTTTTCTCAACATATATTATCCATTTTTATTATTGTCAAATTGATGAATTGGTTGTACTGTTATAGGTATACTTAATAACTGTGGCTTGACGTTGATGGATCCTATACAAATTGTATTTGTTTTCAAGTGATTATTTAAAAATATATCTCAATCTTCCATTTGGATGTTATGACGTGAAAGATACGATACGAAAATTGTGCCGCCATCGATTGACATTTATAGTAGTTTTTAAAATCTTTCCCTATAGTATTAAAAATATAATGACAAAAACTCGACAAGAGTTTACAGCATACTATGGATATTTAAAAAGAATATATTTAGATAACACGTAAAAACAGAACATGTAAAAATAAAGAAAGAAAACTACATCAAAAATTGGTTTGTTTTACCCTTAGGAGTTGAATTTCTAAAAATCCTTTCTTAGTACTCACTTACATCATGGAAGGAACTCCTGTACCAAACTTTTAGTTTCTAAGTACAGTAGTTTCAGCTATGCGTTGATATATAAGTCAGTGAGGTTGGCCTTTAATATATATAGATTATTATTTTTAGGTTCTTTGTTAGCCCATCAAAATAGGTGTTTTACCCCTGCTAGGATATATTACCCTTAGGTTGCACAACAGACTGCACCATTATCTGCCTGTGTAGAAAATCTAGGGAGAAGTTAATGTCATAGATATTAACTTCTCCCTAGATTTTCTTTTCACATTTATAAGCACTTACCTATATATAGTTGATTATAAGGCTACGCCAGTTTATGATAAATATTTACCAGTCTATATATAGACACGCATCTCATCATACATGGGATCAGCAGAATCAATCTCACATCCATCAATCAAGCAACTGGAGTAGAATCAAATCTCTAATTATAGCCCTAGTATACATATGTAGGGTTGTCTATTTATTCTCAATCTAACACAATAATAAATTTTTGAAGAAACTATTATTTGTGGACTATTGAATAGTTTCAATTAGGAATTAAAATCTAAAAGGATTTCTTTTTTTGTTTCATTCCCTCTTTTAGATTAAACGGCTCAATATGGCGCAGTGGTTAGCGAGTTCGGCAACGCAACTTCAATGCAACTTTAATTAAGTACGGTCATAGGACCTACCTAAAAATATTTTATCTCGAGTTTCTTCGTACTTCAGAAGACCCATTGAACCGTTGGTCCAAGCGACCTCTGCAGTCATTAATGCCCACCAATTTGCAAAGGGCCTGCGTGGTAGATTATGGTCCTTCCCTATTCGATTCCATCGCAAATGGTAAGTGAATTGTAAGGGAATCGTCTAGCGCGAAATGACATTTGGCCTCGTTGTTATGCTTCTCCCCATGAAAGCACCTCCTTCGACACCTATTTGCGTGTTCTGGGCAGGGTTTCCTTTCGTGCTAGATATTATAGCATTTTAATATTTTTCAATTGATGATTGAATAGAGTGTAATTTTATCCATTAATACAGCAATGCTGCATATTTGGATGTTAAGAAGGGAATCATTCACTACCAAAAGACAAAATTTTCAAACAAATATGTTTACTACATGTACAAATGCTGATATCTACTCCAAGCTTTGTCTATATTCCTTATTACTTTTTCGCCGATCTTAGGTTCTGTAATATAGTAATTCAGATTCTATTTATATCTATTAGCAACCCCGAAATATAGTACAAGATCACATAATAGTGTTTTTGGCAACCCTACGTGGGCGGGTAAATGCGCCCTCTTGAATTTCTTGTAGGTAACTATATACCCAACCGCCAGACTATTTCGGGACAAACCCGTTGCAAATTACATCTGATCATTATCTGCAAACGTTGATTAAGTACCCACATAAAAAAAAGGCTTTCCTTTTAAATTTGCTAAATATAAGTACAATACCAGCGTACTTATTTGGATCACAAGAATGATAGCGCAAATCTTTAAGAGTTTTATCGTTTCCTTCTACGTTGCTTTTTATTGTTCAATAATAAGGTTTGGTACGTAAAGTAGTGCTATTTTACGAAATAAACCTTCATGAAAGTTATCAATTTCTAAAGCAATGCAATAATGTGCCGCCTGGGGTTGAAAACGGGAAAAGTGTTCCGTAAATATCACGCGGGTTATCTATGCAAACGGATCACCTCGTTCCTGCCATCATATTTATGAACAGACAAATATTATTATTTAAACTACTACAAAAAGGAGGACTGATTTTGACTGTCCTTTTTGTTGTGAATTCGATATACGAATAATCAAATCAAATCAAAATTATTTATTTGGTACATACACGTAGGACACTTACAGACAATCAACAGAGAATCAAAATTAACAGAAAACATAAAAGAAAAAAATTAGTAATAATAGTGATGCGTGTAATAGTAATAATCGATAACGATAGCGATTTTCATGTATCCATTATTGCTTGTAAAGTTATATTCTCAGGAGGGAGTCATATAATTTCATGAGGTTTGGATGTCTTTAATGTTAATTGCTGAGGCACAAATCCTTCCCTCTTAATAGGACATATAGTAGACCGAGAGCCCCTGACAAAAATGGGCTATAGTTTTCTAAGGGTTGATTCTTCAGTACGGTGAAATTATAAGCATACAAAATACATAACTCAGTACAACAATACGCTATTATAATGAAAAATTTATTTTTAAGAAAGACATTCCTTTTTTTTCTTTCCAAAAAAAAAATATAAATTACTTTGATCCTATCCATTACACATATACTAAACCACAGTTTCATCATCATCAACCTATAGCTAATGTCCCCATCGCTGAGACCCGGGCCTGCCTTGTGGACGGATGTTAGAGATAGAAAATGGGCCATAACCCGCCGCGCTGGCCCGTGGATTGGTGAGTGTTAACAACTGCGGATACAACAGATATCTACGATATAACGTGCCTCGGGAGCGCGGAGCTCAAGATAATAAAGTTCACCCAACCTACGATCGGCCCTTGCGAAAGTTGCTTATTGTCTGCTTCGTTAGTTTTCATTACAGCTAATTTGAACTTCACTTATTTACCCATAATTAATTGAAAATTTCAGTACTCTTCTTTTTAGTACAAAGCAAAAAAACTTTATTTAAAAAAAATATTGTACATCCGCTTTATTGAGATGGTCGGCATAATTTCAGAGGGTCTGCTATATCCGCTAATGTTTGTTTCTCAAACACTCCAATTTAAGTACAAAAGCTTCATCATTCAACGTTCCAATTCAACCTGACCCATCTTTTGTTTGGGCCCTTTTCAACTCGTAATATTTTTTGATTTAGTAGTAACATCGGCGTTCATACATTGTAAGCAGAAAATTGAAAAGTAACTAGGTACTTTAAAATCAGTATAGGATCTATTTCTTTCTCCCGGGTCAGAAATTTTATAGCTTCGCGGCTCCACTCTCGTGAAGGCTATGTTTATCAAATATTAGTGTGCCAATTTCACCTCGATTAATCCGGTACTGTGACCTATGAGTTGATAGATCAGTCTGTCAGACGCATTTGCTTTTTATATATACATTACGAAAGATATTGAATATGTTGGGGAACAGACACAACCCTGATTTATCGAAATTAAAAAACGATTAGCAAGTTGACATCATCGTATATCAACCGCAGTACAATACCTCTGTAACCTCCGTTTCGAAAGGTATACATTGTCTTTTTCCAAAATTTTATTACAAAGTCAACCTTAGAAACATCATATTTGGACTTATTTTTACTTGTAAATCATATATTTCATAAGAGCTTTATGATTTTAATTATCACACATAAAATGTAAGGGTTCTACAATAAATACAATTTAGCTCTAATAATAAAATTATAATACGCAACAACAATGAACGTTAACAACCGCTACAATAACTTCAGTATAATAATAATATCATTGTTCTCTTACATTAGGTATTTTCAATTTATAGACAAGGTCATCGGTATCAAGGTGACTCCAAGGTATATTCAATATTATATTTAATTGATTTTATTCAACCTAATTGTTACTATCTACACATAGTGTAAAACAAAGTCGCTTGGTTTTGCGTGAGATTTTTAAAATTACAAGATGGATTTTAATGCCAGCCGGAATAACGCGGCCGAAACCGCTGGCGGAAAACCAATCATTTATAACATCAATCGTCATAGTAATAAATCGCCAACATAATATTACAGTATTGATATAGTGTTACTTATTCATTCATAAGGAACGGCTTTAAGTACCGGTCAATCGTAATAGTTTCGAAAATTGATAGCAGTAAAAAAATGTTAGCCTTTAACATAGTTACACATTAACTATCCTTTAGTTAAATATCGTTAAAAGAATATACGAGGACGCCACTATAAGTATAAGAATAAGAACCAAGTATCAAAAAATCTCAAGCAACTCCTCTAGTGTATTGTAAAAAGTTAGAGGATTTAATTTAGAACGGTACTTGATTTGCCCAATGAAAAGTACACAATAGATTCTAAAGCCGAATTTACAATGGAAAGTAATTGCATGAAACTACTTTTTTCGCTCGTCGTTGCGTGCAAATATCCACTTCTACAATACATGCATTAGTTTTAGGATACTACTCCTTCGGGCGATGTATTCGTTTCTAACAGATTATAGACAGTGTAGTTTTAATATTTCAATTTTTCTTCTTCTCTACTCGATTCTTAATCTTTACTCGATTCGAATTGATTGATTTATTATATTTGTTGTCGATGGTATCCAGAGCATCCTTCGCCAGCACCACATTTTGAAGGCATCGGTCTTTGCATGTCTACAGCACGAATTGTCCAGGATTCAGATGCGTACAATGATATTGAGAATATCAGTGTGCGTACCAGTCTCATTTTAGTTACAATGAAGACGTTTCTGTCTTGCCATGACTCGTCATTTTAGTCACAACATTTTTGTCTATTTGTACGACGAATCTCCCAGTCACAAACACCCCGCTCGTTTATAGTTGGTTTAATATTATTAAAAGAAACTTGAAAATGTTCATATATAGTAAAGAAAAGTAATTGATAAGAAATATTTCCTGTATATGTGTGAATACTTGGTTCCATGCAAGACCAAAATTAACATAGAGGTAAAAATATATCTTCTAATTTATGCCGTACTAATTACTCATTTATATTGTTTCCAAGAACACAGCTAAAAGCAAAATTGTCTTAATTGAAATTCTGAAGCACTCTACCAGAGCTTTGGCGAAGCTTGCTATAGATAATAATGTTTAAGCTCCTATCAAAGTAAAGTATAAACTTTGATAGAACCGTTCAATAATAAACTTATTACAAGTAGGAAGACGTTTTATTACAGACATTTGCTACTTTTCTAACAGCGAATGGTCTCTACGTGAAATTTTCTAATGCTGCTTTGCTGCCACGACGGTACTCATACTCCATAATTACTCAAATTTTTAACTTATCCATGACGACGAAAAATTTTCGAGTGCGTTGAAAATAAAAACACTAACTATTAAACAATTGATGATTTTAGAAAAAAAATATTTCCATACTTTTAAAATAAAATGAATTTGAAATTAAAATTATCAGCCAAACAAATATTTTGATTTGAAATGGCCAGTACAGCAGAACGGCAATTACATAGGTAAAGACCTATTATAATCATCAATCTATGAACCAGACATTGTTTTTAGAGTAAAAATATGTATTTTAGATGCTTTTAACTTAGACTTTGGTCCACTTACGGTCGTTGAGCCGTATACTAACTAATAATCGGTGTAATTCAGAAAAGAGCCCACGCCGTGAGCCGATCTTTATCGAAAAAGATAAAATGAAATTCAAAAGACCCGAATAAATAACTGCTCTTAAACTGAAGCCTTCCTTCAAAAGGATTTAACGTTTATGCTTTGTTCGCTATCTAAGTAGAGGCATATTTATAAACGGCAAGTGGGGAGTGATTTATATAGCTCAGGTATTCGCTTTGTTTTATAAGGGGTGAATGAATTTTCGAAAGGACTACTAAAGGTGTATAAAGGTTATCAGTATAAAAGAATGTGTGCTTGAAATACTGTAACAGAACAGCTATGCTATCCATAATTCCATACTCATATTATAAATGCGAAAATAGCTCTGTCTATGTTGTGTGTGTATGGGGGAGGAAAGGGGTTGTGTCATGTTTTCACGCCTGAACTACTAAACCCCGTGAGTAGGGCGGAAATAACCAAATTCTTGCGGTCAAAGCCATAGGCAGAAAACTAGTTCTGTAATAAAATGAGCCTCAAGCTCCACGTCAAGCACAGCGCTACAAGAGAGGTTATATGAAATAAACCTTTTATTACATTTTGAAATCGATTCTATTTCATTGAATCGCTATATGCTGTGACAGCACTATGCTAAGCGTAGAGTTCGTAGCTGATTACATTACAGAATAGCACTGTTAAGAGTCAAAACCTTTCTTTTTTTTGTTTTTATGCAAAGAGAATTTAAACATTACTACTATAAGAATGAACCGAAGAGGACCGAAGAAAGAACCGAAGAGACATGTTGACAGTTTCCTTCCTATTTCAACATTTAGTTATACCATTGACAAAAAAGTTAAGTAAGCAAAGAGGATGGTGTCAAAAAAATATCATACGTTATAACCTCTGTTAGTCGAGAGCTTAAAGTCGAGAGATTGTGTTAACTGAAACTGACAGGTAAAATATTTACCAGTAAGTCCGCAGGGTAGTTCAATGGCTTAGTGGATAAGCGCCGCGGCCTGCGATTGTTGTTGTTAAGCAACTTTTGCAAGGTTCTGTCACAGGATGGGTGGCCAAAAAATTACTATGTCGAGTAACTCCGTGCTTCAGAAGGCAGGATCACCGTTCTGTGGAACATTTGTAATCTAAAAGGTCCCTATATTGCAATGAAAATTTAGTTTAGCCAAGCCATATTACATTGTTTTTTTAATTTTGAAAATTATTTATTTTTCATTCATGAGACCAGTATAAATGAATTATATGAATTAATAACAGTTCAGTTTATTATATCAATTCTCTTTTACTTACAATTTATGTGAACGGGCTATGTTTGATATTTTGAAACATATCAAGGTTTTTGTAAGTGAGTTGCAACTTTTGCTCGTCAATTTATACTTTTAACTTACTCTACGTTACCGTCTGATATCTGTGCTACGACGCTACGGATTAGCTACGACGTCTACGATTCTCACATTTACTGGTTAGTAACCATTTTTTGATAATATTCATAATATACGTTATGAGAGCGTATATCATTTTTTTTTATAATATGTTAATGCTAAATAACATTGAGAATTTATATTTTCAATCATAGTGTATCTGCGATGTAACATGAAAAAATTGATAATTCCTAAATACTGATGTCTATATATGCCAATATCTAGTATATTTAGAGCTCATTTGTTTCAATCAATCTAATATCAGTGATTTGCTGCCGCTTATCTTTAATATACAGCTTTCTATTTCTTTATAATACTCTACTTTCAGCCTCTCCAACAACTATTGTTAAAATTTATAGGCAGTGGGAGGCAACGATCCATGCCCTAAGGACATAGCCGGTACCCGCACAATAAAAAGTATCTATCGTGTCTCATTATAAAAGAACTTTACTCAATATTTGTAAGTTACACTTGGATTCCTTATTCAATGGAAATGTTACTATAAAAAAGAAGGAGCACAATGATGCAGTAGTTAACACATCTGTTATGACGAAGGAGGTTAAGATACTTCAGAAAAGGCCGGTCATTGGCTGGATGACGAAAAATTTACTAATTCGAGCTCCTCCGTGCTTTGGAACGCAAAAATAATACTTCCAAGCAACTTTTCTAGTATTTTCTAGAGTTCAACCTTTTTAAAAAAACTTTAGAGGCGAGCGGGAGTTTTGTGTAATTTATTAATATAATCAATCAGCCAACTTACACATAAAGGACATCGGATACATTGCCTTATTTTAAAGTCAGTTGTAGAGACACTGTTTTATCGAATACAATACAATTCTATTTAGATACAGTTTCTCGACACACACAAGAATGTTAAGTGACCATTTAGAGAACGATAAAACTTTGGTCGTAACATAGACGTGCGCCGAGCGCGCGTCTCGCGGAGTATACAGTTGAAAATATCACGGGAATTCTTAGTGAAATATAAGAGCACAATTGAGTTCGGTTACAACTTAATTTACTTTTATCAAGACATATTTTGAATATACACAAAGAAGCGCTTTTAGAAAGAAACAATTGATTTTTACAAGTTCTTACTTGCATTGTATGTGTGTCGGCCGACAAATGTTGCAACTAAATAATATCTGAAATTTTGCATGCCAGCTAGAATAGTTAGGTAAGTTACATCATTTTAATGAAACATAGCATAATGGCACAAGACGTAATGAAAAGGCTGTATATAAAGAAAAAGGTTTACCAAGAAAAAATATAAAACAAAACTTTTTTATAATTTTTCTTGTAAACCCTTTTTAAATTCTGACTAAATCCATTAGTTTGGATTTGATAGGCACTCATTTATTTTATTAATTACAGAAGATTTTATAAAGCTTGTCGCTATTATTTTTCTAATTAAAACAATTAAAAAACTTTTGATTTGCTATTCTATGTATATACAGCCAAACTGTACCTGATTTGGATCTACATTAATGTGAATTACATTATTAATACCACATTTTTTTTTCGCAAATCATTTCTATCAAGAACCCATAGGTGAAGAATCGCGTAGGACTTATAACAATCTTGTACTGTAAGTGTAAAATCATTGTAGGAACAAAAATCAACCTAATTGGTATTCAATAACGTACTCTATTATATCTGGTTCTGGCATAAATACGTTTATTAACCATTAATAGGTCACGGTCAGAATAATAACGTCGTACCTTATTACGTATCGCTCTGATATAAAGTACCGACTACGTAATATACATAACATTGCCGGAAGTATGTAAGCTCGAGTGCATTTAACAGATAAAGTGGATTGGATCGTTTATTTCTAAGATAATCTTCTCATGAATATTAAGAAACACGTTCAAGTAAACGTTTACGGAGGGATTAGAATATTTCGGCGCGGTACCTGGATGTTATAACGTACCGCAATTTTCTTTTTAAAGTTCCGCAAAAGGGAATATCCTAAGATCGTCCGAATTGTTTTTCTCTGTTTATACTATTTATAGATAAAAAAAAACACAGGAAATAGTATTCTTAATGAAACATGTTTAAAAAAAGCACCTTGTCTCTGGTACCCGGTAGAGTACAAACCTGAAAAATATTCTTAATGAAACATGCTTAAAAATCCACATCGCGAAAGGTCATGGGTTTGAGACCCATCTCAGAGTGCCAGGGACAAAGTGGATTTTTTTTAGCATTTTTCATTAAGAATGATCAAATCTAATAATTAGAACAAATTTATCTTTATCGAAAGTTTAATTATTTGTAAAAATATTTCTTTCGGCTGTTTGGGTGGAGGTGGGTGGGTTTATGGGTGGAGGTCGTGGTGGGTGCCTGAACATTGATGAAAATATGCTCTGCTTGAAAAATTGGTCAGTCTTGTAAGGTCCTGGTTGACCCAGTGATTAGAGCAGTCGTCCGAATTGCGAAAGGTCATGGGTTTTTCTTTAAAAAAATTCTATCGTTGAAAATGTTTTTGACGACGGTACGACATCTAAATTGTTCAAAGCCTTTTGTTCTTACTTAATCAAAGACATTAAACTATAATCAAATTAATGTCAACTTCCGTAATTATTTATATTGAGCTATTGATTTTCAATTGAAATTAATATACTCCTTAATTTATCAAAGCATGATTAATAATAAGATCGAAAATTGTTACTTCTGCGAAGAAAATGAAAACGGAGATTTTAAAACTTTATAAATGAATATTAAAATATTCTATAGGTTGTAGAAAAATATGCATCATATTTCCTTTGCTCTATGAAGAACCAATGGGAGAAAATCAATAAAAAAAATTATTATTCTGACGGTATATCTTTTCTCTTATATTACTTGTTACTCTTTTATTTAGTTATTAGAACCAAATCAACGTTTATTGGACAACACACACGTTTCAAAAAAAAAAAACTAGCCAATATACATCTATCAAATTTGGATAGTTATTCGATATATCTTGATATATTTGATATATCAAATTTTATTTATTTATTAATGAGAGAGAGAGAGAGAGAGAAAGATTATGATTTATTTATAAATGCATTCAAAATGCTATACTGAAAAATATTCTGAATTAAACGTTGCTTAAAAAATCCGCCTGCTCCCAGGTACTCTGAGATAGGACAGGTGACCTAGGGCAGGTGCGATTTTCATTAAGAATATAATTCTTAACATTTTCATTATTTATATATAACCCACAATTTTCACTAGTACATTGGATGATGTTCAACCGATAAATCTCTACATTGCTGACACGACGAGGCAAAGCGCAAACACTATGTATTTTAATTAACATTTTTTTATATCTATCTAAATGTATATAACTCAAAGGTGACTGACTGACATAGTGATCTATCAACGCACAGCCCAAACCACTGGACGGATCGGGCTGAAATTTGTCATGCGGGTAGATGTTATGATGTAGGTATCTGCTAAGAGAGGATTTTGATCAATTGTACCCCCAAGGGGATAAAATAGGGGATAAAAGTTTGTATCAAACTTTGTCAATTGTAAACCGATCGGGCTGAGACTTTGCATGCAAAAAGCTACTATGACGTAGGCATCCCCTAGGAAAGGATTTTCGATAAATTCCTACACCTAAGGGAAAAAAATAGGGGATGAAAGTTTGTATAAATCTTCTTACATTTTCGACTGATTGAACTGAAATGAAAGATTAGAGCTACTATGATGAAGACGTCCGCTTAAATAGGATTTTGATAAATTCAACCCCCATGGGGATAAAATAAGGGAAGATAGCGAATGTAAATGTTTTAGTTTGAATCTATCGGTGCCTAATGGAACGAATAAATAAATATTCGATAGAAATACTGCTCAAAGTAACTTTACCACGCGGACGAAGTTGCGGGCAAAAGCTAGTTTATTATATCGTTTGATGTCATTCAAAACGCAAGAGTACCTATATGTCATGTTATACAGCACAATACCTACCTAATTTACACATGACATGACATGCCGACCAAACCAGAGCTCGGACTATAAATTATCCCATATGAATTGTGTAAGGGTTCATTTAGGTGGTTCTCCAGCTAACTGGTAGAGAAATGGCATTAAATCCGTCTATTGTACGTACAGTTGCGTGCAATAAAGTTTAATTAAATAAATTTACTTGCATGTAGTAGGTATGCAAGTAAATTTAGTTTATATATATTCAATTTTAAAGGAAGTACAATACTTACTAGTCATCTGTCTGGCTTCAGTTGCTTTGATGTAATCGTGCTGTGGTTTTACATAATTAATTAATATTAGTCAATATGTATCGACAAGTCAACAAGGCGAAGGGGTTTATAATCATGCTGCCGTACGTAATTATTTATACCTTGTGGTCCATTGAAATACAAATTAGCTGTTTTCATCTGCTTATAAAGGGATATGAAACGCGCCAGAAACGTGCCGACACAGACGTAATAATATTTTTCTGTACAGATTCTATTAACGATTTGTATATCGAATATAACACGACCGTGGCAAGTTTGTCTGCGCGTTTCGTTGTCTATGGTTATAAGTCGGGCAGTGTATGAACAAATTATACCTGTTGATGTTCGACGGTGTCTATATATGTGTCTGCCACGCTCAATGTCTTTAGATATAAAAATAACTTAGTATATAAACATTTTTATATGTTACCATTATCTACGCAGCGCACTGCCAAGATAAACAATTCGTAATTTACACTTATGTCGCTTATACTCAGGAAGTGTCCAGAAGGCCTACTCAGTTACTCCGAAAACGAAATTTACATGGTCAATTTTCGAAACGCTAACATGGCTCAAAAGAAACGATTTCTCGATAATGTGGATGACGACTGATTCTTGCTTGTATTTTTTGCGTAATCAATAAGTTGAAATGTCGTATGACGTCACGCTTTGGTACAATTTCTACAAAACTGTGACGTAGCGAGCGCTCACTCCTCAACTTTAATGCCTATTATCTAAGCCTATTATTTTATGTTTAAATTGAAGCAAAAAATACGTACGCAACCCGGCCGAAACGTCGGCGCAGGTCAGTGTAAAAATCGCGTCTAATGCCCGTTATTATAAGTATGTAAAAAAAATACGGATCTTACATTTCACTACTATATGACTGATGGACTATATAAAATTTCTTTTTTTTTCCCGAGTCGGCACCCCTGTTTATGATACAACGGAGGTAGGACCTTATGTTGCCCTTGATGCACACATGTGGAAGAACGATTCCCTTGTTCATTCTTCTTATCAGGCAAAAGACGTCATGAACGAGTGTTAGGGAAAAAAATATAAATTTGATACAAAAGAATTTTAAATGAGTTCATTTGATTAATAAATCGAAATTTCCGAATTTTCAGACGTGGACTAATACAAACAGAAGAAACCAACAGAATATATTACAAAAATAGACGTTCTTGTCAAATCGAATATAAAATAGAACCGTTATCGTGTTTCCAATTTTCTTAGTGATTGGACAACACTCATTTGCTATTTTTATCACCTCGTGTGTCTGAGGAAAACTGAAAGCTAATTAATGTAATATTATGTTTTCTATTTATAGAATAGAATAGAATAGAATAGAATAGAATAGAATAGATATTTATTTGCCTTTAAATAGGGTACAATTTGATAGGAATTAATTAAAATAAAATTAGAACTTAAAACCTATTTAGCCATACAAAGATAGCATGCAAATATTAAATTTAATTAATTTTTCATTTCCGTTAAAAACAATCAAATTATTACCAAAATTAATTAAATACAATTTTTATACAAAATTAACAAATTCACTAAAATTACCATAATCATTATCATTTTGAAGATAAAATGTCACAATAATAAATGTCAAGATAAAGAATTTCGTAATTAATAGCGTCAAAACAATAAAAAAAGATACAAATCATATAGCAATTAAACTCTGTGTCAACTTATATAGCTTTGGCTATTAATTTATCTAGTAGCATGGTTTAAAAAATCATCAATAGAATAAAATGCCATTTCCAATAACCATTTACGTAAAGTAGATTTGAATCGGTTAGACGGTAATAGTTTGAAATTATTGGGTATTTTGTTATATATTTTTTGGCACATGGCGTAACTGCTATTCTGAAATCTTTCAGTTTTAGGGACGAATTTCAAAACTAGTCTTTCAGGGTTTCTTCTTAATCTTTGGCTCAAATCCTGTGCTTGTGTAAACTTTTTACTATTTAATTTTACAAATATACAAACCTCTAAAATATAAAGACAGGGCAGTGTCAAAATTTGGAGAGTTTTAAAGTAAGGCTTGCAAGAAATATCCGGCTTTAGATTGCATATAGCACGAATGCATCTTTTTTGAGCAATAAAAAGAATTTTAGTATCAGTGCCCTTTCCCCAAATTAAATTAACGTATGATAAAGCACATTATAGACTTTTTAGTTATATAGAAGAGAATTTCACAAACATTTATTTCTATCCTACGTACACAAAACATATATCTATAAGTATAAGTAGTATTTATACGTTCATTATGATAATTCACCACCGTAATGTACGCCATTATAGTTATGATCCCTTAATAAGCATAGGATTATGTGTTTAAACAGTGACGATTACAGAATCCAGCTCATAAGAAGTTCGGAAATTGCGCTCAGCTCAGCGAGAGCGAAGAATATGTTTGTTCTATAAGAGCATTCAGCAATAATTAAAAGTTATGAATAAAAATAAAAGGAGCTCTATTTTTGATTCACTCGTGTAAAATCGCCTTGCCGTATACGACCTAAGTCACGCTCGACTTCTGAGTCGCATGACGGCGTGTTTAGTATTTTTGTATAGTTCGTCTGCAGGGTGGCCTTGCAGACGGAAAATATGTATTGACATATAGGTATATAAACAAAAAAACTGTGAATGTAAACAAAACGGCCATATTTATTTCACGTTTTGACTTTTGCTATGAATATTCTATTCATTTATCGCCATCTTAAATTGATTTCATTTTACATGTAAAATTAATTCACTTGACATTGGCAGAATTGTGCGAAATGTGCAAATAAGCCATTAATAACAAAAGAAAAATAAGGCTCTATCATTGGTATATAGCGTTCGCTAAACGACAAGTGGTTCATACCACAACCCCACTCGTTGCAGTCGAGTGATGTTTTTTTTATGTTGAACAAAAATCAGTAGAAAACGAGCGCTCGACACGAGACGTATGATTAAAAAATAGAGCTCCAAACTTTAATAAATATTACAAAAAGTAATGAAAGCAAAATAAGGAGATAAAAATGTAGCTTATTTATAAATCATTCTAATTGAAAACTTTCTAAATATTTTTAAGAATGCTTTCAGATGAAATAAAATGTAGAAAATCGGTCTACAACCCTAGGGAAAATTGATGACGGATTCACCTATTATTACACGAATAAAAAGTCGGGCGCGCTTTACCATTACTTCTTATGTTATTGACGATTATAGATTTCACGTCGCGGAGGCTTGTTCTAAGATCTTCTTTGCTGAAAGCCAGCCAGGCAGGCAGGAACCGGGTCCGTAGTTGGGTAGCAATTCCACAATCAGAACGGCAAAAATCAATAAATGCGATTTGGTAACAGTGTGATGTCCCTAAGTCGGCAACATTCGTGTAGTAAGTGGGTTGTAACAGAACGAAGGGCTTTGTACCTTGAATGTAGCAAAATCATGTTGGTTGTAAGGGAGCCCAATTTAAATACTTATTCTATTCTGTTTTAGTAGCTGCGATAGAAATGTGTCGTCTGTGTATTTCAACTGTTCAACTATCACGGTTCATGACATACAGCCTGGTGACAGATGGACGTACAGCGAAGTCTTAGTAATAGGCCACATTTTTAATCTTTGGGTACGGAACCCTAAAAACCGACAAGCACGTTGAAGAAAATGAGTGTCAGAGATCGCTTATAACTTGTACCATCATCCAACTTATGTTTGCCTATTTGGGGAGTATATCGTCTAGTCTATACCATTCTAAATGGATTATGGGTTTAAGTATGACATTCACCAGAGTACGATGAATCACGAAACATGTGTTTGTTATTATGTACATTATTTAGAAATTTACCAATGGATTTTCATACAACTCTCACAAATATGTGAAAAATATTTTTGTGAATAAAATTTATTTACTGATAAACATTTTTAATGAAAAGTCGTGGGTAGAGTTTCACCTCGGGGTACCTGCGACTAGTGGGTTTTTACGCATTTTTCATTAAAAATGTATAATTGTAAGTTTATTTGTAATAAACATCTGATTTCTCATTAAAAAAATATGGAAAACAATAAATAGAGAGAGAGAGTAGGAACTTAAGAAATAACGCCATTACTAATTGTCGCTGAAGTGCTAGAGTCTAACAACTATAATATTTACTTACTATAATATAAAAGAAAATATTACCTAATAAAAACTGTTTATAAAAAACAGAAACGACTTTAAATTTAAAAAAGTGATAAATAATACAATAATGATAAATAAAAGCGACTTATTCAAGAAAATTGAGGTTTTCTATAGGTTAATAATTAAATGATAATGATAATTAAATATGTGTATAATTATTTCTCAACAAATCAACAACGACACTACTCACAGTAATGGTGTCATTTTACAAAAATTTGTAGACTAGTTCTCCAAACCAAAACTATGGAACTGGTTTTGATTAAATTTAGTATACGGATACTTTTAAGTCTGAATTAATTAATACATAATACAGGCAGTCCTCGACTTATGTCGTTTCGAGTTACGTCGTTTCAAGTTACGTCAAACAATGTTTTGACACTGTTCCTCAAGCATACGTCAATTGTTTCGATTTCCGGCATAGGAGAATTCACTTGTCGCGAGGTCAATGTCCGTGTGGTTTTAATGTTAATAACAAAATTTGTGCAGCCTATCAGTGTTACCAAGACCTTTATAGCAAGAAGGAAGAAGCCAAGCAATCAAGAATAAATAGATCAATAAATAGAAATAAATAGATCTTCAAGCAAAAAGTTTAATTTATTATTTCTCATTGTATATTTTGATTATTAAAGTTTTATAATTATTATTTCATAAGTATATTTATAATTATTTTAAGTTTGATTACTTACTTTGATAATAAAATATGTTATCCTTTGTTATAAATGTAGTTTTTTGTTTATTTTGAGTCCGTTTGGAACCTAACCCTTGAGTTTTACATGTAAACATAGGAAAAAATATGTCTCGACTTACGTCGTTTTGCTTTACGTCGCGTATTTCGAGAACCTAACATGCCGTAAGTACGAGGACTGCCTGTATTAATCCTATAAACTAAACGGTTTCCTAGAAATAACTAGACTACACGTAGACGTGTGTTGATTGAATTGAATTTACATATAGGGTACTTTTTATTCCACTAAATGGTTCTCTAGGGATCGTGTGAACTGCGGGCGAAGCTCTGGCAATGAGCTAGTAAAGTCATTTTGACTCTATGCATTTACTGATTTCAACGATGTGAAGTACCTAGATAAATTCCAATTTAGTACTGCGTGTACTACTCTACACATTTATGCGAATTGCCTTATAGAACCTTGTGTCAATGTCAATGTGTAAATCTAATTAAAAAATTTTAGAATGCAAAGGCACTATGACATATCTATACAAATTAATACAGCAATGCTAATCTGCTATATATGTAATTATACACAGCAAAGACATTCAATCAAATAAAATTTTCATCATAAGGAAATAAGATTTTATTTCATTGAAGCACTATGACTTGACAGCGCTGACTGTGACGCTGTTTGTAGAAAAGCATATCAGGTGACATGATATGTTAAAGCATATTAATATAAAAGTACATCAAATACATAAACTTCCGCTCCCGAATATTCTACGAATATGAAACCACCAATAGTAGGTATATAGTAGTACAACTTAAAGCAGAAGATACACAGTGACACATATTATAAAAGCGCAGGTGTGAAATACGTGAAACTCTTAAATATATATTAAAGCGTAGTCTAGACTCACTGTATTCCGCTGCGGCGGCATACTGTCCACACCCATGGTCCAATCAGTGCACGGACATAGCTGAGTTATAAACTGTATTGTATATCACGGGAGGCTCATCCGCGAGGCCTGACGTTCGCCTCCATTCCGCGAGGGATGTATACTGCGGCCACCGAGGCCTCAAGGGATGCGGCCATCGGCAAATTCGAGATCGTTACATCCCATTTTTATTATAAAGAACACTACAGAACTAAAATTTCACGAATATTAATTGTTATTATCTGACTTCACTATATAGTATAAAACTAAGTCACTTTCATTCCCTATATCCTATATCTCTATGTATGTATGCTTAAATCTTTAAAGCTACACAACGGATTCTGATGCGGTTTTTTTTCATAGATAGGTTGATTCAAAGGGAAGGTTTTTATGTATAATACAAGACCACGCAGGCAAAGTCGCTGGCGGAAAACTAGTTGCATATAAAATGCAATATTGATTTAGTTTGGGAAAATAAAAGAAAAACTCCTTTTCGATCACTTACAATTGGATCGGGCTTAAGCAGCTCAAGGAACATTGATATTATTTATAAAAATACTTTCTACACAGTAGTACCTACAAATACGGAGTTAATCTCTGGCACTAAAACTCTGAACTATATAACAACTCAAGTAACAAGTTCTAAAGAAATTCAATAGTCTAGTCCAAGTAGTCTAGTACTTTAGTTATAAGATGGTATTCTATCTATGCATATAATTATCAGTAACTAGCTAGCTGATTTGCCATGACTTCGCTTGCTTAAATTAAAGTCTGTAACCTGCGTAAGATGTAGCTTCCCGTGAAAGGATTTTTTTTATATAAGTCCAATGATTTTATAGTCTATTCAATGCAAAGAAACCATCAAGTATTTCCACTTTGTAATATTAATACAATTTGCTGGTAGAAATAATTCCGAATGCTGTATACTCGTAGTACAAAATAGAGCTTTTGTGTCATATTCTAATATAAAGCATTTTAATTCTTCAATACTATTTATCTTTAATTAGGCCTCCAATTTTGTGGACATCACTAGTAGTCGATGCTGCGCGCGCCGCTGTACCGCACAACGCCTCACACCTTCATCTCTCACAAACAATGCAAATGAAACTCAACTGCGTTCTGAATAGAGTATAAAATCTGCTCTATGCCGTCCAGGCCTTCAACTCTGGACCCGGGTGCAAGTGATAAACGAACGACGTCAGAGGTTTAAGATTATTCCAATATGAGATAAATTATAATCTTATCTAAAAAGAAAATAAAATTAAAGGAACATTTTCAAACATTCGAAAGTCTCAGGTGCACGAAACTAGATTCAAAACTGTAACGTGTTGATATCAGACGATTTCTGAAATTTCACTAAATTAAATCTCTTTTTAGTAGCTCGGTGGCGTACTCGGTCTCGTGACCGACTTTCACAAGGGTCGGTCACGAGATAGGTGAGCAAAAAATTATTATCTCGAACTACATCGTGTTTCGGAAGCTACCCGGCTGCATTAGCAGTCGTTAATATCCTTCAATACGCATTGGGCCAGCGTGGAAGGTTATGGCCCCTCCTCCTTAAACATCCATAAAGGCCTGAGCACCAACAGTGGGGACTTAATAGGGAGGATGATAATGATAAAATCTCCTTTACCTATTGACTATCAGTCTCAGTGAAAGCATCACGGCATACATCAGCTATTACGGTTCATGAGGTACAGTCTGATTACAGTTATACAGCGGAGTCACAGTAATAGGATCCCATTTTTACTCTTTGGTACTAAATCCAAAATGGACATCCGCTGGCGTCCATTATTTTGCACCATTCGTTGGTCTGGACGTGGAGTGGCGTTGATACCATTTACTATAAAGGTCTACTATTCGCTACACCTACAGTTATAAGGTTACAGTGGAAATGTCACTGTTGCATATTTGCGAAGTGTAGCTGTGCCGACCTTCTTAGAATTATTACATTTTAAAATAATAGGTCGGAGTATAATCTCTTCGCTTTAGTATACCTATGTATAAACTTGTAACGATATTTATTAGAGTTCAACTATTATATATATCGTGAATTTTGTATGTTTTGTTTTTTTTTTATGATATACAATCGCTCACAACTTTTCCAACCTCAATTTATAACAGACTTCAAAAGAAGGAGGTTAGATATTCGACGACGACGTATTTTTTTAATGTATGTTCACCGATATTTCTGTCCATTGTTAACCGATTTTCAGTTTTTTTTTTATTCGACAGCTTTATGGACCGAGAAATTTAAAAGGGACAACTATTTAAATTTTGTCTCCTATAATTTAATTAATAACTAACAGACGACCTCCGTCTAACTGCTATAGTATTTTCTAGAATAAGTAGCTTTTAAGATAAATATTACTTATCATATTTTTAAAGTTTGAAGTCAGTTCTTGTTGTCAGTTTTTATTTCATTACAATAATTAATTTATTGATCATCATCATCATCATCAGCCCATTTACGTCCCCACTGCAGGAGCTCAGGCTTTCCTTATGGATAGTTAAGGCGGATGAGCCATGACCCTCCACGCTGGCCCAATGTGGATTGGAGTATATTAACGACTACAAATGCAGCCGATACCAATGGTTTAACGTGCCTTCCGAAGCACGCAGTAGCTCGAGATAATAATTTTTTGGTCATCCATCCCGTGACCGACCCTTGCGAAAATTGCTTAACGACAACGATCGCGGGCCGCTGCGCTAATTCACTACGCCACCGAGCTATTTATTGATAACAAAATAATTTAAGTCGTGATACAGAGAAAAATAACAAAAAAATATGTTTGTGACGTCTTCCTACAATTCTTGCATGTCTCGGAAAAATTAAAAACTAATGAGACTTATTATTTTATAGGACCTCCTTTTACGTCTCACACAACTGCAAATCGATTCGGTGTCACAGCTGGACGATCAACGAAGGAAGCTATACTACAAACTATCCGGGTCGGAATTGAAGTAATGCCGAATAAACAAGAAATACTCTCATTTTCGTAGACCTGAAAAAAGCATTCGAAACCGGCTGGCAACACGTGCACGGAAAATACCAGAAACGAATATCTCTCTGACACATTATATGTACGAAGTGAAACTGCCGGTGTTTCCGATCCATTTCAGGTGAAAGTTGTTGTCCATCGGGGTTCGGCACTGATCCCTTTACTTTGCAAGAATATTGATATTCTACGTAGTATTATCATCATAATAATCTGAGAAGGAAAAAATCTGATACAATGTCCAATTTTTTTATATATTGAAACGAAAAAATTTCCATAATTAAAACTTTCTCGTTTTAATTAAAGCCAGTTTTGAACCCTGACACAAAAAGTTTGTCATGTCTCAATGTGTGCACATATGGTTATTACCGTCTGTGTCATCGTAGCCTGTATGTAGTACCTAGCTCTCAAACTGATGGACCAATTTTCGACACCGAGAGACGGCTCCGACTGACGCAATGATACTTTTTTTTGATACTAGTTTTCTGTGATTTGTTTTTCATTCGAAAGCTAGTTTCCTTGCAGTAGGAGGTCTTAGCTATATATGTTAGAAATTTATCCTTCAGTTTGAAGAGTATTAACTCTCTTCCAAAATGATTTAAATCAATTTTGGCATAAAATTGAATTATTTTGAAGAAAAAGTGGATAAATATGAGAGTAATTGAAACACACGTCGCGCAATACACTTTGTTCCCATCAATGTTATTGCCAGACGCAATTCTTGCCAGCAAAATTCTTAAATCAGGCTATGCTGAGAACGTTCTCAGATATCTTCTCTTAATAACCGTTATTGACTTACACTACAAGATGATACACTACACTATTAATGTAATTGAAGTCACACGATTCATTATACATGGCATTTGATATAATAATTACTTTATAACAATAGTTCCTTCCATAATAATGGATTGGCTCAATTTCAATAGATCCAACTTGTAGAAAAAGAACCATCTGATCCGAAAAAGAAATAAGCTACCTTGGATTTTTAAAAGATCGCTGATAAAATTTAATGTTTTTCTTAAGAGATTGGTGAAGAGAAAACGAAACCGAATCAATAAGGCAGGTGTTGGCGAATTAAGGCTCGTATCAAGATAATAATCGAACAAAATTTCCGTCTGTGAACCGTTCTGTAACACATTAATCTGGGATCCTCTGAAGACATTGAGAACTTTACAAGGTGCCAAGGCAAGCCATAATACATGATGACACCCGCTAATCCGCTCCCGTGTGATGAGTCATGACCCATTCCACAAATCTCTAAGCGGTTTAATATGCGTTTCTATTCCTAGAGAAAGCTGTGCCCCAGCATGAGGGAGGTTAGTGGGTTGATGATCGACAATACATAACAAGGGTATATTTCATTTTAAGACTTCATGGATTTCCAAAAGGGTTCTACCGCCAAAAGAGTTTAAGAACTGCTGCTCTATAATTTAGAAAGGTTAATGTGGGTATAATAGAGCTTATACCCACATAAAGAATAAACCGAAAGCTTGTTAAGAAAATGCCAAATGTCAAACCAAAACAGTTTAATAACCTTTTAGCTGAGATAAAAGATAACCATTTTGAAACGAAGCCGACTTCCTTAAGACAAAATGCGTGGGCCGGGAATATAATGCCAGGCAAAATAAATCCACGTGGATTGGATCATAATATTCATTTATCTGATGTAATATTATTATTTCCAATTTAGAAATGTGAAAAGATAATGATGAAACTGCCGACTGGCAGATATTAGGCTGGGTTCCTTGTGTAAACGAAATTACTTTCAACTGCTTTTATTACATTTAATTTGGAATAATTGTTACGTTTTTCAGACGTTTCGGGTCTTTCTACTTATTACTCTCTACTTTCACATGTCTTTTGTTGGATAAATTTGGGATTTCATATGGAATAAATGAAGTTTTCTATATTGATTTGGGTCTGAGTGTTGTGATACCTTCGTTGTCTCAAATAATTCATAATACCATACGTATTATGGATTATCTGCTGCTGCTTTAGTTACTCATTTTTTTTGTCTTTTTTTTATTTTCACAAATGATCTATTCCTGTTGCCGCTGCTGCTAAAACCAGAATAAAAATAATATTAAAAGGGGCTCCCATACAACAATCATAAGTTGTCTCGTTTTTTTTTACAGATTAATATTTTAGGAACAGACGCCTTTTTTTCCTTTTGAGATACGGAACCCTAAAAACGACAAGTCACCAAGTCGTATAAATTATAAAGTTCCATTTCGATTGATTTACATAGTATGTACGAAAGTTTGTAAACATTTTTCTTTAATTATTCCTTATAATATTCCAACTTGTTTGTACTTAGTACCTATCTAAATATTGAAATGTCACTGGGATGATACTGGCTTCATAATACAGGTAAAACTAGCTTAGAAGTCGGGGCCTCAAATATTGTTGTAACCGGTATTTCTACAAAAATAAAGGAATTATTATATTAAAATTATTATTTCAAAATAAGTGTATCTATCTGTATATGACAGGTATTCTTTCAATAAAATAACCTTATAATATCATGTCAATATCTCGCACATGAATGAGGGGAACCTTTTCACGCCCTGTTAGGCCCGACACGTGGGTCAAGTTCACTACATAACGATTCGTCTATATGAAATATATACTTAAAGCTAATTATAAACGGTAATAACCGTATCTATTACAGACCCGTTTAACGACTGAAAGGAACTTATTCCGTTTTTACATGACGACACGATAAGATACGATACATCGTCAGTTCGAACGACTACGATATCGTTACGATATCGATATGTTATTCGATATAACCAATAGCTTGCTAGCAGTCAGTTAAAAGCAACCGCGTGACCAAAATGCAGCAGTGAACAAGTTACATTTGCTATATCTTTTATATTTACGTCGAAAAACAGTGCCATCACCCGATATCAGCATAACAATCATATGCATGCATATACTAGTGATCGTTTTATCTCCCAATATGAATACGCCCGATTATTTTTTGCCTTTAAATTAACGGATCGGTGCATATCTGACGGAGGATCCGTCAAACGATTTACGGAAGTACGCGTTTCCAAGATTGATTGTCATATTAATTATTTATCAGTTTTGAAGTTGAAACGTGACCCAACTTCCATTCCACACCGAGGGTATTTTTACCAACTGTTGCGATGAGCGCTTCCGATTATCGTAGAAAATCCACTTTTCATCACAGGTAAAGATTTGTTTAAAAACCCTTCATTATTGTACCGGTTTAGTAATGTAACGCAGCAGTCGAAGCGCTTTTGCCGGTTTGCTTCACTCAATTCGTGAGGTACCCACCTTTCAAGCTTTTTAATCTTTCCAATTTGCTTCAAGTGGATTAAAACAGTTTTATCATTAACACCACTCTGAGAAATGCATTACGCAGACTCGCTCCCCGGCGCGGGGTCGGCGGGCTATGTGGGACTCCTCCTGTGGCCCCACCGCCGAAAGGGCTATATAGAAACAGGAGTAAACCCACTTAAACTCAGCGATGTCCATCGCATGGAAGGCAACGCTCAGGACCAGCCCGAAGGCGATATACAGATCCCTCACCGGGTTGGGAGCACGCCTCAGAGACATTCGAGACGCGCCCCCCAGACAGGGTAAGGGCGTGCAATGCCCGGCCAGCGCGCAAACCGACCGAGCTGCCCCCACCAAAGACCAGAAATGCATCCCTGGCACTCTGACATGGGATTCGAACCCTTTACCGAATATTTTCTTTTCCATTAAGTACTCAAACGAATTTGTTTTTTAAGTTGTAATTTTTATTAGAGGTTATATTAATTTTAGGTTTTTTTGCGTAAATTAGTAAGCAAATTACGTTTAAGAAAAACAATTGTAAAGTAAATTAAACCGACTTCAATAAAATCATAATAAAGAGAAACGACTGATAAGCGAGAAAAAATACCACTAATTTTAAAGTCGGTTTAATTTTTTTTTTACGTAACTTGCGAACTAATTTACGCAGGTTAATTTTAAAAAAGCTACGTTGTAACATTCTGATAATATAAACTGTATACAATCGAATCATTTTCTGGACGTAACAAGTGAACGATAAACAATAACAAGTAAAAAAAGGTTGGTAATAATTTGGCAAGATTAAAAATTCAACTCGGCATCAACTTTACACGTTTTTACTGGGAAATGTTGTTATTGCTAAATGATGGCCTATTATTAGATCCTTTCAAATAATTATAAAAGTACGTACCGTACACGTGCTCGCAAAAACATTGGAGTTACCAAAAAGGTTCGTAAACATCGTCAACGCTTTCATTTTCAACTTTTCTAACTACGTCATTCGTGGATGTGACGCAATTTCGATAAAAAAGAATAAGAACATAAGAATGTTGAAACAAAATAATATAACAATTAATAATTTCTGTTCATTATTGGTTTATACGAGTACGTTTCATTCTGTACGAGTACATCTATACTAATATTATAAAGCTAAAGAGTTAGTTTGTTAACGCTAATCTCAGGAACTACTGGTTCGAATTTAAAAATTATTTTTTGTTGAATATACCATTTATCGAGGAAGGCTTTAGGGTATATAACATCACGCTGCAACTATTAGGCGCGAAGAAATAATGGAGAACGCAGACGAAGTCGCTGGCTGCCACTAGTTTGAATATATTTTTTTCAAATTCAAGTAAGTTCATATCTATGTCTACCTAATGTTGTTCTAGCACAGGGTCATTGGCACCCCTGACCCTGTTAAATTTAATAATCACACGTTGAAACACGTCAGTCCTAAGATTCTGTGAAAATTCAAAGTCGAATTCGAATTTATTCAGGTGTCCTAATTCACTTTAAAAAGAAAAATCCCCTCAGTGAAGTGAATTTCGAAATGACAGGAATAGAATATCTGAGACACATATAATCAATCAATTCAGTTTTGAATATGTATACATAAAAAATAGGATCGATAGAATTAGAATTCTGGTTCGAATTTTTACAGAACCGCTCTGCTGATGGTCTTTGGACGCATGTTTTATCTTAGAGTTTAACACACGGTTTCTGAATTGAATATTTAAAGTTAAGCACGTCTTAAGCTGTAATTAAACGTCACTTAACACAAGTTTTTGTTTCTGATTTTAGTTTTTTTATTAATCAGTTGATAGCAGTTTAATAAAAACTAAGACTATTTGTCTATAAAAAACTTAACTTTCATTACGAGAATTAATCTTAAAATAAACAATAAAGATAGCTTAGGCAATAACCAGTCTGAAAATATGGTAATTGCAGTTCATAAAATAAAGACATTAATTTTTAATATTCAAATCAAAGTTTTTGAACCTTTAGTGTCTTATAATTCAATTGAGATGCTTTCAAAAGTAGGTGTCTATTTTACCTTTATAGTTTTGAATATTTTGAAAAGTACTTTTGAGATTTTGTACTTTTCTCTATTCAGAAACTGGCCGTAACTGGTGATAGATAACAGAGATAACGAAGGAACATTTGGCAACTCATCGTTCAGAACCAATAATATACCTATATACTTATATCCAATTTTTTTAAAAGGTTAACTTACAATAGGTTCTACTTGACGGACGTTCAACTTCGTGTGACCAACATCTATAAATTACATGTCTACATGTATATCTAGTCTATACAACAAATATTTAATTCATATTTTTTGTTTGATTATAACGGATAAATTCTAAAACCACAGGATCTATTTAAAAAAAAAGCTTCCTAAGCCAATTAGTGGCTCAGTTTCTTTAGAACTTACAATAATAAAACCTTATAAGAAGTGCTATTGGAGTCAAATAATTAAATAACACTAATAACTGTCAGAAGTTTAAGCTACTCCCGGCAGCCACCACTATTTTGCAGGCCTGCTAAAAAGCTCTTCAGGTGAGGAGGAAGACAGTTTCACATTTTGTCGTTGCGGCAAAAATAAGATGTACATAATTTATATTACTAGATGGTGTGTAGGGATGGCAGCTAGTGTTAAATACAGAGAAAAGAAAGTTTTTACCCATTAAGTATATTTTTAATATTAGCTTTAGTTATCTTTAGATTTACTTGTAGTTAAGTTTATTATTCAAGTTTTATCCCTAAATAAAAAAGAACTAAATAACAATTTTAAAAAAATACTTACATCATATAGAATCATGTCGAGTGTCGTTCTGTCGGTCACCTGTTGCACTGTCGTAGACGATAATATGGACCTCACACTATACTTAATAAATTATTTCGTATTATTTGTAATTGTTCACTTGTCCATTTATTTTTACCCAATTTAACAGAGTCGACTTCAAACAAGACTTCAAACTTAAAATCGTCTTTAATCTTTGATATATTAATATACACTTCACTATTGAAGCAAATTATTTTTGCTTCAATAAAAATGTTTTAAAGTTTTATTATATCGTTTTTTATACATAAATTTGAGCAAAAAATATTTTATGTATATTTTATCTCTTTAATTGTCGCGCTAATAAGAGGAGCGCCAACAATTAAAACGTATATCATCAGTGATTACTCTTTAAAATGTTTTTTATAACATTCGTCGTTTCACAAAACACTCGTTCACAATAAATCGGTTTTTTTTTTCGATATTGTTTTATTAGGAAGTGTATTCTATTGCCATCAAAAGAGGACTGATAATTTATTTCGTGTGCTCACGCCGTGCGCCCTGAAGCTCAGTGAAATAGCGACTGAGGGCGGGCGGCCCATGTTCTTGGGCGGGGTGTGGCGGACTCTGATTTTAATCTAGTTAGTCAGTCAGTTAGCGATTCCAATAGCCAGTCTGTCATTGTTTGTTAACTTTATTTGAAAAAGTTTGTTATTAACATTTAATTGTTCTATGCGTCTTTGTTTTATTGTTATTTAAAATGTATAACAATTTAAATTTGTTAAAACAAGGGAATATTTGTGAGAATTATCTTACTGTGGCTTTTTTTAAATAAGATTTTCGTTAGATTTTATACTAATAGGACCTGAAGTATTATATTAAAACATGTATCTTATTAGGATATCTATGTATAGGTAAGTATCTCCCAAGAATCAAGTTTTGCCGCACTTGACCCACTTTTCTGTCTACTCCATACCTATGCTACGTAGGGGAAATCCGGAAGAATTGATCAAAAGGGCATTAAAGTACGTAAATCTTTATAAACTTGTGTCGTTGGGATAACTGCCAGATTGTTGTTCTGCCAGCTCCGTTTTGGTTTTTAAACAGATTATATGTCATGGTCTGTGTCCTACCTGAGCAAGTCTCCCCGATTTCCTCTACTTATTTATTATATTTCAAACAGTACCTATACAGAACATAGTAAACATTGCTACCACTGATGTCATGGGAACTTGTTAGATAATGAAAAAAACATATATAATGAAAAAAAATTCATAACGAACTACTGTTAAGTACATAGATTGATTCATAATCCAACAACAAGAATACACAAATGTTTGTGTAAAGACAAAGGCACTCGTTTAGGTCTCCGAGTCGGAGTTCACGAAGAGCAATTCTACTTCTACTTCACGTTATATTGATTAAGTAAATAATTAATTTTATAAACTCAATCAATAGCGCTTCAACTTCAACCGTTTAATCATTGGCGTAACTACAGGATAGCAAGTCGGCAAAAATGCCACGGGCCCCCAGCTGGAAGGGCCCCCCTGTCAGAGGAGACTCCGTACTCCTGACATTTATTATTATGCAATTAGTAAAAAACATTGAATATCCGATGAATTTGCCACGGGCCTCAAATGGTATAGTTACGTCATTGCGTTTACGACACATTTCTTGTTACTAAATCACAAAATAACAGATATTTTTATTGCACTTTGTAATATTGGACTTCAAGTAGATATTACAATGTCATAATACAAGTAAACTCTATTGAGATGCGATTATTACGTAAAAATTTAGCAGAATTGAGATGACATTCAATATTTCACACTCGATATACAATCTTATCGCAATGTATTCCGCGAGACGCTTGGCGGATCTTCCGTCAGATTTTCATCGACCCTTACCCTTACTTTTTCTATACTATATATAATACCAGTTTAAAAGAAATAACTTGTATATAATATCTGCCTTAAGGTTCGTGTATTTTTTTAAGATATATTTGTTCCGTGAACGTTTGCCTAAAGTATGTAATTTGAAAGGCACCGACTGGGTCCAATCTTGAAATCCAATGAGGCCCATGAGAATGCGTCAAAGGGAATGGCGAATGTACAAAGGAATGGAATACGAGACTTTTTCATCAATGCAATTGATATCGACGTGGGTGGACTCTACAAAGATGGGAAATCAACAAAAAATGGAAACGCTTATTTCTACAAAAACAATCACATACCTAACCTAGGTATATCTAAAACTTGGTAAAAGTCAGACTCAATCTCAAATAGTTCCTTATCGATATTAATTAAAAAAAGAAAACATAATTATATTAAGCATTTATGCATTATAAATAGAATATAATAAGTTTTGATAAATAAAATAAGCTTTGAAATGTCGACTCACTTTAAGACTCTTTTATTATGATATAATAACAAACTATAAGGAAACTATACTTTCCTGAGTTTTTTCATAGTTCTAGGGCAACAGGAATAACTCTATCAAGTTTAATTACCTTGAGAGAGTCCAAATATGCGTTTTTGCTGAGTAAATTAAGTGGTCGTATCTTTTTTTTAGTCAATTTAGAAGTTTAATTTGTTCACAGCTTCAAGGGACTGTAAACCTGAGTATATTGTTTCGATTTCAACTCGATATTTCCAAGACTTCCCGAAATAATAGGTTATTTTACTTTTTGGGACTTTCGCGATTTCTTGTTGAAATAAAACATAATACGCCAAAAAGTTTCAAAAATAATTATATAACATTATTAATTTATTATCGAAATAAGATCAGTAGTTTTGTTTGCATATAAAATTTACCGGAAAACTATATTTCGTTTTACCAAACAAAATTGCGTAGGTATATTATATTTTCTATCTAACGCGAAAAAAACGGTCTCGGTTGTCTGTCTCAAAGAACATATCATATTATAGTGTCAATATCTTTCGCGAATATAATCAATCATTAAAATGTTGTTAAGCTGAAACCTCAAGATTCGCACTGTCAACAGAGCCAAGTTTCTAAATTTACACGCCCTAACTTCTAGAGAGAAGTTAGGACAGATCCTAATTCTGCAATTCTATAGAAGGCGTCAGGGACTTTACTCCAGACGGTGGGTCATCGGAGGCTTACTCACAAAACCGCTACGATGTTAAGAGATGAGACCCGAAACCCGTGGCAGCATCTGTTTGTTTTTCTCTTTTTTTACTGTATCCACGATATCCTTATCATTCGTGGACCGATTTTGATGATTAATTTTTGTTTGAAAGGGTATATTCTTGAGGGGATAATCTTTGAATATCGATATCAGATTTGTTTTTATAAATAGGGATGATGACTGGGTAAGAAAAATGCAATTCTATTTAGTCCGTCAGTCAGATAATAGAAAAATATTAGATACGTATTTTTTTTTTTATTTCAAGATATACTTAGATAACATACAATTTATACAGACACACAGATATACAATTTAACTTAGATAACAGGCATTAAAGTTGAGGAGTGGGGGCTCGCTACGTCACAGTTGAGTAGAAAACGTACTCTAACGTGACGACAAACAAACAAAAATTGGTCTCATCCCTATTGGCGATGTCTTTATCACTATACATTCTAACATATATTTTTTGACTAAAACATTCTTAATAAAAAAAAAACTGATTTTTCGTATGTAAGTAATTTTGTAACACTTTTACATTATTTTAATAGTTTGTAATTAATTTAATTATTTTTTTATCTGCAAATCGGTATTCTTCATCTTTTGTCTTCAGGCCCATGGTCGGACCTCGAAAAAGATTGTGGTCACAGAGTGCAGTCCTGAAAGCAGTCAGACGGAATATGAACTTCTGCCCAACATTTTATAATTGTTTTGTGTATTCCTGCAAAGAAAATGTTTCCCAAAATATATGACACGATGATTAAGACAATAGTGAAGTTCAATATTGGCATCAACCACGGTTAAACATGAAAATGTGACGTCCCAACTCTAATGGGTTGTGGACATTCCCAACTTGCCCATAACGGTGGCTCCGTCCTTGTTTAGATCCAGCCGTAATGAACATGGATAGATACATCACGTGCATTTGCATACCCTTTAAAATGAAATCACGAGTAAACTAGTCGCTGCGCACCTGAATAATCTTTCACTCACGTTTATAATTGGATCGAAGTCGTGTAGTGCGGGCTTCCCGCGCACGGGCAGGTTGCCCTTGAACTTGGTTGGATCAGACTGTCGCATGTCCGGAACTGCAGTGAACTAATTAAAATTTCTTTTTAAACTTCTTTATATATATAAACAATACTAAGATATACTGTATCATATATGAATATACTTTCATGTTTAATTATATCTCTGTTTTGGTACTTCATAAATATCTTTATTTTCATATCTGATTATATAACGGATAGGCATGGGAAATAAGGTGTTTACATGAATTTTAAAAAATCTTCATTAGTTTCAAAATTACTGTAGATTGCTGTTATTAGTTTAAATATTTGCGTATATTTATGCAGCTAACTGCATAAATGCATAAACTGCAGTTTGTTGATATGTGAATATCTTGAAAAAGTAATGGCAGTTGGTAACATCGACAGAACGCCTTTTTTCTATATTCTGTGGTCACATCCTCCGTAGTGACAAGTCACGTTAATGTATACTTACCTTTTTTCTCATTTAGAAAATACGTGCCTAAGGTAGACCGGTTTAAATTTAAATATATTAATATCTTAAATATAATTAAAACCTTCAAATATCTGAAAATAAAAAACATGCGATTTATGGGGCACATCTCTTAATATTATTAAAAATATAGTACATGTTATATTATAGCCCCTTACTTGCCGGATATATTTAACTGTTCTATAGATGAAGGATTTTTTTTTTCAAATCTTATGAAGCTTAGCAACGTTATACTTCTTTTTGAGTCCAGTAATTAGGAAGATCATAATAATTATAGACCTATATCAATATTACCGACGTTAAGTAAAATCTTTGAAAAATAATTCTTGAACAGTTATTTTGTTACTTTAGTTTAAATAAATTACTGCATACTAAACAATACGGTATCACAAAAGGTCGCTGATGCTGATGTAGTACTTCTTAAACATATATTCTAGGCTTAGGAGGGGTCACAGATTGCTCTTGAAGTATTTTCAGACTTATCCAAGGCGATTCATTGCGTTGAGCATCGAACACTGGTAACAAAACTAAATTACTATAGAATCAAAGACTCTGGCCTACAACTTTTATTGTCGTACCTCAGTTCCAAACTCAAACTATCGATATAAAGAGCACCAGATCATGTGGTTCACAAGTAAAAATGGAGGTTCACCAAGTATCTATTCTGGGTCCCTTGACGCTATGTATGAAATAAAACATGGTGCTTGCTGCGTGTAAGATGGTTCCCGGATTCACACCAGGACTCCTAGTACATCTTCCTTTCCTAATATCTTACAGCTGACGGACTAAATATTTTATTTTACCCAGACATCATCCCTATTTTCTAATTTAAAAGTCTATCGCAATAATTTTTAAAGGTGTAGTGATTGTGATAGCGTTTTCTGCAATTATTCAAGGTTTAAAATCGCTTTTGCACCAAAAGATGCTTTGAATGATCAAAAGATTAATAAAAACTTGGTAAACTTAAAGTAATATTTGCCTCGAAACCTCTTTAGTGTTTAAAGTTAAAAAGGGTAATGATTTTTTTGACGATGTAAATGATGCTCTCGACAATGTTCTACAGTAGTTTCATAGTAATAATTTAAAGCTTAATTCAAATAAAATGAATTGCATAAAGTTTGCATTACCTAATGTGAGGCATGTTAATACACTTATAAATGTAAAAATAGTGAAAAAGTTGAGTGTCTGGAATCGACAAAATTCCTTGGTATTACACTAGATTCCCGACTGCAATGGAATCCTCATATTGATAATTTGTCAAGTAGACTGAGTTCTGCAGCATTTGCTGTTAAGAAAATTAGACTCTTGACAAAGATTGGTATATTTTAGTTAATTTCATAGTGTAATGACGTATGGTCTATTAATGTGGGGTTCTGCGACTAGCATTCAAGATATTTTTATTCTACGAAAGAGAGCTGTCCGCGCTATATATAATTTACGGTCTAGAGAATCTCTCAGAGAAATATTTAAAGAAATAAATATTTTGAATGTTGTCTCTCAATACATCTATGAAAATGTTATGTATGTACGCAAGAAAACATTACGATTCCTTAAAAAAAAAAGTAGTATTCAAAATCTTAACACAAGAAATAAAAATAAACTTGCCATTCCAAGCTTCAGACTTCAGAAAACCAGAGGATCATTTCTGGGTAAATGCTATGTTCAATAAAGTTCCACAAAATGTAGTTGACCTACCCATAAATAAATTTAAAATTCATGTAAAGAACATACTTATGAGTAAAGGCTATTATAAAGTTGATGATTATTTAAAGGATCGCAATGCACGGAATTAATAGCCTTCGCTTTGTTCTATTAAGACAAATTATATGTTCAACCTATGTCCTACAGACTTTGAAAGTTGTATTTATTATTGTGATAATACATATTATTTTGGTAATGACATTATTTATGTTAATCTCATTACTTATGATAAAGAGCTGGTAAGTTTCTTTCGCTTGTTCTTCTTATCAGCTAAAAGACGTCCCGAACAAATGGTAGGGGAAAAAAAATTTTTTTGGACGATTCAAAAGTGCTTGTAATAGCCTACTTGAATAAAGATATTTTCGTAGGTATTCGAGTCAGTACCTAGGAAAATTATCATTACTACCGTATCAAAGGTAGTGCAAGTTTGTTATGACAAATGCATGTGAGTTTGTCACACTGAAACTAGAAAGTTTGATTTAAACTTGCTGCAAGTTTGTGAAGTTGCCAAAGCAAACTTGAAGCAATTATTCTTTTTTTAATGTATCAAACTTGTTGCAAGTCTGATACAAGTTAAAATTGCTATCTAGGTAGAGAAAAAAGCGGCCCTTGCTGAGTTTCTTTTTTTTTGAATTTTCTACCAGTTCTTCTCGGTACAAGGTCGCAAGATAGCTTAACCGTTGATTTTCACAAGTGCTTGTAACGACCTAGACTGAATATATGATTTTAATTTGATTTGGGCATCACTCGAAAGTTTCAAAATATGGGATTGCATTTTGATAGATTTATAAAAAAAGTGCTGGTATCTAAGGCTTTGATCTAAGGTAATAAACAACTTATGTCGCATTTGCACCTTATCCAAACCTATCTTTAACATAAATCAAAGGTAATTTGCTGCAAGCTTTTGCGCGGCATTCACATTGTTTGCGTGTTTAAATGCAGAGATTTTGTCTTTGCAACAAGTGGCTAGCGTATGTTCGTGGCATTAGAATCTAGTATTGGGGATTTATTTCATAATATTCATCAAAATGACGCGATCGGTATACACTTGTATTATAACTTTATAAACTAATTCATCTTTTGTTTGTTGTTTTACCTCTTACTACGCTAGCACTACCCAGCCGAAGCATTCTGCAATTTTTCAAGTGTTCCTAAACATAATGACAAGGTTTTTTCCTAAACGACAAAGTTATCATAACTGTCAAACCGGACGTCAAATCGTTCAAATCAAAACGTCAAAATTTGTTTGTAAATGGAAAATGTTGTAGGTTTTATAAAAAATCGTAAATTATCCTAAGAAATTCTTACTTAATTGAATTAAGACTAACATTAATTTTAGTGTTTAAGTGCTACATAATTTTAGATGACACTTGGACGCAAATACCAGCAATCTACTGGGTAAATGGCTTTATTAGCGTGCACGATCGAATCATTAACCATGCATGTCGGGGTCTCGGTCGTGTAAAAATATAGCGGGATTGATTTTTCCCTATTTATAGGAATGCTGGGGATGCTCGTAAGGTGTATTCTAACCAGTCGAAGGTTGGGACTTTGTCTGGGTGCTCGTCATCAGTAAGTCTCATTTAGTTTTATTATCATTATTCATGTCAGGTACTGTTTATGATTCATTACATAGTACCACTATATTACTGTAGATACTTAAGATACAATTGATTGTATCTTCATTTTATAATTCATCATGATTGTTCATTTTCTAATTGTTTCAAGATCTTGATACTAATCACAGTGAAAAATTTAGTTTAAAAAACATAGTTTTTAGCTTTATTTTACAGCCTCCCTAGATAATAAAATTAGAAGCTAATTTATAATGCATGAACTAGCACTCATTCTTATGTGTAATGTTTTTTAACATTTATATATTTTACTGCATGTTTGTAAATAGCAATCTATAAGATTATTTATTATACTAATCGAGTTTGTTTGTATATAGATAGATAAATCATTTGTAGATAGCAATGTTTAACCAATGATAAAATCAATACTATTGCTTTTAGCACAAAAAAAAAACCATAATAGAGTTAAAGTTGGAATATCATAATATCACAATTATTCGCCTGGGGAAGTCTTTTGTATATATGCGTTAAGTAAATATGCATAAACTTGTAATAAAATCCTTATAACTATACCATTTATATCTATCTGCGTAGTTACAGTGCCATTAAAAAGTTTAAATTTTAAAGAAGATAACTCTGATTAGTAAAAGTTGTGATTTTCATTTGTTTTTCTTACTGTTGTAAAAATAAGAGTAAATCTAATGAAGCAATTCAATACATTTTAAAATTTTATTACAAAGAAGGTTAAAATGCTATGCAAGCTGTGAATAAAATTTGTGGCATTTATGGACCTAGTGCAGTTTCTATGAGAGTAGCAGTAAAGTAAATTTGGTTTAAGTGTTTCAGTATGAATCAATTCTGAACTCTACTGCAACTGATGAGATTAAAGTGAGAAATTGAGAAAAAGTGGCCAGAATTAATCAATAGAAGGAGTGTGTTTTTTCATCATAATAACGCTAGACCTCACACATCTTTTGCCACTCAGCAAAAATTAAGAGAGTTAGGCTGACAGCATCATTTCATATAAAATATTTTTATATTTCATATAAAATATATATATTTCATATAAAAAAATATTTTTATATTTCATATAAAAATATTTAATATTGTTAGTATTGTTATATTTTTTGTAAATTTTTTGTGTTGTGTAATAAAGTGTCAAATTAATAAATAAATAAATATAGATACTATGTATAATTTTTTATTAGATATTAAATAAAATCATTCAATTTACATTGGTGCTAACTATGAATAGTATCATAAGTCATAATTTGTTTATTCCATTTAATAATATTACATTGTGTTGGAAATTTAAATATGTATTATAATTACTAGATATTCATATCAAAATTTGATATGAATATCTAGTATATCAAAAATTAACAAAGGACATTGCTCAACGTCCATACATTGGTGGCCCCAGAGCCAAAAACATATAGGAAAATACTTATTTTATTGTGTGTCACTAACTTATTCTCATTATGTATTTATTATACCGCGACAGAGTTTTAGAACTTATTATCACGTAAAATATAATTCATTTTGAGATTATAATTTGTTTGGAAAACCACCAAGAGATGGCACTCTAAGTACATGATATGATATTGATGTCTATATTGTCGAAGCAAAAAAACTCAACTTTAAGAGTCAGGTTTTCGTTGTGATTTGTAAAAGTTTCTAAGTCAATCAATAGACAAATAAATCATTCTAATAGTTAAATAATATACCTATTGATAAGCTTAAAATTAAAAAACCTATAGCTTTTTGATGCTTTACATCAAAAGATGGCACCTTAAATACATAAATGACATGATGTTAATATGTTTACGAGAAATATAAAGGTAATGTTATTACATTAGAAACAAAGTAGTTTTTAGGATATGTCGTATGAATATCAATCTTTCTGAATAAACAAGAGTGAATTATCGACAGTTAATGAATTTAGTTTGTATAATATTCAGTTTTTATGTCCTTATGTTTTAGTTGGAAAATCCCCAAAAGATGGCACTTTTAGTAAATTTAAGTTTATTTTCGGTCAATTTAATTTAATGTTTTTGTGTTCGATGATTTAAAGGTTATCTATTAAAAATAAATGATGTTCTTGATCTGACGTGTAAATTACATCCATCTGACTCAATAGAATTTAAGTATATTGAATGTGAATATTTGCGAATAAAAATCTTACTGTTAAAGTACTTTTAAATATTAATTTTGGATCGCAGCTTGTCCGTGTCAAATAAATATTTGATTCCAATTTAATAAATAAATTACAGCTTTTTAATTTTGTCAGATTATGATTTATTCATAATAGTCAAAATACGTAATCTGGGATTGTCATTCATTGTGAATGCTGCCTTTCTTGTTGTTTTGCCATTTTCGGTGATTGAGTAATTACTGTTTTATTGTTGTTTTCTTATAGTTTTGTTTTTGTTGTTATCTTTTTGTTGTCAAGTTTTGCTAAATTGCGATTCCGGTGCAGGCCCGAGTGGCCTACAACAATTACCTTTGACATTTTAGCAAGTTTTTCCAGTCTTAATCAATAATCTAATAATATCTGAATAAATGTTATAACAGTAATAATAAAAATTTCATTTTGTTGACCTTTATTTTCTAGGCATAGATATAACCAAATTATATTCTAATTATATACACTTACAATTAGAATCAATCAAAACAACAAATAGATAGCTTTATTTCCATGTTGGCTCTCAGTAAAAGATGAATTTAGAAAATGATAGTCTCATCTCAACCACGAGAAAATGTAAAATTTTCAACAAAACTATTATAAATTTTTTTTAAATTTATCTTGTAAATAAAATGTTCTACACTGCTGCTTCTGAGATCCTCTTTTTTCTAATGTTATAATGAATGGAGTATAGAATTCATCAATAGTGTAACAGCACATATTCAACAAATATTTATGCAGTCTGTTTTTGAATATTTTCCAGTCGCCAATTAATCTTTAGTTCATTGAGCAATTTATTGAACAGCTCCAGAGCACACACACTCGTTTGATTAATAATAAAATTGTAATCTGTTGGATAGCCATAATTGGCCTTTAGTTAGATTATAATATTAATTTGTACTCAGCTGTGTACTATCCCTTCAAATAAATAAATGTATTAAGGATTATCTTCACTCCCAGATATCACTGTGCGATATGATTGAACCACCTGATTATGAGGAGGTGTGCGACCGCCTCATGGGCGAGCGGGACCCGCTGTCGTACCCGCCGTCGGACATTGAACTGGTCACCGTGCCGCGGCGCATACGAACGCTCACTCACGTGCTACCCGACGAAGACCTGTAAGTCTTAACTGTGAATTATTCTAGTTAAACTAAGCCCAATAGGAAGTTTGATTCCGAAATAGTATTTTTTTTTTTAGCTATCAGTATCGACTTTATGACTATGATATATTAATAAATAGATCAATGTGTGTATAACTTCAAATCCTTATGTATGAGACACATGTGAAAAATCTACAAAAATTCTGTACACATTCTGTATTCCTGACATTGTAAAAAATTTACAAAAAAAAATTATTTTATCATAAGTATGTAAAAACAAATACCATGCATTGACTTTAATATTCATAGCAATTCACAGAACATTAATACCATTTACAAATTTAGAACAACAATTACAGACTATTTATATAGATGCAGCAAAGGATTTTTCACACTTCATATACTTTTTTAAATTACATTATGGGTATGTTCCGATATACACTGCGAGCACTCGGTCTTACTGCGCAGTGGTCTTACTGCGCAGTGGTCTTACTGCTGAAAAATCCGTTCCGTTATGGAACTGCCAGTACACTGCTACAGTACCCTAGGGAAATTTATGACGTCATAAATTGCCGCCATATTTGTACTGTGAGCACTGGAGATTTCGAGGTAAGGTGCTCGCAGTGCTTTTGATCACGTGATCAGTCGAAACAGAATCAGAAAATGATAAGTTTCTAAATAAACAAAAAAAAATACTTACGTTTATTATAAGATGGATAAATAATTTTTTTATACAATTTTCCAATTTTATAATATTTTCTTTTGAAAAGAGGGAATCTTTATATTTATATTCACCTTGCATTAACAAATTTGAAAATGGCGCCAAAAAATAGGATTAACAGTATACTGGACTGCGTTCCGTTTTAAAAAGTCACCAGTATAACTAGCTATAAAGGAACGCGCTTCCAGTATACTAAATTGACGTCATACTGTTCAGTGGTCGCAGTGTATATCGGAACATACCCTATGAGACACATAAGATGTAACTTGAACAACTTATAATTGTAAATAAACTTTCAATACACAATATCATGTTTCATTATATTTCCTTAACTCCAGGACAAAAGTTCCCATGTTTGTCCGTGACTGCATCATCTGCTACACGTCCGACTACACCGTCGTGGAGTACAAGTACCGCTCGTACTCTGGTTCGTCGTGCGGCCGGGACCGGCTGAGCGAGCGACTCGAGCGACTGCAGGCGGGACCACGACACTACTATGAGATCGATGCGGATCCCCTGGTCATATCTACTGAAGAGCTGGAGTCGCAGCAGGTGTTTAAGTTTTTTTTATTAACACAATTTATAATAGTTTTGAGTCATGTTATTACACTTTGGTATTAGTTTTTGGTTTCATAATTTAACAATATTAAAAATGTTTCTCACTAGACTGTAAGTCCCAATCGCTCTATCAAAAATTACTGTTGATTTTTTGACACTAGTTCTCCCAAATGCCCCAAGCTATCTAAATCCACACAGTTTCGGAGGGATTCGCAAAGATTGAATTGAAAAAGATACATTGCTTATTAACACCATTACATTTGATGGCATTTATCATTATATAATATCACAATACGATGATCACTAGTTGGAATCGCAGCCGTCGAGCGGGCGGCAATCTGTAGCGTCGGTCGCGTCGGCGTCGTCGGCATCGTCGTCGTGCACGGACATGGGGATAGGTGTGGGGGCGGGGGGTGGCGCGGGGGGCGGGGCGGTCACTCCCCGCAGCTCGTGGGCTAGTCTGGATCTGCGCAGTTCCTGCTCCGACCCCCTCCTGCCCGACCTGTTCGACCGCAAACCGCCAGACCAGCTCGACGCCCTCAACGAAGCTAAGAGGTTACTACCCGTTTTTACTAACCTAGAACAAGACATAGCTTAACTAGAAATTACTTAATATTATAGCTATAATTGCTTAAGCAGAGTTTTTGTATCACCAAACCTGTAACGTTAGGTAATACCTTAATAAGCATTTGCTTAGATAGGCAAATTTTGACTATGATTTTATTTTATAGCCATACTTTAAAAAACGAAGAAAATTTGAAGTGGTCTTCTTTTTTTTTTGATGTAAGGCCTGGTGTGTTTAGTCTATTTCGCCTTTGTCACGTTAGTCGCCTTTACACGTAAAGAGACAATTACAACAATATATATTTTGAAGTAATAAACCAAGAAAAATAATACGTGCTCTTGTATCTACACGAGCAACAAGTCGCCAATGTGCATATATAAAAAGTCTTTTTATATATTCGTAGATGGCTTAAATACTTTGTTTCTGTTAGATTGGAGAACCGTCAATCGGATCTCCTTGGTCTTTACACGCCGTACTTGGACGAAGACGAAGCTGTGGAGCGACGGTTAGCAGCGGACATGCCCTGCGAGGTGATGGGACACCGGATCCTGGTTGTGTGCCACCAGCTCAAGTGAGAAGCCAATTTCTATGTTTGCTATTTTAGTCATCAACAGAAACACGACACATATTTCTCATTTGATTTACATACTTAGGTTTGATTCACAAGGCTAAATAAATGAAATAGTTATTAATTAATATTAATTACTACTTTAACATACACAAATGGATTAACCTAATTACATAATTATGTATATTTTAAATCATTTATTCAAATTTCTTAACAATACTTTTAGAATTATATACAAAAATATCCAAATCAGAGAAAGTTTTCTTTTCCCGCCCTGAAAATAGATTCTTATATTATCTATCCAAGTATACCTTCACGCCATATCATTTTTATATTAAATTATATATTAATCAAAGCCAGAGTGAATAGACACTTCCTGGGTAGTTATATACTATCTTAGATCACATATTACTTACCATCTGGTCAGATAGTGGCCAAATATCAACAGTAATAGAATAAAAAAATATATATATAAGTGAAATCTCAGGTTGGAGTTGGACGTGGAGCCACTATTCGCGTCAATGGCTCTGTACGATGCCAAAGAGAAGAAGAAGCTGTCGGAAAACTTCTATTTCAACTTGAACTCTGAGTGTACGAGGCAAATGCTCTCCGCGCACATTCCTCACGCGGACCTCTCCACGCTGAGCCGCAGTGCCGTGTTCGATATACAGAATCCGTCCTCTGATGTGTTCCTGGTCGTGAGGGTCGAGAAGGTGCTTCAAGGTGATGTCAACGAATGCGTCGAGCCTTATATCAAGGATGATAAGGTATGATTTTACTGTGACTCGATAGATGGTGCTCTGTAAAATTGAATATTTATTTAATTCATATTGTGACAGAATGTGCTTATTTTTTAATAAATCGACAATCAATGCGCTCAAACGAAAAAAGGAATTCTAATCGAAGTTTTAAAATTTTACATGTGCGGTTTTAAATGACGGAATAGTAGCTGCCATGATAATATGACGTCACTCGGCCTTGTATGTGATAATGGGTATGTTCCGGTATACACTGCGACCACTGAACAGTATGACGTCAATTTAGTATACTGGAAGCCCGTTCCTTTATAGCTAGTTATACTGGTGACTTTTCAAAACGGAACGCAGTCCAATATACTGTTAATCCTATTTTTTGGCGCCATTTTCAAATTGATAATGCAAGGTATAAAAGATTCCCTCTTTTCAAAAGAAAATATAAAATTAGAAAATTGTATAAAAAAATTATTTATCCATCTTATAATAAACGTAAGTATTTTTTTTTTTTATTTATTTAGAAACTTATCATTTTCTGATTCTGTTTCGACTGATCACGTGATCAAAAGCACTGCGAGCACCTTACCTAGAAATTTCCAGTGCTCACAGTACAAATATGGCGGCAATTTATAACGTCATGAATTTCCCTAGGGTACTGTAGCAGTGTACTGGCAGTCCATAACGGAACGGATTTTTCAGCAGTAAGACCACTGCGCAGTACTCGCAGTGTATATCGGAACATACCAAATATCAGCGCATTTGTTTATTAGATTTTTAAAGCTTAGGATAGATAGACTTTTCTGAAATGAGCGTAATACTAAATACGGGTGTAGACAGTCAACAAAAATAAATACATATTATTTTTTTCTATTAGTGTTTAATATGCTATTACCGATAATCACACTTTTATGCTTTTTATATCCTATTAGCATTGTAATGTGAGAGTTTCTTTTTTTGGATGGTTGTTCGTCAATCACGCCGATACTACTGAATGGATTTTGATGAAATTTGATATGCACATAGGGTATTAGCTGACTTAGATAATAGGATACTTTTATCCCACTAAACATTTCCCTAGAGACCACGCGGGAAAAGCCGCTGGCGGAAGCTACTTTATAATATAGAAAAACTTTTATAATTGTTGTCACGTGACCGCAAACAGAGCGCATAGCCACGCCCCTGAGCATACTTAAGATGATATGAATTTTAAAGGAGTGTGACGTCATAGCGACGCCATCACAGTAGCTAGTTTTACTTATTTTACGTTTTACTTATTATATGAATAATATTTTTATAAATATATTTCATACCTTTAAAAATAATAAAAAAGATTGTCTATTGGTGTGTGTTTGTTTAGAATCGTGAGAAAGTACGTGCAGCAGCTCAGGCGGCCTGCACTCGGTTGGGCAAATATCGTATGCCGTTAGCGTGGAGCGCCGTCTCTCTGCTGAACATACTGAGCGGCTCCGGCAGTCTAGAGCGGGACAGCGATACACATCCGCAACCGCATCCCCACCCACACCCCAACTCCAATACCAACAGTCTCGGTGAGTGACGCACTAAATTTGAGATATGGCAGTCATTGCCGAGTGGCTCACAGATTCAAGGTCGGACCTGGATTAGATTCAGTTAGGTCAAAATAGAAGAATTAACTTTTTTTTATAGGCACGGGTGACAGAAAGACGATGTTTGCTAAACATTGAAAATAAAAACATTTACTATTTAAAGAGATATGTCTGTATAAAATATAATGAGGCATCATCTCGTGGAAGTCCATTGCATTATTAATTATTTTTTATTTACAATGTAAATAAAAATACAATGTAAATAAAAATAATTAATAATATAATAATTTAAAAAAACAATACTTGATACTCGTTGTCACATGACCGCAAACAGCGCGCGAGGCCACGCCCCTCTAGTCATACCAAAATTTATGCCCGTTTTAACCAAACTTAGGAATCGCCCAAATATTTAGGAATCTCCTAAGATAAAAATGCATTTCACAATTAACTAGGAACCCAACGAAATTAAGAAATGTCTAAAGTCATGATATTCATTATGCGGCGCCTTGAGCTGGACTTGCTTATACAGCGTGTTTGGTAATACCTGTATAATCCCGAAACATGGCCATACAACCTAGCACAAAGAACACAATTGATAGGTCAAAAAACAATTTCATGTAAATTGATATTTTCATACAAATATTTGAACAATTTGTTTTCAATTACTATGCTACAACCCTGTAAGCTTACACGTGCCGTCCCGGCGCACTCGCTCTTTCTCTCTCTCTCTCTCCCATTACCTCTCTCTCGTTTCCTTGAATACATTTTGATGTTGCCGACGCGCGCACTCGACTACGTATGAGTTTACTTGTAATTAAAACAATTTAAGATTAAATATGTACATACCTATAGCGTTCTAATCACTCTTTCAGCTTTCACTTCTAAACATTACCTACACTTCACCTCCACTTTATCAGTCCAGGGTCTCGATATGCCGGCCACCGCATAAAACACACATCTCCATTCGACTCAACACAGACCGTGTCGTGTTACTCTCGACGTAAAGTCATATCCTCTGTCTCGATGGAATAGGTGATCGGCCGGCCTACCTGTGGCACACTATGGAATGAACCAGTTGTATGTAACCAATTCACAAATGCCGCGAATCACCGGTAAGAAGGAAGACGTCGATGGTTTTCAGGTCTTCCTGACACGTGGCGCTCGTCATAACGCCGCCGAGCCGCAGCAAGATTACCGTCACAAGCACCGCCGCACATTATCATCTCGTAATATTAGGCATTTGAGTACGAATTCATTGCACTGACCGCACACAAACATAATACACAGGTAAACAGAACGAGAATGAAAAACAAACTAAAAGTCCCGAAAGAACGAAAACGTAAGTTGACCTTCTAAATTCTGAAAACTCACAAGTACGCCGATGAAAGTCACGGACGCGACTGACGCGATGACCAAAACTACATAGGTTATTATTATTGCAACTCGAACACCAATGTACCTAAAAAGTGTACCGATTTTGGGGTTCCGCGCCAAGAAATATTATTTATTATTAGACCTTTCCATTACAACTAACCTTTATTTAATTATCATTTAAACTAAGAATAAGAGAGATACTTAGATTATTAATATCATTGTATAAGTCCGTATTTTATTGTTTCGTGAAAATAACACGGCTTTATGAAAAAAATAACAAAACTTCAAACCAAATAATCTACAGAACCTTACTGACACATCAGAAACCCGAGTTTCTCAATACACATCGTCGTCGATTTTATGTCTCTCTCGCTCTTTCTTGCATAGACTAATGTGAGCAATGGTGCAGATATTGAACTTCAATCAAAGTATTTGCAATTTCTTTTTTATTTTGACTGTATTATTACAGAAGTTTTCATATTAATAGTTTTTGAAACACCGTTAATCACAAGATTAGTGTTTTTTTATAGTTAAAAGTCATTTACTACTAACTTTTTCTTTGTTTGGAAATAATAAATTCCTCTCAGATGCATATTTATTCTAGGCATTTATCTTTAGATTTATTTAATTTCTGTTATTTTTTAAACTAGTTCGGCACATGGAGTCGATGACCAAATACAACACAACAGCTGTTTTTAGGGTTGTCAGCGTACAGTTTTACTTCGAAGAAAAAAAGCTGAATATCTAGGTCATGTGCTGGGTTTCAGTCTTAGTGATCATTTTTCTGGGTTCTATTCATCATACCGTATGTGCCATATTCGGGATTATACAGGTATTACCAAACACGCTGTATGATAAATATGTTAAGGGATAAAAGAAAAAAATGTTTGGACTTAATCTAATCTGCTAGGCGATTTAGAAGATTAGGCGTTTCCTTATTAAGCTAAGCCTTGTTCTATATTAATGAAAACGGAGGTTACAAAAATAAACTATGGGTATGTTCCGATATACACTGCGACATCGACAATCGAACAGTATGACGTCAATTTAGTATACTGGAAGCCCGTTCCTTTATAGTTAGTTATACTGGTGACTTTTTAAAACGGAACGCAGTCCAGTATACTGTTAATCCTATTTTTTAGCGCCATTTTCAAATTTGTTAATGCAAGGTGAATATAAATATAAAGATTCCCTCTTTTCAAAAGAAAATATTAAAATTGTGTATAAAAAAAAATTTATCAATTAAATCCATCTTATAATAAACGTAAGTATTTTTTTTTTGTTTATTTAGAAACTTATCATTTTCTGATTCTGTTTCCACTGATCACGTGATCAAAAGCACTGCGAGCTCCTCACCTCGAAATCTCCAGTGCTCACAGTACAAATATGGCGGCAATTTATGACGTCATAAATTTCCCTAGGGTACTGTAGCAGTGTACTGGCAGTCCATAACGGAACGGATTTTTCAGCAGTAAGACCACTGCGCAGTGCTCGCAGCGTATATCGGAACATACCCTATATGCACACAGCACGATATTAATATGAGAAGGGAGCGACATCATAGCGACGCCATGACAGAAGTTGGCGTTTACGCGGGATTTTTTTTACATTATTTTTTCTTTAATTTTAACTTATTACCTGAACGATACTTTTTATATATATTTAGATATAAAAAAAAGTTATTCACACTTCTATTAGAATTTTTGTTTGTATTGTTTTATATATTTTGTAGTGTGTTGTTCCGTCTGCTTTAATATATTTATTGTGTTTGTTCATCGAGACCGCAAGGCGTCGTCGTCCAGCCTGGAGCAGTTGCGGCGGCGCGCGGGCGAGGTGGGCGGCTCCCTCACGCGCAAGGGCAGCGTGGAGCGCCGCCACCCGCCCAGGGACCTGGCGCCGCATCTGGACTCGCTCAAGCCCATCGCCATCACGGTCACTAGCTTCTTCAAACAGGTCATCTGTCCTATATTACGATACTATATATGTTCTTATCCATTTCATTTTATTGTATTTGATCGATTTTGTATTCGGAATGCTATATTGAAAAATATTCTTGATTAAAAAATCTCCTTTGTCCCTGGCAGTCTGAGATGGGCCTCGAACCTTTAGCAATTGGTGCGACTGCTCTGACCACTGAGCTACCCAGGACCTAACGGGACTGACGAATCTTTCAAAAACTTGTTACATTTCGCTAATATAGATCGTGTTTTCATCAATGTACAGGCAATCCAACCGAACAATGCGTGAAAGATTCGTCAGTCTTGTTAGGTCCTGGGTAGCTCAGTGGTTAGTAGAAAAACTACTCTAAAGACTAAAGTAGTATTCCGTGCCTATTTAATTTAAATCGCCTGTATTTAAAAGAAATTTTATTCCGTACAGGAGACTGATAAACTCCGCGATGAGGACTTGTATAAGTTCTTGGCGGAGATAAAGCGGCCAAGTTCTGCCCCTAAGAAACTCAAATGCATCCCTGGAACATTAAAAATTGAAGTATCACCGTGTCCTGACGAAATCAAGAACGGACTCACGCCTGAGCTTGCGAAACTGAACCCTTATGGAGGTATTTTTTATTTTTATTTACTTAGTTTTTATATTCTTCCGAATTATTTATTGCAAATACACTGGACCGCAAAGAAAACGGGTCGGTTAGAAAATCTTCAATAACTTGAAAACTACCTCACCTAGCTTTATGAAATAAAAACTCAATTAAAGAATATTTAATGTTATTTAACATAGTATATAAAACCTTTTTATTTACTTTAGATAATTGTGTAAGAAAACTGGCAATGAAGATAATGGTTGTTTTTCAATTTAGTTCTAAAAAAATCAAAGCATTTGTTTCGCATTTGTTTTAGTTTTGACATAAAAACAACAATAAATATCGTGTGTTTGTCATACAAAAATTGTATTCTGAAGTCATCATGTCGTTAACCCCTGAAGAATGCACCAGGATCCTGACAATGCTTGAAGATGGGCGCAGTCAGCGCAATATAGCGAGAACTGTTGGTGTGAGTCTTTCCACAGTTCAGCGGGTACTCCAGCGTTTCCATGAAACTGGATCCAACCTAAGAAGATCAGGAACAGGCCGAACGAGGTGCGCGGGAGGATCGCTATATAGTGTCAACAATTTTGAGAAATCGATTTCTTACGGCCGTTGAGGTAAAAAATCACCATTTACGAGCTGGAGGAAACTATCTGAGTACAGATACAGTAAGGCGACGTCTGGCTGAAGCAAATTTGAGACCATTAAGGCCTGCAAATGGCCCAAAATTAGAAAGACACCACTTAAACTCAAGGCTGAACTTTTATTGAAAACACCTACTTTAAAATTCATTCGTGGGCTTCTGAGACTAATGGTGTTTTTAAGAATTTATCTATAGGATAAATATCAATATATTCACAATAGGGTATTCTACTCTGTTTGAAATAATACATGGAACTATTTTGTTTAATTTAGAAAAGAAATAAAACAAATATTGAAAATAAACACGTTTTATTGCCTTAAAGTTCAATTAAATTTCAAACTTTTTTCATATCCTCGAAAGCATTATCCGTCATGTTTATGGCGTAATTGTTATGTGTACACAAAACAGATGCGTAGAATAGAATATTGAAAAATGGCAATAAAACAAGAAAAATGCCATCTAACGGTCAAATACGAAATAAAAAGATATAAAAAGGGAAGAAGAACGCCATCTAGGAATTTGAGCTATAATTAATAATTGTCGCCACAGATAAAAAATACATTTAGGTAAAGTAAAATAACGTAAAGAAAATGCAACAATTTTAAGAATTTAAATTAATGACGAAAACGCCCTGTAATTGGCCATTTGTTGTTGCAAACAATAACGGGTTCTGTTTACCGGCATGTGACGTCACACAAACAGTAAGCTGTCATGTCAAAACGGTGTTATTAGAGATACGCAAAGTGTAAAATCCAATTTTTTTCCATTAATAATATAGGTGAATGACCACTCGTATCGATATCGATATTTTACATTACTTTGGCAACCCATTAGTATCAGCGATTTTTTACTTGCTCATGTACACTTCGAAAACTGACGCTTCTCAGTGTATTCTCCTTGCCTCAGAACGTTTTCGTGTAACCCCTTATCGTCCCGTCTCAAAAATACAAACTCACATTCGGTTTCCGTATTGAAATTTTAAAGTTAAGCACATCTGAAACCGTACTTAAGCCATTTAACAGGTTTCCGTTACCGTTTCTTTTTTTAATGTTAATTGCAGGAGATAAACTAGGACTTTGGCAATAATCAGTTGAGATTTTGTACTTTTCTCAATTCAGAAACAGCCTTTATATATTGGTAATAGTATATATGTATTAAATCTGTCTTATATACTTTTCGAATTTACTTTTTGCTTTTGAAACAAACAAGCAAAAAAACAAATGTTTCTGCTTTATGAATTATAAAGCGGAAAGACTTGTTTTATTTTAATTGTTATTGATTATTAACTCGATCATTATAGATAAGAGTATTATTCGAAATCATATTGTCCATAGATGAGAAAGTGCGTCCGTGCAAAGAAGTGTTACCGTTTCCTGCGTGCGCGCCGCAGACGCCGCACGTGCAGTACCGTGCGCTCCTATACCTGCACGTGCGCGACATCAACCTCAACGCGTACGCCTCGCGTACGGGATCCGCCCGCAACATCACCGTCAGTATACTCACGCACACTCGCCACCAGTACCCGCCCACTCCTCTACCTGCACGTGACTGTACAGCAGAGAATTATATATTAGGGAAAAAAGAGCTCACTCTCCATTTTTTTTGTACTGTGACTAGCATTTATGCCGATTCAACAATCATATCTTATTATTTCTGTTCTTCTATCAAACTGTATGTATAGTGTACTTTTCAACGCATTTTTTATAGTTTCTTCTTGACGAGCAAGATTTCAACATTTACGCATCAAGTATTACAATGACAATTATCTTTCAATAGGGCTTCTATTATCGAAATATTTTTCTTCTATAACTTGTATAAAATAAATAGACTATGAATGAGATCTTCTTCCTTTTCTTTTTGCGCATTGCGCACATTTCTGTCAATGTCAAGTGAATAAATAAATTTCTACATGTAAAATAAAAATGAAATTAATAAAACATATTTTCGATATTTTCATTGAAATCAACAATTGTGTTGCTAAGCAACTTCAAATCCCTTGTTTGGTTGCCTGGCTACATCACTTTTGACGTTTCAGTTTACAGGGTTCACCGCTCGATGGCGCTAGTAAAAATCTCAGCTGCCACTTATAAGGGAGTGTCCCACCCTTATTATATTATAGTAATATGTGACGTTGGTGGTATACGTTCAGGTCCGCGTGCAGCTGATGTGCGGCGAGGACCAGGGCAGCGCTCTGGCGGGCATATTCGGCCGCAGCTCCTGTCCCGAGTTCACTACAGAGGCGTACACCACTGTACTATATCACAACAAGTAAACATCATCACTTTATCCCAATCAAATCTACTAATAGTAGGCAAACCGAATACTTAAACCTGGAGAGTACATAAGTTCTAAATAATATGGCGCCAGGTTAATCTTTTTTTTTTTCAGAAAAGACCTACCAACTCTTAACGTCGATGGATCGAGACTTAAATTTACTTTTTGTAATGAATCTTGTCGTAGTAACCATGTTAAGATAAGAGTATAACTCATCGCCCATCTTATTCACGCTATAGCAGTCGCCGAACAGGAATAAATTCGTACGTTTACCTTTGTGCGTACTGATAGATATAGGGTATGTTCCGATATACACTGCGAGCACTGCGCAGTGGTCTTACTGCTGAAAAATCCGTTCCGTTATGGACTGCCAGTACACTGCTATAGTACCCTAGGGAAATTTATGACGTGACGTGATCAGTCGAAACAGAATCAGAAAATGATAAGTTTCTAAATAAACAAAAAAAAATATACTTACGTTTATTTATAAGATGGATTTAATTGATAAATATTTTTTTTATACAATTTTCCAATTTTCTTTTGAAAAGAGGGAATCTTTATATTTATATTCACCTTGCATTAACAAATTTGAAAATGGCGCCAAAAAATAGAATTAACAGTATACTGGACTGCGTTCCGTTTTAAAAAGTCACCATTATAACTAGCTATAAAAGAACGGGCTTCCAGTATACTAAATTGACGTCATACTGTTCAGTGGTCGCAGTGTATATCGGAACATACCCATTGTTAACATTTAAGGTTCAGTTTACTATGACAAAATTGGCTAGATGCATCAGTGCGAGTGCAATAGTAATATATTTACACACGAGTGAAATACATGTATTGCCCGGTCATTGTAGGAAATTCTTTTTATTCGGCAACCGTCCTATAGACGGAAGATAAGTGCGATCCGCTCCGCTTGACTTCCGCTTGTAAATGGGACGTTTGCGATGACGCGTCACTTGGGTCGTTTTGATTGGCCGACATTTTCTGCGCTACGATATTTATAGCATATGACACCCGCGCATGATGTAGCTTCCCGTTGGAGAAAGAATCTTTCATTCTGTCCATTAGTTCTGGAACCTATTCAGTACACAATGTAAAAAAAACAATGAATCATTCCTCTATTAGTACTATATAAACATAGAAAGATATCAGACAAAATTACTATAACTAGGTTTAGCTATATAAAAAAAAATATGTATGTGGTACAGAAACCCATCTCTGTACGATGAGATCAAACTGAAGCTGCCAGCTGATCTCGGCGATCAGCACCATCTACTGTTCACTTTCCTCCACGTCTCCTGTCAGAGAAAACCCGTCGCACCAGACCAGGAGAAGAATGTCGAAACGCCTATTGGATACTCGGTAAAATAAAATTTTACTTATTTCTAATTAAGATTTAAATTAATTGGGGTAATTTAGCCTTTTGGTGTAACCTTAATGTACTTTCGATTGTACAGTCAACAGCATGTCAGCCTATACAAATCTGTTATATTTCTCCACTTAATTTTAACGCATTTAAGGGAGACTACGCAATCAATAGGGTAGTTACAGTAGTGAAAAATAAGCCACGAAATTGCACAAAATTTGAAATTGACATCGTTATAAACATGGAGATACTGATTTTGAATCTTAAATTTCCACTATTACCTTAAAATCAAAAGTTGTGATTATTCATCTGTGTGTCGCGTGACTTGAAACAAGACCCGCCATTCTGTGACGCCACTGTGGCGACAGCTGTCATATTAGCCTATTAATTTTAAATAGAATTCCTAGATGGCGCTGTTCTTGGCTCATTTACATATTTTTATTTCGTAATTGATCGTTATGTAGCATTGTTTTTGTTTTATTGACATCTTCCAATCGTCTACTCTATACATCTGTTTTGTGCACATATCACAATGACGTCATGAATATGACGGACTGCGTTTACGCGGGTATAAAAAAGTGTAAATTTGGATTTCCTTTTTTAAATTAAAATAAATACTTAAAAGTACTATTTCAAATACAGCAGAATACCCCATTGAGGCTATTATTCAGATAATTACCATGCTAGTAGGGGAGCCCACGATGCTAAATCGGGATTTACTCGAGCATCATAGAGACCTATTGGGTTGCGAAGCTTAGATGATAACAAAAAAAAATGTCATATAATATATACCTTTTCATCGGTGGGGGAAGCGGCTATAGATTTTTGAAAATGTAAAAAAAAAACTGTTGTATGGACATACTCGAGCGCGTCAGATACTAATATCATCCATGTCCTACGCATTTTTAAAAACTGTCGTATGTTAATCTGATCGTTTCCATGATGGGGTTGGTTACGTAAGGGTTGAAAATGAAAAAAAAATTAATCGAGCGCGTCAGAATTTTTGAGGGGATGTCAAGTGAACCTAAAAAAAGCTCTCATATAATAATCTGACGATTTGGATGTGACGCAAACGCGTGACCATTATTAGAATATGCAAAAAAAAATCGCCATTTTGAAATCCTCAAGCGCATCAGATTAAGATATATATGGTTCATCTTTATGCCCCAGACGTGATATCTCATAAATTGACGATTATTTGAAGGGATTTACTTAATCAGACAATTAAAAAAACTTTTTTTTTTTTTAAATCATTGAGCTTAATTAAATAGAAAAGCACCGGAGTTAGCATGCAAATAAAAAAGTGTATGTTTTTTTGTGTAGAATACTTATATTCATAAGAAAATGATTATATGAAAATTTAATTTTTACAGTATTTTTCATTAATTATCATCTTCGTCGCTAGAATTATCTTCCTCTTCTTCTCTTAATAAACATGTAAAAAGTTTAATTCACAAAATTTACATTAAAATAACAAAATAAGCAAAAACGTTGGAAATACGATGTAAACAATATCACGCCACGAACGAGTCTGTGTCATCAGCTGTCATGGCGTCGTGGCAACCGAAACCAGAGTGGGGACGGCGTGAGAGAGTAATAAATAGAAAAAGAGTGAGAAAGAAATAGTGATGCAGAGAAGGAAATATAAGTATCACGTAGATGCACGCATTAAATCTTATCGGTGAATTTTTTTTACTTCGGCTTGTGAAAATCGTCAGATTATATATTTTTCGTAATCCATGAATGATTCCCTTCAAAATAAAAAAAAATTAGCCACGCTCGAGAATGTCAAAGTGACGTTTTATTTACAACTTTGTAGCCTTCCCCCTTCTTTACGTCACTCTCAAATTGTCAGATTAGAGGTATGTACACCTTTTAGCGTGTAACTAGCTCACCTTACCTTAATCTGACGCGCTCGAGATTTTCAGATGATCAATTTTTTTTTAGTAATCTGATCCTTCGTCCTTGCCGCCGGCCATTTTTATAGGGCTCATACTTAGTCCAGGTACTTAACTGGGTACAAGGTATCCCCCTGTATATTAATCTGCCGCGCTTTAGTAAATCCCGAAATCCCCGCTTCGGCTCCCCTACTATGTGTAAACAATCACGCTGTAAACTGATCTTTTAAAATACAAGTCTTTCGCGTGAGTAGGATTTCAATAATTTTTAACGTATGCTAAGAGTGTTTAAACGAATTTCAACGTTCCAAATTAAAATAAATTTAATCCCATGAGAACTTTCATACAATATTATGCGTTGCGTTTTATACCCTTGTGCGTTTTCAAAGGTAGACTTCTTTGTCGAGAAAAAGGTGTGAATAAACTATTTATCTCCCCAAGTAACCTTGGAATCTAATTTTGTATAATCTGTTTTATCTATCTGTTTTATTTAAAAAACTTCTGCCTGTACGCCGAGATCTTTTAAACTACACAAAGGATTTCAATTCGAGAGGAAGGTCTATCTGTATAATACAAGACATCGCGAGCGAAGCCGCTTGCGGAAAACTAGTATGTAATAAATTTATTATAACCATACGATATGTGGTGATGTGCAGTGGCTACCGTTGTGCCGTAATGGTAAACTGACATGCGGCGAGTTCAACTTGCCCGTGATGCAAGAGGAGCCGCCGCCCAACTACTCGTACATATTCCCGGAGGTGCTGCTGCCCGGCACCAGGTGGATCGACAACCACAAGCCGATATTCAACGTCGTACTGGACGCCCACACCACCGTGCACCCACTGGTCAGTTCATATATATACACTCTATACTATAGTATCAAAATTAGGAGCCCTCCATTAGTCAAGTGATGTTTTTTTTGCAGCATTTCCTTGGTGATATATGGTAGAGTTTAAGACTAGCCCTCATCCCTCCACCCAAATTAAAAGTAATTAAGTACCTACAAAAAAAAAACATAATTTTTGACACCGCTTTTTGGTTAAATAGTCGCACTCCTACAGCCCCCTTTCCCCTAGTGAAATTTTGTAATTTTTTACGAACCCCCTTCCCCCGTTTTCAAGCCTCACGTGATTTTTGAAATAAATCAGAAAACAATATTATATTTTTTAAACTTTTCAAGTTATAATTTTTGATATCAAAATTACGTGATATAAAATACTGACCACGACGCGTGACGTCATAACTCTCTGTCACCTTCAAAGTCACCAGAACAATCTGGTCAAACTTAATACATTTTGTATGCATATATTGAACGAACTCGTTATTGACATGAAGAAGTAGAACTACCAATCCGTTGTAATTTAAAGTTTGCTTAAAATCTAAAATTAAGCTAAAAGACTGCTGATAGCTGTAGCTAGAGTTTCTTTATCAGCAAATGGCTTCGCCAAGCTATGTTAGGTAATTTTGATCTGGAACGCTAGATTTTGAAATATACTTCAGAGGTTTTTTATTATCTAATAAACAGACTGAAACACTTAAAAAACAGGTCCAAGATCTAATTATACCTATATTGAGATAGCTTTGCAATGAGCAATCAGAAAATGTTTGTTTAACTAAGTGAAATAAGGCGAAACAGTAACGGAAATGTTTCTGTTTCGCCTTCTCTGTATCTGTACGTTCTGTGGAATCTGTACTAATTTTTTTTCTCTCTTTTTCTCGTTAAATATATTTATTAATTTAATGCATTAACCCGCTATATTTGTTGTTGGTTGGTATGGTTTCTGTTAGCCAAAGGTCGCCTGGTAGAAATTGCTACCCTATCAATAAGGCCGCCTTTTTCATATATGTTCATTTCTTTTTGTTTTATGTATTTATTTTTGTTGCAATAAAGTATTAATCTATCTATCATCTATATTTTTTTTGTTCAGGACGGGTATATTGAACGATTTGCGATGGCGTGCGAGGCCGTTCAAGAAGGGAATATTCCGGCTAGAATCGGCCTCGCCAACATGGAGACTGAACTAAGGACAAGGTAAGAGCTTTTTTGAGAACACGGAAGACAGTATATTTATATTCTTAATGAAAACTACTTAAAAAATCACTATGTCCCTGGCACTCTTGTATTTTTGCAGTGTTTAAATAAATTCAAAATGATGTCATTGTTAATATTATTGTTATATTAGATACTTGAGTCTATTTTACTACTTAGTATTTTAACAGATCGTGCCGTATGAGTATTTTATTATTGTATATTGTTGGTGGAAGTCTAAACTGTAAAGTTTCCACGCTGTGATCCGGTATCCATACCGACGTGTGTGTGCAGTATAGCGGAGTTGCCCAAGGCGAGCAGTACCGCCCTGGCGCAGTACCTGCCGGTGCTGCTGGACAAGTTGCTGCGCCTCCTGGCGGCGCCGCCCTCGCTCGCGGGGCACACGCTCAACATCTCGCAGCAGGTCTTCAGCTGCCTCGCACACTTGTTCACGGAAATCACGGTAATATTCTCCATATATCTCCATCATTCAGTTTCTTTCGATTTATCATCATCCCCCACCAGCTGAGACTCAGGCCACCTGTATCGAAGAGAGAGAATGGTCCATGACCCACCACGCAGGCCCAATGCGGACTGGTGGATATTAACGTCAAGCAGATGAAGTCGGGAGCGCGGAGGAGTTCGAGATAATAAATTTTTGGTCACCCAACCTAGGATTTCCGTGCTTCGCAAGGCACGCTAAGTCGTTGGTCCCGGCTGCATTTGTAGTCGTTAATAGCTTCCAATCTACATTTGGCTAGCGTGAAGAGGCATGGCCCATCCTCTTTAACCATCTATAAAGGAGGCCATAACCTCTGCAGTGGGGACATAATAGAGCTGATGATGATCTTATGAAAGTTGGTTAACGACCGTACCGTAGACCGAGCGCGCTAGCTCCTGCGCCATCGAGCTCCTCGTTTCATAATTCATTCGATTCATCTAATTCTTTAGAACATGAACGAGGGTGCCGGTTGTGACGCTCACGGTAGATCAGGTCTACTCACCACCTATATACAGTACCAGGCGTCGATACCGAGACCATCCCTCACAGATACAGACATCGGCTTGCCGCTACCCCCCTCCGGTAAACTATTACGATATTTTAATATTTGTATCGGCAATTTTGATCATTCATAAATCACTAATTCAATTCCGGCTCGAAGGACCGGATGCGCGAATTGCTATTAATTAGAAAATTTTAATGATTTGATGGTTCAGGTCACTTATAAAAATATGGTTCATTATTTTCGCACCCTGTTTCACAATGAAATTGGCTGTCTTTTACATTTCCTTATAGATAATAATCATATGTATGGTAACAGAAATATGATGTAGGTTGAAATTTAATTCTGCCACTGTAATGTGATAGTTTTATAACAATTAAAATAACTTATTACAAGCTGTATACAATACTCTTGACGGGCGCTTCCCAAGTAGAGAGTAGAGTGGGCTTGCTATCACGGTGACTATTGTTCTATCTAATGCCCTTCACCCAAATGTAAGAACTATATAAAGAAGACTTTGTTATAATATTGGACAGTGTGTAATAATATTGGGAGAAATTCAATAAAAATAAACCACCATTCAAACGAAATCATATGCATTGAACAGAACAGAGAACCTGTAGATTAATCGACTAATTACAAAGTCAATCACAATACCTGTTAAAGGGTAACAGTAATTTAAGGAATTATGTAAATTTTAAAGTCTCTATTGCTTGTAGAACGAATGATGATTTGAATGGTCAAGAAATATAATTAAAAATTACCTAAACCTGTTAGTTAAACAGTTAGTTTACAACACTTTCTCTTGACATTTTTCAATAGATTTCAAAGATATATTGGTCTATCATTTGCCTTACCACTTCCAACTAACGTTATATTATATATCGTTCATTCAATATATTTTACATTAAAGTCGTGATAGCAATCGCCAGTATATATCAAATGGTTGTAGCGTAAAGTTAATGAATATATTTTAAATGTCAAATAGAAAGGAATTACGATAGATTTTAAAATTAATTAGCCCTCTGCTCGGCTACAGTTGCTCACGGAAGAGAAAGTGCACTTGAATATTAGACCCGTTTTTACTACATAAATTTGAATTTGTTTAGTTAAATGTTACGATTGTCGTTGTGTAGTGTTAACGGACAGTACTTGCAAGATTCTACACGAAGAGTTGGCGCTCCAATGGGTTGTAGCCAGCGGCGCCACGAGAGACCTCGCTATGCAAAACTCATGGTAGGTTACTTGTATCTTAAGAACCCCAACATCAATTACTTGCATAACAAGCAATTTCATATTTAAAACTTAACGATTTTAACGTTTGGTTTTGTTTGTATAACTCATTTTTCTTCTTTGTCTTTAAAGAAAATAGGTCAAAAAAGGAGCAAAAATTACATGAATATGATTTACAGTAACTAAATACATATTTTGTAACATATGATTATAATTCAGTATAATTTGTTCGATAGTTTGAGTGATTAAGTAAAGAAGTAACGCAAATATATTTTTTTGTTACTTACTATAACTACTCTTTTGGATCCAGAAATGATATAATACTAATGAAGGGTGAGGGTAACAGTAGAGTGAATTTAACTCGCCTGTTTCTCTCAAATAACTTAAATTATAGAAAAGTGCTTTTAATAATCACTTGTTTTTTTTTTAATGTAAATAAATATTTTAATGGTTATTCATCCAGTGGCACAAACATCCATTAAGGTTTAATGACGCCTTTAAACTCTAATGATTGTCAAATTTGTATGGGTAATGTCGCTTTAATCTAATAAAACTTTTAATGAACCTTTGTGCAACTGGCTGTATATCTTGAAAACTAAGCTTTACGCAGTTTAAGTCAGCTCTTTATCCTACCATCCTAAATCTTATCGATAGAATCGAATGAAAAGGTTGGGTTAAATTACAATTTTGGTTGTATAAGCAAAAAGTTACTTATTGAGAACCGAGTGACCGAGTGCCTTGAGTGAGTGCAAGGCGCGTACATTATAAAACAGAAAATGTTTCTTTTGTTTTTTACACAGACGCTATCTTTCAGATCTCTTCACATTATCTCTACTCTTTTATATTATACGTGTGTTGATGTAGGGCTCTATTCGAGTTGATGGTGAAGTCTATGGTGGAGTACCTGTACTGGAGCGGCGCGCACGAGGCACCGCGCAAGGCTCGCTTCCCCGACCAGTTCACCGACGATCTCACCACGCTAGTCAACAACGTCACATCCGAGATCATCTCTGGGTCGGTGACATTCAAATAAATATTAAAATATTACGTTCGGCTTAATTATCAATATTTCAGAATACTGTTTCGAATGATTTAGAAAATATATCGCCGTAACTTAGCTATTTAATCGCTCTAAAGCCAATAATATTTGCCGACTTTTACACTAACATTTAGCGGTGCCAGGCGTCTGGATAAATCCGGACATAGGTAGGCTTTCTGATTGCGTGTGTAATCAAAAAAAGCGGTGTCCGGATTTTGTTAGGCTTTTTACATTTTGCAAACCAACGAGCGCCGGGCGTGGCCGAGCGCAGGCGAGACGACAGATAAAAAAAATGATGATAATAATAAAAAAAACTTGATTACACGTAAATTTTTTTGTCGTACCTATTAATACTGAGCGCTAAATCCTCAATAATGTAGGGTATCCGGCCTTTCTACTCAAATGACTGGCCAAACTGAATGGACTGTCCGCTTTTTAGATTTGGCGATCTGGCCACCATATTGACATCTGATTTTCCAAAATCCTTCTTGTTTGATTTGGTCGCAGCTATTATATTCCGCTTTTTGAATAAAAGTCGCCGTCAGTTTGGTATCCTTGAGTTTATACTTAATGTAACACAAGAAATATATCTAATAATCTCGTATGAGCAAGGTGGGATCCTATATTCAATAATATTAGACGAATTAGTAACCGTTTAAAATGTTGCAGATACGGCAAAAACTGTCGTCTGACTCAGAGTCTGAACAACAGTCTGGCGTTCTTCCTGTTCGACCTGCTGAGTATAATGGACCGCGGGTACGTGTTCCTGCTGATCCGCAGCTACCACAAGCAGATGAGCGCCAAGATCTCTTCGTTGCCTGACGCCGTACCACTCGTGCACTATAAGGTTGGTGCAGTTCTAGTGGTATATGATTATAGTTGATTTTAATTTTATATTGTGGGAGTAAAATTTACAGAAACTGATCAATAAAAATAGGATTATCAGTATTTTTTCTCTTTTGTAGGATTTTATGATAGATTTATATAATTTTTATAATGCAGCATATAACGCCGTTAGTACACGTATTCTTTGCGAAAGCGAAACATCTGCGTCTGTGTAATGATCAGAATTTTGCAGTTGCCTACGAAACAGAACTGAACGGCCGAGCTGTTTTGTCGAGCTAAAAATGGAACGAGACAAAGCACATGCAAATCATTGCCATTCAAATGAAAAGTGTTTTTCATTGTTTGGCTTTCGCATACGATTTATTTGTCAACGAACGAAAATTCAGAAAATTTCGGTTTTATAATTTTATTAGAATCATAATCGCGAAGAGTATCTGTGCATCAGAGGCAACCTAGAGGTGCTACTTCCATTGCATCGTTAATTATCGATAAATTCGTTTTTGCGGAAGACTGCGAAACGAAATTTTCTTTCCTGTTAACGCTAATTAAATGCTAAATTTTCGAAAATTGATAAGATTTCGTTTTGCGGACGGATGGTACAGGCTTTCAGTCCCCTTAGGGCGCTTGTGCACTACACTGAATTTTCATGTCCGGCGGTCCGATTTTTTCAGGTCCGATGTGTCAGGCCATATGTAGGTAATGCGCGCTTGTGCACTGTCAGGAATTTTACCGTCCGGAATTTTACTTTTCTCTATTCCGGACCGGTTTTTTCAGTTCCGTGATGGCGGCAATGAAAAACGTGTTTACGCTTGTGCACTGCTGTGTCCGAGATCCAGAAAATTCATAAGGAATAGGCTTGGGAAAAAATAATCGATTTGAATCGATATTTATTTCGGTAATATAGTTAATTTCCAATAAACTTATAATCGATATTTATTGTTGATTATAAAATGCTATATTTTATATGATGATTCAATATAGTTGGTATATATCACTGCATATGCTTTGGCAAACTCGGTAAAGTTCTAATTTGATCAGCGTATGGTTCTAGTATCGATACTTAGCTAGATTTTAGAATCGTATTAAAAGTATCGATAGCTTAAGGTAAGATAAATAAGTGTTGTTACGCTTAGACGCCTAAACAACTGAACCCATCTAAATGGAAATTAATATAGTAAATAGACTTAACTTTAAGAAAGGACATAGGCTACATTTTATCGCGAAAAATAGGGAATGAAAGTTTGCCTGGAAATTTGTTATTATCAAATTTTTTTTAGACAATTGATAAGTATAGATAAATATTTGACAACAGAAGTAATAATAAAGAATAAACAGAAGATTTACAAAAGTAATTAAGTGACACTCAATGTCTTTTTCGCATTTAATAAAATTTTTAATGTATGTTTGTGTCATTAATAAATTTTAAAAAAGAAGTATTCTAAGGGAAAAATATTTCTGCTCAAAGAAACTACACCACGCGTATAAAAATTATGCCTATATATAATACAGTCAACTGATCTCGTAAAGTTCATTTGGCATAATAATTCTCCGCTAACACGGCACTAATTTCGATTTGTTTACGAAATGGCGCCACCGATTGGTCTATTTCTGTAATCGCTGAAAGTTGTTTTTACAAAACTTCGAAAAAAAATAGCACGTTTATCAAGTACAAGACCATTATCAGTAATTTTATTCTAATGTCACAGATATTTTTAGCTATTGTATGTGAATAATGCTGTTCCTAAATAAGTAAGGGTATAAGTTTTTACATCTGATAGTAGTCATCCGATAGCAGTAAAAAAATGCTTTTGTCTTGCCATAATTTATTATGGTTTATGTTAAACGATCAGATCATTATTTAGGTACCTTTCTACGTCTTCGAACGGAAATACCGACGTTCCAAAAATCTCATCGTACCTAGCGTAAGTGACGTGTAGCTTCAAAGAGAGCTGCACTACACTGCGCCGCTCCGATCAGGAAAAAAACGGATAAGTGCACAAGCTACTCATCCGAGTTTTTCATGTCATTCCGGACCGGAAAAAATCGGACCGCCTGACCTGAAAATTCAGTGTAGTGCACAAGCGCCCTTACTCTTATACGAACTCGCGCCCGATCGACTACTACTACTACTACTAACTATACTAATTATATATTTTTATTTGTCGCGATTGCGTTCGAGATGAAAGGTTAGGTATCACATTTTTAGGGGCCATCTTTTAATCACGTGAGGCACGAAAAGAGGGTGATGAGCTTCGTTTAAAATCACAAAATATCATAGAGGGGTGTAATAATATATCGGATGTATTTATTTTTTCCTCGAATCTGCGATTATTAAACCGAAAAGCGTCGTCGAAAATAATAGTTATTTAAGATACGAGTGCGGAAAGTAAGCTTTAACGAATAAGGGCCAAACACGAGCGCAGCGAAGGTTTTCATTGGCACGAATTCGAAAAACCTTTTACGCTCAAGTTTCTTACAAAATTTTTCAATGCTTTTTGCGAGGAAATAAAACAAATATATAGGTTAATACAACTAAGTATGTATTAAAGGTAAAAATTATTTGTTAAAAATAAACGTGATATTTGAACATGTTTTCGTATCATACATTTTTTGACATATTTTCAAAAAGATTGACATATTTTCATCAATTTTTTTTTTTATTTCTTTGGTGCTCGGCCAAAAAAAAATAAAAAAATACTTTTATGCATGTGGGCAGTAAAGGATTTCAGTACATTTTTATTTAACACGTGTTTAAAGACTCACTTTCAGTGTTTACAATGGGTTAAAAAATAGCGCTTTATGAGCAACTGCATTGAAAAGTATTTTTTTGTAAGTCCTAAAAATACTCGTGATTTGAGTGGAGGGAGGGGTAGCCTTAAACTTCACCTTGTATCACGTCGGTACGTGTGCCCGGCAGCTATCGTTCCTGCGCATCGTGTGCTCGCACGAGCACTACATCCCGCTGAGCCTGCCGGCGGGCGGCGGGTCGGGCGCCGCGTCCCCCGCGCCGTCCGCCGCGTCGGCCGCGTCGCACTCGTCGGCCGCGCCCGCGCCGCACGCGCACGCGCTCTCGCACGAGTACCGCGCGCGCCACTACCTGCCCGGCCTGCTGCTGCACGAGCTCACCGCCGCGCTGGACATGCAGTCAGTACCACACAACACGCACGCACTCACACACCGCCCTAGTGTTTGGGGGGGATTCACACACACCGCCCTAGTATTTGGGGGGGGGATATTATCTACTTGCTCTAACGGAGAAGTGTTTGGGGGAGGGATTATCTGCTTATTTGCTATAACGGAGTAATTTGCACCATAACTAAAATTGACATCGTAGTAAACATAGAGATTCTGATTTTGACGGTCAGTTGCATAAACGTCAATTAAGGTTAAATGGCGCTTTTAAGCTCTAATAAATGTCGAACTTGTATGGGTAATGTCGCTTTAAGCTCATGACAATTTTAATGGGCGTTTGTGCAACTGGATATTTGTCTTACAATCGCATTATTGTCTTTAAAATTAAAAGTCGTGATTTATTGTCTGTTTCATGTAACTTGAAACCCGACCCGCCTTTGTGTGACGGTGGTGCCAGCGTTCAGATTACTCATAAAGATATGCTAAATGATAGTAAATCAGATTCCTAGATGGCGCTGTTCTTAGCTTACTTATATATTTTTATTTCGTAATCGAGCATTAGATGACACTGTTCTTGTTTTTTTTTGACGAATTTAAATCTTCTACTCTGTGCATCTGTTTCGTGTACATATCACAATGACGGACACCGTTTTCGCAAGTATTAAAAAAGTTTAAATTTTGAATAAATATTTTTTCTATGTTTTATTTTTATTAAAATAAACAGTAACGAGTATTATTTCAAACAGAGTAGAATACCCTATTATTTGAACCTTTACAATACAGTACTTTACAAAGATTATTTAATTTTTTTTACCATAAGTCCATGTCTGCACTAAAAATGCACAATTTTCAGACCAGCATTACTCGGGAGTTTCTTTTGTTATTGGAAAAATTACACTCTGTAATGGGTGTATCTACATTAATCTTTTTTTTATTTTTTTTTTTTTTGGGCACGCGTGGAGGTTGTCTGAAGGATACCTTCCTAATACCGCGCCTGTACGAGACGTACATCTCACCTATACTTATAATATATCGTGTAACACTGAACCAAACGTTAATATTGAGGGCATTCGATTGAATAAATCGAACCGCTTATCGTCCGGAACGCTGCTGAGAAAAAATAAATAAAGTCCATGGAAATATTGGACGTGAAGCAATATGAATATCAGCCGTTTATATATTGTAATCTTACCTTGATTAAATTTGCAATTGTTTCGTATACGTGATACGGAAACCTTAGTTTGTAATGCGAATGTTTCTAATTTTTATCAAACGTAACTTCAATGCATGAACTGACACTCCATATTTGATGTAACCAATAGAGCCGCTATTGTCTAACTTAATAAGAAGGTAACCGAATGAATTCCCATTTTTTCTAAATTCTTCATTCATCAATTTGTGTAAATTGACGGAGTTATTATATTAACACATGTACATATTGTTATACTGTATACCAGGAGTGCGGGCGTGCAGACGGCTGCGGTGGGCGGCGTGGTCTCCCTGCTGGCGGCGCACGATGCAGACGGGCGACTGAGCGGCCGCGAGGAGAAGGCGCGCGTCGCACACCTGTACCTGCCGCTCATCAACATAGCACTAGACGCGCTGCCGCATCTGCATAGAGGCTTCGAGGACAACAAGGGTCAGTAGCATTACCGGCAGTCATCACCAACCTATTAATGTCCCCCCTTCTGGTGCTCAGGAATTCTTTACCCACCACGCGGACTAAGTGCGGCTTAACGTGCCTTCCGAAGCACGGAGGATGAGACGGAGATTATACATTTTTGGGCACTCATCCATCCTATGATCGGTCCTTGAGAAAGTTGCTTAGCAACCGTATTGCGGACCGAGCGCGTTAACTTCTGTGCCATCGAACAAAAATTAATGAAATTTTGGCGCTTGCGCATTCTTCAGCGGCAATGTTTTTAGCTCTATTTATTAGCTCATGGGCAGATTGTATTTTGTATACGCATCGTGCGCATTCAGACCATACTATTTACAGATTGCATTCTCTCGGAGCGACAGTGTCTTCTCTCTGTTCACGAGTATAGGCTATGAACTAGCTCAGACTTATTATATATTTTTTTTAATATAATCTTTATTGACTATAAAATCGATACAACGAATTTTTACACCAGTGATTCTTAAAATATTTTTTCATTACATCTATTTATCATCTGTTGCTGAACTTGGTTGATACCTGTATTTCAGCATACAGCGCTACTGTCCTCAGAAAATATGTAATAAGATAATACCTATGAAATACTGGCTCTAACCACATTACGGGGTTTCATTAATGTCCAAAAACAGACATGAAAGATTAATGTATAAATATGACTATAAGATAAAATTACAAAGTATTGAAATGATTTGATACAACTAGTACATCAAACGTTGTAGTTGAAAATGTTACCTGTCTAGTCCTGCACAGTTGTTGATCTTTTGCAAATAACCCTGTATAAGAAACCATCACCTTCGGCATCTTGACGTTTGTTTAATACCAAGGTCAAATTATCTGATTCCGATCTCTTTCTTTCTGAATTTAAATCAGGTTTGAATTTCAAATGAATACCCGAAAAGCATGATTTATCAGAAGGTTAGATAGTTGTAATTTTCTTTATTTTTTTTCAGAAATTTTACAATTGGACAGCGAATTTAACAACTTCAGCAATTTTTATACTATTGCTTCACCTGATGGAGATTATAAACAAGTAAGATTTAGTTTTCCATTTAATCGTTAATATAATAGTAATGTCTTTATTCGGATATAATTTAAAACTTTTACGAAACTTAGATATTAATACGAAATACGAAAAAATGCATACAGAATATGAGTTGTTTATTAAGTTTTCTAAATTAATTTACTTTATACATGGAAAGAAAACCGGAAGGGTTGTCATGGTGAAATCAAGAAACGTAGCGACATCTAGTTTAATTTCAGGAACTTTTTTTTTTTAATACTTTCTCATTCAATAAGCACGAGTACAGTGTTAGTTATGGCGGGATTTTGATAACGCTGCTTGTGGTTTGGGTTCCATGTTCTGAAAAAAGTGTTAAATTCGACTTAAATTGCATAATTTTAGTGGAATTTTATTCAATTTAGTGTAGTGAAAGTGCACTATTGTAGGGAAGGTGAAACTCGATTCCGTTGTTGTAATATATGGTGTTCCTCCATTACTCCGCTTGACACGGTTTTGGTATTATTCTACCTCTATATCTGAGCTCTTGACATGACTGACGGACGGACTATGACTTACTTGAAATATTTTGAGCTCGATTTGGGCAAAACTTGATACAAATTATTTACTTGATACTGGCTATATGTACAAACCGTGCGAAGCCATAGAGAAAAAAAAACGTTTAGTCTATGGAAATGTAACGTCACACGATGCTCTGTCATGACCGTCCAAGTTTCGGTTCTTATAATCCATAAATCGCAAGTTACATATAAGTTATCGTTTTTAACATATTTCATAATCTATTGTAATAACTGTCAAGGAGCCAATTATATACGAAGCGTTTACCGATGAAACTTTTCAATGGTGATTCGTATTGTGCAGTCGACGCGGCCGCCGTTCAACAGCGAGACCAGCCGCAACCTGGTGATGTGCGTGGTGTGGGTGCTCAAGTGGGTCTCCCACGCCACGCTCGGGGCCCTCGCCGCCGACCTGCCCGCGCGCCGCCTGCACGCGCTACTGGCGTTGCTGGACCTCGCCTTCCGCTGCCAGGAGTACAAGGTGACCGCCCCACCCCTGCCGCCCTCCCGCGCGCCGCCTGCACGCGCTCCTGGCCCTACTGGACCTCGCCTTCCGCTGCCAGGAGTACAAGGTGACCGCCCCACCCCTGCCGCCCTCCCGCGCGCCGCCTGCACGCGCTCCTGGCCCTACTGGACCTCGCCTTCCGCTGCCAGGAGTACAAGGTGACCGCCCCACCCCTGCCGCCCTCCCGCGCGCCGCCTGCACGCGCTCCTGGCGTTGCTGGACCTCGCCTTCCGCTGCCAGGAGTACAAGGTGACCGCCCCACCCCTGCCGCCCTCCCGCGCGCCGCCTGCACGCGCTCCTGGCCCTACTGGACCTCGCCTTCCGCTGCCAGGAGTACAAGGTGACCGCCCCACCCCTGCCGCCCTCCCGCGCGCCGCCTGCACGCGCTCCTGGCCCTACTGGACCTCGCCTTCCGCTGCCAGGAGTACAAGGTGACCGCCCCACCCCTGCCGCCCTCCCGCGCGCCGCCTGCACGCGCTCCTGGCCCTACTGGACCTCGCCTTCCGCTGCCAGGAGTACAAGGTGACCGCCCCACCCCTGCCGCCCTCCCGCGCGCCGCCTGCACGCGCTCCTGGCCCTACTGGACCTCGCCTTCCGCTGCCAGGAGTACAAGGTGACCGCCCCACCCCTGCCGCCCTCCCGCGCGCCGCCTGCACGCGCTCCTGGCGTTGCTGGACCTCGCCTTCCGCTGCCAGGAGTACAAGGTGACCGCCCCACCCCTGCCGCCCTCCCGCGCGCCGCCTGCACGCGCTCCTGGCCCTACTGGACCTCGCCTTCCGCTGCCAGGAGTACAAGGTGACCGCCCCACCCCTGCCGCCCTCCCGCGCGCCGCCTGCACGCGCTCCTGGCCCTACTGGACCTCGCCTTCCGCTGCCAGGAGTACAAGGTGACCGCCCCACCCCTGCCGCCCTCCCGCGCGCCGCCTGCACGCGCTCCTGGCCCTACTGGACCTCGCCTTCCGCTGCCAGGAGTACAAGGTGACCGCCCCACCCCTGCCGCCCTCCCGCGCGCCGCCTGCACGCGCTCCTGGCCCTACTGGACCTCGCCTTCCGCTGCCAGGAGTACAAGGTGACCGCCCCACCCCTGCCGCCCTCCCGCGCGCCGCCTGCACGCGCTCCTGGCCCTACTGGACCTCGCCTTCCGCTGCCAGGAGTACAAGGTGACCGCCCCACCCCTGCCGCCCTCCCGCGCGCCGCCTGCACGCGCTCCTGGCCCTACTGGACCTCGCCTTCCGCTGCCAGGAGTACAAGGTGACCGCCCCACCCCTGCCGCCCTCCCGCGCGCCGCCTGCACGCGCTCCTGGCCCTACTGGACCTCGCCTTCCGCTGCCAGGAGTACAAGGTGACCGCCCCACCCCTGCCGCCCTCCCGCGCGCCGCCTGCACGCGCTCCTGGCCCTACTGGACCTCGCCTTCCGCTGCCAGGAGTACAAGGTGACCGCCCCACCCCTGCCGCCCTCCCGCGCGCCGCCTGCACGCGCTCCTGGCCCTACTGGACCTCGCCTTCCGCTGCCAGGAGTACAAGGTGACCGCCCCACCCCGCCGCCCCTCCCGCGCGCCGGGGGCAGAGTGTCTGTATCCTGCAGATGGCAGGATGTTGCCAACGATTATAATCTACTATTTACCTACCGTTCCTATCCATCATCTGTCCTACTACTAATCAACCGTCATCACTTGTTAATTCAAATGGGTTTATGATTTCTTTTTCATCCAACAGGGACGCAAAGAAATCATGAAATGTGCTCAACAAAACGTACGAAAGACCACAGATATAAAAGCAAAACTCGAAGACGTCATCTTGGGACAAGGGTCCGCCAGGTCTGATTTCATCATGCGACGTAAAGGTACTATTTTGAAATTCAATAAGAAAAATGGTATGATATGAACGACTTTACAGATTAGTCAAAATTCATAGCAAATTATTTATCTTAAAAAAATGCATGGATTACATTTAAATCTAGATCTTTTAAGAACACTCAATCTATAGATTTCTTAAAAAATATTACTTGACTCTCTTTTTTACTGGGATCTTCTTTATGATTTTTCATAAACTTTTTCACTTAGAAAATAATTATTTTATTATTATTCGTGGAAACTACACTTTAGGTATAAATATGATTATTATTCCTTTGCATATTCGCATATAAACCTCCTTTTGAATATCTTGCATTTATTGCACTTATTTTTGTTTTGAAATGTTGTTTATGATAGTATGTAAACATATGTTCAATAGATGGCTGTCAATAATTGTACTTAGTAGCATTGGAACTATTTTAGATTTTGCTGTCAACTTAAAAAAAAATACTTTGATATTTACTCAAAAAACGTTAGTTAATTATTTTTTCCCATTTTGTCTCTATGTTCGTAATACATGATGACTACGCCAGAATGCACGTTTACATGTTGTTACCATAGTCTTATCCATTATAGAGTCCGTTCTCTCCGTGTATATTTACCCAATAAGGAAATCGGTGCTTTAATATCAAAAGTAAATAGTCTCTAAACTTTGACTCTTTACTAAATCTTTTAGATTTGCATAAAATAGTGTAATGTCCCCGACCCGCTTGAATATTATGATACACTTTATATACGTCAACGTAAAATTGTAATCTTTAGAATACGATCACACTGAAAATTTTAAAAAATAATAATTTTAAGAACTAAGAAACGTGTTGATATTTATAATGGTTTTTGAAATAATCTCCGAGCTGCAGAGTAGTCGCTTAGAAGGAAGTCCTCGTGTATAATAAAACAAGTTATTGCGACGTTGTGCTAAGGAAGGAAACTACTCTGTAACTGTTAGCCATTCTTCGGATAAGTCTATAGTTTAAGTAATTTTACAGTTTTACGTCGATATGTACTATGCGAGCTTAATGAGAATAGAATCGGATTAGCTGCCATTCAGTACCGACAGCAAAGAAAATAAAGTTTGCTAAATACTTTACGGGTTCGTTTAATTTTATACACATTGGTACGAGCTACGGCTCGAGATAAAAATTAACGGATATTAAGTACACAATCCGACACTTTATTTACTCAATAAAAATCACAAAAATAATTCGTTACAAAATATACACTTCAACTAATATTTCACTCACTCTGTCACTTCCCTAGTCTAGATTATTCACCGCACTTATTATCGCTTTAAATTTCGCTTGTTATTGCTCCTGTATCCAGTTCACTGATTACTGAAAGAATGCCGAGACGGGCAGCTCGCCATGTATTTATCGACCCTACCGGTGTATTTTCGGCATTCCCTTACATTTCTTGAACGGCTACCCGTCCTTTTCCTGCTGTCGTATAACTAGACGGTGTAAGCTCGATTTAGATGGTACACAACGTCATCTAGCAACGAGAAACAGCGGGAAAGGCCCTTCGCTCCGGGACAATAATTTACATTATTGAATTTATAATAAGTTTTATCACAACTTTATCGGGAATCAATAAAATATATTTACTTAATCGGTCTCTCGGTCTTTTTTTCCTTATTAAATATAGATTTGTCAATTTTTTCGCAGCGTTAAAAGGGGCATCCTAAACGCGTTTTATGATTTATAAACAATAAACGTTTTCGTTCTTTCTTTGCACACCTTACACCCTGAAGTTGAAGCGCAATGTGAATGCCGTTACCAGTCCCGTTCTTATTTGGCTCGCATATTACCTACAAGTACGAATGTCTCTCCCGCCCGTTGTCGTGTATGTGGTAGTGTTAGTACATATAGTGGTGGGTGGGTAACCAGGCAATTCGAACGTTGGAGGTGCCAAGCGCGAGCGGTGGCGCAAGGAGTGGGTGCGGGGGGGCGCGCGCGAGCAGCCCGCCTCCCCCGCGCACCCCCGCCCCGCCCTCAGCGCCGCGCTCGCCGCCGAGGTCGCGCTCACGCTGCTGCACGCGCTCGAGACCATCGTGCAGGTGAGACCACCGCTCAGCCTACACCCCCCCTCCCTCCCCGTTTTATTCCGTATACTGCCGTCCCGGACCTAACCGGGCCGAAGTTTAAATGTTATGTATTTTAACAAATCACTGTTTATGATCGAATTTAGAATGAAACCTAGGAAAAGTTAGAATATTAAAATAATTCACAAATTTCAGGGTGAAAACATGACAACTAAATTTATTATTTTAATTTTTTTAACCTGTATTACTACTTTTAGTTTTTTGCTAAATCGTTTGTTAAACTATTTAAAATGCAGTAAAGTGAGCTGTTACTGCATATTAGGTTTTAATCTTAGCATACTTTCATATAAATTTACAAATTTGACACCTTGATTTTAAAAAATTAAATAAAATACTATTACTAGTAGTAGAAAAAATGAATTGGTTAGGCTTGTAGGGTTTGAATTGGGTTTTCGGACGATATAAAAAAAAACTCAAATAACAAAAATTTTGCTGTTACTGCGTTTTAGTCTCGGGAGGACAGTATAAATACAATGCAACTGTATCTTTGGAACACTAAGTTTGCGGATGCCCATTATTTATCTCGAAGTACTTGAGGTTGTGTCCAGTAAATCGTTAGGTCTTTTGCGGTCGACTGAAACTCCATAACCCCTCATAAACGGATAGAATGATAAATGTTATATAATATATCTCGTGCAGTCGTGCAGTAGCCTGGAGCACGGGCAGACGGTGTGCAGCGCGGCGCTGCAGGTGGTGCTGCGCGCGCTGCAGCGCAACCAGAGCACCGCCGTGCTGCAGCACATGTTCGCCACCGTGCGAGCGTTCATCGTCAGGGTAAACTGTTGCAACACATTCAAAATTGCTTATTCCTTTATTTTTAGCTATTCTCATTACAAGTCAAATGCGATATCCAAAACTGTCTAATTGATTTAAAATCGTTAGTGAATAAAACAGAGTAGCTCGGTGGCGTAGTGAATAAGCGCCGCGGCCTGCGATCGTTGTCCTTAAGCAAATTTCGCAAGGGTCGGTCACGGGATGGGTGACCAAAAAATTATTACCTCGAGCTACTCCGTGCTTCGGAAGGCACGTTAAGCCGTCGGTCCCGGCTGTATTTGCATTTGTTAATACCCTCCAAAATACACTGAGCCAGCGTGGCGGGTCACGGCCCATCGTCCTTAACCATCCATAAGGACGGCCGGAGAATAAAGCAAACATTAACTATTTACGCTTAAACAAATAAAGTATGACGGCGTATATGTTGGTTAGCTGGGTTGGTCTTGTTGCGGCGAGGAGTGGGGCATCTGCCGCGTGCTGCTGCGGCACTGCGCCGCCAGCGCGGCCGCCACGCGCGCGCACGCCAGCGCCACGCTGTACGCGCTCATGCGGCAGCACTACCAGCTGGGCAACGTGCGTACATACTGTTACGACAGTGCGTTCGGGATATGAATTAATGCCAATTATGATTCACAAAACGACTTAATTTAACACAAAAATTATCCAACAAAATACACACTTCGACTTCACTATTTCAAGTCACTAATAACACTTCACAACACTATTAGTTTACCGTTCTAGTTATCGCTTCGCGTTTCGCTTCCGACCGCTCTTGCTTTCTGATCATTTGTTCACTGAAGAATACCGGAACGAGTAGTCGACCGTGTAGTTATAGGGGCCGATACCACATCTAGAATGTTCTAGGTGGGATCTTGAACATTCTAGGTTGGCTTCGACCCTACCGGTGTATTCGAAGCATTACTAAAATGTTCTAGAGCTATTCTATAACTTTTTACCCATCCCTTTCTTGCACAGTGACAGTCGCCTTCTCGCCGACCCGATGTATACCTATATGACACAAGTTGTGTCAACAGTGTTAAAGCGATTCATTGGCGCATAACGCCATCTGCCGCCGTAACAATACATTACAAGCTGGAACACACCATGTCAGCTACACACAGACTTAAATTATAATACCCTCGCATTGCTAATGCGCCTGGCCGCCATATTGATGACGTACTTGCGTTCAAAAATCAACACCGTTAACAAATAAGCACTGGTTGACGAGTACACTTATTGAGTTGGGTTGTGTTGACATCACATTTAATTTTTGTTATGTTTTTTTTTGTTTCGATTGTCGTTGTTAAGTTTTGTCGTTACTTGTTATGGCTGACAAATAGCAAATGCTATTAATATTTTCACAATAAGTAAAAATAATTTCACTAATAATAAATATATCTAATATCTTTCATATAATTATTATAACAATATTTTGGGTATTATTCGTAAATATTTTAATAATTAATATATAATTTATATCTTGCCTTTTGTGCTGTCTATACTTTCTATTTTTATATGACCTCACGCGGGTGTTATTTAGTCAAGGTTCCAGCGCATTAGCAATTTACGGGGCTTAGTCCAATCATGTAGCAGACGGAACGAGTGTATTAGAAACAAAGTTTTATGTTTCGAGTACCATGGACACTTCAGCATATTCAAATAAAAGTATCTTGTTTTTGAATTTAAAAACTGATGAAATATAACAATAATGGTATTGTAATTTTATGAGTATAAATAAAAATATTTTTTAATATTTAGAAATATCTTAGTTCTTCGTTATCTCCGATGTTTACTATTAATATTATATTCAGTGTACTCATTACAATTTTCTCTTGTATGTTATTAATATAGTGTGTTATTTATAACAGAACTTCAGTCGAGTGAAGATGCAGGTGACGATGTCTCTATCGTCCCTGGTGGGTACATCTGCGACCCTCAGTGAGGAGTCCCTCCGTCGCGCTCTGAAAGCGGTGCTGCTGTACGCCGAGCGTGATGCTGAACTGGCCAACACCACCTTCCCTGAACAGGTACACAGCCACACTCCTACCTCCTTAATTCTCTACTTTTTGTCTCAAAACCTTATTCATTTCATGCCACTGCCAGCCTTATGAACGTTCCTATCGATACTTGGTACTCAAAAAAATGTTATAATCCTATTTACATTTTAGCGGTGGAAGTGAGACGGTATATTTTATTACATATCACGTGATATGCGGCGTTACTGCTACAAAGGCTGCTGCTTTCACTTTCGTTCTTTTTTTTCATTATTTGACTTCTGACTTCGTCAATCTTCTTTTTAGATACCAATGAATGCATCTGTATAATCATAATTGTCGAAGCAAAATACTACCATTTTGATTTATTGAAATCCCCAAAATAGGGCACTAATTATATTCTATAATAAACAGAGAAAAAAGGGTCGAAAAAGTAGTTGACTATATTTGAAAATTATATGTAGCTAAGAAAGAATTGAATATCAAATGACCGGTTAGTATATTGTATCGGCCCCGTGAATTAAAACCATGTTGTAAACTGTGAAAATAAGACTAACAAATTTTTTTTACACTTTTCCTATAATCAAATTATTTAAATATGTATATTTTAGTGAATGGCTGAATATAATATAATTATTTTTGTACGGTACAGGTTAAAGACCTGGTGTTCAACCTGCACATGATCCTGTCGGATACGGTGAAGATGAAGGAGTTCCAGGAGGACCCCGAGATGCTCCTGGACCTGATGCACCGCATCGCGCGCGGCTACCAGCACAGCCCCGACCTGAGGCTCACGTGGCTCAACAACATGGCGCAGAAACACATGGAGGTCGGTTTTATCACTAATTTATCTTTATATTATGGAAACACCCCTTTTGATGATTCTAATAAAATGGTGGAATATACTGGGTTTTAATGAAGTCTTTATTAGTTATTAATGAATAATATATTCTTCTCTAGCAAGGTTGAATACCAAACTAAAACCGTATCATTAACATTCTGTTAATGTCATGTAAATATTATTTTAACTATAGTATACTGTGCTCAACTAAAATAGTGATTCTATTGATATTGAGAACATTTTTCCTTTTGTTATGACAAAAATTGTAACTAGTTTATTTCACATAGCATGGGTACTATGACTTTTGTTACCGAATCCATTTCACGCAATTTGTATTTCCAATTCATTAAAAACCATCGGTATAAATAATAGTTTGACTGTGTATATATTAGATATTGATTTACCTTTGCATATTAAAATATAAATGATTTTTTAATAGCCATAATTACTGAAATCTTACCATCTAAAATTTAAAATATAATAATTGTAACGAAATATGAAAGTTTTTTTTTTAAATGGGATTGAATTAATAAGATAGGTTTTATCTAAATATGTATTCGGTTCATCTTGTTGATAAATAAATATTTTTCTTAAATTATGTTTTTTACATTGACCACAATATCGATTATCTCTATTAGAAATGAACTGAATAATATCTTCGTTTTTGTATATGACGAATGTACGAGACAGTGGACCCTGATATATACATATATATATTTTCATTATCCCATCACTTATAACTTCAAATCCTAAACGTCACCATACCTATGTAACGTGAAAAAGACTATAGACAGATGCAGCATTACTGAGTTCCTAATTGTACATTTGCGCATTAGCGTTCGAATCACGCGGAGGCGGGCATGTGCCTAGTGCACGGCGCAGCACTAGTCGCCGAGCAGATCAATGCGGGCGGCCGCGGCGCAGCACTACTGCAGCACGTCACACACAACGCGCTCGACGAGAGCTGCGCCGACGCGTTACATCACCACCTCACCCACCAGGAGCTGCAGGTACCCGCTGTCCTGCAGCCCTCGCACACGTTACATGTCACCCACCAGGAGTAACGAGCTGCCATATGTAGACCAAACCTCTTATCAAAGTCTTTACGATCACGTCCATGCTTCCGAAATTTTAAAATTCAAATAAGATCTACGAATTATAAACATCCGTTAATAACATTAGAATCCGCAGTTGTTAAGATTACGAACCCTTTTCAATATTATCTGTTTCTGTCATCTTTATAACATCAATAGGAAATATTATGCTAAGTTTAGCGTAGATGGCAGGACTAGCGTATGTTAAATAACAGAGGCCCAAGAATGGAACTCTGAGGCACATAACGTCTTACCTTTTTAACCTCCTGATATCAGATAAGATCCGTCCGTTACATAAACGTGCCACCTAAAACCGATAATTATCGACCCATTTGACCTATTGTGGATCAAAGTCATGAAACGATAATCTGGAAATTAGCAATGGAATCTTCATACAATCAAAAGCACGAGAGAAATCGACGATTGTCGATGACATCAAGTAACGCATTTACAGTACTGGGAAGTATTTCAGTGGTTTCAACGTTTATTTATTTATTGACCGTTGATGGCTTTTTCTACAATTTTAGATAAAAAGGTCAAAATACTAATAGGTCTAACTAACATCTTTAGGCTCGGACGGAAAATCAATTTTAGGCATTGGAAATATTAGCGTAGTGCGTAGTAGTAGCGTGTTTGTTCATTCCAGCGTCGACATATAGTTTGGTTATCGTAGGCATTGCTGGAACACGCAGCGAGTGAGCTAATGACGGCGGGCATGTACGAGACAGTGAACGAAGTGTACAAGGCGCTCCTGCCCATCGCTGAACAAGCGCGAGACTACAAGAAACTAGCAAACATACACAGGTACCTACAATCTTGCCAATTGGTGAATGAATGTATCAATGAAAATATTATAGTGAAACAGCCAAACAATCTTATGATGTTATGCTTTGATACTGTATGTGAAACTTTAACATTACATAGTTATGTTGCTTCTCTCGTCTGACCTCCGTAACTAGATCGACGGTTTTAAAGTAACGCCATCTCTGAGATTTAGGTCCGATTTCCATAAATCATGATGGGCTTGAACTACTTGAGAGCCGAGAAACGGTTGTAATTTATATGTGATGTTGTCTAACATTTATTTATTAACTGCTACCGGCAGCATGGTCAGTTTTTTTTCGTGATAATAAGTAGCCTATGTCACTCTCTTGCTTTGTTTAAAGACGCTATGTTCAGTTCAGACGGACAAAAGGAGAACAAACAAACATATTTTCCCATGCGTTTTTTGATTATAAATAAAAACGGAACGTTAAATATGTTGCTATAACCATAACAGTAGAGAACGGTCATGTACTTCGCATAAAGCAGCTGTGTTTTATTATTTACAAATCCAGTAAACTGCACGAGGCGTTCACACGTATCGAGCAGTTGCACGGCAAGCGCGTGTTCGGTTCATACTTCCGCGTGTCCTTCTACGGCGCACGGTTCGGTGACCTGCACGGCGAGGAGTTTGTGTATAAGGAACATGCGCTCACCAAGCTGCCAGAGATATTCAGCAGGCTAGAGGTACGAGGAACGTGTAAAAGCCCCTTTTTCTATTTTAACGAAGGGAATAATAATAATAACACTTTATTATGAACACCAAAGATATATTATATTTGATCAATTTTGCGTTCACATTGTTGTACTGAAATATAAACTTAATGAAAAATGCTTAAAAAATCCACTTGGTCCCTGGCACCCTGAGATGAGATTCGAACCCACGACCTTTCGCAATCTGGGCGACCGCTCTGGTAAAACTGGGTCCGCCAAGGAGTCCGCCAGATCCAGCCCCAGATGAATATGTAAATAGCTAACAATTTACTGATGGTTTCCTTTTAATAAAAAGTAGGCTTTAATGCAGTGGTATAAAACTTCAAATAATTAACATCCAATAATACAGCAAATTCATCATATTTTGTACAGCTTACCTAACACTCGCTCTCACGTGGCATCTTTGGTCATATCTACTAAGGATTAATGTTCGATCATATTGTACCCGCTATTTCTAAATCCCATACTCGAACATATACAGGGTTAGTTGTCAATATCTATCGGCTATTTGCACAAACGTCCATTCAAATTTTCATTAGTTTAAAGTGACATTACCCATACAAATCTGACATTCTTTAGAGCTTAAAGGCGTCGTTAAACCTTTATAAACGTTTGTGCAACTGACCGTTAGACTTTAGACAAACTTTAATTTAGCGCTTGGAAATTAAACCCGTCTAGTATCAATATTATTACGTTGGTAGATACTTCAAACCGCAAAAGTGACCTACAATTGTCACGACAATACAATAAAAACTTGGGAGGTCAATTCAAAGTATTGAGGTACTATTAAACTGTATTAGCTATCTTGGTCCTCTATGGTTGCTGCTGCTTTACATATAACCCTGTATATTATTTAAAAACGAACTTGAATGACGTCGAAGTTATAAGTTTTTTGTAACGCAGTGCTTATATTTTCAACACACATTTTTTTTTATTACTTAGATATTTATCAAGTAAAAATCTTAATATAACACAGTGTTCGCAACATAAAAATCTGATAATTTTATTATACCAAACACTTTTTTTAAAATGTAAACCTGTATACATGTATGGTGTGATAGAATTTCTACGGCGCCCGCTTCGGTCCCGAGAACGTGGTGATAATAAAGGACTCCAACTTGGTGGACCCGAGCGCGCTGGAGCCGGACAAGGCTTACATACAGATCACGTACGTGGAGCCATACTTCGAGCCGCACGAACTGAGGAAACGCGTCACACACTATGAGAGGAACTTCAATATCAGTACGTATATACAGTAGGGTGTCCCAGCCTTCAATGGGAAATTTATTTTTTTCGAATTTCGAAACGCATACCCTCTATTTTTTTTCCATTTGACTCCAAAAACTTAAATATAAAATATTATTGCGATCGGACAACAATAACCCGTGCCGACTTGACGTCAAAGTTTAAGTTTAAAAATTAGTATGGAAGCTATAAGGAGATTGTAGAGTTTATTGTTTATTTCAGTATTTTAAACACAAATACAATATTTAATGTTTATTTACAGTAAAAGAAGCATTAACCATTAAGTTTGTTTTTTCGAAAGTTAGCTTTTTACAGTCAGGATATATGTTTCTGTGTTCTTGTACGCAACGTAATAAAAATTGTTTTTGCTCCTCTTCAACAGTGATTAAACCATGAAAATCTGGATTAATTTGATTGCTCTTTAAAATAATAAATACAGAATCTCTCACACTTAACTGACACTGATCAAGTGCGGCAACTAACTTCGGAGTCATGAAATTTTTTCGTTTTCTTATTTTTTTGTTAATTTTTTATACAAATTTTATCTGGTTTAGAGGACGTACCACTTGAGCTGGACATATTTTCTTGTAAAACTATTATTTCAGAATCAGAAGATGAGTTTCTTTGTGGATGTGATGTTGATGGTGCTAATGATGAAAAATATTTAGCACGTCGCATTTTCCTCCTCAATGTTTCTAAGGCGCGCCTTTTCTTCTTTTTCTTTAAATTTTTTGTCCACTCCGGCTAAGTGTCCAGGCCAACCTGGTTCTCTTTGGCACTGCAAGAAAACTCTATCTTCATTTATTTTAATTAACGGAAGCGCATCGACATGAGCAATGTCAATCAGATTGTTTAAGTTTGAAAGAAATTCTTGTCAACGCTGTTTAAATACATCTTGTGCTTTTTTCGATTTTTTTTTTTGCAAATCTCTCCAAATTTGGTATAATGAATAGTTTTTTAACACAATTAGGTAATGATTTAGTCGGTATATGTGCCTTTTCCCAGTAAATAATGCACTCACGAATAGTAAGATTTGCACATTCATTGATACTTAAATTCACTTCATATTATAGAACAGAACTGCCAGTACTTGTCCATTAGAGAGAAGTTTCGATCCGATTCCGATTGTGTCATAAAGGATTATAGTCCCCTATTAAAAATATCTCCTTTTTGGAACTCCGTAACTCTACAGACATGTTGACTGCTCAATAATAATGCGATTACTAATAAAACAAACAAGTAATAACATGCAATCAGTGCGAGATTTTCGTATCGCCATCGTACATCTTACAAGTACAGACACGATTTTATCGATGCAAGTCGGCACGGGTTGCCGTGATCCTAAGTTCGTCAAACTTTACTTTTAAATGTTTTGAGAGCATTCAAACAAAATAAGAGGGTATGCGTTAAAAAAATATGAATTTAATTTTTTTGGTCTACGTAATAGGGTAGTTTGGGTGGTGAAAAATAAATCACGAAACCGCACAAATACTAAAGATTACATCGAAATAAACAGAGATTCTGATTTTGAGTCTTAAAAATCACACGATTATTTTATTATCAAAATTAAAAGTCGTGATTTTTTTGCCTGTGTCACGTGACTTGAAACACAACCCGCCATTGTGTGAGTCACTGTAGCGACAGCTATCAGATTAGTCGTAAAGATATGCCTATTAATTATAAATCAAGTTTCTAGATGGCGTTGTTTTTAACTTATTTGTGTATATATATATTTTTTTATTAGTAACCGATTCTTTGATCACATTTTTCTTTGTTAATTACATTTTCATTTTCGACTCTATGCATTTTTTGTTTTGTGTATATATTAGAATGACGTCATGAACATGACGGACAGCGTTTTCGCGGGTATAAATTTTGATTTAGTTTTAAGGCAAGAAAACGTTAATTTAAATGAAATAGTTACCAGTATGACTTCAAACAGAACAAATACCCTATTATAGCTATATAGGTAAAGTTTTAAACTTCAATAGTCATTAACGATTAAACACTAAAATTAATCCATTGGTCACTTTATTTCGGAAGAATAAACCCACCAATTCTAACTGGGCCCGCATAATGAATTACGGCTCGGTCTCACTATTTCATTCCATCCATTGAGAAGGCCTGTGTCTCCGAAGGCCTCAATAGAGTTTCGTTAAGAGTAGGTAGTACTATCAATCTAAAATCCTATGTTCCAATACTATCTACCTAAAATCCAATTGTGTCATAAAGGATTTTAGTCGAAGCGCTATTGACTTTCCATAATTGCGCTAACATTTGCAGAATTGCCCTATAAATCATGATTTGCGGAGAGTTTGAAGAGTGCGTTGTGTCCTACCAGACAATGGTTTGGAGTGTCTCAGGCCTAAATAATATAAAGTTGTGTATTTGTTTAGAACGGTTTATGTACGCAACCCCGTTCACTGCCAGCGGCCGCGCGCACGGAGACATCGCGGAACAATGCAAGCGGAAGACGATACTCACCACCGCACATCACTTCCCGTACGTCAAAACAAGAATACAGGTACATATTGTCAGAGGAGAAAATATCAACTGCTACTGGCAGCATTAGTTGTCGATTTCACCACGGGCATCCCTAGCTGTCACTGCCACTTTGATGTTGACGATCAGTTTCAGTTAAACGCCAAATTACTTCTGTTTTGTCATTCTTTTAAAACTATTGCAATCGTGGTTGTGATTTTAAATATATCAATTGAATAATTGAAAAGAAAACTGTGCAGTTGTATATTTAAGTTTTTATTTTTATTGTCTACCTCCCAAAAGTGGCCAGTGACCAGTGGTCACCAAAGCTTAAAATTTGTTTATTTAAATTTGAATATTTGCAATTGGTTGTAATTATTTTCATATATTGTCACAGGTGGTACAGCGGACGCAAATCATACTTTCGCCAATAGAAGTAGCCATTGAAGATATACAGAAAAAGGTAAGTCTGTCTTGTCTACCAGGAACGCATTAAACAATTATATGTACATGCATTTTTGTAATTAGTATTCAAGGAAGCAGCTAGGAAGTTTAAATTTTGAAAATAAACCTCTGCTAATAATAGTTTCATTCATTTATCATTTCGACGTAAAAAAGCGGAAACGTAGTAACCCCCAAAACTTTAAATATATTTGAAATTTAAATATATATATAAATATTTACATTTTGGTGGCAAATTGAAAATTGTATGTGTTAATCAGTGACCGCCAGGTAAACCATAGACTATTTCACTACGTCACACGTGGAATTTCGCATGCCGTATAATCCCGATCTTGCGATTTTTATTCGTTCCCGAAAATGAAAGAAAAACTTCCGAGGAAAACGTTTTATGAATCAGCATTCAAAAAAGCAGTAACGGCGTTTTAAAAGGCCGTAGAAGAGACTCTTTAAAGACAAGTGACGTAATAGTAGAAGATCCGAACCTAAATCGACCTTCACCGGGTTGATAATGGAATAAAACTTATTGTATAATTAATTTAGTATATTAGAAAATATATTAAAAATGGGTTCGCTAAAAAAATCCTGGACAGAATATTTTAAATTATTTTTTAAAAAATATTTTTTTATTAAATGTTGCAACATCAAGATAATAAGAAAAATTTAATTCTGACTTAAAGTATAAAACATATAGAATGTGCAGACGTTGGGTTGTCTATTATTTACCTGGACGAACTACTGGGTTGTCAGGTATAAACAGGTATATCGATGCCAGTTAATTTCACTTGATTTGATAATAAAAAAAAAATTATATCAACATAAGCGCTGTTTCATTACGAACACATTGATATAGGGTTGTCTGCAAAAAATTCGGTCCTAATACGGGTTTGCGAATTTTAAAAATTAAAATTTTAACGCGTGGGAAAGTGAGTGACAGAGAGATCCGAGGAAAGTATTTTTATAACAGGTAATATGGTAACCTATAAAATCGAGCGCTGCTTTAGTAAGCTCAACTTCATGATATTTAAAGTTTTTGTTTTTACGAAAAGCTAGCTTCAACGAACAATTTTTAAAAGTTTCAACAGTAAAATCATTTAAAGAATCGTCCGAACCACACAAAAAACACTTTTTAGCCATTTTTTATCACAACAATACAGAATAACATACTCCAAAATAACGTGCACTGTTTACTATACCTCCACCCTCCATATTTTACATTCCGAGCATGCGCACTTTCATATATTCAGGGTCCGATCAGATGCGACTGCAATGTTGGGTCCTTTACTATTACACGGTATACTTTCCTCGGATCTCTCTGTCACTCACTTTCCCACGCGTTAAAATTTTAATTTTTAAAATTCGCAAACCCGTATTAGGACCGAATTTTTTGCAGACAACCCTATATCAATGTGTTCGTAATGAAACAGCGCTTATGTTGATATATTTTTTTTTTATTATCAAATCAAGTGAAATTAACTGGCATCGATATACCTGTTTATACCTGACAACCCAGTAGTTCGTCCAGGTAAATAATAGACAACCCAACGTCTGCACATTCTATATGTTTTATACTTTAAGTCAGAATTAAATTTTTCTTATTATCTTGATGTTGCAACATTTAATAAAAAATTTTTTTTTTTAAATAATTAAAAATATTCTGTCCAGGATTTTTTTAGCGAACCCATTTTTAATATATTTTCTAATATACTAAATTAATTATATAATAAGTTTTATTCCATTATCAACCCGGTGAAGGTCGATTTAGGTTCGGATCTTCTACTATAACATTTCACGATTTTCGACTAAAAATACTAAATTTGAGAAGTGTTCTACTTAATGATGGAAATAAATCCTTCCTTTGGACCTACTTGAGGATGGGCTTCTTGTTTTGCAATTAATAACTGCGAAAGTCGGCATTTTTAACACTTTTAGTGGCGTGTTCCACAGTACTTACAGCGCGCGCGTTCGTGAATGACTAAATATCGCAATCGCGTGGTGAAGTCACGATCCTGTACATTTGTCTAGGATCGTGGCTATACTGCCACGCCACGCACAAGGCCCTTCTAACGTCTTTCTGTGTTCTGTGGTTGTATTGATATTAATTGCGTATTAAAAGGCGGTCGAACATACTTAAGGGCGAGTGGGCAGTGGTAACATCGAATGCAACGTTGTATCTATGTAAATGGGCACTACTTTTAAAGATATAATAATATTAACAACTTACTACTTTGCTCAGTTTATGATTATCAAATTACTTTCAGTTTGACTCTCGTATGTGGCTGACCTTTCAGTAATAATCTCTATTGACATCATTGTGCTAATAGTGATGGAGACGGGGTAAAAAAATATATATTTAGTCCGTCAATCAGATAATAGTAAAATATTAGATACGTATTTTTTTTGCTTCAACTTAAACAAGAAATGGCTTAGATTCGATAATAAACATTAACGTTCAGGAGTGGGGGCTGGCTACGTCACAGTTTTGTAGAAAATGTACAAGAGCGTGACGTCATGCGACACTTCAACTCAACGTATCGCCGTAATTTATTGATTACGCAATAAAAAATTGCGTATTTAATATTTTTAAATAATATTAGTCGTCATATGTATCGGTGGTATCTTGGGACGGTTACGATAACCAAATGTGAGTGTTGTTGTGTGTGTGTGGGATCAGATAAACGAGCTGTGGGCGGCGACGAGCCAGGAGCCCGCGGACCCCAAGATGCTGCAGATGGTGGTGCAGGGCTGCATCGGCACCACCGTCAACCAGGGGCCGCTCGAGCTCGCGCAGGTACACGTGCACCCGCATCACACATTTTAGGGCCGTTGGCAATTTTACTAAATCATTTTACTATGAAAAAAAAATGTACACGATTGTGAGTCAGTATACTACAACATGTCAAATAACCTTATTTTATTTTGAGCTCTACCTATAATTCATTGAAATAAGATTTAATATCAACTGATTGATTTTTATATTTCGTGTAACCTTACTTGCTGTTGACTGAACTTTACTACCGCTAATACTTATAAAAGACTAGCTTTCGCCAGCGGCTTTTCCCGCGTGGTCTCTAGGGAAATGTTTAGTGGGATAAAAAGTATCCTATTATCTAAGTCAGCTAATACCCTATGTGCATATCAAATTTCATCAAAATCCATTCAGTAGTATCGGCGTGATTGACGAACAACCATCCAAAAAAAGAAACTCTCACATTACAATGCTAATAGGATATAAAAAGCATAAAAATATATTCTTTTTAAATATTCATTACGACATCGATATTTTGTATACCTTGATTAAATTACTGTGTTCAGTGGTACAACTAGTTCACCTGGATTATATAAACTTAGAACTGTGAACCGCACCTTTCAAAGTTTGTGTTTATCCAGCTACGCTAAAGTATATAAGGTACTCTCGCCCACTGTTTTTCACTGCCAAAGTTCTAAAAAATTTTCTGATAGAGCTTCAAATTTCATTATATCGTCCTTAAAGATCTATCGGTGTGGGACTTTTATTAAAATATATGCTAGTTAGTTTTTTAGCACTCCAGCGGTTGAAAACAGTGGGCGTTATTAGGCGACAATACCTTAGTGTTCACCTTTTAAGTAATTACTCGAGTTCAATAAAACAAAAAACTAAGTCTCGCTTGCACCAACTTACTTTATACAATAACAAACATATTAAAGCAAATTAATCAGTTGCACCATTTGGTATTTGGTTAGATGACGTCATTTCTTTAACTGTTAACTATAAACGCCAAGCTTTGCAGGTTAAAGCTACTATTTTACTGTACCAACAAAGAGGTTAGTTACGTTAGTTCATTCGTTGAACTAATCGGGTAAGCAAGTGGGAACGAAGAAGAGTTTCTCATTATGCTGAGTACCGGTGGAGTGATGAAGATGTATTTCCTTAAAATACACATTTTTACGGTTCCATAACCAACGGGTAAAACGGAAACACTATTACTAAAACTTAGCTGTTACCAAATTGTATACTAAATAACGTTGCACAAACGTCCATTAAGGTTTAATGATATCTTTAGTTCTAATGAGTTGTGATAGTCTGTGATGTTGACAGCGGCTGACAGAAATAATTAGTCTGGGTATTGGAGTGAAGGTGGATACTTGTGATTATCTAATAGATAAAGGTTTATTAAAGAAGATAAGACATTACAAGAGTTATTTATTATTGACTAACCCAGTTCTACATAATGAATCTCAAATTTGTATGGGTATTGTCACTTTAAACTAATGACAATCTTAATGAACATTTGTGCAACTTACAGGTGATAAAACAATCATTTAAGAGTGCTCCCATATACCAAAAGTGATTTCTTTTTGCTCCTGGCGAGTTTTTTTATTAATACTAAAAAAATTATATAATTAATGCATGCAGGTGTTCCTGGCACCTGTAGCGGAGGGCACGCAGCCTCCCACCAGACTCACCAACAAGCTGCGTCTCGCCTTCAAGGACTTCTCCAAGAAGTAAGCTATATGTACTACAAATTTCTTATTACAGAGATACGCACATTTTTATATGTAGATACGACTATGACAGATATCATTTATTGGGACCGAATAATGTATATTGTCTGCATTTCTTCTTCTTTAGTTGATCGATAGAACGTCTGAAAGTTGTAGCGCCGTTCATTCATCACGTGATATTTTTTTAGCATGCGCTGTGTTGAAACTAAACGATCGAGACAAAAATATGCAAGAGCTTTCTAAAAATTGATATTACAGTAATTAAATTACTAAGGGTATATATGACTCAGTATTCAGTGCGTAGGTCTGATGCTGGAACACCTGATAACGGCACTTATTCTTAAATATAAAAAAAGTTGAGTAAACTACGCAGATTTATCGAATCATGAAGCGCGAGATCTCGTAGTATGGTGTGAAAATGAGCTTCGAAAAAAAGTTTCGTAAAGGTTGAAGGTTAATTTATATTATCAAACCAACTTTCAATGCATATATAAAAATCTATATATATAAAAATGAATCGCAAAATGTGTTGGTAAGCGCATAACTCAACAACGCCTCGACCAATTTGGCCAAATCTTTTTTTAAAATGTTCGTTGAAGTTCAAGGATGGTTTTTACGGCGAGAAAAATTAGAATTATTGCTGGAAAAACCCTAAAAATAGCCCTTTTCTTTTTCCCATACAAATGATTTGTAACTAAAACGTAGTCAATTTGAGCTTTATTGCTATGGTATAAAGTTCATATTAAATTACAAGCACTCACTGTTGTCTAAGCAATGTAGGTGTGTTCCTAACGTCAAAGATCATATCTATCAAAACAATGTGCGTGTGTGCGTTGGAGCACAGAATACATAGTTGGAGGAGTTTAATGTCGCGTTCCGAAACTCGCGTTTCTTTTGTATTAGTTTCGGCACGCGAGATAAAATGCATCAGTTTCCACGTCATTACATCAGTCAAACAAAAATCGCGTTACCAACAGTGTTTTATTATTTTTAATATCCAAATTTTAAATCAATAAAACAATTCGTACGGCTTAAAAGGATTTGACTTCAAGTCATATCAAATTTAAAAAAAAAAAAGTTGTCTGTGACCTAATCTACTGAGTTTGCTTTTGTCAACTGATACACGAAACAAATTCGTATATCGTGTTTTGTGCAGAGTGTTTACTTAGTTAGTGTTTGTTTAGTTCGTGATTAGTGAAAAAATAATTTATATTTGAAAAAAACTGCCACATTACAAATCTTTTTGACAGGACGAAGTGTGTCGGGTCAGCTAGTATTTCAATAAAATTAACACAGTTCAATTTCAATAGAAATACAGAATAAAAGCAAGAATGATAATTGAAAAAATCACATAAAAAACATCAATACTCAACAAAGAGTAAATCCATAATGTACAAATTCATAAAAAATACTCAGACTTAAATTTGACGGTACAAGCATATTCAGCATTCGCTCCGCCACCACCAGGTGTTCCAGCACTTGATATGCGCACTTCAACCTACTGAAGTAAGTTTAGAAAGCTTTCACTCCTTGGCCCATGTGTGTCCAGATGTCACGACGCGCTGCGCAAGAACAAGAACCTGATCGGCAGCGACCAGCGCGAGTACCAGCGCGAGCTCGAGCGCAACTTCCAGCGGTTCACGGAGCGCCTGGCGCCCCTCGTGCACCCGGCGCCGGGGCACGTCGCCATGCTCACGTCAGTACCACGACATACTCATCAGCCCTCTCGCCCGCCTGCAGGGGCTCGGGCATACCTCATGGATGTTAGTTTTTCGCGGAATTGCTACCATGTGCCTTGTTTTTGTTGAGTTGACGATATTTTCTAGTGAAAGGACTAGAAAGACGGTAGATAGACACAGCGCTAAAATATCGGGAACTCAAACAAAAACAAGATACATGATAGGGATCCCGCGAAAACTATCAATCTTTTATAAGAGACTATGAAAGCTTAAAACAATAGAATCTTTGTATAGTGGCCCAATACGGATCGGTATTAACGTCCTGCAAATGCAGCCGCGACCGACGGCTTAACGTGCTTTCGAAAGGACAGAGTAGCTCGTAAAAATAATTTTTTGGTCACCCATCCCGTGATCGACCCTTGCGAAAGTTACATAAATAAATAAATTTTAATGTTTCGATACATTTTACTTTTATGCAAAAAAAACTTAATTTAATGCTCAAATGTCACTCCACGCGCAACACCAATAGAACTTCCTACGTAAATATTACAGCATACGTAATGGATTTTTTTTTTCCAAATATTCTTAATGAAAAATGCTTCCCATTTCAGAGTATCAGGGACAGTGGATTTTCTAAGCATTTTTCATTAAGATTATTGTTAGGTTTAAACTCGTGTATTACAGCTATCAAATGTTATTTATGAATTTTCCTTAATATATGTAAGGTTTTTTTTTTCATTTATTTCAGAAATGGACTAAGCAAACCAGACTACAAGTTCCAAGCGTAATTATTAATAATTGCATTTTATATTCTCAGTACCTTTATTATACGAGTCATGACAATTTTAACTGTATTTCTATGTTAAGTACGTACATTATTCTGTCAACGGCACAACAGATTATTCAAAATATCGAACTGTTCGTAAATCTTAATACGTCGATAATCAGGTTAAAATTCGATCACGGATTTTTATAAATCTGTGGTATTCTGTTGTGCTCCTGTGTATTTATTGATTGATTTATGAATGATGTTTATTTTTGTGCAATTTTTAGGTTAATTAAGTAGATGTTTAAGTTGAACACTTTATAGTTTAAGTACTGTAATTAAAACGCGTTTTACTTCCCTTATTCCCTACAAACAGTTTTGACAAATCCAATGTCATCTTTTCCTAACTATTTGGGTTATAAAATTTTTAATAAGAACCAAATAAGAGAGGTTTTAATGAAACATTTTCGTCGAGACATGTATTATAGGTTGAAAACCCAGGAGGTTGCCAAATAATCGGACTATTAGTTCCATAAATGGAAACATACTAATGTCGTCGGTGAACATTTTTATAAGTTATTACATTGATTTCACATTCACAGTGCTATACTCGACATTATTCTTGATGTAAAATGCTTAAACACATAATAATAAATGACCTTTCACAATCTGGCCGACTGCTCTGTAATGGGTTCAATTCCCATCTCACGAGTGCCAGGGATGAAGTGAATTTTTATGTGTCAGTATGGAAGTCAAATGCTCCAATTAATATATGCTCAAGAGTTTGCTAAATTATTACGAGTTTTTAAAGCCATAATGCACATTAGGCTATCTTTAGTTGGATCACTTGGCTCCCGAGCTAGTGCTATAATAATATTATTTATAAAATACATGCGACAGTGATATCACCAAATGTTTTACTTTAAGATAATAATTACTATATTTTTGTACGAATGCGCGTCATAGTATTGTGATATAAAAGCTCGTAATATCCTGAAATTATGGATATTAACGCTAAATTCGTAAGTTACATGATTCACCATTCGGTGTCGCAAACACTGGCTATTTATTGTAAAACTTTAGTTATCGTTTACTTTACTATATAACAAAATGCAAGATCAAGATTTTAAATAAAGTATTGTATAAACTTCTTGTGCCAGATGCGTCTGTGCGAGCGCTATAGCAATATGATTGCGTACGATTGGAAGAGATATCTAATGGACATTTCTTTAGGGAAATCACCCCTTGAGAAGCCGGGCAGAATCGCTTACCTTTTCTCTACGCCAATATGAATAATTATCATGTGTGAACAGAAGATCCAACGTTATTTTACTTATAATACTCTGGTAATTGTAAATGTATTATTTATTTACAATAAAATATAATTTCAACATATCATTTGACATTTTTTGTTAACTATACAATGAAGATGTAGTAGCGCTGCTAAACTCACGTCAACCCAGCGGCACCACAGGCTTATCTCCGAAATTACGTAACTTGGCTATTTGTTCCTATTTCGTAACGGACTGACAAATAGAGACTATGGATTAAGACAGGGGTGGGCAGACTTTCACTAATGGCGATCTATATCAATAAATTGAGACGACAAGCGATCGACTTGCAATAAGACAATATTTTTTTATGTTAAATCGTTTATTGTAGGTATTGCGCACATATCACTATTTAAATATACTTTTATTTACAATTAAAGAAGTACAGTTTCTTATTATACAAGTTAATAACTAATAACTACTAAAAATAAGTATGAAGCCAATCACATGAACTAAGAGTGTTTTTATCAGTTTTCGGGCCTCTCTGGACTGATTTACTTAGAGGTCGATGCATGGCACTGCGTATTTTCTGCTAATTTCTCATAGGAAGGCACGTATTTAGTAAGTGCCAAACGTAAACAGGAAGACAAATGTTCGTCGGTAAGTCGATTGCGGTATTTGGATTTAATTATTTTCATTTCAGAAAACGCAGATTCGCACAAATACGTCGACCCAAACAAAGCAGTTAATTGCTGTGCGATTTGTTGGAGACTTGGGTATTTTTCTTGGGTCAAAAGAGACCAAAAACTGATATCTGTTGCTTTGGCTTTTAGGTGAACATCTGAAATGATCTGTATCATCTCGTTTTCGAGAGAAGACAAATCCATGTCAAAAGTGTTCGATATTTCAGAAGCAGTAATTTCAACATCCACACAAGAAAAAGGATAAATCATGAAAGTAACAACGTTCGTCAATTTTTGTAAGTCAGAAAAACGTCTTTCAAACTCGCTGAGAATATTTCCAAGTTCTGTTTCGTATTTATTATAATTTATTACGGCGCTTGTTTTTGCTTTCAAACACGCAAAATTTTTCAAGTCCTTTTTTTTCAGTTGGTTGATCAGAAGCTGCAATTTACTTTTAAATGAGTTAATTGTGCTAATCATGTCCATAATAGTTTTATCTTTCCCTTGTAGCTCCAGGTTTATAGAATTCAAATGACCAGTCACATCAGTAAGGAAAGCCAAATCACACAGCCAACTTTCACTTTTAAGAATCTCCGTGTCATCACCCCTTTGATCCAGAAAAGAAATGATTTCAGGTAGTAATTCTTGAAACCGTTCTAAGAACTTTCCCCGGCTCAGCCACCTTACGTCTGTATGGAGCAATAAATCTGTGTGCTCAGATTCGCTGGCCTCCAATTGCACTTTGAAGAGGCGTCGTTGCAAGCTTCTGGCTCGTATAGAATTTACGATCTTCATAGTGATGCTCATCACATCTGCCATGTTCAGTACTTTCGAACACAACACCTGCTGATGAATGACGCAATGAAAAGAAAAAAAAGATGGGAAGTCTTCATTAGCTCTGCACAGTGCCACAAATCCATTAGTCTTTCCAGTCATTGATGGTGCTCCATCTGTTGTTATGCACACTAGTTTATACAGAGGCAGCTCGTAGTTTTTCGCAAAACTTAGAAAAGCATCGTATATGTCTGAACCGCGAGTGGTTTCTTTCAAAGGTATGATTGTTAAGAACTCTTCTTTAGACGACGTATCTGGAAATGCCATCCGAATAAACACACATAGCTGGGCAGTGTCAATCATATCAGTGGATTCATCAAATTGTAAAGAAAAGAATGAACATCTCATAATATCACTTTTTAGCTTTTGCTCGATATCACTGTTCATGAGCTCAACACGTCTAGTTACAGTCCGACGAGACAACTGGAGCTCTTTTATGGCAGACATGATTTCAGTTTTATTTTTAAAGTCGCCAAATAATGAATTTGCGCCTTCGAGAAATGCTTTTTTCAATACCTCGCCATCTTCAAAGGGTTTTTTGTGTTTTGCCAATATATGAGATATTTTGAAGGACGCAACTGTCGCAGCTTCCGATTGTTTACTTGGCCTGGTAAACATAGCTTGCTCGGCCTTCAAGCTACCTTTCAGATCTTGAACTTTCTGACGTCTTATTTCACTTTTGAGAGGAAAATCACTTTCGTAAATTTTATGCAAGGATTTATGATGCCTTTCTAAGTTGCCGCGTTTAGGCAAAGCTACTGAAGCTCGACAAACAAGACAAATACACTTGTCTTTCACCATGGTAAATAAGAATTCTTCTTCCCATTCATCGTTGAAATGATAAGTTTTACTTTTTTTTGGCGCACTCATTTTAAATAATAGTTACCAACTTCACTCTCTCCTTTAGTTACCCTCAGTACAAAATATATTCATGAGCAGCACGAAGTCACACGATCACGAAAGTTATTGGGAAACATAAACAAGTACAGAATCCAGAATCACGACATGACGTCTCACCGAAACCAAAATCTGTGCGAGACTGGCGAACACGTGCCGGCCGTCGGCAATTGTCAAAGCAAAGTAAATCGGGCGGCAAGCATAAAGCTAATTCGCCGCCCGCACAGGTCAAAGGACGCCGCCGCGCCGTTTAACGAGCCGACACCGGCACACGTGCACAGTACAGCCGCAAATAAATCTGGTGCCTTCTTATTTCATATCGACATTTTCGCAGTGAAAGGTTGTTTGTTGACAAGTATTTTCTTCTTAAAGTTACGCGCGTGTAAAATAAAATGTTTTTTATGAACGCACTTTAGATACTGGTATTTTGACTGGTGAAAAGACCACTGTTATTGGAATTAGCCCAACACGTCAGTACATTTTTAGGAATGCGATCGACCATAGATTCCCTTGCGATCGACCGGTCGATCGCGATCGACCGTTTGCCCACCCCTGGATTAAGAGTTATGTAATTTCAAAATTGAAGAAAGTGACGCTGCCAGCTTGACCACAAAACAGGAGATTGGCAGGATAAAAAGAACTTACCTGTTATTTTAATGAGGAAGTATTAAAAAAATAAAAAACATTAGTTCCCGAAATCAAACTATATATCCATGACAACCTATCTGGTTTTCTTTCAAGTTTAAAAGTAAATTAGTTTTCAAAACTCAATAAATAACTCATATTTTATTTGTACTTAGTCGTATTTGTATTGATATCAAAGTTTCGAAATTTTCAAATTTCAGTTTCTTCTTCTTCTTAACTTTAATGGCACTTTGCGTCACCGCATTATTGCCAACTTCACGTAGGAGACCATTACACGATTTCAATACATTCATTCAACAAAACAATTTTGAATTACCAATTCTATCTTTCTACATAGATTTACCAAAAACAACTTAATATGTTAATACGATTTTAATACGTTAATTAAGAAATAACTTTATATAAACAATTATTTAAACATAATCATATTGAATCTAACCACAGACCACTTCCTAACTTTAATGGCACTTTGCGTCACCACAATACTGCCAACTTCACGTAAGAGACCATTATATATGTTATTTAAAAGGAACGGAAATGATTGTCTTTGGTCCATTTGTTTCCTGCAAAAATCAACTTTTGCTAGAGTCGCCATCTAGTGGAGGTGCTTTTTTAGTGCTTTTGTTTTTTTAATACTTCTTCATTGATAATTAGCTTATTTAAAAAATATATTCTACTTTTAAAAAACCCATAGAAAAGGGTTAATCCTAAATAATCGGTAAATAAAAAACTAATTGCAAGAAATATTAAATATTTTATTGTAAGAATTTTAGCAGTATATCCAACAAATTTAACACATACATGTTTTCCGTATCAAATAAACTATGACAAAATTTTAATATTTACATAATGGAATATTTGACGTAATATGACACGTGGCCAATATTTAAAAAAAAATATACATAACTGTGACTTTAGACGATGTAATGTAGCTCACAACGTAACTTCAGTGACATTTCATTGAAAAGTGGAATATTCTTTAGTAGATATAGTTATGTCATAAAAAATTACTTGATTCCCACCCAATGGCAGAAATGTTATTGAATTAAAATTGTTCAAATCGACATTATCGATACAAGCTTAAATCAGATTGCACAATTCTAATTTAACAGTGTGTACATGGTACCTCAGATTTTGGTTGACTAAGCTACTGAGCAATATTCCAATGTTGAAAAAAAAAGCTTTTCTTGCTCTGTTTAGTGTTCGACTTCCAAAAATTTCTGTCACTCTTTATAAAATAACCTTATGTTAAAACACCAGAAAATACGTGTGATAAAATCTCGTATGCGGTACACATTCTAATATAATCAAAATATAGGTACTGGTACGATTTTATAGGAAAATCACTATACTGGTTATAGAACAAGATCAAAGAGATTCCAGTTCTCTTTTAAATGAATCTATTTTACTGAATCTATCTTGCATAGTCTTCAGGCATATGTCTGACGCCAAATTCATCTACTGAAGACTGAGGACCATCGATTGTGGAATGTCAGATATGTGCCGATCTCTTCTTACTATTTCTCCACAGTAAAAGACGCCACATATAGACAAACTCACGAGTCGTATGATCACTGTATTTAGTCACACATCAATATATTAAAATACAAAAAAAAAATCAACTATCGTTTGTATAAAAATGATGTTACAAGTTTCTGTTATCCGTCTTCGTGTTGTGTTATGAATGGGTTTTCCAAAATCCATGCATGAAACAGATCAGTAAGATCTCAAAATTTGTTGAATTTATTCACATCATACAATAACTGTGCAATCGGCAGAATTGAAGTAGTTAAAGAGAAGAAAGAGGGAGTGACTTCACATACGTAACCCAATGACATCCTTATTTTTACAATAAAAAAAAAAAAAAACAACCATTCTCATAAACTATATGTAACCTGGAACAAACCAATACAGCGATTCCCTAAGAAAGTGTACACTCAAAGGAGACTTTATCGAAACACATTTTCTCTTCGTAATTTCATTCAATGTCCACTATGCATAAGTTTCTTCGGTGGTCACTGACCCAAAACAAAATGTCCCATGGCCGGTTCGGTCACATATCGATAATGTTTAACGCTAACATACGTGGGCCTGTAGAACACACGTCGACCAGTCCACAGTAACTCGTATAACTCGCGCGACTCGCATCACTCGGACTCGGCGGGCGTGTGCCACGTCAGCCGCTCCTCGTAGAACGCTATCACCTACCGCAATATACATAAAAATACATTTGTATAATATCTTAGTATAATATTTTGATAATTTACTATATTTTATCAATTTTGAAAAATATCTATTTATCTAAATATATATAACTCAAAGGTGACTAACTGACTTAATGATCTATCAATGCACAGCCCAAACCACTGGACGGATCGGGCTGAAATTTGGCATGCTGGTAGATGTTATAACGTAGGCATCCACTAAGAAACGATATCGATCAATTCTACCCCCAAGGGTATAAAATAGGGGATGAAAGTTTGTATAAAACTTGTCAATTTTAAACTGATCGGGCTGAGACTGCATGGTTAAAACTACTATGACGGAGGCATCCCATAAGAAAGGATTTTGATAAATTCCATCCCTAAGGGGATAAAATAGGGGATGAAACTTTATTTTAGGCATTTTACACAATATAATGATTAAATATTTGTTAGAAATGATGCTCAAAGTAACTTTACCACGCGGACGAAGTCGCGGGCAAAAGCTTGTTTGTAATAAAAATCTACTTGTCCCTTACTCTTGAGATGGGATTCGAACCAATGAGCTCAAACGTTTCTCAAGCGACTTGTTTCAAGTTTCAGATGCCCGACTCGTAAATTTAACCTTTAGAAGAAGAAACCTTTAACGACCTCTATCTTGTGGACTTTACCCAGATTACTCTGGTGATTTGGGGGCAAAAAAAAATGTGAAAGGGTTTAGCCGGATACGTATGACGAGTCGGCCCCCAAATGGGAATCGATATTGAAACTTATGTTTTAATATCGACTTGATGTTCAAACACGATTTATGTACTTTTCGCGACCGACTTCCGCTTTGAACTTGAGATAGAGAGCAAAATATCCGTATGCTTGACTATTACTGAATGTGATATATCTCTGAAGCTAATTAAGATAAAGAAGTGAAACTAACGCGAGGTGTTAGGTTACATTACAGAGTATATCACATATATTTTTTTATAATTTTTAGAATAAAAAATTACATAAAAAAAAAAAAAAAAAAAAAAAAAAACATGTTTTTTTTTCTGAGTTCTCTGTGACTTACAATCACGAAATTAATATATGTTATGCTCCTTTGTGTGCTCTATTACCCATAAAAATTGCGTGAAAAAAAAGTTGGTGCAACACAACGAAAAAAAATTATATGTGATTTCTGTCTTATGGTATACCCCTGTATTATAAGGTTTTCACATTACATCATTGTTTTTTTTTCGAAATTTCACATCAGCTTGTTTTAAAACATAAGTAAATAGTCTTAAAAGATGGGATAATAGTTAAAAAAGAAATGAAAAAGAAACAGCCAGTGTTCAATACTTATTATTATTACTTTTTCGTGTCTATCAAAATACAAGAAACAAAATATTAATCATCGTCACTGTTGTAATTAATTACAATCGGAACACTTTGAGTCGCAAATAACTTAGTTAGGACCTCATCAGGACGTACGATTTTGGACAAATATCGTCCATATGATAGATAATAAATAATAGCTGCTACATGAGAACAGCATCCCACTGTACGTTCGCCATTGGGGCAATCACAGCAATAACGAAGAATACTATTGTAGTCATTACCTTCGGAAATATAGTGAATGTAAATTCGATAGACTTTTCTATTTATATGTCTTGATTTTACTTCTGCTTTGATGATATTAGGTGCTGATTTCACATATTGTACTGAGAGATTATTTTGATCGTCCATTATTTCGGCCAAGTTAAATGCTGCACATTTAGAAGTAGAAGCTTTTTTGTTAATATATGGGATAAGTCGACACTTCTCACAAAAAATATCATTAACTATTACGATTTTATTCAAACAGTCACTAAACACTTTAGCTTCTTCTTCATTCTTTATATTTTTTTTATAACCAGGAATCTTACATAGGTACTTGTTACAATTTTTACACTTTTTCGACATTATTACTTAATAATGATTTGGTTCGATAGTTAATAATTTCAAAATGCTGATACAAAATACCTATGACAGAATTTGAGTCCCAAACTGCCTTCTTGTGTAATACAAATGACTGCTACTTTAGCTAAACAAACGATGCAGTAAACAGCTCGATAACAAGTTCGAACTTGTTTGTTTATACACTCACACTACAAGGCGCGAATCACATATAATTTTTTTTCGTTGTGTTGCACCAACTTTTTTTTCACGCAATTTTTATGGGTGATAGAGCACACAAAGGAGCATAACATATATTAATTTCGTGATTGTAAGTCACAGAGAACTCAGAAAAAGAAACATGTTTTTTTTTATTTTTTTAATGTAATTTTTTATTCTAAAAATTATAAAAAAATATATATGATATACTCTGTAATGTTACCTAACACCTCGCGTTAGTTTCACTTCTTTATCTTAATTAGCTTCAGAGATATATCACATTCAGTAATAGTCAAGCATACGGATATTTTGCTCTCTATCTCAAGGTCAAAGCGGAAGTCGGTCGCAAAAAGTACATAAATCGTGTTTGAACATCAAGTCTATATTAAAACATAAGTTTCAATATCGATTCCCATTTGGGGGCCGACTCGTCATACGTATCCGGCTAAACCCTTTGAACTCACCTGCTGCGGACACTTGACGTTGGCGACCTTGGCGGGCACGAGCTCGGCCTCGTCAGAGTCCGCCCACTTGATGAGGAACATCAGCTCGCCCGTCGCGTCCGATGCACCTGCACACAACAATACCACCCACGTCATATGTTATGTGAATCACCATCCGTGCTTTGTCTATCATCATCAGCCCTCTTCCGTTAAGGATAGGCCATGAACCTCCACGCTAGCCCAATCGGAGGGTATTAACGTCCTGCAAGTGCAACCGGGGCCGACGGTTTAAAATGCCTTCCGAAACACAGTAGCTAGAGATATATTTTTTTTGGTCACCCATCCCGTGACCGAGCCTTGCGAATGTTGCTTAACAATAACGACGCCGGGCCGCGGCGCTTATGCACTAAGCCACCACATTATAAAGTGGAATTATTTGAAATTTTACATTGAATAGGCTCATACAGAACCAATTTCGAAAATTGTTTATTCTTTAAGCTGTAACTCTAGCCATAGGACAAGACATCTTAACGATGTCATAACGCTATTTCGTTTTATGTTACTAATTAAACATGTACTATAATAACGAATGATAAACAATGATGAATCTGGTTTGACAACAGTGTTTCCGATTTAAAATCATTCATGTTCATCGAAAAAAGACATGCCAATGTAGTAAAATGAAATGAACTATTTATTTATTTATTTTGGGATAACCAACAGCTAGAACAGATACATAGCAATTTAACTATCGGAAGCCATTTACAGGTCCTCACAGATGGTAATATTAATAACGTCATAATATTCACTAAGATGCCGTTTCTTATGGCTAGAGTTAGGCGGTCGCACCCCGGGAAGTTCCATCATACGCGGGTAACATAGGCTATAATTTACGCAGGCGAAGTCGCGAGAAAACTGCTTATAGTTTAACCGCTTATCGCTAAGTGAATGCCTCTATGGCATTCAATCCGCAATTTGTCCAAATACTAAAATTGAAAACTTTAAGCGTTTTAAGAACAAACAGGTATTAAAATACATATGCACTGAAATATTTAAATACAAAATTTTCGTAACTGTGAAATTAATAAACCTGAAATTTAAGCAACTTTCAGGGCTGGAAAAGCGCGTTAAAGACCCTCATTCTTTCTAGACACTTGTAATAATATAATAAACTAATGAAGAAAACATTCTCGTAATATATATATTGGGTTACGTGAACTGACCGATGATTTTCTCAGCCTTGAGTCCCTTGTCAAAGCCGGACTTTGACTTGTCCTCCTTCCTCTCCCGCTTGCTGTCCCTCGGCCCCTCCACCGAAGACACGCTGGTGGCGCGGCCCTTGCGACCAGAGCCGGTGTCCTCGCTCGACTCACGCACGCGTTTCTTTCCTCGGTCCTCGGGCTTCTTTGATTTTTGCTGAGTTTCAAAACATTTTAATTTTACACTATTCTGTTTCAATCTCCAATCAAATTAACATATATATTCTAAATTATAAGCTGATTATGCAGCTGTGTGTACATGTCGGCGCTGGAAAGCAAACACATAGTGACCCGCAAAACCAAAATCGTTCTTCAGAGCAGAAAAACTTTAATTTTTTTCAATAAATAATTCCTATAAAAGTCCATGGTAACAAATAATGTGTTCCTTAGTCAATATAAATGGAAATAGGATATTATTTTTTTTTTTTTTGAAAATATAAAGATTTTCCACTTTAAATATCCATTTTGGTTTTGCAGTTTACTACGTGTTTGCTTTCCAGCGTCGATATATACCTCCTTGTCTTTTCTGTTTTCTTCAAATGTTCTAATCAGTTCTTCACAGTCAAGATTCTCCTCTGGCTCCCATGTGCTTTCCGCTTCTTCGTAACCTTTCCATTTCAGCAAATATTGGGTCTGTAATGTTAATACAACTTTATTCTATAACATAATCTCATTGCTTTATTACAGCTATAATTATCACATTTTACTGTAAAAAATGGTTTTTAACTAAATGTAACATAATTTAAATGGACATAAAAATGAAATATTGTATATTTAATAAGCTGCCGTTGGATAACAAAATGCTGAAGTTGAAAATTCCATCCACATTTTGATGATATTAAGATTCAAGTTTTATTATAATTTTTGGTCAATACTCGTAAACACTAAGATAATAGTTTATTTCATTAAAATAATTGTTATTAAACCATTGTAATTTTATTAAAGCCATGTAACTGCTCCTACTGCTTTTTACTGTCAGAGCAGATTGAGTACATCCATCTATTCGATTTATTTTTACCAACATTATTTTATTTGTACTGCACTTGTGAATAGGAAACAATCAGATTAACATGTATTTGTTTTATTTAAGTATTTAGATAGAGTTATTCCTTTTTATCCTTAACGCTAATAGCATCGCCCTTGTGAATTTCGCCAGGCAGAATAACGATGATGACTCATCTTTGCTTGTTTGTCCATCAGGTGAATTTTTGAAGAATATTAAACACATATATTTTTTTTGCAAAATCTTTAAATGAAATGTCGCATGATGTCACGCTTTTTTACATTTTCTACAAAACTGTGATGTAAGTTCCCACCCCTCAACTTTAATGCCTATTACATAAGTAACTTCTTGTTAGATTAATGCAAAAAAAAAAATACGTATCTTATATATTCTATTATTTGACTGAGGGACCAAATAACATTTCCTTTTTTTTTTACCCAGTCATCATCCCTATTTAATTTGAAGATTGTTCTACAGCATGTTGTACCCATATTTTTTTATTTTTATTTCATCAGGTTTTAAATAATAGTAGTTTATGCAACTATAATATAAGAAGGGGTATTTAAACACGAGAGTCTGAGACAATAGGTTGACTGGAGTGTTTTAATACCTAAGTTATATGCAATTTCATACACTACTTTATCTTCACTCATAGGAAAAATTGAAATTAAAAAAAAAGTAGGTAGGTTACAAGGAAGTAATTCATGCATGCGCAATATTTTTCACAGTTTGAACTGCGCAATGAAAAAAAAAGGCGCATGCACTTTTTTTCATATTCAGCCTAAAACCATAAACTAGGTTAATGAATAAAAAAAGATAGTGGTACTATAATAAATTTATGATACAGTTGGCGGTACTATAATGAGTTTTATTTTTTATTTTATGTATATGCGTTTATAATCCTCTTTGAATTCATAATTCGAATTTTTCGATTTTAGTGTAGACAAAATATCTTATTATGCTGTGGTCATATTCCTATTGATTTATTTTGTTTATCTGGTATTCCATTACTTTTCCGTTCAAACATTTACATTAGTAGAAGTACTAATACAAAACTTACTTTGTCTTTATTTCAAATATAACAGAATATTGGAGATTAAAAGCTAAGAAAGTAGCCTTATATGATTTATGATAAGAAAACATTATTATTATTATCTTAGTTATAGGGTCCTGTTTTTACTCCTCGGGTACAGAACCCTAGAAATAATAGTAGTATAATAAGACTGTTAGTAGTAGTGCTCATACCACTCTAACTACCATGTAAGGGGTTGAGTGTATTATTAACCTCTCAATAGATGAGTTAAGTTTCTGATTGATGCATGTTTGCAATTAAAAAGTAGATAACTTGCAAACATGCTTCAATCACATTTTCATGCAATGAAGACCTCGCTTAAATCATTATCAATAAAATCTTAGCTGTTTGGTAAGGCTCTTATGAAGATTAGTAATGAAATAGCATTAAAGCATGAGCAAATTTTTACTGTCCGATTTAACTCTTTATTTTCTTATTTCATAATCCTAAGAACATCAACAAAGGGTGTCAAGTAATAAAACATAGAGGCTTGTTTATATTCTTCTTTATGTACTAACCTTTCCCTTCACAGTGCGTCTGTCAAGAACTTTTTCCACAACATACTCTTCCTCGCTAGACGCTTCGCTAGTCTGGTCGCCTTTTTTATCTTTTTTACCCATTTCTTACGGTTTTTTATATTTATTTTGAAATCGAAGCTTTTCTTCAACTTACAGCTAAGCGTCGCTTAGTCTAGTTTTAGTTAGCTTTCGGCTTCTGTCTGATCTAAAAGCCGCCAAAATAACCAAAATGGCGCGCCCTGCTCAACGCCGGTCGTCAGGTTGTTCCACAGACCAACTACGCTATCTATGATACTACGTGTTGTCCAATACGATAATCAAAATTCTCTCGATTTTTTATATGCTTAATTGAATCGATTTTTATCGGTATCAAAATACCTGATGAATCGATATTTTCCAGTAAATAATCGAAACTACAACTATTTATACAAACTTAGCGGATTAATACTCTAAACGTACCAAGAAAAACCAACGTTGATAAAATAATTTTGGTATTATACAAATCACATCTATTAATAATAATCACAAAGGCTGTTCATTTTATAGAAAATTATAAAAACGAATTGATAAACGGTACTTTTTCCGACTAAAAAGTATAATTAAAGGAGGGCAACACATGAAGAGTGATCATTCGTTGGCATTTGTTGGCTTACTAAATAATTAATGGTGTGCGGAAACGATTACCATTAATCGATTAATCGATTTTTCAAATAATCAGTTGCTATCGATTATTATTACGTAATCGACGATTAACCATCAATTATTTCTTTAAACGTAAGCATAGGAATAGTTTAAAACGTTAGGATAGTACCTACTTACTTTACTTCGATGGATCAGCAACCGATAGCGGATCGCGAGTGTGAATATTATTAGTAGATAGAATCCTGGAATACTCGCACGAACAAATAGGTAACTTTACTCTTTGGTCGGGGAACTCCTGATGAATTAATGAACGGATCTTGCAGTTTTATTTTAACAAATACAAATTAACCGTTTCTTACTAAATGCACATGTAAGTATACACGGTACATACCTATATCAAAATAATATTTTTTACACTTTTTGTCTGTCGGTTTGTTCCGGCTAAACTCTGAAACGGTTAGACCAAATTTGACGCGACTTTCACTGGCAGATAGCTTATGAAATAAGGAATACCGGAGTGACGGAAAAAAAATAACATTTACTTTGTAAAAACGCAATAACACACGGAATGGACATTTTTAATACATAACCAAAAGTAATAATAAAATGACAAGCAGTGGCAGACTAACCTTATCGGAGGCCCGAGGCAGCAATAACCCCGGTTCGATATTTTTTTACAACCATGGCAGCCAACTTTTCATTGCGATTTTATATTTATTATACATTTTTAGTTTTATTATATTATTATGATTTTGGCAAATGGCTGCAACCATTTGGAAGCCCCCAGGATCGGAGGCCAGGGACGGACCGTCCCCTCTTTAGTCCGCCACTGATGAACAAAATTGTGTGTGATCTTAACAGAACCCAACTAATACTCGTCAAACAGTGTTTATTTGTTAACGGTACTATTTGTTGTACGCATATATTGTCAAAATCTAATGACCGACTCGTTGTAATTCATGAGTGTAATCTGGCACCACGTTCTAAAAACGATTAAATTTCGTCGTCAAATGCCAACATTTTATAAAAACAACAGAAAACATTTTGTAATACTAAGTTGCATGGACTAAGATTCCTTTGCTTTAAAATCTTTTTTGACGTTTGCGACCTTGTCTTGCCTTGCCTTGTAAATGTCGCAAATACACCATCTTCATGTCAGTTTAGATAGCCTGTTGCTCATTTAGTGAGTGTTACGACTGCTTTTTATACATATTCGTCGGTTGTTTCGTTTCGCGTGAACCACTATAACAAAAACTTTGTTGGAGCGTCAATAGTGTTATGTGAACATCATAAATTGTGCTTAGTGCATGAAATTGTTGATTATGGACTATTATAGAATTTAGTTTTTTTTGTGTCAATTTAGTGGTTTCAATCAAATTGACTTTGACGTCACGTGAGCCAACCAATCAGTTGGCGCGAAAGAAAAACAACATTGCAAGAGATTTCTCCCATGTTTTGGTACGACAGTGCTATTGTTTAGTGGTAAAAAATAAATAAATGGATCACAAAAAGTGAACACATGAAGGAAATATGTTATTAAAATGCACGGCGGACGGACGACCCATCAAAATAAACAGCCCTTCGGTGAACCAGGGCAATGGTGCGAGAGGTAAGCTATAATTTATAGCATTTATTTTCTATATCAGTGCTTTGCTTTGTTGATTTTCAACATCTTTATAGATAAAACATCAATAGCTGTCTTTTGATTTAAAAAGCATTTTCCGTATGTAGACTGAAATTGAATTAGTACCTATTTAACTTTTTCGTAGATAGCTCTTACAGGTGTGTCTCCAGATATTTTATCCACTGGCATGGATATACCCCCAAGAAGTAACAAGTTTCAAACAACCCAAGAAAAAACACTATTTGAGCTGTTATGAACTAATTTTGTGTTTTTTATGCTTATATGTTATAAGTTACTTATTAAATAGATTATTTGGAGAAACTTCATTTGATTAATTTTGATTAAGAAATAATTCTAATAAGAACTAACTACTTGTCAGCCCAAGCAAATAGGAAAAGGCACCAAGTAATTTCAAGATCAATCTTATAATATTTTTACAACCTCCCCTTCTATGTTACAGCTGGTCACATTTGTGAGACTAAACCTGAGTTGTACTAATAGTTATATTTGAAGTATTAGTTACACATTATTTATAAAATGAAAGCACTTTTAAGATTACCTTTATTTTCCTTTAAATTTAATTTGAAATAAGTTCCAAATGTTATGTTTTAGATTTTGAAATGTAATATGTATAACAAAATTTTGGCCCATCTACCCCTTTTCATATAACATCACTATTTATTGCCCCCCCCCCCTCCTTTTGATCAATAAATCAAATAATATGACTATTTGATTTGTTGATCAAAAAAGTTGTTAATGTACTTGAGTGTGCCCTATTTGTGTTAAATAAAATATTATAAACTGATTAATTATTTAAAATGCTTTTGCAATGTACTCAACACTTGTTTAACTAAATCATCAGTTCACTAAGCCAATAACAATTAAATGAAGCAAGTTGTGTATTACTTAATCATTAAATAAATATTTTTAGTATACTGCATCATGAATAACCGCCAAAGCGATGATTTGTCACAAATGGGTGGTTCTCAAAATATGGAAGTCAGTTTTGTCAATAAACAACTAACGTCAAGCTATTTATGAAATGCCGCTTATGTGGAAAATATTATTTGTTTATATTGCATTTATTTATTGATCAATATTATTTCTGTCTAGATCAAAGAGGCTGCTACCAGATTTAAACTCGATAATTATTGTCACTTCATCATATTTTAAACCTTTATTTACAAGTTAGAAACTAAGGTTAGCAAATAAATCTTGTTTTTACTACATAAAGAAGCCAACTCTTATTGTGTATTAAAAAGTAGTCTCAAAACAAGCAAATTTAAAAAGCCTATCCTTTCTTTTATCGTTATATCAATGGTACAGAGAGCCGGTATGTAAAGCATAATTTATATGATTGATTATGAAGTTAAATTTGAAAGAAGTAATCTTTAAGTGAATCGAGAAATACATAGTATTTTTAATATATACCTATTTATTCTAAGAGTGAGAAATGCACAGAGTGAATAATATAAACTGTTCATTGTGAGTAGGTATAAGTACCTATCTCGATGTCGTAACATGGCATGGATTTAATAGATGTGCGTGCGTTCAGAAGTGGACAGTTATTAGTGGAGCGACCCGCGGCTATCACTGTTATCGTGGGTCAACAGCGGACCAGCTACTTCGCTCTGTTTACGCAGCTCGGAGGAGATACGCGCACGCGACGGCCATATGATACAATTCTATTTGACACTTGGTGCTACACCTGACTGAATATAAATAGCCTTTTAAATGTATGATGGTTTTTATATAAAGAATAGGTCTATAACCCTACGAAAATAAGAGTAATAAGTAATGTTTGCTATCCAAACGTTTAGACTATTTGATAGAAAATAGGTAGATAACGACTTTTTGTTATTTTTATTGAGAATAGTTATAATTACATAGTTTATTAATAATGACACATGAAATTTCACATAAATAAGTAAACATGTAGTCAAACTATCCACGACTTACTAGAATTAACTTACAGTAATTAAATTCATGGTGTGATGCTGAGCAACAACCAAAGATTACTCTCCGATGCGTAACGAGGAAACATTAAATAAAATAAAATTACTAGTCACTAGATGGCAGCACTAAAAGGTATACTTCTCATAAACTTTAGTCAGATAGAAAGTCGAACACTAAATGGAATTGAAACTCCCCAGCACGAGCCAAAAACAGACCCATTACTATGAAAAACATAACAGTAAAATAAAATAAATCAAACATAAAATAATAACCAAATTTATTTTGAGAGCTAAAAAAACTTCGATTTTATTTATAATAATCGAACAAGTTCAGTTTCATGATTAGTAGAACAACAACTAAAGTTTAAAAGGGCTATTTACCGCTAGAGGTAATTTTCACTATTACCAAATAATATAAATAAAGGTTGAAAAGGAATCATAATGTTGTGATATCGGTGGCGCCCAATTAAACGTTTCGAAGAGAAGCCAAAGATAAGATAACTAATTTAGGTCCATTGTATGTAGCACTTGCGGACATGCCATGTCGATGACCTGTGAAACGATACCAGAGAAGTATTTATTTTAATAGAGTGCATAAGATTTTATCATTATTCGAACACCGAGTAAAGCCAATTACAGATATTATTTTCTTTTTCGTTCATATTTGTTTAATTTAACGATGAATGATATATAATTATGGTTCACAAGTTAATATCTGTTAGACGTCCGATTGATCAATTATTTCACTGTTAGAATTTTAGAATATTACTCATATTATATTTCTTTACAAAGTTGCACCCACTGACACATTTATCACCACATAGTGTAAAACAAAGTCGCTTTCTCTGTCCCTATGATAGATTGTGGATAATACCAATAATATACTCTTTAGTCTTTAGATGTTTTATGTTTATTCGGGAAACTGTCCAGTGTGTGGCGTTATGTACAATCAATACCAAGAATAGATTTTTGTGAACCGGTTATAGACGGACATAGCACAGGGTTGATTACCAGCGCTGGTCCAATAAAACTTGGCACCCTAGGCAAAAATCTGGAACTTAGAGCCCTAGGCAAAATACTGGAACGACGCCCCTAAAAAAATTATAACAAAATGAAAGATTGTACTTAGTTATATGTTTGGTGTTCCCATTGGGGGTAAAGGCGATTAAATTTTAAGCCTTGTAACATAGGCTCACTTCTTCCCTTCAAAACACTATTCTTGGTTCTTAGAATAATTTAGCCAGGATGTTGATATAATATCCATCAAATGTTAGCATAACAATGCGAACAACCATGTGAATAGAGCTCCCTCGCTTTAAAAACATAAGGCTTACCTATATTATAACATGGCTGTGATTATGTCTCATGTCACACTCAATGGACATAACACAAACCATGCTAAAATAATCTACGAATGTGTGTGTTTGAGTAAAGTAAACACTACACAAGTCTTCGTATGTTCAACATTACACCAAGTTATATTTATCCCAAATCCGTTCCCCGGTTGTTGCGCACATTTCTCACGCGGTTTCAGATCAGAAATCTTACACCAGATTTTTGTCACCAATGAGTCTTGTGGCTCTGCGTTCCACTGAGAAGTGCAGCAAGATGATATTTGGCTGAATCTTCCAAGATGTGCTCCATACGCTACCATAGTTGTGCTCTGTTACTACTGTAAAAGGTGTGGTGTAAATTACCGCTTGGCCTTCCGGATGGCCAGTTTTGCGCTTTAGACTCAATGTAGTTGAGGTTGTAGTATTTCATGCCAAATAAATTTAATTATTTGTTATGTTCAAAATGTTCAATGTCAGACAGTCTTTTTTAATAATAAAATTATTTAATAACTATTATTTAATAAATCTTCGTCTATTTTTATCACTGGTAATGCTATAATTTTCCATAATAAGTATTAAAGGTATATTTTATTTTTTAGCTCCTTTACATGGATAATTTTAAATGTTTAGATGGGTAATATACATAATCAAAATAAAAAAACACTGAAAAATGTTATTCTGTATGTTTAATATCTAACATGTATTTATTGTAGTCGCGGTTTGGTTCAATCTTCAGGTTATCAGAGTTAGCTGGATAATAAAGATAATTGGAAGAAGCATTATAGATAGCAAATAATTCATTTTAAACCTATAGTTATTTTTTCTGAATATTGAAAACCGACATGTGTTGAAACAAAAAAGATATGCATATGTAATGAGAAAGTATTTAAAAAAATTTTAGTTCCCGAAATCAAACTAGATGTCGCTACAGTACGTTCTTGATTTCTCCATGACAATCTTTCCGGTTTTCTTTCACGTTTAAAAGTAAATTAGTTTTCATAACTCAATAAACAACTCATATTCTATTTGTACATTTTCGTATTTGTATTGATATCTAACTTTCGAACTTTTCAAATTTTCAGTTTTTTATCCGACTGCGCGAGGCAAAGGAGGGTAATGTGTTTATCAGTCTATGTATGTATGTATGTTTGTTTCTATGTGGCGTTCTAGAGACAAATGCGTAGGCCGATTTTGATAATTCTTACGTCAATCGATTCGTCTTAACCTTGCGAGTGTCACTAAAGACATGACAGTAATCAAAATTCACCACAGCGACAACCAGACGCCATATTGTCAAAATGAAAAAAAAATCGACGAACTATGTCCAGTGGGGTGTCGTTGAATAGGTATTTTAAAATCATCTTTAGGTTCCTTTTATCACTTTTCATTTTAAATAATAGTTTAGGATATATTACGATTTAAAGTTGTTTAACAAAACAATCATATTCGCTAATTTTCTTACTTATTGATTTAAGTTTTTATTTAAAGTATAAACGATATACAAACAAAAAAAAACAGTGAAAAGTATGAAGAACAAATATTTTTGGTAAAAAAAATAACTTTTATTCATCGCATTTTATTCAAGTCGCAGAGTTTATTTCAATTTTACCAATCAAATCTTCCCAAGGGGCCCCGACTATAAGTCGTTCTGTTCTGCATTAGAATTTATTATTTGTTTTATGTGTGTATCGATTATAAAACTATTTTAATTTTGTAGTTATTAAATATTACTTAACAGAATTCTAAACTACTGGGCTTGTTTTTTTTTTAGTTTTTATTTAAGTTAATTATTTCATGAATTTTTTAAATTTGTTTTTACGCAGTCAGGTTTTTTGTTTTTCTTTAAATTATTTTTAATATGTTAGTTAAAAGGAACGGAAATTACTGTCTTTGGTCCATTCGTTTCGCCATCTAGTGGAGGTGCTTTTTAGACCTTTCGTTTTTTTAATACTTCCTCATTAAACTGTATTAAGTTATTGTTTAATTGGTATTTAAATTCATCTCATTGAAAAAATTAAAGTAACTCTATCTGTTGGTAAATAGCGCCTCTGCTCTGTTTGTTTTTTTAGGATTTATAATATATGGCAGATCGGATTGAGTTGTTCAACTCAAAAACTACTCGATTCGAGATATCGTCTTTGGTTGTGTCCCTGTTATACACAAAAAGTAGTTCTAAGAACATACGTATTTTTCCGATTTAACTTAAATAATAATATATATTTTAGTATCTTTGTCGCAGCTAACTGGTATCATAAAGGTTTCTACTTTCAAAGTAACAAAGAGACAACTTTGTTCGATAAGTAATATAACGTAATGCAATTTGCAAATCTGTGCTACGTTGCAAACTACTCTAGAATTGTGCGCGATAGCTCGATAAACTACAAGGTCAAGGTTGATTGAAACACTGCCCTCGCGCACATTTTGCGCAGATTGCGGAAACTCTTGCCATCCCTTTTATACTCATACGTTATCATTATTTAGGAAAAGAGAATATAAAAATAAGATCCGTGCCAAGCAAGATGGGGCGTTTGCCTCACTCTCAACCCCGATTCAAAGGTTAATATATGAAGTAACAAATTTAAATATTAGGTATTTAATGTTATTCAAAGTAGCCCGGTGGCGTAGTGGATAAACACCGCGGCCCGCGATCGTTGTCGTTAAGCAACTTTCGCAAGGGTAGGTCACAGGATGGGTGACCAAAAAATTATTATCTCGAGCTACTCCGTGCTTCGGAAGGCACGTTAACCCGTTGGTCCCGGCTGCATTTGTAGCCGTAAACACCCTCCATATAGCCAGCGTGGAGGGTCATGCTCATGACCCATCCTCCTTAACCATCCATAAGGAATGCCTGAGCCCCTGCAGTGGGGACGAAAAAGGGCTGATGATGATGAAGTAAAAACCAAAGTCTCAACTAGATTTCGCCAGAATCCTCTTAAGTTATTATCGAAGTAAGAGTAGAGAATAGTAAAAAGGAATTGAAATTTCTATATTATTTCTCGCGCTTCATTACTATTTCCCTAATTATAAGTCAATGCTGGATGCGCCCGTGATGCCCAGCGTCACTTTTTGATAATGTAATATAATTTACTTACATCTTAATGAAAAATGTTTACAAAATCCATTTTGCCCCTGGCACTCTGAGATGGGTCTTCATGACCTTTCGCAATTCGGCGACGGTTCTTAGTTACCCAGGACCTAACAAGACTAACGTTTTTTTAAGGACTTGTTTCTTTTTCGCTACTACAAAGCGTATTTTCATCAATATTGTTCAGGCATCACCAAACAGCCGAAAAGATTTTTTTACAAATATTTAAACTTTCGATAAAGATTTGTTCTAATTATAATAGTAGAGCAGTCACCCGGCGTTCGCCCGGATCAGGACAAAGTGGGTTTTTTAAGCATTTTTTTTATTCAGAATATTTTTTTGGTATAGCATAGTGAATGACAAATTGATTAAAAATAATAATTACTTACATCTTTATAACTTAATTAGGTACATATTATTTTTTGTTATATAAGCCTTAATTTATAAAATTACTTTAGAAAACGTAATGTGTTTTTCTATTTTAATAAACAAGAAAGTCGAAGTAATCAGTCAAAATAAGTTCTATGAAATTTAAGGCTGACAAAGTGTCATAACTTAAATGAATAATCGCAAATAAACTTAAATTTTCAAGTTTTTGGAGCTCAAAACGATGATCAAAACAATTAAATTATGGCCTTGGAAATAACAAAGTAAAACTTATTAAAATATATTTTTAAATTTGTATAATAAACTGCTTCAATTTCATTAATAATGTCTTCTACTTCGACTAAGAACATAAATGTAGGTTCTATGTGTGTAGGTAGACAAACTGTAGGATTTTAAAAAATAACGCTAGGACGATTCTGAGAAATTGCTCTTTAATATGGTAGCAAATAAATAATAAAAACTCATTGATCTATAATATTGTAAAGAGAAAAGATTAGATTGTTTGTGTGTTTATATCCGGTAGGCTCCGAAAATACGGACCTTTTTTAAAATACTTTCACCTACGGGTACCACATCATATGGGGTTGACGTAGGTTGTATTCACCAGCATTATATTTTCCCGCTACCATTCTCTTTGAGACCATTTATGTACAAACCTAATTGATGCACAATTCTCTGTCCTAAACAGGATACGGCAGTAATATTACATGTGAAATATTGTTATTTTCATTAAAATGCAATTACAATGTTGTTATTTTCATTACATGATAAATGCACTCTATTCTAGATATTTTAGTGCCGCAATCTATCTATATCTATAATATATAAAGCTCAATTACCACTGACTGACTCACTGACTCACTCACTCCATGCTTTTTTCGGATAGAAGGAGGGGGAAAATGACATTTTCTTGTATGGAGAGTGACAATATTTTTTTAATTCGAGTTGAAGTACCATATCGGTACAGCCAAAAAACAAAATGGCGGCGAGATAATTTTTTTAGTTTCTACATTATTCACTCTACGGTTACGATATTCAAAATGGTCGTAGATTTGGCTAAAAAAATGAGAATGAAAAAAGGTTTGTTAAAAAAAACAAAATGGCGGCCGAGATATTTTACCTCGAAAATTGTCATTTTTCGACCTCTGTTCGGGCGGTCGTCATTTCTTTTTTTGTGGGTTCGGGGAGGGGATTTTTACGCTGGCGACTCGGAAATATAGTCGATTTTCACGTACGGGGAGTTTTCATTTGCGCGTCAACATGGCGGCGGCGGGGCGGCCATTTTGTTTCGGCAATGAAAAATCGCCATTTTCCAGTGAGATTTTCTCAAAGATGGCGGCGTCGGACGGATTCGCGTTCTATGGGCCGGTCGGGGGGCTCGGTAGCATCTTTCTACTTCACTACCTATTTCTACCATTTTCGTGGTAGTTTAGGAGATTTTAGGAGAAAAGTGAAATTTCAAAATACGCACTTTTCGCGGAAAACAGACTCGGTGCGGTGTGGCGCCGGGGGAGCTCTATGAATTTTGGTAGTTTTTGTTTCTGCGAGCTGACAACCCTGGGCTCCACGGTAGAAAACATGTTTTTCGACATGCCCTCATAACCCGAATTGTTTGGGAACCTGGGTGGCCAGCAGAGAAAATCTGTGAATGAGGTTCCTTGCCTGATATAGTCGTGACTATGGGAAAATTATAAAACTCGGGAAAATCAATATGGCGGCGCCGGCATCGGCCATTTTGTGATTTTTTCACTTTTTCGAAAAATTCAAACGCACTTTTAGCACACATGGCAACATCGGAGCTCTTCGCCTGGTATGGACCGGTCATTAGTCTCCGCTGGCTCTTTCCTATGAGGTGAAAATTTTCCCCGATTTTAGGGTAATTTCGGAGATTTACCCCAAAAAGATGAAAAGTAGAAGGAGCCATTTCGGGATTTCGAAAATGCATTTCCTCGACGAAGGGCACTCCCCGAAATGACATTTGGTCATTTTCATCGTCGTCACCTGGCAACCCTGGTGGGAGCGATGATTTGAAAAATTTTGCCCATTTTTTACTTTGTCAACTCTAGCGCGGTCAGTATTGCCACTAGGAAAATGGTAAAAACTGCATCGGATGCGCTATCGAGTTGGCCACACCGGTACGGAGCCGGATTTTCAAAATTCAAGATGGCGGCCAAACCAGCAGCCATTTTATCCAAAAAATTGGGTATCGTCACCACGTCGAGCCGATTTTGACGCACTTGGCGACATTTGTCAGACTACTTCCGGGGAAATAATTTTTAGGCAAGTAGCTGAGGTGTTGCCAGGTGAAAAAAAATCTTGAAAATTTTTTATACTTTATGTGATTTTTGGGGAAACATTTTTTGTCGAATTTTGAATTTCTTTCGATGCAATTATTTTAATTTTAACTTTTCAAGATACCCGATGGAAAAAATAGAACGATCGACTGGCAACACTGAGAGCAAACAACGTTTGAAATTCAACCTCGATTTTGACCGACTTGGCAACCCCGAAGGTATTTGGCATGTATGGAGCGATTGTGCATCTTTATAGACTCTTTCATATGGTGGAAAAAAATTACCCGATTTTAGGGTAGTTTTTGAGATTTACCCCAAAAACTGTAACTGTCAAAGAAACAATTTTAGAACTTGAAAATTGGTATCCGTCGAATGAGGGCACATCCCGAAATCACACTTGACCATTTTCATCGTCTACACCTGGCAACCCCGGCAGCTACAGCGGGTTGAATATTTAATGCTCACTATTCACGTTTTGGACTCTAGCGCAGTCATTATAGCCGCTAGGAAAATAATAAAAACTGCGTTGGATGCGTTAATAGGTGGGCTACATAGATCTGAAATTAAAATTTCATAATTCAAGATGGCGGATTAGATAGCGACCATTTTATCTAGAAAATTGATCATTTTCACGACTTTCACTTTGTAGAGCTAATTTTGGCGTTTTAGGTAACATTTTTAAGAATACTTTTAACAAAAAATATGTATTCAGCTGAAGTGTTGCCAGATGAATAAATTCGAACATTTTTTGATACCGGGATTTTTGAGAAATTCTCATGTATGTCTTTATGAAAAATATTTAAACATTTCTTTACAATAATTTTACTGTTTAACAAAAATTTTTACTGTTGCATTTATAACATAATTGATGGAATAATTTGAGTGATCGACTAGCAACACCGATAGTAGTCACCATATTAATTTCAAAATGATTCTGACCGAGTTGGCGACTCGGGAGCTTTATAGCATATATAGACCGTTTGTGTGTCTTTACTCAATCTTTACGTGGTGAGAAAAAAATTCCACTATTTTAGACAGAAAAATAAAGCGAGCGAGACATTGTCATTCGGTTAGATTAGAACTGTGACTAAAACAAAAAGCGAGCGCAGCGAGCCATAAAGGGTGACCATTTAGAGAGATTTCATTAATTCGTAAGGTTAGAACCGTGACTAAAATAAAATGCGAGCGAAGCGAGCCATAAAGAACACCATCACTATAAATCTGATCAACCAGTTAGATTAGAACTGTGAATAAAACAAAAGGCGAGCGAAGCGAGCCATAATGCTAGACCATTAAAAGAGACCTGATCAATCGGTTATGTTAGCACTGTGACTAAAACAAAAAGCGAGCGAAGCGAGCCATAAAGAGTGACCATTTAGAAAGATTTGATTAATTGGTAGGGTTAGAACTGTGACTAAAATGAAATGCGAGCGAAGTGAGCCATAAAGGACACCATTAATAGAGGCCTGGTCAATCAGTTCGATTAGTACTGTCAATAAAACAAAAAGCGAGCGAAGCGAGCCATAAGTGGTGACTGTTAAGAGAGATTTGGTTACTTGGTAGGGTTAGAACTGTGACTAAAATAAAATGCGAGCGAAGCGAGCCATAAAGGACACCATCATTAGAAACCTGGTCAATCGGTTAGATTAGAATTCTCAATAAAACAAAGCGAGCGAAGCGAGCCATAATAAATGGAGACCTGGTCAATCGGTTAAAGTACTGTGACCAAATGTGCTTATTAGTGTGCTATTTAGGTCTGAGACTGAAATTTCAAAACTCATTTTATCTAGAAATTTTATCGTTTTTCACGGTTTTTACTTTATAGAACTTTATAGAGATTTTAGCGTTATTGATAGCATTTTTCAGATTACTTACAGAAAAAAAATGTATTCAGTTGAAGTGTTGCTGGATGTTTATTTTTAGGAAATTTTCTATTGAATAAGAATAAAAGACTACAAGTCTATCTATACAACATTTTTTTAAAGTTTTTCTTGCGTTTTCAAATGAATATTTCTTTTTATATTGCGTGTAAACTGGCAACCGTCTTTTTTATGTATGATGCTTTGCGTACTTAAAGATCTTTCATTTGAAGATAGAACTTACTAACTTTTTCTAGGCAATTTTATACTGTAAACCCAACATAACAAGAGGCGGACTTAAAACCTCAATATGTCTATTAACTAAATATTAACTTACTTTTGAATAAGAATATTAGAGATAAAAAGATTACGAGCCGATCTATTCCAAATATTATTTTAGTTTTGCTTGCTTTGAATATTTCTTTTTCTATTTAGTGTAAACCGGCAACCCTTTTTCTTTGATGTATAGTGATTTGTGTATTTAAACACCTTTCATTTGAAGATAGAAATTAATAACATATTCTAGGCAATTTCAAACTATAAACCCGACATGACAACAAAAACTTGTATAGGTTTATTATGACATATGGGTTAGGTTAGGTTAGTGTATGAAACACAACAGAAACGAATCGCTTTTGTTGATGGTGTTGACATTTGGTTTATAAGGTTTAAAAGATGATCGTGACCATTTTAATTTCAATTTTGTTTTCGATGGACTTGACAATTCGGGATCTTTATAGCGTGTATATACGGACCATTTGTATATTTGTGTATCTTTACCCACCCTTTCATATAGGTAAGTATGGAGAAAAGAAAATCCAATTTTTGACACGATATTTAATACTTGAAATATATTTTTCTATACTTTAAGATTATTGAGAAAACATGTTCTTTTGATATTCAAAATGAAAGTGTTCTACGTAGGTATGAGTTTGAAATTTGATATTTATTTATTTGGTGTATTATTTAAGGTAACAATGGGGGAAATATCTACTCGATCCTTTTTCATTCATACTAAATATAAACTTACTATTGAATAAGAATAAGAGACTATAATTTATTTAGAGTTTTGCTTGCGTTTTTCGAATGAATATTTCTTTTTCTGTTAAGCGTAAACTGGCAACCCTTTTTCTTTGATGTATGGTGCTTAAATACCTTTCATTTGAAGACAGAACTTACTAACTTTTTTTAGGCGATTTCAAACTATAAAACAAACATAACAAAAAAAAACGTAAAACTCAAATTCTGCAACGGAGGCGGACTTAAAACCCCACCGCCCCGATTCCACTAGCTACTCGTGACTTGCCCGGGCTGCGAGCAGCCCGGGGCAACCAAGCGAAAGCTTCTATTCTGAAACGAAGGCGGACTTAAAACCCCATCGCGTCGTGAATTAATCTATTCTAATATCTGGCCACGACATCGGTTCCCTTTTCATATAATAAATAATAATGTAATGTAATAATGCAAATACAATAAATACTATTTCTTGACATTTAATTGATTAATTAATGATAGTAACACTGATGGAAATATATGTTCGATTGTTTTTTAATATTATACAGTAATTTACTAATAAATAAGAATAAGAGAATAAAAGACAAAACTTATTTTAAGTATATATACAAAATTTATTTTAAGTTTTGCCTGCGTTTTTCGACTGAATATTTCTTTTTCTATTAAGTGTCAACTGGCAACACTTTTTCTTTGATGTATGGTGCTTTGTGTCCTTTAACACCTTTTATTTGAAGATAGAACTTACTGACCTTTTCTACGCAATTTCAAACTGTAAACCCGACATAACAATAGGCGGACTTGAAACCCCACCGCCCCGATTCCACTAGCTACTCGTGACCTCCCCGGGCTGCTCGCAGCCCGGGGCAACCAAGCGAAAGCTAGTCTATAATATATAAAGCTTAATTACCACTGACTGACTCACTCACTCACTCCATGCTTTTTTCGGGTAGTTAAAGTAGGAAAATGACATTTTCATGTATGGAGACTGACTATATTTTTTTTAAATGAGTTGAAGTACCATATCGGTACAGTCAAAAAACAAAATGGCGGCGAGTTAATTTTTTTAATTTTTCAAGTATACACTCTATGATTACGATATTCAAAATGGCCGTAGAGTGGGCTAAAAAAATGGCAATGAAAAAGAGTTTGATTAAAAAAACAAAATGGCGGCCGAGATATTTTACCTCGAAAATTGTCATTTTTTGACCTCTGTTCGGGCAATCGTCAATTCTTTTGTGGTAGGTTTGGAGGGGGGATTTTTACGCCGGCGACTCGGAATTATAGTCGATTTTCACGTACGGGGAGTTTTCATTTGCGCGTCAACATGGCGGCGGCGGGGGCGGCCATTTTGTTTCGGCAATGAAAAATCGCCATTTTCCAGTGAGATTTTCTCCAAGATGGCGGCGTCGGACGGATTCACGTTGTATGGGGCGGTCATGGGGCTCGCTGCTAACTTTTCAAGTTGGTAATAATTTTCTACCATTTTCGTGGTAGTTTATGAGATTTTGGGAGAAAAGTGAAATTTGGAAATACCCACTTTTCGCGGAAAACAGACTCGATGCGGTGTGGTGCCGGGGGAGCCCAATGACTTTTGGTAGTTTTCATTTCCGCGAGCTGACAACCCTGGGCTCCACGGTAGAAAACGTGTTTTTCGACATGCCCTCATAACCCGAATTGTTTGGGAACCTGGGTGGCCAGCGGAGAAAATCTGTGAATGAGGTCCCTTGCCTGATATAGTCGTGACTATGGGAAAATTATGAAACTCGGCAAAATCAATATGGCGGCTCCGGCAGCGGCCATTTTGTGATTTTTTCACTTTTCCGAAAAATTCAAACGCACTTTTAGCTCACATGGCAACATCGGAGCTCTTTGCCTTGTATGGACCGGTCATTAGTCTCCGCCGGCTCTTTCCTATGAGGTGAAAATTTTCCCCGATTTTAGGGTAATTTCGGAGATTTACCCCAAAAAGGTGAAAAGTAGAAGGAGCCGTTTGGGAATTTCAAAAATGCTTTTCCTCGACGGAGGGCACTCCCAGAAATGATATTTGGCCATTTTGATCGTCGTCACCTGGCAACCCTGGTAGGAGCGGCGATTTGAAAAATTTTGCTCATTTTTTACTTTGTCGACTCTAGCGCAGTCAGTATTGCCATTAGGAAAATTGTAAAAACTGCATCGGATGCGCTATCGAGTTGGCCACACCGGTACGGAGCCGGATTTTCAAAATCCAAGATGGCGGCCAAACCAGCGGCCGTTTTATCCGGAAAATTGGGTATCGACACCGCATCGAGCCGATTTTGACGCACTTGTCGACATTTGTCAGAGTACTTCCGGGGAAACATTTTTTAGGCAAGTAACTAAAGTGTTGCCTGGTGAAAAAAAATCTCGAAAATTTTTGATACTTTATGAGATTTTTGAGGAAACAATTTTTGTCGAATTTTTGAACTTTTTTGATGCAAATATTTTAATTTTAACTTTTCAAGATACTCGATGGAAAAAATAGAACGATCGACTGGCAACACTAAGAGCAAACAACGTTTTAAATTCAACCTCGATTTTGACCGACTTGGCAACCTTGAAGGTATTCGGCGTTTATGGAGCGATTGTGCATCTCTATAGACTCTTTCGCATGGTGGAAAAAAATTACCCGATTTTAGGGTAGTTTTTGAGATTTACCCCAAAAACTGTAACTGTCAAAGGATCAATTTTACAACTTCAAAATTGGTATGTGTCGATGGAGGGCGCATCCCGAAATCACACTTGACCATTTTATTTTCATCGCCAACACCTGGCAACCCTGGCAGTTACGGCGGTTGGAAGATTTAATACCCACTATTTACGTTTTGGACTCTAGCGCAGTCACTATTGCCGCTAGGAAAATAATAAAAACTACGTTGGATGCGCTAATGGGTGGGCTACATAGATCTGAGATTGAAATTTCAAAATTCAAGATGGCGGCTTAGATAGCGACCATTTTATCTAGAAAATTGATCTTTTTTCACGACTTTCACTTTACAGAGCTGATTTTAGCGTTTTTAGTAACTTTTTTAAGAATACTTCTAACAAAAAATATGTATTTAGCTGAAGTGTTGCAAGATGAAAAAAAAAACAGTAAATTTTTTTAAAGTGAGATTTTTGAGAAACTTTTATGTACCTATGTCATTTATGAAAAATATTTAAATATCTTTTTACAATGATTTCACTGTTTAACAAAATTTTTACTGTTGCATTTATAACATAATTGATGGAATAATTTGAGTGATCGACTAGCAACACTGATAGTAGTCACCATATAAAGGACCCCGCCCTTGCCTTATGGAAATTGGCTTTCTGTCAAATCGGATGAAACTATGATGAATGGATAGAGGAAGTCTTCCTGAGTAAAAGTCCTCATGGGCACTAAGCCCGAAAATCGAAACTTTTAGTACTTTTGGGCATTCGAAGTTTTTGATTTTGGATTCTAGCAAAATCAATAAATCCTTGTAGAATCGGCCCAAAGTTCAATTAGACATAAAAGAAAAAATACGTATCGAATATTTTTTCAAGACCTTTCGAACGACACCCTATTTGACCCCCCCCCCACTCCCCCACCTACGGGGGTGGAAGGGGAGCGGTTTTTTGCGAAAAAGTTCTTTTATCTCTTCTCTTCCTCCGCCCCCGCGTGTGGTGGGTGGGTGAGGGGGGGGGGGGTCGATCGGGCACGGCTCAAGTGTTCCGTCAATCATGAGGCCATTATAACATTATAAAAGAACTTTTTCGCAAAAAACCGCTCCCCTTCCACCCCCGTAGGTGGGGGAGTGGGGGGGGGGTCAAATAGGGTGTCGTTCGAAAGGTCTTGAAAAAATATTCGATACGTATTTTTTCTTTTATGTCTAATTGAACTTTGGGCCGATTCTACAAGGATTTATTGATTTTGCTAGAATCCAAAATCAAAAACTTCGAATGCCCAAAAGTACTAAAAGTTTCGATTTTCGGGCTTAGTGCCCATGAGGACTTTTACTCAGGAAGACTTCCTCTATCCATTCA